>JARYHS010008074.1:364688396-364809612 GCA_031002005.1 Vandiemenella viatica | reverse complement strand
TTTGAATGTTTGACCTGGCCCATCTAAAACCGCAGGCAGCTGCTAGGAGACATGCGTAGACAGATGGATTCACAAAAGAAAAACTTGCCAGGGGACATTGAATGGTCCTGAGTTTCTGCAGTGTAAGCAACCCTTCTAAGATAATTGCAACGCAGCATGTCGTGTAAATGTACTGCGTCTGCATTTGTATTGATTATTGTTGTATTATAACGCTCTTTAATATGCACTGTGAACCGGCGTCTAGCATCTTGTTACAGATCGGTGCGATCGAACAAAAACGAGTCCCGATTGCTGGCTGCAGCGATAGAACAAGATTAGTACTTGCTGATCGTTTGCGGCCGAGCGTGCAAGTAGGAATATTAACTCAATTCTAAGTGCGGTTATTTTCATGTTGTTTTAGCTACATATTTAAGAAAAAGCAAACAGATATGCCTACAAATATTAATCGATACGATTGATTAATTAATACTGAAGTAACTTTTAATCGTATGAACTAATTTTTAAAGATTTTCTATTGTTTCCACAGTATTATTGTAATGGGAGTTTATTTTGGTAAATGATATATAGCTGTGTTTCAACATTCCATATGATTAATTAATTGGACTACTTATGGTTGACGTAAGAACGGAGACTTTTCCGGCGTATAACTGCAATGAAGTCTTCACGGTTGTACCGCCGGATTGGGTTGTGAAAACGCGATTTTTCAACGACCAGCCTCGTTGTCTTCCTCGGGTGCGAACCTATCTGTACTGGTCGTCTGACCGACAGCTCACATGGCGCACTTCCTTATATGCCCAACGACTATGTTGGCGGCCCGCGCCCTCCGGCTGGTTCGCTTAGCCTATTCACTGCTCCTTTGAGCAGAGGTACAGTGAAGTTTATTGTCCGAAGACATTTCCTCCTACCAAGTCGTTTGGATGATTGAGAGCTTCTCTGTCGGTGCTTCGTCTTGATTGGCTTTTGATGTTTGCATCACAGGATGTTTGCCGGCGCAGCCCTCGCTTCAGAGATGTTCCACCACAATTGTTGTGCAGTTAAGGCTGCCTCAAGGAGGTGTCTTCTTTCGAAGCCAGATGATTGACAAGCTTCGTTAAAAGGCTGAGAAGTGCATCAAGCCTGTCTTCTCGTTGTTCTGCTGCTTGGCGGGTGTAGGTGTGGTCGCAGCGTGTATTGACTTCACGGCTACATTCCCCTCTGGTCTTCTTAGGCCTGTCTTTTTTTTGGGTGGCTCCGTCTTATTCCTGCTTCTGGTAGTTGTGTGGTGCCGTGCTGAGTCTGCAGTAACGGCCCTGCTTTCTTGTCCTCTTGATTCAGAGATGGTTTGATGTTTATGGCGCTGCTTGTGTCGTTTGGTCGCTGGAGGGAGCGCCCCTCTCTCTTGGCGTCTTATTGCGGGCTGCATGTGTAGCCAATTGGCGCCGCTGTGGCTGCTTCCTGTTGCGTTTCTGCTTCCATGCGTTGCAATCGCGATAGGAAGCGGTATGTGAAGAGGAGCCGCAGTTGCAGCAAGCGGCGTCCGCGTGACGCTGGTTACATTCTGCAACATAATGGCCGCCTCCACAGCGAACACACCTTGCTGGGTTTGTGCATTCGTTGGCGAGGTGGCAGAAATTTTGGGAGCTGTAGCACTGCACCAGCATGTGTAACTGATTTTTCTGCTGTCCTCTGCGTGGTAACATCTGACTTCATTTTGAGGCCGGGAAGCATGATGTCATGTGGTATGGAGTCTTGCTGTAGAATCTGGATGGCTGCCACGGAAGGATCTTCTTTACCCAACGGTCTGGCCAGCTGAATATGGGCAGCCTCATGTTACGCTGCAGCAAAGCCAGTAACTCGCAGTAGTTCCCTATATAGCTGACAGAGATGGATTGTACTGGGCCTTCCCCAAAGGCAGGGAATGCTGCTGCTTATTCAGGTGAGGACGAACGGGGTTCTGCATTGATGGTTCGCCTTTTTGTGGAAGCGATGAAGTTGAAGTTTTCTTTATCGGCGCCGTTTTTTAGTTTAGGCCGGTCACTGGATCAAAGGCGAGGGTCTTGAATCTTGTTTTCGTTTGATCGACATATTCCTCCCAGTCGGAGTCGCTGGCCAGAGGGGTCGGAAACACTAGTGCCTCCAGCCACGCCCCGACTCCTACAAGGGGTACTTATTAACGAAATGGCGGTGCTCGCGGCTAGTCAGGGCCTGCTCGAAGGTAGCGGCGTCGCAGGTTCGTATATCGCAGATGAACTGAAGGTCGTCTAGTTGGTTTGTGATTATGAATTTCCACTACTTGGGGTTGCCTCGATCGAGTCGTCTTCTCCACACTTCCATGGGCCAATCTTCTGGTCTGACGCATTCCACAACTCGTTCGATAGCTCCAGAAGGAAGGTGGGAGATATCCGCCAAGATACCCACTTCCCATGGGAATGCGCCAGCTGCTATGATCTTCCTCTTCAATTTCGTCTTCTTGATTGTAGCAGTCTGTACGGGCGTCTCGGTGGCGCTAGTAGATACGGCGGTGTCTGCATAGGAACGGGTAGATATGCACGAACGAGTAGACTTGGTAGTACCAGTCTGCACAGGCGTCCTGGCGGCGACATTAGATGCAGCGGTGTCTGCCATGGCTGAGTGAGTTGCATCCGGCTGGATGCCAGTGGTCGTGGCTGTAAATCTTTGCTGCGGGCCACGAACCCTAATATTGAGCTGTCTTTGACGGCAGCTGGACAGAGGTACCACTCTCTGCGGAGTTTCGCCAAATCAAGAGGCGTGGAAACCAGCCTACATCCACGCCCGTTGGCACACAAAAGCACGGCGGGAAGTGAACGGAGCCGTTGGGTATATAAGAAAGTGCGGCACCTGAGCTGACTCAGTATAGGTGGTTTCGCACCTGAGGAAGACGACGGAGCTTGTCGTTGATATATCGTGTTTTTCACAACACAATCCGACAGTACACCCGTCAAGACTTCATTGTGTTTATGGTTGATCCACAAAAATATAATTTCTTTTGCAAAAACGTGCCATTATCATATAATACCAAAAAGAGATTTTTTAAAAAAATTCTAAATGGTCTTTAACATTAACATAGCTAAATAAATATTAATTGAAATTGTGAATCTTTACGCTAATTTGCGAATTTTGTTACATAGTAGAACAATTGAAAATTAACGATTTTCTTATTTTGATGTATACATACAAAGTACCTTCTCATAAATCCACAAAATAATCAACTTGAAACTTGAGTTACCAAGCGATAAAAGAATTTGAGACTGATATTCGGCTGCCGTTCAGAAAAGACTAATATCGTTCTATTACGTACCACGGACATGTGCATCGCATTAAACTAAAATAATAGTCATCTTAAGCTTGTCAAGATGACTGGTAATTAGGGTAAAAAATATCAATTACAGATCACAAATGTTGGATAACCATTAATATCAATAATAGCATATTGCTCAGAGGAAAGATGGAAAACCAGCGTTGGAGTGGAATCCAAGAGATCATCAGAGGCCACTAAAACCGAAGGTACAAAGACATACGTAGAGTCGCTGAGGTTAACTGGCAGATAATCACGCAATACCGTTCTACGTGAAGAAGGGTGTTAAAGTTCTATCTGGGCTTGTAACTTCACCCCATATAATAATGACCGATAGAGTAACGATTAGTTCATAAAGGTAGTCTGATAAGAGATAATTGCAGAGATAGAAAGTAGTCTCAAACAGACCTTTTGGAACTATTGTGGTAACCTTTACTAATTTATTTATTTAATTGCCATGGAGCATATCCTCCGGTTACATTGAATGCCGCAACAACACTGCATGATAAAAGACTGGCGTGTGCCTCAGATTTTGCACTCGGTATCAAAAACCCATAAAAAAAATCTTGTTTTCGTTGAGATTTAGATAATGCTTGTTTCGCCATTGCTGTGTAAACTAGTAGGCAATGGAATTTTGTTGTGTAACCATCGATTGGCTTAGAGAGGAGCGAATCTTACTTCCAACCATCCAGCTTTCAAGTATAAAGGTGTTTTAAAAGAGAGGATAATGGTACATCACTGTTATAGCCAAAATACCAAAGTGGAGACGGCCTTAGCTAGGTACAGACCACTCCATTTTCAAGAAATGAAATACGGAACTTACCCCTCCGAATTGAGGCTAAGCTTCATATGGGAATGAGAGGAACACATTATCTCCACATTTTCAGCTCCGGAATGTACTTGCGCTTTTGTCGCTTAAAACTTTGAAGACAGAATTTAACGGAGTCGTGTAATGTTATGTAAGAAAACTTGTTCGGTTATGTAAGTGCTTGATATTTACGTATGATCTCAAGTTTCGCTATAGCGTTCGAGAGGACGCGGGTTTGGATCACCATCCGGCCATCCAAATTTAGGTTTTCCATGGTTTCCCAAAATCATTCCAGGCAGATGCCGGGATGATTCTTTAAAAAGGTTAAGGCCGAATTCCTTCCCGTTTCTTGTCCCTAGTGTTTTCCGCCTCTAATGACCGCTACGTCAAAGAGGTGTAAAGCCACAAGCAAAATAATAATAATAATAATAATAATCGTCCACTTACGTAGTGCTACGAAACTCGTTTATTTTTCCCCCATTTTTAAGTACTCAGTAAAATTTGTTGACCGCGAAACATAATTACCTAACAGTATTGAATATTCCATTGCTGACCATGACTACAACATAAGTTCGCTTAATTCCAATAACACTACAAAATTAATCGAGCGGTGCTTTTGACATCTTCATGAAGATCATGTTTGTGCTAAATATTGTTAAGTAAACTATTTTATTTTGAATGTTGTTAGAAGACTTAAACCTTTTCTCGGTTAGCTTTTTTTTTTTTAACTGTTGCGTACTTGGTTTTGGGAGCTATGAATCTCTACAATTAGCTAACTTTGATGAAGGAAGTCCTGTAATGCAGGCTACTTCGTTGCGGAGGCTAGCCACAGCCAGTTGGTACTTGAGCCAAGTTAGTTACTCGTACATGTCGAGTAAGGACGTGGCTCCGACGAAATGTACTCAGCATGGAGAAACTAATGTGGTTCAGTCTAAAGTGCTCGTACCTAACCAGACAGTTGGAAGTGTTATAGTATTACCAGTGAAATGACCTGGTACATAGATCGATTTAAAACCAACATCGAATTAGGATGCTATTTTGACGCCAAAGTTTTTGTATTAACGTGGAGACGGTGTACAGCAATGTTTTCCAGAGTGGTCAATATCGATCGCCTGTAGTCCATTTCGACAACCAGGTGTCCCATATCATCGAAAAGAATGGGAGTCCAGGAGGTGTAGAGGGGGAGGGAGGGCGTTCCAATCCAGTCATTAATTCAGGCATTTTGTCAGAAATTTCAGCTATTCAGTATAGTTAGATAGCTCTTTATTAATTGTTATTTTATTCGCGTTTTAAGTATTCGAACTGAGAATTCCTTTATTCGCGAATCAGGAACCAAAGATACTTTTTTTTTTTTTTATAGAAAAAATTATGCAAAAACTTAACGATTGCATAGGTAGCTATTTTTTTTACTAGGTATGATAACCCTTGACTAATTTCAGCTTTTCTTCCCAGAATTAATCTAAGTTAAGCAAAACATTGGAAACTGCAAATTTTCCTGGTTCTACAGTTTTTCACCGCTTATTTCCAGGCTGATGTTTTGGACTGATTTTAACGATTCTGTACATCGTGACAGGTTAAAGTATAGGATACTCTTGACTTGGATTGATAACATACTTCCAGTTGATAAAGACCCAACTAAAATTCAAGAGAATAAAGAAGCAATATAAGCAGAACAGACTGGAAGCGAATAAACTGAAATAATCTAACACTAGAGAAAAATTTACAGAATGGGTAGAAGTGGGTCTAGGATGCAGCTTTGAAAGGAGCTCAACTGGGGACGTATGGAATGCATCGAAGAGAGGAATAATAAAAGCTGGTAAAGAAACATTAAGCTTTAGAGAACATACCGTCTGAAAACCTTGGATCACATAAGAAGTTTTGGAGCTCAAGGATCAGAGGAGAAGGCACCAAAATGCTGAGCAGAAAGAGAGCAATACGGACAATTTTTTTAGCTGTCGTCAGTCTTTAGACTGGTTTGATGCAATCCTCCATCCTTTCCTATCCTGTGCTAACCTCTTCATTTCTACATACCCCTTACAGCCCACGTCCTCAATTATCTGTTTCATATATTCTAATCTCTGTCTACCTCTACAGTTCTTACCTTCGACTGTTCCCTCCACTAACAAATTACCCAATCCAGCATGTCTCAAAATATGACCTACCAGCCTGTCTCTTCTATCCGTAAGCTTCTTCCACAAACTTCTTTTATCACCCATCATTTCCAAAACTCGTTCATTTCTTACTTTGTCTGTCCACTTACTTTTCAGCATTCTTCTGTAGCACCACATTTCAAATGCTTCAATTTTCTTTATTTCCGGTATTCCTAAAGTCCTTGTTTCACAACCATAAAGTGCTGTGCTCCACACAAAGAGTTTTAAAAAGTTCTTTCTAATTCCTAGATCAATATTTGAAACTAAAAGGTTTCTCTTTTTCATGAAGGCTCTTTTTGCTAGTGCTATTCTGCTTTTAACATAATTCCTGCTTCGGCCATCGGTTGTAACTTTACTTCCCAAGTAACAGAATTCACTTACTTCTCCTATTACATCCGACCCTATTTTTATATTTAATCTACTAGTATTGGTATCATTTCTGCTACATTTCATCACTTTTGTCTTGCTTTGATTTATATTCTTTCCAAAATATTCCTTCAGTATTTTGTTTATGCCATTCAGTAACTTCTCAATATCCTCAGCCCTCTCTGCTAACAAGACAATGTCATCAGCAAATCGTAGCATACTGATTTTTTTCTCCCTGAAAACTTATACCACACGGAAATTTTTCTTTGACTTTCTTCATTGCTTCTTCTACATACAAGTTGAATATGAACGGGGATAGACTACAACCTTGTCTCACACCCTTTTTAACTGATGCATGTCTCTCGTGATTCTCTAATTTTATTATAGCCACTTGATTCTTATATAGTTTATAGAGTATTCTTCTAAATTTAGAAATAAGAGAAACAGGAAATGCAAAAAATCAAAAGAAAAAGTCTGCAAGAAAAGTGTGAAGAAGTAGAAAAGGAAATGGTCGTATGCAAGATACATGTTGCATACTCTGAGCAGCCAACAGACTACCCATCTACTATCGACATAAACCCGTTCAGGAGGTAGCAGCGTCACCTAACGAGGAATGACTGCTAGTCAGTCACACGCACGGTTCATGTAGTATCAGTGAGCGTGCTATCCGTGTTTAGAATTGGGAATGCGTTAGATCTGAGTTTAACTGAAGGCAGATTGTGATGGTCCGGAGGCTCGGCACGAGCATTTTGGAAGCCGCACGACTTGTGGGGTGTTGGAGGAGTGCTCTGGTGTGTGTCTTCAACAAGTGGTGAAACCAAGGTGAAACGTCGAAGGTTTGGGTGGCCACCCCTCATTACAGATGTCGGACGTCGTAGGCTGGGCAGACTGGTAAATCAGGACAGGCGGCGAACTGTGGCGGAAATAACATCAGACTTTCATGCTGGACAGAGTACAAGCGTGTCTGAACACACACTTCACCGAACACTCCTAACGATGGGCCTCCACAGCCGACGACCCATGCATGTGACAATCTTAACATCACGACGTCGGCAACTACGACTGAAATAGGCTCGTGACCACTGGACTTTGCGGCAGTGGCAGAGTGTTGCATAGTCTGAAGAATCGCGATACCTTCATCATGCCGATGGGAACGTGCGAATCCGTCGTTTTAGAAGGGAACAGCTTCTTGACATCTGTACTTCAGGACGGAGTCAAACTGGCGGCGGCTCAATTATTCTCTGGGGAACATTCAGTTGGGCATCCATGATTCCAGTGGAGCTCGTGCTAGGCACCATGACTGTTAATAACGTACACTAGTTGCAGACCACGTACAGCCCTTTCACGGCGATCATGTTTCCCATCGACAGTGGCATTTTTCAGCAAGATATTGCGCCATGTAACCAGGAGTGTGACGGAGTGTTCGAGGAACACAGTGGCGAGTTGAAGTTGATGTGCTGGCTCTCCAAATCGCCAGATATGAACCCGATCGAATACATCTGGGATGCGATTGAACGTGGCGTCAGTGCTCGTCGCCCGCCTCATCGAAATTTGTGGGAGTTAGGTGACGTGTGTGTGCAGGTGTGCTGCCACCTCCCTCCATCGACCTACCAAGGCTTCATTGCTTCCATGCCAAGATGCCTTGCCACTGTTATTCGTGCCGAAGGTGGACATACCGGTTATTAGGTAGGTGGTCATAATCTTCTGGCTGATCAGTGTATATGAAGGTCAAACAAAATTTTTAGAAAAATAAACAAAAGATGGGATTTGAAACCTCTTTCAAACTCAGAACTAACCGATGGAGGGAGAATATTTAGAAACCGTATTATAGAGATGACTTTAATAGCAGCATAATGGAAAAGGAAGGCAATTTCGACATTGATGACTTAGATGATCCAGTTAAGAGGACAAGTTTGACACAGCTTTGAATGACTTGAAATCAAATAAGGCAATTGGTGAGATTCCTGCAGAACCTCGGAAATCCCCAGGAGAAGAAGGTATCTAGAGATTTTGCAATCTGATACCAAGAAGTTATGCAACAGGAGAAATTCCAACCGATTTTAATAGAAGTATCACCTTCACACATCTGAAGAAAGCGCAGGCTGATAAATGTGAGAATAATCGCACCATAAGTCTAAAATCACATGCTTCAAAATTACTGACTAGAATAGTATACAGAAGAATGGAAGGGTAAAAGAAGAGATAGTAAGTAGTTGAAGATCAGTTTGAGTTCGGAAGGAACCACAGTACAAGAGAAGCAATTCTGTCTGTAGGATTAATACTTGAAGGGCAGATCAAGAAAATTAAAGATACTTTCAAGGCATTTTCTTTTTATCTATAAAAGCATTTGATAATGTTAGGTGAGAGAAGATGTTCAAAATTTTAAAGAAGTCGGGTCTAAAATATCGAGGTAGAAGAATACTTTATAAATCGAATAAGAATCTAATTTCTATAATAAAAGTAAAGAATCATGAAAGTCATGGCTCAGTTAAAAGGGGTGTGAGACAAGGTTGCAGTCTATCTCCATTAGTATCAACTTGTTAGCAGAAAAAACAATAAAAAGTGAAAGAAAATTTTTCATGTTGCATAAATGTTGAAGGAGAAAAAACCGGTATGCTACGATTTGCTGATGACATTAGCTTGATAACAGAACAGGCTGAGGTTATTGACAAGTTACTGAATGACATGAACAAAATACTGAAAGTAGATTTTTGACTAGATATAGATCAAAGCAAGACAGAAGTGATTAAATATAGCAGCAACGATAGGAATAATAGTAGATTAAATATAAAAATATGATCGGATGCGATAGAATAAATAAGTGAATTCTGCTGTTTGGGAAGTAAAATTACAACTGATGGCAGAAGCAGGAGTGATGTTAAAAGCAGAACAGCAATAACAAAAAAAGCCTTCATTGAAAAAGATGAATCTTTTAGTTTCAAATATTGTATGGAGCAGAGCACTTAATGGCAGCGAAACATGGACTTAGAAATACTAGAAAGAAGGAAAATTTAGGAATTTGAAATGTTATGCTATAGAAGGACGCTGAAAATTAGGTGAACAGAATAAAGTACCAAATGAACGGGTTGTGGAAATGATGGGTTAGGAAAGAAGTTGCTTATAGAAAGAAGAGACATGAGGGTAGGTCATATTTTGAGACATGCTGGATTGGTTAATTTGTTAGTGGAGGGAATAGTCGAAGGTATGAACTTCAGAAGAAGCCAGAGATGAGAATATACGAAGCATTAATGAAGGACTTTGGGTTTAAGGGGGTTTGTTGAGATGAAGTGGTTAGCGCAAGATAGGAGGGGATGGAGGATTGAATCAAACCACTGATGACTGCAAAAAAAAAAAAAAAGCTACTACACATGTTAGGGCCGGTGTTAACTATGTCTGCTATGTAATCAAGCTTATTCATAGATACCTTATCAAACAGAGGCTATAGCATGTAATATTTTCGCCATCCCAGAAACTGATGTACTTCTTGGCTCAGTTCGAAAATGCGAAAATACGTGGGTAGATCAAGTATAAATGAGCCTTTTTAAATCGCGTGTCCGTCGATGGCGTGAGGAGTCTGAAACGGTTTGGTAAGTAGATGGGGCTTATGTGGAAGGCAGTAATAATGTTGGTGCGCCAACTGCTATATATTTTCTTCAACAATGGCGATGAACGAGAAAGAGGTACACCCAGGCGTTGCACAACGTGATATGATTAAGTTTCTCGTCAGAGAAAACGTAAATGCTGCTCAAATTCGGCTGTAATGTAACAAATTTAAGAAAGTTCAGGAACTAATCCGTTGTGTCAGAGGCAGGACGGTCAGTTCCTTTCTTCTGGGACTTTCAGTTTAATGGTGAACTAACCCGCGGAACTTCCTGACGTTACTCAGATAGTCTAATGCAACTCCTAAAAATTCCTGCTTCCTCCTGGATTTTAAACCGCGGCGTAATACAGAAAACTCCCCCGCGTTAACTACTAAGTTACAGATCATTTTGTTGCATACGTGTGGTAAGTTGGATTAAAAACTGTGGGTTTGTATGAACAACTTTGGAAAAAATTAAGGTGATGGGGTGGGCAAGAAGAAGAGTGGTTTCTTTTTGCAAACCAAACGTAGACAATATTTTTCTGTTTGTGAAACAAATTAAAAATTCTAGCTTAGTCCAAATCCCGATGGTTGACGGAATTATCCCGACGGTGTACTAAGCTATTGTGTCGCTGGTAGGACGGAACTTTTCCTCTGGGACCTACAGTACAATGTGGAATATAACCACTTATCTGGCGTGCCTCATGTGATCAAATACCACGCTTAAAAGTTTCAACTTCCGCCGTGATCTAACCCTGAGAACTTTCGAAAGTAAGCCCGCTAACCAGTGAGCTTCCAGACTGCTCTTTTTTTTATTATATACAGCTGATACTCGCGACTTCGTAGGCGTGGATTAAGAATTTAGCTGCTAGAATTGAATATAGATAGCTGTTGGTAACGTAGGATTGGTCCCAAACAACAGCGAGTCGGCGTAATATGACAAGAAAGCCATCACTATATCATTCTACTGTTGAACCTGTCTCATGAAGAGAATCAATTTCAAATATATTTGAAAACAGAAAAACAAACGAAGGTGCGGGGATGAGGGGAGGGGATGGGAATGTTAACTCAAAGCAGCTTTATTTCAGGTTGGTGTTTTCTTCTTTCTTCAGCATGAACATCCGATTCTTGGGTTCTAATAACTTTAGCTGCTCGTGCTCTGCTAGAGCTGTACCTTAGGCCAGTTTACGCCCGCAAGGCATGTCAAAAAGAAGGCAAAATTAGCTGGTGCCAGAAACATTTAAGCAGACACAGAGTAATAGTACAGAGAAAATCGACATCTATACTAAACGATATTTACTAACAAATCATACACTAACATAATGCGCTAGAAGTGTGCCCTTCCTACAGATATAAAGTATTTCCTTGTCAAATTCCATCAATATCAGTATAGCCATATAGTCGTCAAAACGTAACAAAAAGACAGAGACTTACTTCCGCATTTATAGTATTATTAGTGCAGATCACACACACACACACACACACACACACACACACACACACACACACACACACACACACACACACACACACACACACACACACACTCTGACTCCGAGAGTAACAACCACTGAGGGATCAATATAACGTAAAAAAGTGTACACCTACAGCATTGCTAGACTACCCACTATTTGCTTCGCCTTGCACCCCTAAATTTGTGTTATTTACAGTTTAACACAATGACTCATAGGATCAAAAACAATTTTTTTAAACCTTTGCTACCACAGGGATTTGAAACGGAGACCACGCTTCAAACAGCAGTAAACAAACGCTTTAACCACTGAACTACCAGACCGCTATGTATAAAGGTAGTACACAGACCTAAACATCCTACGCGTCTGTCTATCGCCATTCAGTAATTTTTTAAAATTATATGATGGCATGTATTATTTATAGAGAAAAGATATGCTATGTCCACCCTAAAGCCAAATAGCATCTCCTCGTCAAATTTCATCACAATCGGATTATCCGTTTAGCCAAAGAAACCTAACAGACAGAGAGAGAGAGACAGATAGACAAAGTTGCTTTCTCATTTATAATATTAGTATAGATACAAAGCATACTTATAAAAATGGTAATACACGAAAAATTCAAGATACTCGGTTATGTCTTAAACATATATGGCGTGGAATAGCATAAAGAAACCGAAACACAATGCCATCCACTGGATGGTTACCCAACCTAGAAAACCAAGTGTTGTATCGATAAACACATCGCCAACTGTTTGAAACTTATGGAATTATAATAATAATAATAATTTAGTTTGGTCGTAATGACCTGGTGACAGGTTCTATTGGCAGCACATTCCGCTCCTGTCGTAGCTGCCTTAACACAGCCCGCCAATCCTGCCGGGTACAGGGGACCTTTTATTTATTTATTTATTTATTCCTGATATTACATAGCCTACTACCTTGTTACCTAAAGTAGGCCCTTAGTTTCTACAGCTTTTATTCTTAACACAATTTACTTTTGTAAAAATAGATCTGGATATTTATTCTTAATGATTTAAGGTATTCTTGCAATTAATCTACTAATTATTCTAATAATTAATATTCCAATTTACCAATTAAACTACTAATTAATCTACCATCACACTAATTCACAAAAAAACAGCAGTTGTCAAGGTATTTTCATAGTTCTGATCAATGAACCTTATATTTGTAAATGCTCTTGCTGCATCACTGCTGGCCTGCGTCGACGTCCAGGCCTCCAGCTGGGGACCTACGGTTTAACGTAGAATCCTAACCACGGTACCGTCCTGGCATACAGTACTTTCCATTACACAGCAAGCTGCGCCAGGGGGGAAGGCCGGGTTAAGTGCCCACAAAAATCCCCGCCGAGACTGGGATTCGAACCGCGGAGCTTTCGATCGCCAGTCAGATGCCTTAACTACTTAACCACCAGACCTCTCAAACTTACGGAACTTACAAATAATCACAAACCATTCTCTTATGACGAACATTTAATTCGCAATAATAAATATTGAGGTCAATAATCGAGATAAAAACTATCCTATCTTTTAAGTTGAACCTTCGTACACACTGTAAGCCAAATTTAATCAAAATCGGTTAAGTAGTTTCGGAGCTTATCTCAGACAAACATTGTGACGCTAGATTTTTATGTATATAAAATATATAAAAACTACTGGACAGACCAAACTGCTAGCTTGAAACGGCAGAGCGTACATTATTTTTAATAATTTTTAATTTTATATTTAAATTTACATCATAGTCTTGCATCTAGAATCTTATCTGGGTCCTTATTTCAATTGTTTTACCTGCATTTTTAATTATAATTTTTCTGTATTTACCGTGTTAACATCCTTAAGAATTAATGAGACATAATTTAATTTAAATCCCAATGTCAGAACTAATTTTTTTCTGCTACAGTTTTTACTATTATTAACAGATTGGATACTGCCACTACTATTTCTAGTATTATTATTATTACTAGACGACCCGTGCGAAAATTTCGCGAATAAAATGCGATTAATAGTGAGGTTGAATATGTCACCAAGTTCAGTCATTACTCTTCATACTCCTACTTCATTTATCGATTTTGGTTAGAAATCCAGGGAGATAAATGGCTCGAAACACAAAAAACGTATTTTAGAAATATTGACATTGTTGTGCTTTATGGGTCGAATTACGAAAAATTCCTTTCTTAGAAAATAATGTTACCACGGCGGAAATCTTATTCTTTAATACGATATGTCATTTATCTATATCGATTAGATATCAAGGGAAATATAAGGCTCGTGACACAAAAATACGTTGTAGAACAATTTATACTTTTTCCCTTTAATAGTTGAATTCCAAACACTTCTTTCTTAAAATATGATGTCAGCAAAGCTGAGACATTATTCCTCATAATCCTACCTCATTTATCGATTTTGGTTAAATATCCAGGGAGATAAATGGCTCGAGATACAAAAAACGCATTTTAGAAAAAGTGACATTTTTGCCCTATAAGGGTCGAATTACGAAAAATTCCTTTCTTAAAATATAATGTTACCACGACGGAGACCTTATTCTTTAATATGATACCTCATTTATCTATATCGGTTAGATATCAAGGGAGATAAATCGCTCGAGATACAAAAATCGGTTTTAGAAAAATTTATACTTTTTTCCTTTAAGGGTTGAATTCCAAAAACATTCTTTCTTAAATATGATGTCACAAAGCTGAGACATTACTCCTCATAATCCTACCTCATTTATCGATTTTTGTTAGATATCCAGGGAGATAAATGGCTCGAGATACAAAAAACGCATTTTAGAAAAATTGACATTTTTGCCCTTTAAGGGTCGAATTACGAAAAATTACTTTCTTAAAATATAATGTTACCACGGCGGAGACCTTATTCTTTAATATGATACCTCATTTATCTATATCGGTTAGATATCAAGGGAGATAAATCGGCCGCGACACAAAAATCGGTTATAGACAAATTTATACTTTTTTCCTTTAAGGGTTGAATTCCAAAAACATTCTTTCTTAAAATATGATGTCACAAAGCTGAGAAATTACTCCTCATAATCCTACCTCATTTATCTATTTTGGTTAGATATCCAGGGAGATAAATGGCTCGCGATACAAAAAACGCATTTTAGAAAAAGTAACATTTTTGCCCTATAATGGTCGAATTACGAAAAATTCCTTTCTTTAAATATAATGTTACCATGGCGGAGACCTTATTATTTAATATGATACCTCATTTATCTATATCGGTTAGATATTAAGGGAGATAAATCGCTCGTGACACAAAAACGCATTGCAAAAATATTGATACTTTTGCCCTTTAAGGGTCGAATTCCGAAAACTTTCTGGCTTAATATATGACGTCACTAAAACGGAGATCTTAATCTTTAAAACGATACTTCATAAAACGGTTTCAGATAGGTATCCAGGGAGATAACTGACTCGTAAAACAGAAAACAGCATTTTAGAAAAAATTACATTTTTGCCCTTTAAGGGTCGAATTCCAAAAACTTTCTTGCTTAAAATACGATTTAACCAAAGTGGAGACCATAAGCTTTATAATGACACCTCATTCATTGATTTCGGTTAAGTATTAAGGAAGATATTGGCTTGTGACAAAAAAATACCTTATAGAAATAATATATATGATTATTAATGATAATGATACTGAAATGAAGTCTTCACAGGTGTACCGCCGGATAGTTTTTTGAAAACACGATATTTCGACGACTAGCTCCGTCGTCTTCATTAGCCGACGTGTGCAGATGTCTCGACACCTGATGAAGACGACGGAGCTAGGCGTCGAAATATCGTGTTTTCAAAAAACTATCTGGCGGTACATCCGTGAAGACTTCATTTCAAGCATACGCCGGGAAAGTCTCCGTTCTTACAATAATGATACTGTTACCGCTACAACATTTAGAATGTGTTTAGAATCTCCTCTGGAACCGGTCGAGTAGTGAACTCAAGAGTCTGCCTCCTAGCGGTCGCTCAGAGGACGCTGCACACTGAAGTTCCTCCGATGATTAATGTTGCTCGCTGTCAATCCGGTGTTGTTGAAGGTCAGACTTCCAACTTCGTCGTTCCTCATTGGTTTTCTCTCTCGACAGATAGTCTTTATTGACGGGATTTGCTTCATTTCTGCTGCAATGTGTCCTCTTCTGATGCTCTCTGATGCCTCTAATTTCGCTCGGCATATTTCCTCTCGATGAATTTATTCTTCCAAAATATTGAGACTAAATCGGTTGTCACAATCTTTCGTCACGTAGTACGACGTAAATTCTCTTCTTTTGCAGAAGGCTATGTTGGCAAATTCAAAGACTGTCATTCCACATTTCCGCATTCCCGCACCCCGTGCTCTTCGTACTCTACTAACTAAATTCCCACCTCCTCCAGTTCACTAAATTCATATCCCGAAGGAAGCTGTTGCATAACTCACGGGTACCAAACAAGAGCTGTACCAAACCTTATAGATGAGCATTGAACATTTGGGCCTGACTTGCGGAAGGAACTAGACTTGTTTCTAGAGCCCACATTCCTGATTCAGATTTAGCACGGTTTATTCAAATAGGGCGCGGCAGTATCCTTAACAACAATTATTTCCTAGTTTTCGACGAGCCGTGAATTCTGTTCGTTATATTATATAAATAAAAGGTAAGAACAGTAGCAGAGGGCGTGAAATATCTTCAGAATTTTTTCAGTAATAGTATAACGACTAATTGAAAGCTAGTACTTCAACCATGCAACTCGCCCTGATACTTTGGTTGACACACATATTACTATGGTAACAAGTAAGTGGCTTTTGATTAACTCAATCAGGCTTTGAGATCAATTAATTTTGGATATCAGGAAATAAGTCTCGTATTTCTATTTTACTATTAAGCTCTACTCGCAACTTTGCGTTCACAAAACTGAAAGAAGTTCGTATTTCGAATTGTATTTTTTGGCATAGTCCCGCGGTGCCGGGTAGCACCAAGGAAGGTTTTTGTGGGAGTTCTCAGTTCACAATCTTCTTAAACACAGATATAGTCTTTATTCGATCGCCGTTTAATTAGGCGGAAGGAAAAAAAAAATGTGTACTCATTAGAATAAATGTTTTCAACTCTTAAGTGGCGGCGAAGGAGACATAGTAGCTGTGACGGTGCAGAGTTCTGCTATTGTCCTCACGTAAGGCAAAGCTACCTCGCACAAGCCGCCCTTCCCCCTGATATTTCTTCGCCCCCCCCATAGGGGCGGGGGCGCCTCCAGTTTGGAAACTTATAATGTAGTGGAATCGTGGGAATGTGAAAAAGCTACCGTGGGGCTGTTCAAACAAACTCTTTGTTTTCCTTCCAACAGTGTATGTCCGGTGCGAAAATTTAAGTTTGGTCACTGTCATTTGTTGTCTTCCTGCGTTGAGTAGGGCTGGGGGGAACCTAGGAAGAAAGCGTTCAGAACGTCCGTGGATACAGGAAATAACGAGACTGTTCAGGGCGGACGCGACCCCCTTTTGGCTGAAGGCGGGTCACACGTGTCTCGTAAGGCTTGCCTCTGCATACTGCGCATCGCAATGCGACCGTGCCGGCATTCGCCGCCGAATTGGCCGCTTGCCTGACTCGTCGCCAGTCGCATACGTAGAGCTCCCTGCCCTGCGTACAAAATTGGCTCGCACTTGGTTGCACTTCCTATTGGAATCTTATGCTCTCTGCGATTGTAAATCAAACGCAGCTCGTTTTCTGTAATGTGATACATTGATATATCTGATAGGGAGATAGCTCATAGTCATTGTCATATACGCTGGTAGTACTCATTTTATATGGAATTTCTTTAACTGCATCGATCGAAAAAAAAAACCTTTGATTTTCCTTCTTTTGTTGCCATTACTCTAGCAGATCGTTGTCGCAAGACGAACCACTTGTATAGATATCATCATAAAAGATACTACTATTATTTTTTGTGGTAGAATCGGTTAATCAACTACACTAGTTGATTTTTACATTGGTATGAAGTAGTTTTCGAGCGATCTGGTGGCTCTCTGTTGGTTTAAGTCGTATGACTGAGGATTTCGGGTACGAATCCCTGTCTCTGCCGGAATTTTTACAGGCGTTAAAACTGAGTTTCACTTTTGACGAAGCTTTGCTTTGTTAATGTTAATTACGCCACGTTAAACTGTTGGTCCCTTTTACCCGTTAGGTTTACCCTATTACTTTGGGCGGCTATGGCGGATGCAGATTGTGCAGTTGGTAAGAAACTCTGTGATAAAATCCATAAACAACAATATATTCTTATTATATGTAATGCATATATACTATTATATATTTGTAAGCGAGCTGCGTGTATCTGAGAGTTTCAAATGGCATCACACAAAAACTACCGCAGCAATCTGGATGGTGTTTTCAAATTTTGAGAGCTTATGGTACATCATAAAATCTGTGAAAATAGCTTATGGCTTATATGTACCGAGGAACGGAGCAAGAAATTAAATTCATTTCGAGACTGGACAAATTTGCGCACCAGATCACTCTGCAATTGAGGTGAGAACTTCTTTCAAGAAATACTGACAACAGATCATACTATTAATCTTTGGATTCTTGTTTATTTTTTAACTTAGGTTATTTATTTCTTCAGTTTTATGAAATGTATAACATTAAAATAAACGGAATACGATGACTGAACGTTATAAGCGCAAGTAGTACTTAAATTACATAGACATCTTGTGCTGTAAGAGCTGTCAAAGCTCACAATACTATTCTATTTTGTGATTGATGTTAACTTCGTTTTTGACTGGGTATTTATCTCTCCAGTTTTATGAAATATAGTATGTTAAAAGAAAACGGTAATCTAACGATCTAATATTATAATAAGCAACGCTGGGTCGTCTATGACGTCGTATGTCACGCCATGACGTAACTCTATGACGTCGTGCTATGACGTCACGCTTTACACCAGTGTTCTACGTTAAACACGTTATTTAGTAACATTTCTAAGCATCCGCGAATAAATTAACTGACAATGTATTGCGTTTAAATAGACATATCAATCATTAGATGCTTATATTTACGTAATATTCTTTTGATATATAGAAGTATTCCTTAAATTCTTTGTCCATAGATATGTAAGATAAAAGCTTTAAGTTTCGAGCGTCAATGTTGGCGAAAGTTTTGATTAGATTGTTACTTAGCATGGGTCAGAATTAAAACTGGCATTTCACGTTACAGCAGAGGGCATGAATAATGTAGGTTTTTTTTTTCAAAATAATTTAAAGTGTCCTATTATTGAAATTATTAAATCTTTTGAACGGAAATAGTTACACACTGATCGCGATCTGTGCAGCGTAGACTACAATTAAAACAAATATTACGTGGCATAATGTAAGTTTATAAGATTTATTTTAATTTCCTTTGCTTTTACTGAGCAATATTACTGAAGCTATTATTTCAGCAACATGTAACTGTGTCAGGATTGTTGTGCAGTCATTGGTACTCATCAAGGAATTTTCCTTTTGGTCTGCTGAAAACTATTGCACAAGTTCGTTGGGTGATATTATTTAATATATGTTGCTCTTAGATTTGTAAAATATATCCATCCTCACAAACGTCACTCGAAAAGTGCCATAACGTTAAGCGATGAGCTACTGGTAGAAGGCATATAGCGATGTATAATGATAACGCAAACGTTACTTCGACTATATTGTTTGGTAATATGTTTCTATTACACCCATCAAGATAGTATATAATGCACAAACTTCAAGCAAAACAGTAAAAAATGCCGTAAAGTTACACACTAAGCGTTTAGAGTACGCCATTTGCTATAATATGTGACCTCCAGCGATATTAATATTACGTGCAACAAAATGCATGAATGACCAACAACGATGAAAATCAAACCAACTTTATAAGAAAACAACTCCATTAAGCTACAAAAGGAAGCGGATATGTCCATTCTGGTCCAGGCTACATTCCAACCTATCCACAAGACGCCGCTAATGATTTTGCTCGAAAATCATGATAATTTAAATATTTAATAAATCCAAATTTCTAGCGAATTATGCTTTAACAACAAGAACCAAACGCCATTTTGGTACAAGCTGCATTTAAACTATAAAAACTAAATTTTTTCATTCGCTAACTGTTCAGAGTTGGAGCAGTTTTTTTGTGTGTAATTTGTTCCTTATTTATATTTTTGATGGCTGTGATAGCAACATATTCCCGAATAATATCGTTCAAAGAACGTGTGCATGATCATTATACTTCGCTATAAGGCTTGCCCCAGTCGTTCCCGGTGTAGTATTACGGTACTTTTTGAGTGAAGTTTGTGAGGTATGTATATATTTTACAGCTCTAAGAGCAACACACATTAAACAATATAATCTATCGAATGTGTGTAACAATTTTCAGACTAAAAGGGCAATTCCTTTGAGTCCCAGTAATTACGCTAGAGCCCAAATTTATATCGCAATCCATTATTGCCACTAAAATACGATAAAGTACATGTATTAATATGCGTGAGAATGAAGTATTGTTTTTCTGGCAGCAAGTTTAGCGTAGTGTGTTGTTAGGTTGAAATGCAACCTGGAACCGGATGGAAACTGAAATCTTTTGCTACACCGCAAGGGGCGAGGAATTACAATGAATTTTATTTTATAACTATTCTATTTAATTAAGCAATTGCTGAGAAATGAATTGTCAGTACACTGAAAGAAAAGTATGTATTTCGTATAAATTGGCATATTAATTTTTACTAAAATTATTACTTAGTTTGAATGAAAGAAGTTCCAAACTCATCGCGATGTATGCGGCCTAAACCACACTTAAAACTCATATTACGTGCATAGCGTAAGTTTTTTTAAGTTTTCTTCATAGCATCCTTCGTTTTCACTGGGGTCATTATTTCAGCCGTATTTAAGCTTTGTCAAGATCTTCATTACAGGTAATAAGAGGAAAGGTATAAGAACCCGTGAAGACTTTGGATGAAGTTTATATCGCGATGCATGATGACATTGACGTGCGATACGGGGAATTGATTAATTCGCGTGTGATTTAAGCTTTGCTTTTCTAGCGGCAATATTAGCGGAGTTGGGGTTAGGTTGAAATGCAACCTGGTCCAAGTTGACAACTGAAGCTTTTTGCTACAGCACAAGGGACGATAAATTACAATGAGCTTTATTTTATAACAGTTCTATTTAGTTAAGCAACTGCAGAGAAATAAATTACCATAACACTAAGTTAAACCCGACATTTTTGACGGGCTTTGTGGCTAGTTATTACATAATACACTTCAGAAAGAATAACTACATTACGAATTTAATTTAAGGTAAATCTCTTTGTGCTTATACAATACATTCATTTTCCATTGAGTCTAACTCTGTGGGATGTGGAAAGTTGTCAATTACAGTTAAAAATGTTCACAACAAAATAATACATACACCAGAAGATGTACAGTCATAGCATACGTGGTACATTAATTATGTCAACTACATTTCCACAAATTACTGGCAGTTATTTTGTAGATACCTTAGAAATAAATTATTCAACAGAGTAGAAGAAATTGTTAATAAAAAATACTTTCAATTTTTTTCTGAATTTAATCTTATCATCTGTTAGAAATTTAATGTGTTTTGGGAGCTTATTGAAGATGTGTATCCATGAATATCTGACCCCTTTTTGAACAAATGACAACGACTTGTAATCCTTGTGAAGATCATTTTTACTTATAGTGCCATAATTGTGTATTTTACTATTTGTTTCAAACAAAGTATAATTTATGTCTACAAACGACATTAATCTATATATAAACTCAGCCAGCAATGTTAAAATCCCTAACTTCTTGAACAGCTATCTACATGAAGTTCTGCTGCTAATCCCACTCATAATTCTTATTACCTGCTTTTGGGCTCTGAACACTTTGTCTCTATGAGTAGAATTACCCCAGAATAGGATGCCATATAACATTAAGGAGTGAAAATAAGCAAAATAAACTAGTTTCCTCTTACGGAGATCAACTCTAGCTGAAATTGTACGAATTGCAAATGCGGCTGCATCCAATCACTTTAGTAAGTCAGGAACACATATCTTCCAATTTAAATTATGATCAATATGCAAACCTAGAAATTTCACACATTCTACCTCTTGAATGGACTGGCCTCCAAATTTTATGTCTATATCTGGTGTTAATCTGTGTGATGTACTGAATTGCATATATTGAGTTTTATCAAAGTTTAAAGACAAGCAATTAGCTGTAATCCATTTATTAATAAGATCAAAGACATAATTTGAAATATATTCTGTAGATAAATCGGGAGTATTTTTGATTCCTATGTTTGCGTCATCTGCAAATTGGACAAATTTTGATTTTTTTCGATGCAACAGTTGGTAGATCATTTATATATATTAAAAACAATAGTGGCCCCAATATAGAACCTTGAGGTACTCCACATCTGATAAATTTCCTCTCAGAAAACAGTGGACCACATAAGGCCGCCTTAAAATTCTCTGGTGACACTGTTTTCTACTCAGAAGGTAAGTAGTAAGCCATGTATTAACAATGCAATCTATACCATAATACTTTAATTTCGGTATCAGAATTTTATGATCTACACAGTCAAATGCCTTAGATAAGTCATAAAAAAATTCCCACAAGAATTAATTTATCATTTATTCCTTCTAAAATATTGTCAGTGAATGCAAATCTAGCCTGTTCTGTTGAATGACGTTTTGAAAATTGTGATTTAATTACAATATTATTATTTTGTACATTGCTTTCGCAAAAACTTTGGAGAAGGCTGTTAGTATTGAAATAGGACGGTAATTCGATACAGCTTACTTATCTCACTTTTTATAGAGTGGTTTAACTGCTGCACACTTAAGCCTTTCTCGAAAGGTACCCTCAAGTAAAGATATATTAAACATCATTTCTGCAGGAATAGGTATGTCAAATGTAACTGACTTTAATTTAGCTTCGCATTACTGTATAACAAACTTGGAGAAAGGAGGAGTTGTCACGTTAGAAATGGTTATAGTTTTGATGATACAGATATTAACAAGTATCGTCTTGATCAGCACTTTGAAGCCTGTGCTGCACGGTTAAAGAATATAAATTTACATTGCCTAGTATAACCCCACCTATCAATTGCATCTACAGTTAACAAGCCCATGCCAGAGCCGATGTCGAACATTCCAGTTCCAGATTCACTCACAGCAGAGTTTATCTTTGGCTGATCACAGCGTCTCAGGACTGACATCATACTTATCCGAGTGTGGCACGTTACTTTTGCTATTTTCTCTAGGTCATCTCTAATACTATAACTATCATCCCTGCCCAGACTATTTCCCGCTTCTCCCACTATCACTACATGATCCTGAACTGTGACATCCTTACATAAAGAACCTATACCTTCTACCACGTGATATAGACTAACATTAGGTTTGAAGAAACTCATGACCTGGAAATCTGATCATAATTTTTCCTGCACCAATGGGTCCACTCCTGTTTGTCTACTACATAGCAGCAAAACTTTCTTTTACCCTAATCCTTGCCTGCCAGACTTAATTACACAGCTTTTCCTGCAAGTATGCTGCTTTTTACAAACACCTACAGTTACAGAAGGCTCATCCTGTCTAACTCTGGCAACAAGGAAAACCATTTTCCACCCCAACAACAACAGAATCAGAAGCACGCCATGTTCTGGTTGCTCTTTTCCCTGTTACCAGTTCCCATCCATATCTGTTTCCCTCCCTCCGCAGACTAACCAATTCTTTTCTAGCACTATCAATTCAGCCCTAAGGGCAATAATTCTTACCTCCTGTTATTATATCTTCCTACTTTTGAAACAGTCTGTACAGAACCATGGGAGAGCCTCCTCAATTGCCCCTCCCCAGTGAAACCATTTCTCACACCCTTCGCAAAAAATTCCTGCATTCACTAATCTACGGCAATTACCACACTTTTCATTCACGATTACTAACAAAAACAACGTACAGAATGCGAGACAAAATAATTTGCTCAACTTAACCTTACAAAAACACTGCTAAATTAACTCACAAGTAAACTTTAGCTAATGAATCTACAAATCATTATTTGAAATACACTTAACACTACCTATCGGAAATATTACTTATAAAAATAATAATAATACCAAGAACTAATATAAACGATATTTACGTTCTATAACAAAAATCTGAGCTTAAGCCTAGCGTTAAAAAATTTAAACAATCTCAGAAAATAAACACGAAATAGATCACAGCACTAAATAACAATTTTTTTTCATGAATAAAAACCTTCACTTACTCACAGTAGTAAAATGAATTACAATTTAGAGTTTTAAATTACTATTACCACAAAAACTAACTAATAATTGTATTTATTTATTATTTAAGTGCACACGTTCGAACGGTACGTGCTTCCACGGTATTCCAGAGATATGTTTCTACATGTCGATACGTGTAAACACAATAAGTATCCACGAATTGCAACTTTATTTTGGTAGCAATGGAAAACTACGCCAAGAATCATATTTTTTTTATTTTGTATAAAGCGTCCATAAATTGGGTTAGAGGTTGACACTGTTTAACACAGCACAGTCCTATTCGTGCGTAACGAATGCTCACCATTGGTGCCGATATCTTCGAATTTGTTTGCGTGTTATTTGAAATGCAGCTCGGACACTGTAAAACTCAGCCATAGGCAATAATATTTCGAATGCTGTACTTTCATGTCCTATGTGTTTCTATTACTATGGTACAAACACAAACAAATTAACCTTTAGGTTACCGTCCTCTGAGGAGTGGTGTCACGATGGGACAATTGATGCAAAATCAACTAAACCATTATGTGGGGAGCGGTGTCAGCACTGGATGAATTGAACAAAACTAACTACGTGGTCCGCATTACAACCTAGCCATACAACCCTTAGGACGAAATTATATCTTATATTTAATGGTCCAGGTTGCATTACAACCTAACCAGAAAAATTTTTAGTATGAAATTGTGTTTCATTTCGTTTGCATGACAGTAGTAATAATTCTTGTCACGTGCAAAAATACAGGAAAACTGCGTAAAATATACGAGTAATTCAATGCATAGGGGAGTAACAAACTATTGGGAGAATAATTTATCTGACTTTTTTTCGTTAGACCACGGCGAAGGTTCACTTAATCCGAATTGATAGGTGGCATAGATTGTGTCTTTTTTTTTTTTTTTTTTGCCTGTTTGTTATAATAAGAAAACATTTATGTTTGCCATCTTTAAATAGATCGTATCTCTAGTGATATTTTTTTCTTCTCCATGACAATATTTGGTACTAAAAATATGGTAAAACTTTTCTCCACATCAAGGGCCACGCGAGCGTGCAGCGAGCAAATGTTAGTTAATCTATATATTCGTTTCCAAGCAACTAGAGAAAAAACAACGCTCTGTTTTAGTTTCGATAACTGGCGTAGTATTTTTGGTGCCTGTTTTCGTGCCACAGCAACAAAAGCAAATTCATTAATGTCTCAAACAGATGGACTAGTTGTCTATATACTGCTTACAGTACGTTCATAGTCGGTCCATGCAGATTTCTGTTTTCCGTTGTTTCCCGAAATCACTCCAGGCAAATGCCTGGATTGTTCCTTCAAAATTCCATGGCCGAATTGCTTCCTCTTTCTTGTAACCCCCCTCCCCACGCGTACGCGTACACACACACACACACACACACATACACACACACACACACACACACACACCCTCTCCGGCCTCTATTGGCCTCGATTTGGTGGAAAGCCTTTAGGAAAAAAGAAGGCAGTTGTGGCAATCAGGATTTTTGCTTTTCTCAATGGTTTGCTTTAATCAATTCGGACACATGGTGGGATGGTTTCTCAATGAGGCTTTAGTTGGTTTCTTTTCTAGTTTCGTAGTTTTGATGATCTAGCTATCAACAGTCTCCAATAAAAAACTGAAACCGAGAACAGTGTCCGTTTAAATTTTTTTGCACCGTAACAAGACGCAGTTCAGATACTGATCGACCATACAATTTTTTTGTGATGTAAGAGAAAACAAAATTTTGGATGAATACAATTTTTTAAAGAAATTTTCTAATTCCATAAATGAAGAATCTCATTTTTTTTTGTAAACAAATTTGATTTAGAGCTGAAACTTCTGTGAACCTTTCGTGTAAGCAATTTGTATTTTAGTCGGAGTCTTATAAATTGTACAAATGTACATTTCAGCGCTTTGGCTGTATTAGAGAATGGGACACTTTCATTCTGTGTTAAACCTCAGTTCATAGTAGGTCAGTAAAATTTCTAATTGTAGATTATATACATCTTAAGCAACTTGATCAAACAGTAATAGTATCGGTGTTTTGTTCTGAATATTTGTTAACTGTATTTTGATATTTGAGTAAAACATTATAAGAAAAAATTAGAATTACACCATGAAAATGTTTCCAGACTAGCTCAAAACTTTGTTATGTTGATTTTTTTTATATATTTAGATGTGGTGTGAAATATGTTGACATTGTTGTCTGTATTGTGTGTCCCAACAATGTTTCTTTTACATATTTATCGGTAAAAATTATTTTTTAATTTTTTAAGGGAAGCAAGCAAACTCATCCAAATTATTTTAACATTTGGATTGAGTTTGTTGTTTTGTGGGTTTTCTTTCTGTTAAGAATTTCACCTCAGAGTTGTACTTGGTTTATTTATTTATTTCGTGTCAGAAATATGTTGTTACACAAATACAAACATAATATTGTACAAAACAAAAACTTGGTCACTTCCAGTGCATTTTCTGAGGTCTCATATAGATCATCTTCCGAGCAGAGGCTGGACACAGTCAACATTGGGCATGTGCTGATCAGTATGATCTTCTCCGCAGAAGCACTTGATCGTCGATCTCCGCATAGCCCCATTTTGCTTGGTTGACTTTGAATAGGCTAAAATCGGGAGTGGGAAGATCCAGAGACTTCCGTATCAAGCGTCACTTGTTATAGCCAAGTGGTATAGGTTCAGACAATCTTCCCAACCATAGGGAAGTCTTACCTTCCCACAGTTGTAACCTGGCTTTTTCAATTGTAGTTGGAAATTGTAGTTAGGAAACTTTTCCTGGACTTCAATCTCTGCCTGTGTCGTATATACCCATGTTATGGATGACTTGTTTATGATCCACTTTACTCCTTTCCTTGTTCGCTGCTATTTCTCTTCGAGCAGAAGGTGATGCTATTCCTGCGAGGTGGTGGAGCCATTCGACTGGAGTGGTTTTTAAACAACTTGTTATGATTCTGCAGGTGTCCACATTTTTGGCGTGAGTTGAGTTCTACCGTACAGGACAGTAGCCGAATGACACAGTGTTAGGGAAGAAGTACCCCACTGTGATCCAACCAGTTTTCTTAGGAGATTGTTTCTATTGGAAACATTCAGCTTGGAATTCATGCAGTGTTTCCTGAATGTAAGATCTGTCAAGGGTTACTCCTAGACATTTTGGAGTATCGCAGTGTTACAGTTCAACCCCCGACCATGTTACTTTTAACCTACGAGTTGCTTCTTATTCCTCAAATGAAAAGCACATACTTGTGTCGTCGCAGGATTTGGTTTAAGCTGGTTTGTGCTATAGTATCTTGACAAACCTTCTACAGCTTTAGCGAGGGTGCTCTCCACTGATTCAAAGTATTTGCTCTGTGAGGTTAATGCAATCAGGTATCATGTATTTGCTTTGTTAATTACCATGTGTATTAGGTGAACAATTTTACTGACATTAAACCTATCTTAAAATTATTCAAAGGAAAAGTAGTGAATGAACATTGTATACTAGAGCTGATTAATGTTGTCCTGCCCCCCCCCCCCCTCTTCCCCATCACATAGATTTAACTATATTCGGATTTCTTGCGTGTTTTTTAAGCTGTATTTCATGATTTTTTTAGAGTAGAATGTTAAGTGTACACGATTCAATATTAGCAGCATTATGTTTGCACTTAAGAGAGAAAGTGGTAGTTCCGATCTGTCTTATTACCACACTTGTTATTCGTATATCTTGACTAAATATTATTACCGGCCACGTAGAGCAACAGAAATTCCAAACACGTGTATAATGAGCGGCATTTTACATTTCGGCCTCGGTCGCAAAATCTGCCCATGCTGAAAGTATTGTTGTTGCTACCTGGGAGCTGCTGGTGATTTCGTTGCTTCTGGCCGCTTCTTTTTCTGTCATCGCCGTATGTAACTGCTCACTGGTGGTCTGTCATCGAAACTCGACTTTGAACCTGAAATGTACTTCGAAAAGTTGGATACAATAAAATCACGCTAACACATGAAGAGTGGGAAACACTGATCTAGGAGTTGGATACAGTTACCGCATTCTTCAGCAATAGTGAGAGTAAGCAAATGAATGTTTCACCTGTCTGCAGCGAAAACTGTATGAGTTTTCAACAAAGCTGTTCCCACCAGTGGCGTATTAGTGGGCGGATTAACGTGCAAAAACGTGATCGATGCTTAGCCTACATTGACCAGCACCATAAAGCTGCGTGCGTATCGACTATGCGCGGCAGCCGCGCGTGCCATGTTCGAGCGCGCCCAAACCGGTTATATTCTGCGCGAAGCATTTTTTTTGATGAGCGCGGCTGCCTCGCGCGGCAAACTATCCAGGCACGGTCTTTTCGTGAAGCCACCGTGGACGTTTCGCGTGAACGAGTAGCTGCCACTTTCACTGTGATACATCACATTGTATACTAGAAATATAAACGAAATGTCCGTTGTTTGCTAAGGAAGTTGTAGTTTAATAGAATCCAGTATGGAGTGAAACTTATGGAAGACAAGAGATATGAAGCCGTCGAGGATACAATAAACAAATTTTAAGAGAGTAACAACGCTAACGTTAGAGTTCATAAAATCATTAATTGAGCCAAATGTGACTAAAATGAGCACTCAATTTCGGGAGTCGATTTCGGTAACTTCAAGATTTCTAGCAATTGGAGACTCGTGTTCTAACCTGCAATACCCTTTTTGGGTGTCAGAACAGTGATTTTCAAGAATAAATCCAGATAGTTTTGACCCATTGTGCAAAATTCTGAAAGAATGGGTAAAAATAAGGAAATAATACCCATTTTATATTAAATTTTTTATTTTTATTCAATTTTCTGTTGCCATTTTTAACGAGAACTTATTTATGTAAAATGTGGCGATTCTATAGATTGTTGATTGGAGTTTCAGGTGACGGAGCGTCCATAAATCTCGTAGCTCAAATTTTGATCTCCTGTGAACCCCCCCTCCTCCCCACATAGCCCGACGTGGCTTTTGCCTCTACCCCCCTCCCCTCTTCCCCACGTAGCACGTAGCTTTTCTTCTCTATTGATTCCAGAAGATATTTTGTACTGTCTTCTCTAGTCAGACTATCGTAAATAGTTAAATGACGCAAATAAATATTAACATGCTATTGTGTGTTTTGTACCTTATTTTAGCTGTTACAAATAATATGAATAAGATGCTACGTGGCTTGGAACACGGCACTCTCCGCCACTTAGCTCAGTGTAACTTTCCAGTCAACCCCCCCCCCCCCCCAGATGTAGCCACGTAGTTTATGGACGCTCCCTGATGGTTGTGGTGGTAATGGAGGTGACACCTTCGGAGTCTGATTAGGCTGCACATTTGTTATTCCAAAAAAAAATCTTTGGCACAGTACGAATGTATTACAAGGCGACATTTTTGGTTATCCACGGTAGCGAACTGTCGCTGAGCCGCGCGAGCAAACTCGAACAAATACATCTCCGTCTCAATTGCGAGCCAAGTAGTGCTGAGTGAGACCTTCGCCGCGTGTCTAAATACCGACAGAGAATGGCTCGCAGCGCGGCATTTTCGACCGCGCCACTGTGCTATCGTGTCCATTATCCGCGGCTGCCGCGCGAGCCAGTGTTCCAGTGTTCGAGGGTTCGCCGCGTGTAGGGGATACGTAGCTTGACACGAATAAGTCTTGCAGTTTTCAACTAATGCAGTACTGCAACGAGGTTGTGATCACGTTATCTGTTGAAGTGCTACGCGATGATTCTCGTACTGTGATGCAAAAAGTAATAAATATACACATTTAGAACATGTATTTAAGTGAAATGTCATATAATACTATTTTTAAACTGCTTTATTCGCAATTTGAAGTAGAAATTAAAGCATATAAAAATTTGTTCGTGTATGATAATGTTAATGGCAAAGTAAGATAAGATTTATAGTATCATGTAGAGAGAACTAATAAAAATCTCATTTATTGAGTTTTCATTTGTTTTGGGCATTTAAAATAACATTTCTGCAGCAAACTTAATGCCACAAATTGTTATTTACAAAATGTTTTCAACAAAGTTTTCTATCGGATCAATCAGTGATGGACATTCCAAATCTTCAGTGTAGTAGAAGACTTTCTCCTATAAAACGAATGCGTCTTCTCCTATCCTGTGACATATCTTATGATATATTTTTGATTTACTATTTCACATAGTAGATGATAATATTAACGTTGCAAGTTATCCCATGATAATTTTGTGACAACCATGCAACAGTTGGATCATTGCCTCCCCCAACCCCACTTGCTGATGACTATACAGAAATACAGTGTGAACCGATTTATATTGTTAAAATGCACTTCATACTCGGCGACTCTCTTCTTAAATCCCTGTTTATCCAAGAAGATGGTCTTCTTGTGTAGGATTGGAATGGTTGGGTACAGATTTTTTTTATCCCCCTCACGGTACTAGCCAGAGATGTGTACTCCACAATACAATTGCCCAGAATTATGCAGTTTGTTGAAGTGTTAGCAGGGAAATTCACGCTACTCTCAATGAGTAAAGACGATGTAGAGTGAAATCCCATCAAATATGACGAAAGGTGCAGATAAGACAAATTTGTCACTTTTTTTTAATAATGGTGAGGTACACTCTCATTACAAAGCAAGAAGCAGGAAGCTCTCACCTGGTCGTGTAAATGCCTCTTGGTTCTCCATACGTATGCGAATTTCATAATTATTATTAATGATACTAAGGAAAAAGAAAGTGGCTTTTAGGTGATATGAGTAACAAAGGATCGGGAAAAAATCTCATCATTTACCAAAGTTCAGGGCTACGACAAGAGAATTACACGTAACATGGACGCAAAAAAAAAAAACACACAATATTTCGGTATAAAACCTTATTAATGCACTAGAGAATGGGTTTAGGAGGTGTGCACATAGCAAAGGTTAGACAGCCGAAAGGTGGAGAGAGCGGGTGATGGGGGTGAACTATTAAGAAGAGGTCTATCGATACGTCGGGAATGTTTGAGATGATGTATACATATCGCGGGCGGTGGTTAACTGAGTATATACAACAAAGGGTACGTAGTATTTAGACGAAAAATAAATTTGTTAAAATTATTACTAGTTAAAATATTTACATATCATTTAAAAAAATTACAAATAGAAAGTGATGAGTTAATTGGTAGGATTTTATCGGTGGTTGAAGCCAGGAGGGTTTCTGGTATCCAGGATATTTTGGTACGCAAGTTCCCATCTATAAGAGTATTCTCTGTTACCACCACTGCACCCGGAACTGCGGAAATGGAAACTACCGTTCCAGAGTATCCTTGATACCAGACATATTTTGGCCTCAATCACCGATAAAATTCTACCACTTAACTCATCACTTTATATTTGCATTTTTTTTAAATGATACATATATATTTTAACTAATAATTATTCTAACAAATTTCTTTTTTGCACCCTTTGTTGTATATACTGTATTTATAGGTTTCTTCTTAATAGTTCACTGCTCCCTCTACCCTTTCTTAGGCCAGAAAACCAGTCATGGGGTAACCTTCGGTGTGTACACCTCGGGAATGAAATAGCTCATTCTCTAGTGCACGAATAAGGTTTTTACCGAAATGTTGTGATTGTTTTTGTCCTTGTTACATGTTATTCACCTCAACTTTGGTATGTGATGAGTTATTTTCCCTATCCTTTGTTATTTATAATTATTATTAAAAATTGCGTCATAGGTCTGTTGGTGTTTATCCATCTAATAAAATTCAGCACAAGTAGATATACTTCGTCCATTTCTAACTGTTACCTAGACTTTCTGAATAGTACTTTGGCAAGTGTTAATTGCTTCAGTGTTGGTTCACAACCAGCAACTGTTTGCGTGGTTCGCTTCCTGTTACAGCAGTTGCGTTGTTGGTAGTCTCGGATTAATGGCTTCCCCAGTTCACCGTCTTGATCTACAGCAGGATATTGTCGAGCGTCTTCACTGTGACAGCAGATTAGTGACATTAGTGGCTTCTACAGTCTTCTACCCTGGCTGTGTTACTGGGAGAAATCTCGTGACATGTGTGGCCAAGTTTATCGTTGACGCAGTTATTCGTTATTCGTACATATACTACTCATTACATGTTTCAATCATGCTACGTGAATGTTGAGGGATATTAATCTGTCGAGGCATTTATCACTATATTGATCCTGGAATTCACTCATTTTTAACGGGTTACCATTATTCTGTAGAAGTACTTAATGTAAGTTCTAGCATTTCAATAACAAAGAAAATATAGGTGGTTTCTAAGTGATCCTCCTCCTGAGTTTTGGAGTCGCAAAGCAACCTCTCTTAATATTTTACAGCCCATTTGGAAATATAAGTAATTATTGCGAGAAATTATTCTTTCCATGTACCAGACAAGCTTTAAGAAAATCGCATGTATTTTTAAAGTTTCCAGAGTTCAAAATACTGTTTGCGTAATAACCTGCCGTGACAGAAAGCTTAATTTGATCGCAGTCATGTTAACCAGCAACGGGATTCAACCGTGAGCCGTCATGTGATGGTGCAATGTTTAAACAGGTAATACGAACACAACAACCGCTTGAGGTATGCGATAGCGCGCTGGTTATGTTCGCAAGCTCCTGCGACGTAGGTCACAACACCTACAGCAGCGGAGCTCAACCCTGCGCCCTCTGAAACAAAATAAAACGCTGCTTTAGGCACTCAGTTTACGCAACATCATATGCATACTGTATACGGTACAGCACATATAAACATATAATGCCTTCCGCAGCTGACACATGAGAGGTGCACATTACTTGGACCGAGAACGGGTTGAGGTTGCAACCATACATGCGATGTTGGCTGCGGTCGACGACGACTTTTATCTCCAAATCATGTAGAAGGTGGTTAGTAGCTGTTATTTCGATACAGTTACGTAAATCTTTGGAAAAAAATTAAACGTGTCTATAAATTATTTGCATTGTCAATGCACTGATGAAACTCTTAAAATCTGTAGTAGCACACTATGAATATATCCAAGTTAACTGCCAAATTCGCCTCGTATGGTAGACAACCATTCGATGTCATTTTGTGGAGGCATATCTGGAGACCAGTCGCCTTCATTACCTATGGTTCTAAAAAAAAAATCGCTGTTTACGTGTTGGACAATAGCATCTAAGACTTCGTTTCTAGCATGCCATTTTCCTATAACCGAGATGAAGAAATTTACATAACAAAACATAAAAATATTGCAGCTTCATTGTTTTGTTGGTAGTAGAATGGATGTGAGCTTACCATTTAATTGTGACCAGTCAGTTAGATATAGCTCTAATTCAGCTGTTTGTTCATTTAATAGATACTGAAATAAATATAACAGATTAAATACCTAACGCGTACAAAATTGTAGGTTGACAATGATTTCAGGTGGACTTACCGAATCTAAAATAGCTCTTAAGTGTGTTAGAATTCTGGTTTGTAGGCATCCCTGATTACTCAGGAGCTATTGATGTCCCACTGAAGGTGGGCATGCCTTTTTTTTTTGCACTGATCGTGTTTTTGCGAAGGACAGTTGCGTGAAGTGCTGGAGAGTATTATCTCTCAATATTCAATATCCAAATTTGTTAGCGCCCCGCAGATCAGATGTGACATAATATATGCATACATCCATTTTCACTTTAGTTTTCTACAGTTGGCCTATGTATCCGCAGGTAAGGCTGTTGTGTGCTTGGGGGGGGCGTCTATTAATTACGTGAGGTTTTTTTTATGTGGAACCCCCTCCCATGTCCCTTGGTGAGATCTGGTGCCCCTCCCCCCCCCCTTAACTGAGATTGACCGTATTTTTAAGACTTTTGTTTCAGTTCTACTGCTCTTTGAAGGGCGGAAATCTGAAATAAAAAGTTGGCGTGAGGTTCTTATCGACGCCCTTCCCTTGAATGAGATTTGGTGATATCTTGCCGGAGGCCCTTCTTCTATTTTGAGCTCGCGTAATTAATGGACACCCACTTGGCTTCAAGACTGTCTGCGAAACTCTGGGGAAATACTATTAATTTCCCTCATGCCCTCCAGCCACGCGGACAAAGGCAGTTATCGAAATATGTTCTGTTGGTAGCACGTGGATGTGATTAAGAGGTGCTCCGTTTTGAATTGCCTCCGAGGAAGTCCACTGTTCCCTTCAGTGTGTCGTGGCGAAGACGTGGGCACACCTCTAATTTGAATGATTATTGGAATTAAATTTCTTCTAAAGTGTTCCTTATGAGTCGTAGTAATTAATTGTTGGGTAATAGCGCTTTTCGCTAAGGCGTCCTGACTATAGATCTAAAGGATATTTGTTCCAATCCCGGTCTCGGCTTGCATTTGCAAAGGCTCTTAACGTGACGTTTACCTCTGGCACGGCTTGCTGTGTAACGTTAAGTACGCCAGAATGGTTCTACGTTTGAACTGTACTTTGCTTGTACCCGGGAGGATTACCTCGTAAGGTTAGGCGGCTGCGATAGGAGTGGCTTGCGCAGCGGTAAGAATCGCCGTCACGAGGCCAGTACAACCACAAGAGATTACTTACTGTAGAGCAGACATTTGTGCCAGGTAACGGTAGGAGTTGTATATGCGTTCTTTTTTCTTTATTGCCCGTAATTCTTGAAGCGGTTCAATGATTTGCTTGTAATGTTGCAAGTGTCTTATGGCAATGTGTGTGGGTGTGAAAGTAGCTTTTTGCAGCTTTCTTTGTTAATTTTTTGCCAGTGTGTGATGTCTTTTTTCTTTTGTTTGCAGTGTGTTTTGTACCTCTGGGCGCTGAAACTGTGTTACCCAACCACATTATTCCTATTGCGTGGGAACCACGAATGTAGACATCTCACAGAATACTTCACATTTAAACAAGAATGTAAGTATCTACTTAATTTCCAGCATGCTTCAATTTTATGTTTTACGTGATCTTCATACGAATAATTTCTAGTGTATATCTATTAGCTTATTTTTAGAAAAAGAAAAATTGAAAAAAGTATATAGTCACTGGGTGCTTAACTTCAAATTTCTTGAATTTTAAAGTTAAATTTTTCAAGTACAACAGGAAATACCGAGCGTAGTGGGTGAACGGTATCACTCTGACTTCGCTTCCGGGAAGACACGGATTCGAATCCTCGTCCGGCCATCCAGATTTTGGGTTTCCGTGGTTTCCCCAAATCACTCCAGGCGATTGCCGCGAGGGTTCCTTCAGTAGGCCAGGGCCGAATATCTTCCCATTCCATCTTTTCTCATCTTCAATGACCTCGTCGTCGACGAGGCGTAAAGCCACGAAAGCCATTGCCAAAAAAGGGGGAGGGGTGGAAAGAGGAAAGTTTGGATGTAACTATTGTAGTAAATGCATATTTAGTTCGGAAATAACTGTATCTAAGTGTCAATGAATTTGCTGGGAGATACTAATTTCCAGAGTGATCTGGTACCGCAGTGGCCAAGTTCGGGGCCCTGCAACGGGTTCAAATCTATGGTGGGGCCAGGAATTTTTAAGCTTTTTTTATCCCGGCATTTGCCTGGAGTGATTTGGGGAGACCATGGAAAACCCAAATCTGGATACCTGGACGGGGATTCGAACACCGTCCACTGCGCTCGATTTGTGTTTGATCGTATAAGCTACAGAAGGATGCTAAACTGTAGGGTCAGTGGAAAGCAAATGGCCATCCTTGTGACAAATTGGCTTATTCCACCGCCTCCGGCGTAGACAAATTTAAGTCTTCTAGACTACCAGGAAAGGCACGCATTGGGCAGTCCTGCACAATGTGAAACGTCACCACAGTACGGAGAATCTTCCAAGCCCCAGGTGTGGAGTGTTGCAGTGCTTCTCGTACCACATCTAATACGATTTAATTTACACTTAATTGACCGCGCTAAATTGAATTTTGGTAGTTTTGGGCTGGGATTGCTAATTTGCACTATGCCCTGTGGTGTTGACGATGCCAGCTATCTGTAGGGTTGAAGGAGTTAGATGTTACAGTGACAGCAGTCTTCCAGGCAGCGTGAAGTGACTTCAGCCCTGTTGTGCATTCCCCAATATCTCCATGGATGGGAAGAGCCCCGTTGTTCAGAATTATGGACCATAGTATGATTAGGATCTTTTGAGGTGGTGGAATGTGTCTGAGGACCGGCAGCCATTGGATAGGTATAGATAGAAGCGTGCCAGCTATGATGCGCATTGTTTGGCGAAGTTGAACGTCACCAGTTGGGTGTGAGAGCTATTAAGCCACACGCCCCGGAGCAGTATTCAGCTGTCGAGTAAACCAAGGCTACTCCTGTTGTTCTTAATGTATTCGCATCCGTTCCCCTTGAGGTTCGTGTCAGCCGCTGAAGTAAATTGTTCCGACTTTTAAGCTTGGTAGCTCTAATCTGAAGATGCCTTTTGGAAGTTAGGGACCTGTATAATGTGACATCCAGGTATTTTGGGGTCTTTTATACTTCACGATCTGGTCTGTGAAGAATATATTTGGCTGGTAGTTCATTTGCTTGTTGCTAAGATGGATTGTAGCTATTTCTGTTTTTTGCGGATTACGTTCAAGGCGCCACCTTCGAAAGTATGCATCCATTTCCTGAAGATCATGAGTCTGGATTTCTTCAGCCTGTTCGAAGTTAGTTCTTTGCACTGTGTGGTTGATGCAATCAGCATATACAAATTTGCAAGGCAGGTGATGAGTACATAAGTTAAAAAATAGAGGGGAGACAGTGCTCTCGAACGTCACAATGCGAAATCAGCTAATCTCGGTATATTTGTAGGCCTACCCAAAAATCGGTATATGAAAAAAATACAACCCAAATGACCACGTTTTACTGGGCAAGATGTGCTGTCGAAGAATTTCTATCAGTTTGACACCTATTTTTAACAACCAGACTTTTCTTTAAGTTATAGTATGAGATACAAGTTGTTTAAGATTATTTAAAATTGAATAATATTACATTATTTTAAACCTCTTTATCTTTGTAAAATAATAGGGAAGTTAAAGAGTATATTATAAATTTAAAACTAACACCAGAATTTTTCAATAAAAATTTCATATCATGAATAAACACTAGTCAATACTAGTAATACATCATCAAAATAACAAAAACAACAAACTTAGTAATTTGCAGGTCGTTTAGTAAGTTATTTAATAAAAAGACACTAACCTCAGTGACATAGAAACACAAACACACAGCGGTAGTCCCCAAAAGATTCTGCAAAAGGTAACTAACTACATAACATATAAGGGATCGTCCATAAACTACATGGCCCTGTCTATGGGGGTTGACTGGAAAGCTACGCTGGGCTACGTGGGGCGGGGTAGGGGGAGGGGGTTCCGAGCCAGACTACGTGTCACACAACAGCATCTGAATATTTTATTTCCGTCATTTAAATATATCCGTATATAATTCACGATAGCCTGACAAGAGAAAACGGTACTAAATGTCTTCTGGAAACAATAGGGGAAAAAGCTACGTGCTACGTGGGGAGGGGGGAGGAGGCAGAGGCAGAGGCAAAAGCCACGTCGGACTACGTGGGGGAGGGGGGTTCAAAGAAGGCCAAAATGGAGCTACGTGGTTTATGGACGCTCCCTTATAAAAAAAAGATAGTTTAAATTTATTTTTGATAAAATCAAAATAATTATAAATTTATTTTTCTACATCCGCTTCCGCAAAACATCCGCGGATTTCAAGAAATGAATATCCGCATCCGCAAAGATGACATCCGCAACAACCCTAGTTTAAAACACGTACAACCTACATTCAGAAGATAAAACAAGGCTGTTCCTCTGCTTTTTTTTCTACCCAGCCAACATTTCTTTGACAGTTTATCTGTGAATTAGCAGCATAATTCTTAGATTCCACGTGGATGTAGCGGCGGGCACAGACGGTCAGTAATAAATCAATTGAACGCAATGAGAGAAAACTTTCTTCTCTTGAGCACACCACATACAGAAAAATACGGGATTTCGCGCTTCGAACAAAAATTAATCATGCCCTAATACAGCCTGGCAGTGAGACTGCATGTGCTGAACGACAGTATTGGCCCACTGCCTCCCGGACTGCACGTGGCAAGCACGGAGGGCAACTTGAGGCAGCATTGCTCAAGGGACCTTGCCACAACGCTATCTCCACAACAGCTAACGTCTCCTGTGGGTATTACAAAAGGCAGAAGTTCAGGACTTATACTGCTCGCCGACACAAATTACAGTAACAGCTCTTTTGAGAATAAGTTGCTACTAAGATAAGTAATCAAACTCACCATCGAAAAGACGACTGGTAGTGTTCAAAGCGTATGCGATGCTGCACACTAATATAAAGACAACTGCGTGGCATGCAAATACATAAAAGCAGTTACATATACTAGAGATCGCCCAGTGGTCGAAATTCGACCATAATTCATTAAGTTAATTAGGTTTTTTTGTAACAGAGTAATAATTATTGCAAATAGTTTTTTGAATTTGTTCTATTGCGTTTGCTGCAAGCATAACTATATCATATACTGTACACATTGATGTTTTTGGCTGCGAGGGTGTTTCTAAAATCACTTCAAACGTGGGTACATGCACAAATGTTATTAAGCAAGAAATACACGTTATTACATGTCGATATTATTTCTGTGTGTTTCTTACTCTTAATTCTTGGTCCAGGCTGCATTTCAACCTAACCACAACTGCTATTAGTTACGGTAGACGCCATGCAATATATCTTATCACTGAAAAACAATATGTCAGCCCGCACAGAGAAATCGTAAATGTTACATGATTTTCTATTTGCATATGGAAAGCAGTTTTTATTCAATAATTAAGACTTAAAAACACGTGGAATAAATGTCAAAATCTATGAACGTGTACTTCTTGCGTAATAACATGTATGTATCTACCCACATTTCGAGTGATTTTTCCTCATTTCAACATATTCGAAGCTTACGATATACACTTTAAATCAAATATTATCGCCTAAGGAATGTGTGTACCAAATTTAGACCGACAGGACAATATTTGTAGGTTCCGACGTAATGCTAAACTCAGTATATAAAGACTTTGCGGGAGTAGTTGAAGTCACAACGTGATATAGTGCTTATGAAAGTTGCTTAAATAACTAAATTCCTCGTGTCTTTTGCTGTGACAAGAAGGTTCTGTTTTCTTTCTGGTCCAGGCTGAATTTCAATCTAACCACAATCTCCGGTAATATTGGCGGTACAAATTCAAAGCCTCAATCACACGCGCATTGATACAATCATTTTATCTTAAGTTAGCAGCGTCTTGTATCCCGACGTAAACTTGAACCGACTTTGCTGCCATACATGTACTCACTTTTTTTTAACTACCAGATTTCGTTCAAATGGTGGCTCACCATCATATTACAGCTACATCAATTTGAACTGAATCATTGTAACATCGTATATCTAAATCACGATTTTATGAATTCCGAATATACTCCGTTTCGAAATGTTGCTTCTTGCTTGTATGTAAATTCAGAGATTAAGCTCGACTCTTTGGTTTCACCAAAGACCACAGAGTATCTCAATGCTGGAAATACACGTCACATAGTTGGCTCCGATCCGATTTCACTCACACACACGTTCGCGAATTTATTTTTCATTTAATAATGTAGCTGTAACATGTTTTAACTATGCTTATAATTTTTTTTCTTTACTGTTGACCAAAGATCACAGACATTGGCAGAATCGCTATGTGTCGTTGCCACTTAAAAACAATTGAATGTATACAACAGATGATTTATTTTATTTAATTTAATGTATTTTTAACACATATTATATGTACATTTTGGCTTTATGCACTTCTTCCCCATATAAACTTTAATTATGCCAAATCTCACACTTCTCCGTGCGCGCAATATTCTGAAAAATGTTTCCAAAGTTTTCGCTTAGCGTATTAATATATAGATTTCTCTCTGTTCATTGATGTAACAGGAAACACACACACACAAAATATTTGAATGAGAATTAAAATACTCGATGGAACGCTATTTTCGTCTATTAGATTGTGCTTAGAGCGAAAATTTTTAAATCACGTATCACCGACAGTAAATATGGATAGACTTCATCATGGGTCAAGAAAAGAAGCCTGTAAGAATATAAGTTCAGAAATGTAAAACCTCGCTTCATTTCTGAAAGCAATGCTTCAGTTTTACCAACAACAAATTGAGAAAATTCTTTCAATCAACATTAGACGATATGTCCTCCAGCAACTAAATTATGAGGCCAATGACCATAAAAATTAAGCACCATTAATACGGTATAAGATGCTGTTGACACTGTATCGAGTAGATTACAGTTTTGCAAGCTGGGAACTCTTAAGAGTTACAAATCTTTAAACATCACATACTTTAGTCAGTTCCCCCCCCCTTTCCCCAGACCGAGCCACGTAGTTTATGCACGCTCCCTAAGTAAATTTTATTTCCGTATTTTGCCATATTGATTTATTTTTGCCTCATCTTTCAACAACAAAAAATGTGAGATCATTTCACAAGTGAATTAAATTATTTACATCATCACGCACGCGTCTAAAAACCAGTCTTTGTCGTTTGAAACTTGTGGAGTTTGTGGCTAGACTAATTCAAGCGTCAAGCACAAGGCCACGCCACCGCGCATCTCCGCGCTCGCCTTTTTTTTTTTTTTGTCGTCTACGTCGAGGTCATTAGAGGAGCGAAAAGATCGAGGCTAGGAACGGGAAGGAACTCGGCCAGGGTCTTTTAAAGGAAGCATTCGCCTGGAGTGATTTGGTGAAGCCATGGAAAACCCAGATCGGGATTACATCTGAGACAGGGATTTGAACCAGGGACTTTCAGTACCCCAATGGTACGCCGTACCCATCTGAATCAAGAGAAAAAACTGGACGTAATGACAAATAAATATTCAAACATAGTAAAATCAACGTACTTTTTTTCTATATAATTTATTTTCGTTATTCCGAAACACACATGTACTTTTATATGATTGAATACATATATTTCAGTACTTCTAAATTCAGATGCTTGCGTCGTGTGATTCGGGTATTGAAGATCCTCGGTTGAAAATCCGACTCTCGAATGCAATTTTTACAGGCCTTAAAATCGACCTTAACCTCTGGCAAAGCTTTGATTATTTAATGCGAACATGCAAGGACATTTTACGAACATCTGATGAAACTAAAGTAAGGCTGAAAAAATCACTTTTCTAAAGCAATCAGTAACGCTAAAAGAACATTTAGTGGTAAAGGACCAAAAATTTCTGAACTCTTTGTACACGCTTCTCCATACCGACCAGCGCAACACAGACCCGCACCGTCGAAAATTAAACCAAACTAATGACGGCCGACTCACGGTGCGGTGTTGTTTGAACTCATTTCAATGGAGTGAGCTACAAGAATAAGAAAAGTGCCGGTCGGTGACAGTGAAGGGTCGATGCGGTCTATTGTAGCCCGACCTTTACATTCAAGTTCAAACTTGTAAATAACACCGTTTAGTTCATTGTTACTTTAATTGCAAGATCTTCAGAAAACAACCACTTTTTTGTTAGCTAAGCGACGATGCGCAGAATCTTGAATAAAGAGAAAAGAATAATATATATTGCAATGTAAACAAAACATTCGCTATAAAAATTGCGGACACGGATGTAGGATTTCACGCAAAAGTTCCGCACTTGCGGATGCAGATATCCGTTACATCCCTATTTTCGTGCGCATCATTTGTTTCCACCACCCCTTGAAACTGCCTCGAATTCGGAAGGTTTTACGGTTGTGGACGACGCACAGCTACACTCTACTATTATTCACATGCTTCTCTGCAAGCAACATTTGAAACAGTGCTGCCTGACGTGTGTACGAAAATATTGATTTATTTGCTTGTATATAAATTATGATATAAAATAAGTTTTAACCATTTGAAAACGGTCACTGCGCATACAGGACTAATGTTGGCATCTGCATGTTAATTTTTTTTTTTTTTTTCGAATCAGTGTGGAATTGTCATCGAACGATACACCCGACGTCGACCGATCGTTTCAAAACAGCTGAATGTACCTGCTTGGTAGCAGTGCAACCGATTTTATCGGCTGATTACAACCGAAGTCTGCCGGAGAATCGTTACTTTCAAATTTTTTTTTTTTCGGTTTATCAGTAGTTTGGCCGAGTAGTGGACACTGAGGCCGAAAAATTTATTACGATGGTGTAGGAGAGAAGTAGCTTTTGAGGGTAACACACCATAAATAGATAAGTCACCTACTTCATTTTGTATTTTTCGCACATTTGTCATCTTAAATTTAGAAAATAATACTTTTTATTTGATCCTTGGTTTACATTCATTTGATTTACTACTGTATATTATTACCATGGAAATATATTAATCCCTGCCATAAATCCACAGCTAGTAATCTAATGACAGTACAGTATATTATATTACTTATTATTATGACATTACTAACAATTGTTGGTAATATAAAAATAACAAACTTTATAAGACTGGAGGTTTTCTCTGCGTTGAAAATTAATAAAATTTTCTCGGGTAAGTAGCAAAGTTAGTCCATCGATCAAACACCACGTTTCGGCGGTCACGAACTCTGCCGCCATTGTCACTTGACGGCAGCGATTGTGACCGCCGAAACGTCATTTTCGATCGATGGGCTAACTCGGTTAGTTACGCGAGAAAATTTTATTCAATAACAAACTTAGCTCTAAGATACTAATCTTAAGGTTAAGACCAGCCTTTCTACTGATGTCCAAGGTGGTGGGTTAGCGGTAACGGTCTGTTCTGGCTTTCGGTAGTGCGCGATTTCAAATCATCATCTGGCCATTCACATATCGGTTTTCTAGTTACCTGAAATCACTCCGTGCTAATGGCTGTTTTCGTCCCCCCTTTTTTTTGCCCCCCCCTTTTCTCCTTTCCATATCGTCTCACGGATCTAATGACCTCGAACTCGACGACCAGAAGAGGCAGTAAAAGAAAAGATTCTCAATGCGATCACGAATCGCGTATAGCATGTAGTACAAATCTTCTTTCCTCACCCCTCAGCGCTCTTGAAATTAGTTCGCTTGTTCAAGCAACTGAGGAAATATTATTTGATACTCCCCACAATCTTCTCTGCATAAATTAATTTCAATTACAAGAAATAGTTTCCTTCTGATAGCAAAATATCGAAATACTGTGCTCCTTTTACTTACATGTAAGCCCCACGACCATTTTTCTGTTCTATAGCTGACTGGGAAGTTAAGAGCCAGTCGGACAATATTAAGCCAACTGGGACAATGCACGTTATCGAGCCACGTTTAAAATCGTATATTAATATAAACTCTTTTAATACCTAAAGCACCCACCGTTTAAAAAAAAAATATTATTAAACATCAAATACATTATATACAACTACTGTATAATTTGCTAAGCTCACTCACTCACCTCTATAGCTATTGGCTGGAGGACGGTGTCACGTGTCTGCCCTCGCTCGCAAATTAACAGCGATATCATTAGAAGAAATTCGAGGTTATGTCCACAATTTAATAGCTAAGCAACTGCTACCAAATTAATTGCCATAATACATTAAGTACGTTTGCTTTTCGTAGCATTTCATGGTTAAAAAAATAACGATAAATTCACGGCTGAAAAAACGTGTATCTGATTTTCAATAACATGATGATCTACATCTACATCTACATATATACTCTGCAATTCACAAAATTGTGGGTGGCAGAGGGTGCTCAGCACCAAAGCTAATCTCTTTGTTGTGCATTCCAATCTCTAATGGTACGAGGGAAAAAAGAATTCATATAAGAATCATTGCGGCACCTTATTTCTCTAATCTTATCTATCCTGTCATTCCGGCTCAAATAGGTTGGTGGACGAAGTATTTCACTACACTCGTGAGTGAAAGTGAGAGTACGCATGTTTACCAATAAGTTCAAACGAATCGTGCGTCGTCTATCTACCAGAGACTCCCAGCCTAGTCTACTAATCAGTTCTGTGACGCTTTCATAAGGACTGTAGCAAGAGGTCACGAATCGAGCGGCTCTTGTCTGTACTTTCTCTATACTTTCGATCAACCCCTTACGAAACGGATCCCAAATGGCACAACAATAGTCCAAATGTGGACGCACAAGAGATTTGTACGCTATCTCCTTTGTTTGTTCATTACAATTTTTCAATATTCGACCTATGAATCGCAGCCTAGAAATAGCTCTACCTACCAACGAATTAATGTGTAAGTCCCATTTCATGTTCCTTTGTACTGTTACTCCCAAATATTTCATAGAATCGACCATATCAATAACTGAATTGTTTAACTCGTATTTCTGAACAGTTGGATTCTTTTTGTTAGTTATGCTCATTGTCTTGCACTTTTTACAATTTAGCGTAAGTTGCCACTCAGCGCACCATGCCAAAATAATATCCAGATCACCCTGAATTTCTAAGCAATCGGCCAAATTTCTTACTTCCCTATAAATAACCGCATCATCAGCAAACAATCTAAAAAGGCTTTTCACTTTGTCTCCGAGATCGTTTATAAAAATTAAAAAAAGAAGTGGTCCTATTACACTTCCTTGAGGTACCCCCGATGTAACATCTAGACTAGAAGAACTTTCTCCTTCAACGACGACATACTGCGACCGACCAGTTAGAAAATCCTTTATCCATTCAGAAAGCTGATCCGATATACCGTACGCTCGTAGCTTCGCTAAAAGGCGGTTGTGTGGCACAGAGTCAAAGGCTTTTTGAAAATCTAAAAAAAATGGCATCTACTTGTGAACCTGCATCAATAACTTTCATTACGTCGTGTGTAAATAGGGCCAGCTGTGTTTCACATGATCTTTTCTTCCGAAATCCGTGTTGATTTGTTGTAAGCAAATTATTATCGTCTAGAAATTTCATAATGTTCGAGCATATAATATGCTCCATAACTCTACTACAAACAGATGTTATAGATATTGGAAGATAGTTTCCAGGATCACTTCGATCACCTTTCTTGAAAATCGGAGTTACTTGCGCGATTTTCCAGTCTGAAGGTACTTTTCGCTCTTCTAATGATTTACTGAATATATCAGACAGAAATGGACCGATTTCCGCCGCATATTCTGAAAATATTCTTACTGGAATTCCATCTGGGCCCGGTGCTTTCCCCCACTTCAGGAGCTCTAATTGCTTTATGATACCTGCAGTATCTATCCGTAATGATTCCATCACCAACTCGACACGGCGTGGGAAAACGGGAACACTATCCTTATTTTCATCAGTAAATGAATTTTTGAATACAGTATTTAGTACGTTAGCTTTATCGCGGCTTTCATTAACCTCTGAACTTTCACGAATCAGTGCTGGTATATTGCTATTGGTACAATTGACTTTTCGTACATACGACCAGAATTTCTTTGGGTTTTCTGTGAGACTCTTAGAGAGAGAGTTTGAATGAAAATCGTTGAAGGTCTCACGCATTACATTCTTAATACGTCCTCTTAACTCAGCTAAGGTTTCTAAATCACTGCGACACCCCTTCCTTTGTTTTTTGAGTAATCTTTTGACTTCGCATGTGTACCACGGTGATAATGAAAGTAACATAAAAATGCCGCTGTAATCACGAATACCAATTGTCATTCCGGCATAGATTAAATTTCAATCGCATTCGGGAGGACGGCGGTTTGAATCCCCGTCCGGGCATCCAGATTTGGGTTTTCCATGATTTCCTAGGATCACTCCAGGTGAATGCCGGGTTGCTTCCTACGAAAGGTGGTAGCTGAATTCCTTCCTTTTCTTTGTCTCCAGTCCCAACCCGCGTCTAATGAGCTCGACATCGACGAGGGGTAAAGCCATAAGCAAAAAAATCAACTTAATTGAAACCTTTACTAATGTTGCTGCTTGAATAAAGTTTATACACTACGGTTTATTTGGTTTTTACGTGTTTTACTGACCAGTTTCGGTCTTTGTTCATGTTTGCTTTACATGAGCTATTAAGTTATTTAAAGTGGACATCAGACCAAATATGTTACCGAATCGAGTATTCTGGCAATTCATTTCTTCGGAATCGTCTAACTGTTTAATAATCTGGAATGTATTAAGTTCTCTGCCCGTTATAGACCAAACCAAAGATTACATTATGAGTTTTTTCCCAGCCTCAATAAAGAATGAGATGCTTTCGAAGCAAAAAAGATTTTTTTTAAATTTTGCAGAGTGAACTTCAGTGGTCAAATATAAGTCACATATCGCAATTAAAATTAATAATAATAATAAAGTTTGTATTTAAGCAAGGTCGGGTCTACGACCTTTGAAACAATTATCCGATAGCGCGACCATCCCTGTTCGTGTTTAATACGTACGTCTATTAATACATCTGAGCTCTTCAAGCCGAAGAGATTTTGTTCACTGTAGGGTGAAACACAGGTAAAGTTCTTATTTGTTCAGATCAGGTCAAACTTTTGTAATATTTGACCCTGAAAACTGGAACTATTTTAGACCAGTGACGATAAGCAAAAATGGCCACGGGCTTATACTAGTTTGTAATAAATTACAATTAGTAAGCACGTGAAAGTTTTTTGCGTATCGTGGCGGGTCTAGAATAGTTCCAGTTTTTAGGGTCAAAGATTATAACAGGTTGACCTGATCTGACCAAATACGAACTTGACCTGTGTTTCACCCTACAGTGAACAAAATCTCTTCGGCTTGAAGAGCTCAGATGTATTAATATATTAATAGGCATATTAAACACGGAAAATGGACGATCGCCCTATCGTATGATTGTTTGAAAGGTTGTAGCCTTGAACTCCTTGAAATACTAACTTCACTTGTATTTGATCACAAATGTTCACTGCAAAATTTGAAGAATTCCTGTTTGCTTCGAAAGAATCATGTTGTTTTTTATTTAGACTGGGCAAACATTCATAATATAATCTTCGGTCATAGTCTCTGTTGTAATGGACGGTTTTGAGACATATTAGTTAAGGTTAAATATTAGTACTGCAGTTGAAAGCAACGTCCCGAACGCACGCGGAGAGTTCGCGTGAGGTTAGCCTCGTTTTGCAGACGCAAGCGTCAGCAGATGCCAGACGAACATCTAGAACGTTCGACGATCGGGATAAATTACGAGCGACGGTACGCACTCGCTCTCTTCTGCAAGTATCAGTACTGTAGGGCAGACACTGTCAGTTTGACGATTAGGGTGCCTCTCTCCGTAGCCGGGTCTCGCGTCATGGCCGATAGCAGGGACCATCGCTACCAAGACTAGCTGCTAGCCATTCTCCATTGTAAGTAATGGATCCACCATCTATACTTTGAGTAGATCATTAACGTCAAGAAACTATGGCTTCAGTTATTAGTATCATCGGGGTTAGCCTAGCAGGCAGTATTCATTCGGATGTATTGGCTTTAGTCTAGAGTGTACAATAAACGCCTATCGTAGCAGTTAGACGCCTTGTCTGTCGTAATAGAAGTAGAAGAACCTATTGCTAGCCTTAGCCCAGTTCAATGATGATTACGTGGTACTATTACAAAGTAAAGGGTCATGTCCTTAACCATGTGGTGTCAGTTATCCTGATTAACAGTAATCCATCTAGCCGCCGTACTACGAGGAGACAGCAGAAGTTGCCGAGGCAAACTGTGGGAATACTTCGCACTGGTCAGTACCTAGGATCTGGTCGGTTTCTCCAATGCCACATTGCGCTCACAACTGCAACAACCTCCAGCATTAAGCCCTAGGCCCATACGAGCGATCACACGCAGTGCCATAATAGGAAGGGCGGCCCACCACTCAACCATCCTGTCAACTAACATTAGCGAAGTTTGTGAGGTTGAAATGCTAACTGGAGCAGAGTGACAACTGATACTTTTTGCTAAACTATAAGTTACAATGGATTTAGTTTCGTAACTTACTCGGTGTAGTATAAGGTTTTAGAATTCCTAGTTACTTTTTAACTTCATTGGTTCCATGTTGCTCTCGTCATTAACTCAGCAGTATGTAAGAAATTTCAGCTTTAAGGCGATAGAAACTACAACTAAAAACAAATATTACAAAGTCAAGCTTCTGAGCGTTATTTAATAGAAAGAAGTTTATTCTATTGGTCGTTGTTTGAACAGCAGCCAAAATTGGCACGCACATTCCTAGGGTGATTTTATTCCAGAATACTTCCACATTAAGCCACCAAATATATACTAATAAATTCGTTCGAAATATGAAAAGTTTCATACAAGTTATTTTGCAATAAATACGTATTATTACCTGTTGATGTTTACTGTAGGCCTAGTTCTTTTTCAGGCATCTTTCTTCGTTAAAAAACTGAATTCTGAATCCTTATGACATATAGAGGAGAAATATTAGAGATTAAAGTTTTTTTTAAAAAAATTAATATTGTACAGCATTTAGAGTCGATTGAAAAAATGTCGCATCAGAGACAAATTGTGCAACTGTCAAAGATGTTAAAAATATTGGCAATTGTGCTTACCGTAAGTTATACAGTATTCACGCTTATTACGGTTTACTCACGTTTCCAGTTATTTTTAGTATTTTAAATTTCGGACAACTGACTAAATAAATACCCGAAGTCAACAAACTAAACATATGCTTTCATTCTAAGAAAAGTAATCTTTTGTAATTTTTTCTTGAAAGGAGTATACATCTCAAATACAGTGTGATCCGTGGCCCATAATTTTCCGTCTAGAAATGATTTCAATTACTTTCTCCGTCCCTCGATACATATAAGTCATTAGCTATAGTAGTATTAATACAGCGTTTCTGCCCCGATCAAAGGATGCCGCCAGGTCGTAAATTACCATAATAGGGAAATTAATGTCACTAAAGCTGTCAGCTGGATAATTAATGGCCTATTACCGGATATTAATGGCCGCCTTTTAACCCCTTGCCGTACCATTTAGCTCGACGAAATCCGTGCCCAAGCCATTGGGGACGCGCGCTAAACGGGCAGCGTGATGCGCGATACAATCGCAATAGAACCCGACGTGCGGATACCTGTCATATAGCAAAATGCTTGCTTGTTGTACGCGATACTGTTCTTGTGGACGTTAACACTAATTTAATCCTTGTTCCTTTTTAATACATCTATTTTTATTCAATATCTCAATCGGTACTTCAAAATATTATTACTATAAATCCTGCATAATAGACAAGAAATAACGGTTTCAAATCTAATTTACACACAAACAATGCTTTTATAGAAATTATAATCTTTCTGGCCGTCTTCAGGTATTACTTCAGAAGGAATGTAATAACGCGACGCCTGAAAGTAAATATTGTCAACAAAAAAATTAATTACAACAATAAATGCTCCCCTTGCACGAATATCTAATAGGAAAATTGGTACGCACTTACTTCCACGAGTCTCACTCGTTATGTTTACGTTTGGCGCGCATTTGTTTCCACGAGTCTGACTCGTGATATTCATGTTTGGGCCAAAATTCTTATCACGAGTCAGACTCGTCAAAGTATGGCAAGGTGTTAATTAACATTCCTGTCAGCTGGATAATAAACGGCATATTACCAGATTGGCTGCCGTTTAATTAAAATTTCTGTCAGCCGGACAATAAACGAGTCTATTACCTGTCAGCCGGCCTGTTACCTGTGTATTTAATGGTTGTCGTTTACGTAAATTGCTTTACCCCCCTCTACCGGGCCTTTGGGGTGCCTCCCTCAAAACCACCCGGACAGGAGATCCTTCAAGGCCGCCCGGCGTGGTTCGCCCGGAGCTGAAGGTGACCTTCCCCCTCCATTGGAGCCAGATGTAGGCCGCCCACCCACTTGATAAACTACCTGCCTGCCGCTTTCTCCTCAGTCTGCAGTCATGCCTCTTCTAGTATTGTTATTCTCGTCTGTGTATCAGCTTAACGCTGGTGACTCAAAACGTATGACGATAGGATTAACGTCTAAGCATGGGTGTGAAACTGTTGTGCTCGAAAAAGTGGGACACAGTAACGTTGTACTAACATATGAAGAATGAAACGACCTTATCTTGGTATTGGACGTAGTGTCCGATGTATTCAACACGGGCACCGACAACGTCCCACTCGGCGAGCACACCGTCTCCTGCCGAACGATTGCCATGGGCGATTGAAAACTGTTCCTTCTAGCGGCTTCTTCTTCAGGGATTCGAATTGGAGGAACATCATCGACGCGCAGCCGGCAGCGACCGTTGGCTTGACTGTCAAGCAGAAGTGGTGCTACCTGATTACAAAATATTACATACCACATGGCTACAGTGTAAAAGTTAATTGATCTGCTTATGAAGAATGTTCGTGTAGTTCAAGTGACATACAGTTCATCATTGGATTACGCGCTACTAAGACGTGAACTCATTGCATATATAATAATTTGCTAGTATCTGATGATGTCAAAAATAGTGTAATTAAAAATTATGAGCCTGGATGTTTGTGGACCTATGCACATGTGACTAAGACTACTTGTATGTGAGATGTTGAAATAAAATATTTTATTTTATTTGCTTCTTTTTATTTCAGCCCCCCATTGGGCAATTAAAAATACATTTTCAGCTGCGCACATAGCATTACAAAATAAATGAGCTTTACAAAGTTTAGTCAAATTATTTTTCTTGAGTTCTTGTTGTGCGCGGAATCTTCTATATTGTCACAGACTTTCTTGCGGATTATCTTCTGGAACCATCGAGCCTTTTCCCGTCATTAACGTAAATAATGGAGTCAACTTCGTTGGTGATTGCATGTCAAATAGTACATAGTTTACTAAAGGTTACACCATCAGTGTTCCAAGGAATTCCCTGGTAATTATTTGTCAATTATCTGACTGTTGGTTCATCGCCTCCACGTGATGGTGAGGATACAGAAATGCAATGTGTGGCGATAATATTATCAGATCGTATTACACACACTACAACACAACAAATGAAGACACTGTCCTTCGTCTTCAAGCCCTGTGCGTCCTTGAAGATGGTCGGCATGGTAATGAGCTGGAATGTCTGGGTGTTGTTTTACGTCAGGTTCCGCACTACGGTAGTTAGAGGTACGTATTCTACAACACGATCGTGCAAGATCAAACAGTATGCAGACGTGTAGACAGGGAATTTTTCACTGCTATCAAATTCCAAATGTATATGTACAGGTCCAGTCTTAACTGTTTGATTTTGTTGTGAACAGTCAACTAGAGGTGTAGTTGCATCAAATTCTTCATGTTTTAGTTGTGGTGAGGGATGATCATGTTCATATTAAGACAGCTTGAATGTGGCATACTTGTCATACAGTACAGTTGTTCTGTTTTTCTTAAAGTTTAATTCATGTTCTCGTACGAAAATGCTACCTCGTTTAGGAACACTTTGGCATTACAGCGGTGGCAGTGGTCAAAGTCAGCTGTACTTTTTTCCGGGTTACGCTTCCTGTTTGTTTTAAAACACAGAACTACCATCCTAGGTTTCTCCAGTTGAATTGTTGTCTTCAAAGTCCAAACTTATGTCTTGCGTACAGGAAGTACAGGATATTCAAGCAAGTCCCCACATCTGAAATGAATGCATATTGGCTTCCCACTTTCCACAATCCTAAGCAAAGCCAGTTTCTCTCTGTCGCCTACTTGCAAGTGCGGCATCACCCATGAGACTTTATTAAGGCTGAATTTAATCTTTTGAGGATTTGCATTGGCTGGTTTGTATAATTGTGTCGTGCCTTGCACAAATCAGTACTTGTTCTTTTTTTTTACGTTTGCAAGTATCCTTTTATAGTCTTCACGAAGTCCTAAAAGCACACTCAATGGCATTCATACATCAAAGTGGTCATCCCCAAGATCGCGTGGACACCATCCTGCATTGTTCAGCACCTCAATTTGTTGAGGATAGCCAGAAATAACCGTCTTTATTGTGCTTGTGATGCCAACGATTCTGTTTCGGTCAATTAAGTTCTAGGAGAATTTCCTCAAACAGGAATGTAATAGCATTGGTTTTGAGAAGTGAATTGTTGCTCCACTTCCATCTTCTTTGACGAATGTACCTTCGCCCGGCACTGTATATGTTTCTTGGTTCTGAATAGGTATCCCAATCTCGTTTTTAACTGCTTAACGTCTCTTAACAGCGAGGTCTTTTGAGACGGGAAAGGATGGGGGGCAAGGAATGCGGCCATGGCCTTTTGAAGGAAGTATCCCGGCATTTGCCTGGAGTGATTTGGGAAACCATGGAAAACCCAAATCTGGATGCCCGGACGGGGATTCGAACCGGCGTCCTCCAGAATCCGAGGCCAGAACGCTAACCGTTACACCACCACACTCGGTCCAATCTCGTCATTGTTATTAAATGTGAATGGCGTATGCGGTTGATGAGTCAGAAACTGTTTACTAGTCACCGACTCGTCAAATTCCACACTAGAAGTTATATCAAGTAGTTCATCCATTCTTAGTATAGCCAAATGACTGTTGGAAGACCACGATAGCAGGTGTTAACTGTTTCACTGTCTGTTCACGACTGACAACTGCACTAGTTTGTCGCTTCTTGTTATAATGAGCGCCCATTCTTTATATGTGGTCTCAGAGTAATTGTTTCTCCTCTGAAATCAATCAATTCGCCGTCCTGGTCGACAACTCTAATGTGAATATTGTTCAGTGTTTTCACAGTGATGTTTAGATATATGACATTTGCAGATACTTCTACAATCCTGTAACCTGGCGGTACTGTTGGAAAAACTCGTGTAGTATGAGAAACAAGACTTTCCCGATGTATTTTTGATACGAAATCTTCGCGGGTTTTCCGCCGGATAGTATTATCGAAAGACAAGCTTTCGGCGGCTTGCTCTGCCGCCATCATCAGGTCCAACAGACAACCAGAACTGCACTGGAAGTCTCGTGGATCTGTAGCGGGCATGGATCGTATGGAGCCATACCATCTTCTGATTGGCTGACCACAAGGCCCGTTTCTTTCCTGCTTGTCCGTAATTGGTCGGCACTGGAATCAGCTGTAGACCGGATTGGACGGATCTGCTGCCGGCGTTGTTTTAGAATGGAAAAAGTTGGTTTCCACGCGTCACTGAGCCACAGACCCATGTCCCTGTTCACATTATAATCATTTAGACGTATCTCAATAGCTTCTTTAATAACGGACTCCCAGAAGAAAGAACTCTTAGCTAGAACTTTCACATTATCGAAGTCCATACTGTGACCATTATTGATCTCGTTGTGAATAAAGAGTATTTTCCGCCCTCCTGCCAAAATCCGTGATCTGCTACGTTCCGTGAAGGATGATTTTGGATTTAAAACTCCGGGAGTCTATATCATACCGTGCCAATGTAGCACCCGTAATATTCTCTCAATAATAGTAGCTTTTCAAGTCCATGGCAGTATACTGTTTTGTGTTTTTCAATAACAGCTATTCTATTAACTGTCTTGTTCTTTCATATTAATTACCATCGATTAAAATTTCGTGCGTTAGAATTACGTCTTATGTGGATCAGTGAGCATGATAGTACAGTCTAAACACTCGCATTTAGTTGAGTCTTTCATATTATATATTGTACCCGTGGAAATTTATACCCTCGCAAGTAATGACTTTGTAAACAGTAATGCATGGGATGTCTCGCCAAATATAGCTGATTTCATTAGCAGGTTCTGCGTAACGGCTTGCGCGCCCCCAATTCCTGGCTGTTTGCTCCCCTCATATGATTATTTTCTTATCCCACTTATGAGAAAAATAAGCTAGATTTTACCAGAAAGATAGCATCTGAATGTCATATATGCTTCCTATACACTTTTACCTGATTTTAAGGTCCGTAACACGCTATTCTGTCCATACACCATTCATTGTCTCTGTATCATTTGATAGAAACGACACAGTCTCTGACATATGGGCATAGGTCGGAGATTAATGTCCATTGGGAACCATTTTTTGTGATTAGTTAGTCCTGCTAAAAAAAATGCCGACATATATTATCCACCGATCTACTGCTGAGCTCTTTTTGGTCTCGGAGCCTAATAATATCATAGTATATATCATGCTACAGAACTCGAAAAGTGGTTTCTCTTGTGGAAAAGCTGCCCATAAAGGCTTGATAGTACTTACCGTGCATTTGAATTTGGTTCGACCTTCCAGATTTTCCATGGTTTCCCGAAATTACTCCAGATATATGCTATGATAGTTCTTCAAACACTAATGTCTGAATCCTTCCTCATTTCTTTTTCCAATCTTTTCCCCACCAATAAATCATAAAACATCCTTGACACATTTTGCCCATACTCGCTTTACTTAATTGAACCTGCTAAGTTCTGATGCAGAAAGTAAGGGTGTTATTCATATCAACAGCTGAATAAACGAATACTTGCCTATTATACAGCTGAAACTGAGACAGGCTTAAATGTATCCAAGTGGAGAAAAGCGAATTGCATGTATACAAAAAGGAAAACCTGGGAAATTTTCACTTTCCAGCAGTATCCACATAGGTTTTTAAACTCTGTCGGTGTAAATGTGTTCGAGGTTCATGTCGTCCTGCATCTCACATGAAACATCGTCAAACACAGAATCAGATAGAACTTCAATTGGATGATGTACACTTTGACTGTCACTAAATGTCAAATACCGAATTTCTTTAATGGGTTATAATATTTTCCATAGTAACTGATAACAGCGACTTGGATGTGAATGTATTGGTGCCTGATTATAATATTTTATACCCATTTTCCACTATTGCAACTGTAGTTTAAATTTACGTTATTTATAATTAGGAATGGTTTCCTAGACAAACATGAAAACTTGATGGAATAAAGTACGTTGCATGTGTACAATATAAGAAAACCTGTAAAATTTTAAAGCATTCATACGAAATCGAAGACAGTTTCCGAGGGAAATAACATACTCAAGTTAACACACCAATATTATTTTACACCAAATCTATATACTAATCGAGGTTACAAACACATACATCATGAGATCACTTCAATGTCTCTTCGAGTTTAAAATTGGCTGTGTTCTCGTTATGTTTCATTGCACCTAAAAATATTGGAAACTGAATGGCAGAGTGTTGTTATATGGGCGATATGAGATGATGCTGATGTGAACAGTTTGGTACCTGGGCACATGTTACTAAATGGCAAAGAGGACTGAGGTGTGTGAGAGGTGAGACGATGCTAATTTGAACAGTTTGGTACCTGGGGGTAGATGTTACTGATGGATTCTTTTTGGTTCCAGTGTTAATCATATTATAGAAAAATTGTGTACACCACCTCATCAGGTATTGATCTCGCTGTTTGCTTTATGTTTTTTATCTACACTGTTCGTACCTACATCCATTTGCCTTATACCTGCCCCAATCCTTCTTAAAATTTATTATTTCATGAATGCGGGTGTGTTTTTTATGTACAGATCAATATGTTGAGCTCAGAGAGAAGAGACGAGAGTGATATTCAAGTTTTTCATCTGACTGACTGACTGTCTGACTGTTTGCTCCCCTTTCCAAGTATTAGATTCTCTTTAGGCCATTCCACGTTAAGCCATTGTGTGTCTTGAATCTTTGCTTTTGAATGTGTAAACAATGGGACCTACAGTTTTACATGTAATCCGACCCACGGAAGCGTTCTGGCGTACTTTACATTACATAGCAATCTGTGTCCGAGGTGAAGGAGTTTTCTTTGCTCACAGACATTTGTGATGTGGTTGCGTATTATTCTCTACATTGATGAGCCAACCACTGTTCGGTCTGTAATTTTTACACTTCTCATTTGTGGTCCGGTACTACAGGTATGTCCTGACGATCGAGCAGTAGTATATACCGGAAAAAATACCTTTTGAAATCACTGATAGTCTTACAAAGTGGTGGTAAATGCATGCTTTCCGAGATTGATATATAGTCTTTATCCCTGTTAGTCATACGTCTATGTCATTAGGCTCCTCCTATTCACAGTAATGTGTAGAACAGAGAAAATATGTCACCCTTATAAAAAAAGTTTCCCTTCTCATACACACTAGCAACGTTTAAAGGTATACATGCTGTGGTATGGAATTTCAAAAAATTTAAGGCAATAAATTGAGTGAAGAATTAGGGAGGGAAGGAGGGTGGGGGGCAGTATGTGATGGCAAGAGAGGTCTATGACATACATGAAATAAAACCACAAGTATTGAATGATGTAATATTATGCAATAAAAATGTATTTTAAAATTTCAATAAATATGTATCATTTGTCAATGAAATATGTTTTTTATTTAACGAAAACCCTACACCCAATTTTTTTATATTCTTTGAGTATGATGGAGTGTTAATACACCCTTTTTACGAGTATGAAATACTAGAAATGAAAAGAGAACAGAGTTTATAACTGACATGTCAAAAGAGGCGCGTTGGGTATCATTGAAAGACATGTGGCAGATGAAATAGAGCTCTGGGTGCGTATAAGGAACACATTGGTGATGATGATGTTGGAAGGAAACAAATGGCCTTTAAATAGCATCGAATTTTCACCGAAAATCCCATTAAATGTGATGTTAAGCGTATGACCATCGAGGTTAATAAGACAACTTGGAGTGGGTATAAAAAAATGGCATCTAGATACATACGAAGAAATGACATTACATAATGTATAACGAACAATCGCAGAGGTGTATGAGATGTAAGGTAGAGGGGGAGGGGTGGTTTTCAAGTAAAAACTTATCATTTGAGCCGAAAATACTCTTTGCAGAAAGAACAATGAGTTTTGTCCCAAAAACATGGAATAAATAATTTTAGAAGTTAATGTTAAGTAGACAATTAATAAATTACATTAGTTCGAAATATATATAAGACATGACAAAATGCTCTTAGAAGGTCCTGGGAAGAAAATTAAAGGTTTGGAATAATGAAGGTTGAGGGATCTCTAATTTATACCAGCAAGCAGTGGACAACATGACCCGAGCATTCCACACCAATGAATCCGTAATGACACGTTCGGAATAGCGCGTAATGGGCCATGCGGAATCGTCCGAGGTGGGCCGGGACGTGGCCACGCCCCCTGCACTCTGATTGGCTGATTGAAAAGCTCGCCAACGCTTTCCAGAAAATCACCAGAACTCTCCTTATCCAACTACTCACGTTTGCGACTTTGGTATCATTATCTATGTGGAGTGATGTTTTCCTGTGTTGGTTGTATTGAGGGCATTCGATGATGGAGTGTATTGTGTGTTCTGGGTACTCTGACAATCCTAAAATTTTTATGGAATTTAGTATGGTGTGCTCTGATCGAAGCCTATTAATAATAACTGTTATTATTATTATTATCTCCTTCGTGAATTACACAGTCAAATCTTCATATATCTTCCCAGTTACAAAATATTACAATGTTAATGTTACAAAAGTGGAAGGAAACCTGTATTAAAACAACAAAAAACTTCCTTTGTGTTCTCTGCTTTTTAAAAAAATTTAAATTCACCATACACAATTATCAATTTTCTCAGTCATAGGCAAATTATGAGTCCATCAATTTTTTCCACCTTACTTCCGTAGCCCTACAAGAATTATTTTATAGTCTTGTTCATCACTTCTCCCTTAATCATCAACCAAAAACAACATTTCACTCTTCTCGCTGACCACCGATATTATTATTATTTTTTTTTCTTATAACTCGTTCTAATAACAAACTAAAAATTATGAACCAAGTAATTTCTTTTCTTGTTTTAAAACAATAAAAAACGAAAATTTTTATTACAGAAGCAAAAATGGACGAACACACTAACAGATGGCTTTGGGTTGAGAATCGGTTACAGAAAGGACAAACTACGACAAATTACTAGTCAACTGCGTGGCGTTCGCAGATGACCCCACTCTCCTAGCGTCTCGTGTGGATGAAGCCCTTAACAACATAGCAGCTAAAGTAGGGTAAGATTTCCATAAACAAAACTTATATCATTACCAGCATCAGAAATGCACCAAACTTAATGCCACTGGTATATTCAATGAATTATACGAAGGACTAATGCCTTCAAATATCTTGGAGTATGAATAACTCGAAAAACTCCAACGATGACTTAGCCATGAATAGCAGATGGGGCAGACTGGAGAGAACGTACCACATTTGTAAGAACATATTTGGATCTAAATCCCTCTCCCATAACCTCAAACTCGTGCAATATACATAATACAGTGGTTCGACCATCAGTACCGTATGCATCAGAGCGCTTGAACGTCTCAGAAAACTGGAACTAAAGAAACGGAAGATCTTGAGAAAAATCATGGGTCCTGTCAAAGAAGGAAAATACAGGCTTGAGCATAGTAAGAATCTGTACCAACAACTGGAGAGCATTACAATAGCCGTGAGAAAAAGGAAATTAATGTTCAGTGGTCACGTAGTTTGGATGGACAACCCTAGACTCGCCTCCAAAATCTTCAACACCGTCTTTAGAGGGAAACGACTAACGCAATATGGGCGAGCCTAGTCAGAAAAGATCTCGATCAACAGGAAATTGACCCCAACAACATTTACAACAGGAATAAGTACAGAACATTGATTAAATCATCCGATTCTCTCCAGACATTAACAGCCAAAACACTGCGCCCCTGATTTGGGATGAAATGGACCCAAGAACGGCAGTGCAAGGATGAAAGAATATTGAGCCAAAAAGAAAGCTCACAAGAGTTAAGAACCACATGGTTCATAGAGGCCAAAACGGAAAAACAAGAAGAAGAACAAAAGCAAAAAAACTTACAAATCTAATTGATTTGTAAGTATTCAAAGTTTCGTCATAGAATGAACCATCTGAACCTATTACCTGTGATTTTAGAAGTACAAATACTTCTTGTTCAATTCTTTACATCTTTCTGTTTAATTTTATGTTGAACAGTGGTTAGCTACTTCGCGATATTATCTTGAGTTGTGTGACTCCAAGCGCTTCTTGATCTATGTTGAAGCTCTCCTAATTCTTCCCATTAAGTTTCATGAAATTTATGATTTTACTTAAGAAGTTTCTGAACGCCACTCTAATTGCAGTTGATTAGTAGTCCTTGCTTCTCCTTTTTTGCTGATCCACTTTATCATTGCCTCCGACTCCCACCTGACCAAGAAACCAACTTCTGTGCTGTACTAAATTTATTTAGACCATCATTTTAAGAGAATTCATTATCTTTCCTTTCGGACCTTTATTGATTTTAGCGACACAGAGCAAATTAGACTTTTTTTCTTCCCTTATTTCGGAAGCATGTTTAGCAGAAAGTTTCTAGGTTAGCGTATAACTCTACCAAGAAGACTGACATTTCTTCGGAAATCTAATTGATTTGTAAGTATTCAAAGTTTCGTCATAGAATGCACCACTTGAACATATTACCTGTGATTTTAGAGCCACTTTTACATTTTTTGGTCATGCTTTTCTCTTATAATTCAACATGTGCAATATTGTTTTGCATAGATCAGGATTTTCAGTGTTGTTTTTCAATGTTCAATAGTCTGCTTTCTTTGCTTTTCGTGTGCCGTGATGTTAATATTTTAATACCATGTATCCCCTGCATACCTTTCATTCGTTTTTTGTTGTTCTACCAGCGAGGTTCAATTTCTCGTACCACTGTCGGTCTATATCGTTTCAAATGAAATGTTTATGTATCACTGGTCAAACTGTCGACCTTCAAATGCCAGACGCATTTCACCTTGATTTCCTTGGTCTGCGGGCAAAGCTTTCCCTAACCTGTTCAACAACATTAGCAACGCGCTGCCATCTGGTGATTTCTTACGCCGAACGGGAGAACCACTCCCAACTAAGTTCTGATGTCACGAGTAAGTTGTATAACTACTGGGAGCACCTTTACAAAAATTTGTGCGGAAATTATGACCAAATGCAGTACGGTTAGTGTTGTGAAACGAAACCGACAGCAAGAACATTAAACATTTTAAGTTATCTGAATGAAATTCTCTTTGCCATCTTTGATCACCGAAAGTTCTTGTATAACACCTACTTCACTCAGCTGACACCCAAGAATATATTCATTTTCAAAGCCGAGAAAATCTTCGTTCATATGTAACTTCTGTATGATTTCTTTTTGAAGCAGCTTGTCTGTTAAGAAAATAGATAATATTGTTACAAGCTGCGGGTATTTTCTGTGTCTTTAGTTGGTTGTAGGAGCAATTTATTTGTCATTTAACAAACATGATCCTTATCTTCCGTGATGCGCTGTATTCTCATAGCATGTTCGCCTTCTAAAACTGTTAGAATGGTGATGAGCTCAATAGACCTACTTTCGAGAAGTAGGTAGTTTTAGATTGCGTAATTTACCATTGATAAGAATAAACTGGCTGTAATTCGATCATCTGATCCGATATGAGGCACGTGCTCATCCCCTACCTGTTTATTCTGTTAACTGGTAATCAACTGTGTCCATCAGTGTCCAGTGTATCGGGTCAAACGATTTTAGCCATGTTACAGATGCCAGAGTTGTGTACAGCTTTATCGATTCAAACACACTCGTGAACTGGTCGTAATACGCCGGCAAAGAGTACTCATATCTGTTGGCCCGACTATTGTTTTAACTTCATTATAAATGGTTAGATATTTTAATCTAATGTTGGTGATTAACAGAAATTGTTCAAGAATGACCGAAAATGTAAATTAAATAAGGTGTTTTGACGTATATTCATGAGATAAATACAAGCTGTAAAGTAGGTATAAGATGGGCACAACAATTTAATAACTCGATGTTGAGGGGTGCTTTTCCTTCTTTACAAATAGTAAACTATTAATAATAACATACGTTGTCTGCGAATTGAAATGAATTTATCGTTGGTTTGTTTATTTGTAAAAATTTCCACACCAATTAGTTGACATGTTATTACAATGAAATTTATTTTACAGATTAGAGACATGACAATACACATATGACTAGACTTACGGAATTGTTGAGACATTTTCACCGTGGGAATTCAGTACGGTTTGAAGCCGACATGTGCTGCAATTAGAGCATCTAGACATCGTGGCATGGAATCAGAGGTTGGATATTCTGCTGGAGAACACACCGCAGTGCGGTTTGTAGGCGTATCCGAAAACCATCGACAATGAACATAAGGAACAAGTAGCCGACTGACCATATCCCAAACATGGTCGATGGGCGAGCATGCAGGTCAGGGAAGCAGTGGTATCTGTAGTTCTTCGAAGAAGGTTTGCACATTCCTCGCCACTTGTGGCCGGGCATTGGCCTGCTGAAATACTGTGTGGCAAGTGTAGCAGCCTGCAGGAGGCGAGATCGTATGTTATAACCAAAGGCGCATGCTGCTGAAAAATGCGATTGCGTTCACCATGGTAGCGATCCGAGAATAGCATGCAGTAGCAAATTACGTGCCGGTGGGTAACTGTAATATCACTATCAGTTTAAGGCGTCCGGCATGTGTGAGCGGTACATAGAAATTTAATAACCCATAAATGTCATGATAAATAGCGTGCAGTCATGTTACTCAGTGCGGGTGGTGGTAATTAAAAAAGCAATAAATGGTTGGGTGTGTCCACTCATGAGGTTGCGGGTGTAAACATGAGCACAAAAACAGGAAGCTGAACCCATTATGTGATATTACTCTTTCTATGCAAGTAGCTTTCAGTTTACAAGAATATTTCAGTGCCCAGGTTAATTTTAAAAACATCTTCATTTATACTTGACATGTTTGTAAGATGTATGTCATCCAAAAATTAGTGAATCTTCGAAGAAAAACAAATATATTGGTGAATTTTGCAAAAATGATTCTGTGCTACTTCAAGTAAGAAATACTAACGAAAGAAAATGCGCACGCACACACACACACACACACACACACACACACACACACACACACACACACACACACACACATATATATATATATATATATATATATATTGATAGAGCATAGAACCTTTCGCCCACCAACACCTCTCCTTAAACCATGATGATATTGAGATTAGTATGAAATATATTAAGGTATAAATCAGACTTTTTAGTTTCGCGATCCCGAATTCTGCGCTGAAGAGTTATCCTTGTCAGAAACATCAGTTTTTCTGTTGAGTGTGTGTGTGTCACTACATTCAGTATTACATTTTACTCAGCGAAATTACTGTATAAATGAACTTCACAGTAAAGTTATGTGAAATAATAGCAATATCATCTGGGTTTCGATGAGCAAGGTGAAGCGACTTTTTTGGGCATATTTCAGCAGTTTTGAGAGTTTTTATTGTTGTGTTTGTGCATTACAGCAGTGCACCCCATTTATAAACCATATTTCCACAATTTATACACGAATTCAGTGAAACAAACCAGATCTGGTTGCATGGCAGTGCACCCGCCAAGTCGAGGCAACGGGGGTAGTGCCTACCCTTTTTTCGAAGCGATTCTGTGCCATTTTTGTACCTCAATTTCTTTCGTCTTATTGGTACTACATGCCTCAAATTTCTATACATAGATATAAACAATCTTATCCAACATACTAAATTTAGTTTCGTTCCTATTCTTAGTTTGGATGTTATTCATATATAAATTTCACCGGTTTAGTTAAACACTACCCTGTCACTGTCATACACCCTCTCTCTTATCATCATCAAAACAAAAAGATACTTTTCGCAGTCGTAGAAAGCTTGAATTTGGTACACAGATAAAGGTACAAGGTGTGTGAATTAATTTTAAGGGTTTTTTCTGTAAATTAAAGGTTTTATTATGATCAACAGAATACATCATTATGTTTCAAAGTATTGTCCATTGCTAGCCACTACTTTCTCCCATCTTTCTAGTAGCATACGGATTCCGCGTCGAAAGAACAACTCATCTTTTGATGCAATCCACGAATCAATCCAATTTTTCGTATCTTCGTAAGTTTCGAAGCGCTGCGTAGCCAGGCTGTGTTCCATGGATCTGAACAGGTAGTAATCCAATGGAGCAATATCTGGTGAATATGGTTGGTGGGGTAAAACATCCCATTTCAACGTTTCCAAATATTTTTTCACTACACAAGCAACATATGGTCCAGCGTTGTCATGAAGAAGAATCACTTTATCATGTCTTTGCTCGAATTGCGGACGTTTTTCTTTTAAAGCACGGCTCAAACGCATCAGTTGTGTTCTGTAGCGCTCACCAGTTATTGTTTCATTCGGTTGAAGCAGTTCGTAATACAAAACACCGAGCTGGTCCCACCAAATACAGAGCATAAGTTTTGCACCATGAATATTAGGATTAGGATTATCATACCGTATCCATTTCTCATCGCCAGTGACGATCCGATGCAAAAATCCCTTCCTGGTTTGGCGCTGAAGCAATTGTTCACAGGTGAATAATCGGCGTTCAATGTCTCTCGCCTTCAGTTCGTATGGCACCCAATTTCCTTGCTTTTGAATCATACCGAGAGCCTTTAAACGTTTAGAAACGGTTGTGCGATCAACATTCAACGATTCAGCAAGTTCATCTTGCGTTTGACATGAATCTTGGTCGAGTAATTCTTCCAATTCCGTATCTTCGAACTTTTTCGGTTGACCTGTCAACTGTATCGAAAACACCACTTTTAAAACGTCGAAACCAATACTCTCACGTTTTTATCGACGGAGAATGTTCGCCATAAGTCTCCAATAGCACTCGATGACTTTTCTTCGAATTGAACAGGAACAGTAACACTTCCCGCAAATGGTGTTTTGTTGGCTCTTACTTCGACATTTTCAGACCTGCAAACAAATGTGCTGTTTACACATCAGCCCAAAGTCACATACTAAACAGTAAAGCCTATTCAAAGAGCTTACACGTGAATATAGTTACACACGAGATTGATGCGATATAGCACAAGTGGCGCCATCTATTGAAAATCCCTCAAAATTAATTCACACACCTTGTAAGAAAAGAAACCGAGTCCATAGAGTACTAGAGTAATATTTTGTGAGAGTTCCTATTTGTCCCATCTCGAAATTGTCATCATCTCTTACTTCGTTCTCCAGTCAGTTAGAGTCTTAAGATATACCGTAGATTTTTAGCTAGTTCATAAGATTTCAAACTGGAAAAAACTCCAGTTCGGTGCGGTAGTTTTTGCGTGATAGCCTAGAAAATCCCCAGACACATGCAGCTCGCTTAAATATTTAGTACCTGGGTGATCGATCTTCGCTCGGCATCTTTAGATTTCTTTTCAGTATGCAAGATTTCATAAAAATCCTTAGAGAAGTTTGTTTTATCTATTTACAAGAGTTACTCTTATAATAGAATTAGATTGGACAGATTAAATATATTGACAGTATAAAAACCTAACCTGAAGGTTGGTTGGATCCTCCAGAAGGAGGCATACTAAGTCAGTACATTTCCTCTTGGACCTACAATTTAACGTAGATTCCGAACCACAGAACGTCCTAGCGTAGTTCATATGATTAAATACAAATCTCAAAAATTCTTGCTCCCACCGGGATTTGAACCCGGGATCGTAGCCAGAATTTTTTGAGAGATAGCGCAGAAACCACTTTTTTCCCCGCTAATTACATTTGAGCTGTCAGACCGCTCTATATTTGTTATACATTCAATGTATTTGTTTTCCTCCTTACATAAAATGTTTTACAATTAAACTGGTAGTATTTAATGATAACCGGTTACTGTACAAAATACGGCTAGTGGAAATACCGGTTAAATCGGGTTGAAAATACGGCTAGCTGCTTCCTTGGCACTTTAAGGAAAAGTGTACCCAAAACCCGTAAAATATGTAACAGAGTTGTAATTAGCGCCAAAACATACGATTACGCACATTACTGCCCATGCATTAATAGACATCTTGAGCCATCTTTGACGTTTTTATAGTCAGAATTTGGCGTGGCAGCTGTTTCCTTTACTCAGAATCCACTAAGCAACATGGAATGTTAGTAGTCATTCTGGTCCAGGTTGCTATTCAACCTAAACACAACAAGATTAGGCATATTGCAGAATTAGCGGCAATAGACGTCTCGAGCCGCCTGTGACTTTATTATAGTTATAATTCTGTACTGCAGCCACCTTATTCACTCAGAAACCATGATACACCATGGAATATTAGTCTTCATGCAGGTCCAGGTTGCATTTAAACCTAATCACACCCTGCTCTAATACAGCTCCTTGAAAATCAACACATTCACGGTAAAGATGGCTGCTACATACTGGCTAATACTGCAAGTAACCCAACGATTTGCATTGTATTACTCTTGTCTTACCTTGTCTTGTTTTGTCGACTGCACCTACTAATACTAATGCCTAAGGAATGCGTTAATCACATTTTCATCCCGAAATAACATTTTTTTTTACTGCCCGTACTTTGCACAGCAACCTGATAACTACTTTTACAATTCAGTAATATTGATGTTTGTGTTAAATACACATGCGGTCAGAAAGTAAACGATGATTACATTATAACTGCTAATATTATTTTCAAAAAAGTTTTGTAGAGTAAAGAATCACTTTTGACAAATCCAATTTTTAAATATTTTTTAAAAATGTTTTACACGGGTCAGCTAGTATAGAAGGCTTCCTGTGCAACAACCAAACATAAAACAGTAGACACAACGAGGCGTTATGTTTTTTTTTTTAAGTTTGAAAAAAAATAGCATTTGACAAAGTCAGTCCATTTTTTTAAATATCTATTTTTTAAATGTTTTACAATAAAACTGGTAGTATTTAATGATGACAACTTTTTACAATTCAGTAATATTGATGTTTGATATACGGTCAATATTATTTTCAAAGAAGTTTTGTAAAGTATCACTTCTGACAAAAATTTTTTTTAAAAATCTCTTCTTTTTTTTTTTTTTTTTTAAAAAAAAAAAGAAAAGAGATTGCGTTAGAGCTGTTTTCGAGATACCAAAAGCAAAAATTGTTCGTATTTTGTAAAATTGGGGATTTTGCAGGGAAGAAAAACTATTTATATAAATTTAAAAATTAAAATTTTATGTAAATATAAATTTCATCCAAATCATTAGTGCCGTTTCCGAGATCCAAAAAAATAAATATCTATTTATATACAAGAATTGCTCCTTTAAAGATATAAGATAAGATAATAATGTATATTCACTATTTAAAGTTTAGTAATAAGCAGAATATTAGAACGGTGTGATAGACTACTGTCTAAAGAGCTTGCATACAAAGTTAAAGGTACTGTTTTAAAAGCAGCCTGGATTTTTTTAGTTTTAGCTTTGTTCATGTGTTCGACGCTCTATGGATCAGAATCCACATTAATTCACAGGTTCAGCTACGACAGTGAAGGAATCTGCTGCAAAAACGGAACTCCGTCATTCGCCGTCCGGACTAACCTGCGGGGCCTACGGCTAACAATTCCATACACTGAAACCATCTAACACCATAAAGACATGATGGCAGTAACAATAACTTAGATTAGTGGCTGTTCGAAATTCCGTTATTTGCTGCGATTTTTGCTACCCTAGTTCAATATCAAAATGCGGCGATGGTTACATTATGGCTCGTTTGCAGTTACATTGAATCCACAAAGCTTAAAAACGAAACTTAGTATTTCTCTATTTCAAAACTGACAAGTAGAGTAGCGAAAAGTTGTCGATTTAGTATCCTCTTTGCATTCGAAAGATGATATGCTTTGTCACGGAATTTAGTAATCTGACACCTCATTAGAGCCAACTCCACTGAAGAAGTTTTTTTTTGTTCGCTCCCGCATTGCAACTGTTAAGTAAACACTTCATCGTAGCATTTACTTTCTGATCGACATTGTCTCTGAGCTGCATAAATGTCAATTTCCAGTATTTAGCTGGAGACTTCTTCTTCGCTGATACACACACATAATCTTAAGAGACCGTGTCCTATACAAGTGAGTTGTAATTAAACGTTCTGCCTGTGCACTAAAGAACTTCACTGCATTACGCCAGCTTTCCAAATTCTTTATTTTAATATCACAAAATATTCTTTAATTCTTGTGTTTGTTGTATATCATCGCATTAATGTTTTCATTTTCCTTCATAACAGAGAGTAAAAACGTGTATGTTTTAAGCATTCTTCATATAACTGTTTCGTAGTAGAGTCTCCATATAAAAACAATTGCGACGTTCTGAGAAAAACGACATTTCTTGAGAATAAAGCGATTTCGTTATTACAGTAACTATTACGACTAAGACAGCGTTATTCGTAATTATTTTAACCGTAGAACTGTGACCGTCCCTGTGCGTCAGCGAGACTCGTGTTGAGGGGAACGCATTTTTTTAGTCATGGTTAAACTTTGGGAATTGACGGTCTATTTTATCCTTAATTTTGTTTACCACCTACCAGTTACGCTCTCCGTTGAGGTATTCATACTACAGTAGAAATTTCTTCGGGTATGAGAATGGATGGAGACTGCATTCTCTCAAATTCCTGAATTTGTGCGGGTCCTTCTGACGTTACAGCATCGGCTTCTTCCAAGGAAGGCCTACCAATGGTCCACTTTAAGTATTACCTCCCCACAGGTTATGCCCGGGAGGGAGGCTATTGTAGGATATCGGAGACCCTTTTCAGCTAACCTAACGTATTCTTTTCTCCCCATGATGGAGACTTAAAGTGGATGGAAACTCGGCTGGTGAGATCGCATCTTCCCAGTTGATTCGTCCCCGAGCAGACTAGAAAACAATTACTAAATCTGACTAAAAATGTAATTTTAACCCTCCAACATTAACTAATTCCCGCTACACGGTACATCAAATCTTGTCTCACTTTGCAATTAACAATATCATATACTAATAATTTTTATGTATCTTCATTTTTAGTTCTTCTGCGTCGTCAGGCTTCCTTGTATGCCATGATGCTGTTGGTTTTATGGCTGTTCTCTCAAATGGAAGGCACCCTCGTTGAGTCTACACATTCGCACAGTTTTATGTATTTATGGTGATCCCTTTCCAAAGTGCAGTGGTGGTACCGTTGGGAATCTTCTTGCAACAGAATCTGTTTGAGCGGATTGGGGTTTCATAGCTCATGTTGCAATATACTAAATTGAACATCTCCGTGTTATTTAGAACCTGTAATGGCTTAAGCCAGCCGAAATGATGTGGGACATCTTACTCCTGTTAGTTATACTGAATTGTCGGTGGATATCGATGATGCACTGGAAGTTGTCGAATTTCCCAGATTTCACACTTTAAGTGAGCTGTAACCCATAGCGAAATATTCTTCTTTTCGTTGAGCTTCATTGCGCTTTAACAATCTCTCTTAGGGTGAAATGGCAGAAAATACTTTAGTGTTTTCAGTTCTTCCTTTTTTTTTCTATGTTTCTATTATTTTCCTTTTCTTTCTTCTTCATCCCTCTCCGTCTTTGTACTGTTTTTGTATAGCGTTATGGTATCTTTATTGTTTTTAAGTATCCTAAACTATAACAACACCACCTTATGGAGATGGAATACTGGTAATTGGTGTTATTGGATTGCAGTTTAAACTATTTGGCGACAAACAGTTGATGTAATCGAGTCCTGCGCGGTTAAAGTGTAAGGAAACCGCAAGTGTTTGATGTTTTTGTGATTGGCGCGGGCGGCATTGTGTTGGCACTTGTCGGACGTGTCTAAATCCAGCGCTGTCCACACAGCCTGCTGGTACCGCCTCTGCTGCCGCACCATTGCCAACACCGACTGCTATTTCGAAACGAACCAATCGTAAATACAACAAACTCCCGGCCGTCGTACATTACCTCGCCTGGCCCCAGAGCCCTGTTCTACTTCCTCTATCGTCAAACGTTCGACTCGCGGGAGCAACGCAGTTGCGCTCGGCATCTTGGGAGTACGGGTTAGATGTAAAAGATAATTTGTGCTGCTTTTATTTCAATTCCAAGTGCGTGCCACACTTTGTTATATAGGCCTTCTTTTCATGTTAAAAGTTTTTGAGGCATTCTTCTTTTGCATCATTACATGAATTGTTGAGTTATTCCATTGCTTTACGCCGGAAATGCGACGCGATCTTTACGTTATGAGCTATTCTAATTCCATATATCGAGGACTCATCATCAGGGTCATCATAAAAGAATGATGGGGTGAATGGAAACAGAAATACTTACAGCTGATGTTGTTTATTTATCGAATTTTGATCGGTGTTTCGCCAAACGTTAGATAAATTTGTTCTGTTACGGTTATAATTGTTTCAATAATCTTTTCCATTAAGTGTTGTATGCAGGCACGTATCCAAGGGGGGGGGGGGCTCAAGCCGTTCCCCAAAAGTATCGAGGGCCACCCCTGACATCGGGGCAGCAATCTGACGAGACTATAAAGACTACCCTTGCTCCTTACCCGACCCGACTCAAGGTCCCCCCCCCAAACCAAACTCCACTCAAGTCCCCCCCAACCAAAATCCGCTCAAGCCCTTCCCAAACCAAAATCCTGAATCCGCCCCTGGTTGTAGGCAACGAATTTTTTGTGTGTAAACAATGTTTTTAGATGTATACCCACAGAAAAAATCTCAAGATGTCAGATCTTAACTCCTTGGAGGCAAGAGTATATAGGTCCTTGCCGGTCTATCCATCTGTGTACAAATTTTTCATTCAAAGACTACCTGACAAAGGAGTACGGTGGTGCGCCATCTAGTTGAAGATGAATTCGTTTTAAGTTTTCTAGTTCATTCAGCAGAGAAAAGCAATAATTATTTAACTTACAGAGAGACACAAGTCCATTAATAGTCTTTCAACCAAAAGCAAAGGCTCTCTTACGCGATTCTTCATTACACCACACCTGACTGACATTAGGTGATTCGCATCGTTTCTCAAACATTCCTCTTATTCTTGCATTGTGTCTGTTAACATACCAATTCATAAGGAATGTAGCTTCGTCTTAAAAAAAAAAAAAAAATCATCTAAAAAAGTTTGGTTGTCTTTAACATTGCGACAATGAAATTGAAACTTTTTTTCCTTTGTGATTAGGTTCCAGTTCCTGCAGTAGTTGGATTTTATATGCTTGTAATTTCAATCTGTGTAAAACTTTGTGAATTGTTGTTTTCGGAATTCTTGATGGACTTTGTTTGGACTTCTCATCGCAGATTGTCTTCAACCGTTTCGTCTGATACCCGTGGCCTGCTAGTTGATTTCTGCTTGATAACTGATCCAGTTTCTTTGAACTTATTGTTCCAACATCGTATATTATTCTCATCTGGTGGATTTTTTTCCATATTCACGTCGAAATGCATGAAATTACGGACTTCAATTCAGCCAGCAACAAAACTTTTTTTATTTTTGTTTTTTTTTGTTTTTTGTTATCGAACATAGTAACGTACTACAAAAAGACCTCACCAACAATATTAAACCTTAAGTTGACGTCACAACAGCTGCAACACAAACTTATGAATTGGAGGCTATCAGAGTATTGTGTCTCAAACATTCACTACTGTGTTCGCCTGAATTTCTGAAACCTCACCAATCTTTTATGACGACTCTACAGATGACTGCGTGCCGATTCAGTGTAGCGGACTTGCAATTGGTATCGAGTAAGAGATCGTAAACCAACTTTTGTTATACCTTAATCACCTAATTTTTAGCATTTCATGTATTGGTTATACACATACATTCCGTATTTCAAATAACAAATTCATGATTTGATTAAATTTCACCAAGTGAAAAGGTGGTATGGGGAAAAAAAAAAGGCCTGGAGAATCGGGCAGGTAGACAACAGCACAAGATACTGGCAACTATATAAACAACAATAGCAACAATCATCAACGAATGTATCGTAATACGCGATTATTACTAAAAAGCGATACACTGAACATGGTGGGTGAAGGGTAACGCTCTGGCCTCACATTTGGAAAGACACGTATACTAAACCCCGTAGAGCCATCTAGATTTGGGTTTCCCTGAATGGATGCTGGGGGGGGGGGGGTTTCTTTGAAAAAAGGCCATCGCTGAATTCCTTTCTGTTCCTTTACCCTAGTCGTTTCTCACCTCTAATAAGCTATACGTCGACAAGGAATAAGCCAAAGGCAAAAAAGGACTAATTTTTTGAAAATAAAATTCAGAACTGTATACTAAAACCGCATAGACTGCTGCAAAATATAAAAATTATACTGAGAAGCACTCGAACAAAAAACGTGTGTTTCAACATGCGGTGAATACTACACATCTAGTTTCGAAAAAGAAGTGGGCCCTCTTTTTGCCTTATACTTCGGCTTCACTACTGTTTGTGGAGATTACTAAAGCAATACATTACAGTGAAATTTATTCAACATATATTAAGAACGTCACAATGTCTCTGTCGTTTAAGTGATGTGTTAAAGGATAGTCGCTGGAATCAAATGAACCATGGATGGTGCGCTTTCCGCGCTCGGGTGTGGCGTTGAGGGCTAAGCTGCCGGTTGCCCTGCCTCTCGCTGACTATAAATGTGATTGGCTCTGTAGCGCCTGGGTCCAACCAGCTGGGTAGTACTGCCTTGAGTGCTGTGCGTGTTCATGCTCTGCGATGGTGCTCTGTGAAGCTTGGGTGAGAGCACGGGAACAGTTTTGCCACAGGATTCATAGGTGCTTCCGCTGGGGTTTGGGGAAGCCTCCGCCGGTCGGGCGCGCTGGTGCTTTCGTCCCCACTGGGCTTCCGTAGTGAAGAGTCTATAGGGATGCCGCTAGGATTACACGCTCGGCGGAGCAAGCAGAGGGGTTCGCTCAACCGCCAGGAGGTGGAGGATCTTTGGCCTGGTTCGTGGTGGCGATGCATCCGCGTTGCTCCCCATGGGCACCGTTTTAGAGGTGGTGTAGTGCGATATGCCTCGCCATCCTTGCTGAAGTGATAGATAGATTTCTGCCGCTACGGCGGGTAAATCGGAAGAGCCCAATTCCGCGGCGTGAGCGGTAACTGGTGGTGTGGTGTTGTGTCTTCATGACCTCAGTACATAGGAAGCGATATCGCATGTTACAGCCAATTTCGCCCTTAACCATCACAGTTGGAATTTGTTTGCTATGCGGCTCAACAATACTCGTACAATCTGCCCGATTGCGTTCGCCACGATAGCGTTTAACATGTACGCGGCCATCACTCTAAAGGCACGTTCCCACGGCGCGTGTTAGGGGACGCCTCTCATCTCTGCCGCATATACTAGCAGGTACGGCGCGCCTCGACCCACCGCCAGGCGGTAAAAGATGAAAGGCGCGTACTGCCTACTACGCGCCGTGGGAATGGGCATTTAGACATGCTAAAGCTCAATTCGTCCGAATATACAACTTTTCGCTAATAATCACGCCAGTGACTGCATTCACGTGCCATTGCATTACGAGGTGTTGTTGGTTTGGTTTATGGTCAGTGAAACCCGACGCAATGGCATGCGTACCACATGTCCAGTCCTCAGCAGACGTTGTCGAACCATCGACACAGACACACCCTGTGCAGTGATCCAACGTCATCTAACATTGAGGAAGAAGAAGCTGTTCTGTCGGTTAGGGCCATGTAGACAAGTCTCATAGTGTGGTCCAGTACCCGCTCGTAGCTGTGTGCGACCCCCTCCTATCCACTGGTTCCACACATCCATCACTGTAGTAGCAGCGTGCATTGCACCAATCATTCGAACTCACTCATATGCTGATATTTTTTCTTTGCGTCGATGAGGCATACGGGCCCTTCCTTGTAAGTTTCTATTTCGTTTTCTGCTCAGCAACGATTAAATGTGGCGTAACACTAACCTGTCTAAGACACTGTTGTGCCTTCTTGCACACCATGTCTCTACAATACTAATCACTTATTATCATGGTTTCGCTCTCCCAGACATCCTAAGATTTTGGAGTGATTCAGACAATTCGTTCTGGGTGTTCCCGTTTTCATAAACATTAGTGTATATTTCATTGCAAGATGTAAAGTCTTTATATAGTGCAGTATGTTGTAGTACTATTACTGGATTCATAAATTTAGTTTTTAATTAATGAAGGGTAGATGAACAATGTTCTATCTTCAATAAACAACTTGTACCGCGTCAATTTCAATATGGTCAGTCTTTCCATTGGCATACCTAACAACCGAAAATTGAAGTTTACGTAGTAGAGATTTAGAACTTCGAAAGGCAGACATGCTAGTTAGATGATCCTATTTGCTCCAAAAATTTTATTGTCCCTATATTGGTTTCAGACTTCCATTTTTTAATCGTAGAGGGGGAGGGAGGACATGTGTAAGACGGAAGAAATATTAATCTTTGTGTCGTGATTTAGATGTTATTCTGCAACTGTTTTACCTTTAGATACTTTGAATTTTGTTTTTACTTTTTTATTCGTAATAGTAATTTATTAAGTTCTACAATTTTCATATGAATGTTGGTTAACGATTTTACTGGCACTCGTATTGTCCGTCGTCGGACATGGACCCCTAGCTCTTATGCTACTCCGTGTGCAGCTTCGTGTTGTCGGGTGTCTGTCGGCAGGCTGATAGAATGAAAATATCACAGCATTTAGCTGGGGGTAGCGACCATAAACCACGTGGATCCATTTTGGCCACTTTTCAACCCTCCATCCCTCCCGCAGTCCAAAGTTTTTTTGCCTTGGCACCCCCCGCCCCCTCTGGTGAAACGTAAATTTTTGTAAAATGAATCACAGCCAACCTGTTGCAATATTCATTGAATTTATTGTTTACCGGTTTCGACCGCCTTAAGGGAGTCTTCTTCAGAATTTGTTAAAAAGTATTACATCAATCTAAATAAACTCTTCTCAATAAAATAGTACATTTTGTACTTAAGTCACACATTAAAATATTTTATAGCTATCCATCCGGCAGCCAACGTGTATCACAGTGCCAGCGTCACATCTAACCTGGACGGCAGCTTACTGCCGACTAGCTTGTACGTTGTGGCGGTATCTAGTTTAATGGCAGATGGCGCCACGTGTGATGCAACAGATGCTATTAAAATTGAACAGCGTCTAGTTATACAAATATTTGCCATGCACTAAAATAGAATTTTTGAGGAGAACAATAGATGTCTAACATGTCGTATTATTGGGTTTTGAGCATGGGTGAGAAACTCTCAAAAAATTGCCCGTTAGCAAGGTGGATCTGATCATTAAGTATATTATTATCTTTATGTATTAAATGTTTGCAAATGTCAAGTTCTTCTTTTAGGTACAATTTCCGGCCCTTGTTTTCTCTATGTAAGATTATTGTGTCTTCCAATTTATTAGGTAAATGATTCTCTGATTGTAAATGTTCGGCAAAGGTGGATTTAATTATATTATTACTTTTCTTTCTGACCAGGTGTTCTTTGTACCTTACTTTAACCTGTCTACCTGTTTGTCCTATGTAGTATTTTTGGCAGTTACTGTATTTTATTTTGTATACACCTGAACACGAAAATGGATCTGCAGCTGTACTAATGTTGTGTATTAAATTTTTCTTTAAAGAATTATTTGCGGTAAACGTCATTCTACAACCGTATTTCTTTGTTAAATGTCTTTTTATTCTATACGATACATTACCTAAAAAGGGGATCGAGATAAACTTCTATACTTTTATTTTTTGGAGATTCGTAACTTTGTAGTGTAGAATGTTTTTTAAATGTTTTATTGTTAAGGATGGAATCTACAACAGTTGGTGTATAGTTGTTTCTGATAGCTATTGATTTTATGAGTTCAATTTCTTTCTGTAAGTTTGTAGGGGAAAGTGGTATATTCAGCGCGCGATGATGGCTGCGTGAAAAAACGCTTGCTTATGGGATGTCGGGTGAATTGAATCGGCCGGAATGATATTATCAGAGTATGTTGGTTTTCGATAAATATTAAAGTTGTTACTGTCTACTATTGATATTTTTAAATCAAGGAAATTAAGTTCAGCGTTGCTATTTTGGATTTCTTTTGTAAACTGAATGTTTTCATACAAGCTATTAAATTTATTAAATAATTCTTCTAATTCCTGGTCATCTCCGTCAAATGCTATTATTATATCATCTACGTACCGTGCATAGAATAATATCTTGTTAATAAACTCAAAATCAGAATTGAAGAAAGAGATTTCTAAAGCGTTAACTAGATACCGCCACAACGTACAAGCTAGTCGGCAGTAAGCTGCCGCCCAGGTTAGATGTGACGCTGGCACTGTGATACACGTTGGCTGCCAGATAGATAGCTATAAAATATTTTAATGTGTGACTTAAGTACAAAATGTACTATTTTATTGAGAAGAGTTTATTTAGATTGATGTAATACTTTTTAACAAGTTCTGAAGAAGACTCCCTTAAGGCGGGTCGAAACCGGTAAACAATAAATTCAATGAATATTGCAACAGGTTGGCTGTGATTCATTTTACAATTGAAGAAATACCGTTGCTGTTGATGCTGCCATGCTCAAGTAAATATTTCTCCTCTATTGACTCCAGAAAACATTTTCTATTGTTTCTTTTACCAGAGTATCGTTAAAATTATATTTACTTTATGTATATATATATATATATTTATAACCTATCCTTACAATTAAATTTTAACAAGGAAAAAACCGATATGTTTGAGTTATCTAAAAATAAATGAGTTGGAGTGCTACTAATAAGTTACCGAGAAGGAATGAACCATTAAAATATTTATATATGTATATATAGTGTCTGAGTTTATATGAGCGGGTTTCACGCAAAAATTATAAATATTCTAAATTAAATGGTAACTCCTGAAAATTATAAATTATTGGTATAATATCTTTCTCAGCTCTTGAATTCTTAAAAGAAAACTTTCTCCTCATCTCATTCATCATTGTTTATTAATTGATAAAACAATACAAACTGTAACTGCCGGTAAAAATACGAGTACTAACAATAGTCACATCATCTTAGTTTTTTTCCCCTTGGAGTTCCGTCATCTTTCTTTCCACATTGTCGGAGAATGATACTTTGTCCTGCTATAAAGGCTTCCAAAGCTCTGTGATGCCGTATTGGATTTTGAAAATTCACTGGAACAGGGTTTCGATTATATAGCACCTCTAACGCGACATTTCACAACACAATCAGACTTTAAACTTGGAATAACACTTCGGAGGACTTTAAAATTAAATGTGCTTGAAAGATCACTTAACAAAATTATTCATTTAGCGATCTGTGTTGAGACACGACGCATATCCAAATCAAAACAGCTTTGTATGAAATCATAAAAGTACGAACTGCCACTGTTTGGAGAAATCGCGTGTGATCTCTGCAAGGGAATTCGAGTCTCGTTCTGTGTGCCATATGTTTTAATAAATGATACCGGGGATGCGCGTGGGCTAGAGCAAGCCGCATTCCACTTGTGAATTTTGTATCCTGTTGTTACTGTGCCAGATAAAATTGAAAAACCGTGTGACATTGTTCTGACCACCCCTTTTCTCGTAGCTTTCTTCCAAACAATCCCCCCCTCCTTTTTCCCCCTTGACTGGACCACGTGATTTATGGACACTTCTCTCCTTCCCTCCTATGGCTTTTGTGTAATACTCTGTGTGCAGAACTTCTTAATAGTTCTGTAACGAATCAAAGTAGCTAAATATTATCATGATGTCAATTTAGGACAGTGCGTTTCCTCCTTCAACTAATTGTTTGCATCTTCGCTCTAGAAGGTCTTAAGTTAATGTGATGATACTAATATACTGATCAGAAAAATCGACAATAGTGCAGTATTGTTTCGTTTTAAGTATTTACTGGGAGTTGTTAGACCCTCTTCACAGTGCGCAATTCCGAGGCTGCGTGACCTATCCTTGAGTATCTTGAGAGTATCTTCCAATGTTGTGTAGTGGGGAGGCACAAACGGCGTCACTCCCAAGAGACCCGTATCCTACGGGTATCCTACCAGTCTCACGTCACTTGCAAGGAAGTCGGCCGCCAGTGGGGTTTCTTGCGAATCTGGTCACAGATGTAAAACATGGCGGATGAACAAGCGCTCAATGTTAAGTTTGTGCAGTAAGTTGAGAAAAGAGTGCGTGTAATTAGTATTCCGTAATTTTCTTTGTCATTTAAAAATATTTCAAACGGTTTTAAAGTAATATTTTGCCTTAATGGATTGTTTATGCATGATCTTGACAATGCTAGATTGTTACCTTGTACTCATTGTACTAGTATTTTCAGGCCAATGTGTGGTGGGAACAATTAGTCTTCATGGTTAGTTTAAATAGTTAACAAGCATTTTTAGAGTAATCAATCAGACGTATGTGAAAGAATGAGCGAACAGTTTAATAAAAGAAGTAGTTAATTTTTTTGTGAGTTATCGTTTCTACAGTAGCAACCTGGAATTTGGTCAAGAATTTCAGGAGCTATGTGTCGTGAGAGAATGCTTTCTTCCGTAGTAAATATTGACTCTTGTTGTTCATGCGTGACAGAGAAGTCGACTAATTAACACCACATTATAAACCTTACACGTTTATGTATGTTTTACCTTTTAGCTTCAAAGTTTCATAATTGGTGGTTCTTTTCCTAAATTTGTTTATTTACCTGCTTTACATTGTTTTTTTTATAACTTTTTCTTTTGTATGCATGATTTTAGAGTTTTTGAAGTTTTCTTTTTCTATGATGGAAACACTGTTAGAAGCCACAGCAGGGATGTTTATTAGATTGACGCTCACCACGGCTAGAGGCAGACTGTATCGCTTGAAAGTATCCTCGGTGTGTGGTACTAGGTCGCCTGTGGGTATCATACTCGAAGGCGATACTCAAGTATCAGTCGCCTCGGATTTTCGCAGTGTGAGGCGGGCCTTATCTGTAGATAGCAGCAAATAACCAATAATATGTATTTCTGGAAAAAAAACCAACAGAGAACTATGCAATTCCCTATTTGCCTTGCTTTGTATCAGCAACTGTAAGTTTTAGAATTTTACTTTGGAGGGTAAATGGCCTTACACCATAGTCGTGTGATTAACTATGCAGCTGAGATAAGGAGGAAAATTTGTGATGACCATCAAACATTTCGTGCCTGACTGCGAGGAAGGTCCGCCGTCAGGGTGGTCTCTCATGCTGACGCCACATTAAAACGAAAACACAATTACGCCGAAGTTCGCGTGAGAGATAAACGGTTTCGTGCAGCCTTCTGTGATCGAGCACGCAGATACTCTCTCTTAATGCACCAAGAAAGCAGTCAAATGACCTATTGCGCGGTTAAGAAGCAGACTGAGCGCTAAGAACATTGCGTTCAAATCACTCGGTTCGCCTTATGGCCTTTTCGATGAATTGTAACTGTTGTGTGTTTTCTACCACTTCAGCAAACCCTCATTCCCTTATTAAGGATTTGCAGATGTACGCTCACCTCTGAACTGGGAATATGTATTTAGTTTCCCTCCAAGAACCTCGTCATCGTCATTCATTCTTCCACTATGGTAACTAGCCAGCACCCTGATATTTTTTCTTTTTCAATCACCCCCAACAATCTGCCCCTAGTAACTCATGGTCATGATCTATGAACACTACAGAACTGTAGTAATTTTTAACAAGTATGAAAACCCCTCCACTAGCGTTGTAACGGAAGTCATATTTGCGGATGCGGATGTTTTTTCGAAAGCGGATGCGGAACAATAGATTTATAATTATTTAGATTTTAATATTTTATCAAAAATAAACTTTCAAAATATTTTTTTATCCCAAATTCTATATTTTTTTGTTAGCAAAGTCTATTTCCATATAATGCTGCCATATTGATTTATTTTTTGGCTCATCTTTCAACAACAAAAAAGTATGATGATTTCACAAGTGAATTAAATTATTTTCATAACTACGCACGCGTCAAAAAGCAACCTTAGTCTCATGAACTTTGCGAAATTCGCGGCTCGATTAATTCAATAGTCAAGCACAAAGCCACGCCACCGCACATCACCCTCCTGTATGCCGTTCTAGCAGCCCAATCACAGTCCATCTTTTAGGAGCTACGATGATTCAATTTTCCTATAAAGGACTCTTGTTGGTCCGTGAAAAGAGTTACAGGACTACATGTAGGGCATGTTGGATGTTGTTGGACTCTCATACAACCAACATGGGTCTTTGCTGTCCAAAAAGCTATCCGTTCGATCATAATTTCAGGAAATATCCTACGAGTATACGACAAGGACACTAGTGGGCCGCGAGAAAGTACGAGTGGAAAAGATTCCTTTTGTTTGACCTATTCTAGTAGCGTGAATGGGCCGCTTTACTTTACATGCAGGTTCAGACTTGTAAATTCGTAGCTTAGGTAATAACACCATTCAGTTCATAGTTACTATTATTGCAAGATCGTAAGAAAAAAACAACATTGTCGTTGGCTAAGCGTTACATCCCTATCCTCCACCAATTACTCCTCTTTTTCTGCGGTACCCTCTGTAACCATCAGGGAAAACCTCCTGGTCGAATACTGCTTCTTTTAACCAAGACTCTTCCCCTATAATCACTTGCGGTTCGTGTAGCTCTTTCAAGTTTGCAAATTCTATTACTTTGTTCATTATACTTCTACAGTTTACCAATAATCCGCTTCTTTTTGGCTTTGTGGTATTTTAAGCAGTAACCTTTGTCTTCCCATTTTTACCGTAGTCCTTTATTATTTCAACAGCTTCGTCTGTTTCTTTAGCATTTGCGTTTTTCCCCGTGGTGCATCTATAATACCTTTGATCACTTATTTTTATCCACTCACCAGCAGCTCCTAATTTTAAAAAAATGGAAGTGGGCATCCTTTCCAGTTCTATTTAGGTGTAGGCCTGGCTAATGAAACCCCACATACCAATGGTGCTGACGGGCACAACGGTAAAAGCAGAACTAGTGCTTCTCCAAATAGTATCTCTGTTTCCATGTTTACCCTCCTCACATCATGGTTCAACTGCGGCCGATCACGGCGATTTAGAATCTGCATGAGGTCCACCCTCGTACGCTGTGCCTCCTTCGCCACCTTCCCCAGGTCACACTCAACACTACAACTTAAGTTCCTATCATTACTATTGCCCGCACCTCCCTCTACCACTACGCTATCGTCCTTAGTGAAATTCCTACAAAGTGATCCTCTTACCTGCCCTATAGTTGCACTGGGTTTGAAAAAGCTAGTGACCTGGTAGCCTGTGTCTAATTGATCCTGCAGAAGAGAGCTTGCACCTCTCCCCTCACTACTACCTTTTTTTCGTTTCACACCTTTATTCCTACAGGCCTGCTGCAGCTTACCAACGCCTACATCTACACGAGACTCTTCCCTATCTAACTTTGGTAACAGGTCGAAGCTATTTCTTCCCACAATTTGTGGAGTGTGTGGATTCTTCAACCTACGATCTGTTCCCAGCCATCTTTCTCACCCCCCTCCTTAAATCCACAATCTCTACTTTCTGCCCCCACAGGCTGAGCCTCAAGGACGCTGGCCCTTTCACGCAGTTCCCTGATCGTTTCGTCCCGCTCTGAAACTTTCTTAACCTAAAAGTTTCCTATCCCTGAAACGGAGCGAACAATACCATTGAAGAGCCTCATTTAGTTCACTTTTTCCTATTGCCCCACATTCCCAGTGAAACCACATTTAAAACCAACTGCAATTCAAACCATTCACCACACGTCTGCGACAGGCGCCACACATGAGGCATGATTTTCCCCAAAACAATTCCTACTGGTACATTTAAACGAACCTTAAGGATTAAAAAAGGGCGTGAGACAAGGTTGTAGTCTATCCTCTTTAATATTCAACTTTATGTCGAGGAAGCAATAAAGAAAGTAAAAGAAAAATTTCCATGTGGCTTAAGTGTTCAGGGAAAAAAAAAAATAGTATGCTACGATTTGCTGATGACATTGTCTTGTTAGTAGAAAGGCTGAGGACATTGCGAAATTACTGAATGGCATGAACAAAATAGTGAAAAAAAATTTGGCCTGAATATAAATCATAGCTAGACAAAAGTGATGAAATGTAGCAGAAAAGACAACAATCACAGTAGATTAAAAATAAAAATAGGATTGGGTGCCATAGATAAGTATTAAGTGAATTCTGCTACTTGGGAAGCAAAATTACAACCGATGGCCGAAGTAGTAATGATGTTAAAAGCAGAGTAGCACTAGCAAAAAGAGCCTTCATGAAAAAGAGATCTTTTAGTTTCACATATAGACCTAGGACTTAGAAAGAACTTTTTAAAACTCTATATGTGGAGCACAGCACTTTATGGTAGCGAAACATGGACTTTAGGAATACCAGAAAGAAAGAAAATTGCAGCATTTGAAATGTGGTGCTACAGAAGAATACTGACAATTAAGTTGACAAAGTACGAAATGAACTAGTTTTGGAAATGATAGGTCAGGAAAGAAGTTTGTGGAAAAAGTTTACAGAAAGAAGAGACAGGCTGGTAGGTCATATTTTGAGACATGCTGGATTAGTTAATTTGGAGATCAAATTAAGAAATTCTATTTATCTTAAATTTAATTTGATAGTCTAATAAAATGAAGAAATTTTACTTTGCACTTAACTGATTTTTTGATTGAAGCTTTACTCCTCAATTTCTTTACTGTCAGTAGTAACTAGGTGAAAATTTCTTAAAAGCCAATAAAATAAAACTATTGTATGTAAACTTCAAAATTAACCTTACGATCTAATTTCACAGTTAGATACTATTTAGTGCAAAGGTAAATAATTAGTTATTTACGGAAAAAAATATATATATTTTTTAAACTGACTGTGGAAATTAAATATCCATAGTGGAATCTAAAGTATCGATACTGTATAAATGTGAACAACACAAAGTTATTTACGAATAATTATTTTTATTATTGGCACATTCTTATAATACTGGTTCAGGACTAATTAAATAACAAACTGTTATATTTTAAACCGAAAATATTGGATGATACAGTGACCTTACAATCGTAGTTCAAACTACTGATCTGAATTAGATACGGTATATAAGAAATTAAACCCGTTAAATAACTTATACCACAAAGTTTACCTATAATACAGTATTCTAATTATAGTAACTACCAAGCTTTTAGCCATAAGTAAATCAGTAATAAATAGAAGTGGCACACTAATAACAATGACGCTAATTTAAAAGCGTTATTTACGGAGGAAATTTTAAATAATTCTTCTCGCTAACAATAATAATCCTAAGAATTTAGCTGATATGTTAAAGATTTTAAAGTAATTTAGTCTACAGAAACTCAGCTGATAATGAAAAATTGCAGTTTCGTGAGCAGCTCGTAACACACAACGAACGATTGTCCATTAGATTACATTTTTTGTTTTTGTTTTTTTTTTTATGAATTTACGCCTCATCGACGTCGAGGTCATTAGAGGCTAGGAGAGATTGGGCACGAGGAACGGCCATGGCCTTTAGAAGGAAGCAGCCCAGCATTCGCCTGGAGTGATTTGGGGAAACCGTAGAAAACCCAAATCTGGATGCCCGTTCGGGGATTCGAACCGCGTCCTTCCGAATTCGAGGTCAGAACTTTAACCGTCCACCACCACGCTCGGGATCTGTTTACAGCAGACGGATTTAGGGGAGAGCCGGGCAAAGTGGCCATGGGGGTTCTGGAGTCAAGGGATGGTGCCATCTCGCGGTAAAAATCGTAAATAGAACAACTTAATGCCTTCAGTTACCTGGAGTAGCCCAATCCGATTGGCGTAACATCTTTCGAAGTTATTAGAATATTTGTGGTTCTTTATGAACCTATGTTGGGTAAGTGATCAGTTTATGAATTTATTACCAAGAAATCAGATGACTTCCCGCTTCTGAACAAAATTCTTTTGCAAGAGTTATGTTACTACTGTAATTTCCTGATTTGGTGATCCTGATTGTTTCTTTCCATTGTTAAGATAGAATGACGTTTCCATACCGGCGCCAAACTGGGCAGTGACCACCTGCAGGTGGCCGTGGCCTCTGTCTGCTGCGCACGGATTATGTTTGTTCCGTGCAGATAATCAACATTATGCAATGTTTCAGTAGATGCGTTATTATCATATGAAGATGAAGTAAGTTTATTAATAATAATAAAAAACAAAAGTAATTATTTCTATTTAATGGTGGTATTTCAACGACTGGAAACTTCTTTTTCTGTGAGCCCAATATTGTCGTGCAACAGTAGCAAGAAAAAGCAAATACAAAGGATGAAACAAAGGTTCTTTGCAGGTGTTAACATCAAGTTCATATAAAAATGTACTTGAAGCTGAAAAATCAAACAAAAATAAGAAAAAAAAAAAGAGAAGGAAACCAATACTAGATATAAAACCAACAACCGCAGGAAATCTAACCCCAAAAAGAGTGTTATTTAACGATGACGGTGATCGAAAATACACACAGTACCTATTCTGCAACGCAATTTTTTCAGCTCCCGATCACGAAAACGATGGATCGAGTGCCAAATGTGTTACTTTTGGGCTCACGAACTCTGTGATGGAGTTGAACGAAACAGCTATTCCTTCGTTTGCGAAAATCACAACTAAAGTGGCTTTTGCCCTTTGCAAGTTCTATTATTTACAAGTTATCTGATTTTTTTTTAAATAAAATAAAATAAAGTACACTATTTTGCAAATTTATTGCGTTTTTAATCACTCATTTCTGATTTTGGAGCTAAGTGGCAACTTTTTGAAAAATTGGTTATTTTAGGTACTACATTAAATGCATAGGTAACTAAAAAATTCTAGTGTGTTCTAGGATAGTTGAATTTTGTAACCCCCATTTTGATGCCTTTAGATATATTGTAAGTTATATTAAAACATCGTCAAACCTTAGCCTGTCAACTTTTCCCGGCCTTCCCCTACGTGTAAAACTTACGACAGTTAGCTTTTTTCGTATGCTTATGGCGATCTCTTTTCACCTTAGAAATATTGTTTGTTCGTTACAGGACGGTTTGGGTAAGTTGGATTTGGTAGAGACAATCTCTCGCAGATACGTAAATCTTCTCTAGTATGAGGTAGGACAGTAAGGCCTGATGCGAAGGTTAAATTTTGACACGCTCTGAACATTCCGCATTGTAATATATGTAGACGATTTGTTGATAGTACTAGGTATTCGACATTGATACGCTGATGTAAGTTAACCAAAAAATCTTAAATTCAAACACGGTTATAATTTGAAGCTATGCAACTGGTCTAAAATTTTTGGTAAATAGTGCGATATGTTTGTTCATGCCCTTGCTCTACTGTGATCTGTAGGTGTGATTTTTCGGATTTTCTTCGTAACTGGAAAGTTCTACCGATAACCCGCGCACCTTCGTGTGTGGCCAAGTTCAACTGGTCTCACATGGTAGCTGAATAGATGTAGTATACCAAATAATCGCTACTTGTTGCCCATATTGTTTGAAGCATAATTTTCTGAACATATTTAAATGCATTTTTGTGGAAAATTTAATTATTATTCCTACTGTCTGCGGTATAATACTAATGTTTTCCTAAATGTTATTAAAGTGACTACTCACTTGACGTTACTGTATATACGTTTACAAAGTTCCATTTTCGTAGTGTGTTTCTTGTCAATTTCCCTTTGTTTTTCTCCTGCAGCGTTATTTAGTATCTGCGTAGTATTTTTCTCTCTGTGGTGTAGTTTTCTTTTGTCTTGTAGCTGACGGCGTGTGCCGGACAGTCAGATTAGACGGTGCCAACCTGCATATAGTTCTAGCCGCCCCGGAAAAGATCGGTTGAGTGTACGAGGTGGCGGTCTAAATAGATTTTCTTTGCTAGATGCGGCATTTTCAATATGGAAAACTGGACGTCTGTAACTGATCTTTTTTTTCACTTTTTAGATAAACGGTTGCGGAATGAAGCTGTACTGTATGCCGTTGATTGCACGTAACACCAGCTATACTGAATGTCTGATTTATGTTCACTGACGGAAGGCATGTAGTCTTCGAACTGTTGTAAGACGATGTTGTATCTATTCCGATTTTCGGAAACATACAGCGGAATTGAATCTGGATATGGAAAAAATGACTCAATTTCTATCAAACCGTAATCTATATGCTAAGCAAAACCCGTATTGAATGTTGTATTTAATCTTTATTCAAAATATGTCTACTATGAATGCAACAAATATTTTCTATTTTAAAAATTAATTTTTAAATTCCATTTTTGTCGACAGTTAGTACAAAGTGCTTGTGACAGTTTGTCCTGTATGATAATTTTCGTTGTTTGTTTCAGGTAAAATAAAGTATTCCGAACGTGTGTACGACGCGTGTATGGAGGCGTTCGACTGCTTGCCGCTGGCGGCACTAATGAACCAGCAGTTCCTCTGTGTTCACGGTGGCTTATCGCCCGAGATACACAACCTAGACGACATCAGAAAGGTAACTCTAACTTCGTATCAATTTTACAATGCCAACATTTAAAAGGTTCAAGATATGCTTATTGGCTAAGCTACTCGTTAGATTGCTTACTTGTCTCGCGAGCTGCTTCGTAGTGTATAAAATGTTTAGCCGCTTGCGGCGTGTTCATGAAACTACTCCAGCGGAGTAACATTAGCGAGAATAAATAACAGGTGTTGTGCGGCAACCCTAGATCTGATCTTTGCATGTCATCCCAACCGGGTCTGTCCTCGTGAGAAATGCGCGGTTCGATTTGTGCTGAGATGTTTTTATTTTTTATTATTATTGCTTTACGCCTCGTTGAGGTCATTAGAGGCGGGAGAGGATTGGGGACAAGGTACGGGAAGGAATTCGGTCACGATCTTTTCTATATCCATGTTTCTCTATTTTACCACAAACTTCAGCTATCACCTTGGCTCCTAGTTCAAAGCTGTCGCTGGAGCTATTCTCTCTGTCGGTCTTCGTGTTAAAGGGATTGCAGCACCCAGTGTTTTCAATCTCGCAGGTCATTTGCGGTATTGGCGTCAGTTTCACTGGATACAGCATAGGTTTTACAAGTTAATAATAAACGCCTATTGAACGAATTAATAAATTATTAAAAAAGCAAATATTTCGTAAATCAGTCATTCATACTTCCGAAGAAACATCTTAAGAAACTAACTTACTTCTTAAAGACGTGCAGATATAGATAGCTAGCGTCCCTTTCCATGCGCCGCGCCGTGCAACAAAACGTGAATAATTGAAAATCCGATTGTTTTAGAAGTCTTATACAGGCAGACATTATACTAAGTTAACAGAAGTAATTGCGTATATTATACTGATGCAAATAATGTTACATTCATAGTATTGTTTTGTAATAAAGAATAACCATAAGAAATTAATATATAGGTATTCAGTTTTTTTTGGATTTATATATAACAACCTTGGAATTTTACAAATGTTATTACTCGGTCCACCATAACCTTAGTAAATAGTTTGAAATTCATATTAATTAGGCAACCTAATTCAAACTGTAATCATGTATAAAACAAACAAAATTAAGCTCATATGAAAATATGAAATTAGTCTACTTACTTACGAGTTACGACGGAAGACAAAAACACACATTTTTTTGACGCGAGTTAAATGTCAACTAGTACGATACCGCCAAATGAGGCAATGCAACCTGTCGAATCCGAGCCTGGCCAGAAAACGACATCGGGGTGGCATCGTTATGTACACTGTGACACGTTTTACGCCATTTTACGAATTGAGGATTTGCGTAAATTTGTGCGTAATCGGGGAAACTGTTACATTATCAGGGATTGCGGATTGCAGTCTCTATTCGTGATGTCACGAGATGCCAAAAATCAGTTCAGTTTCCAAATTTGATTTTAAACTTGATGGTTTTTTTTTCAACCTAGGTGTACATCCTTTATGAAATTCTGGTTCGATACTTCCTAAACAACATTGATGATATGAGATGTCTTTGTGGTTGATTGAAATACGTTCGTTCTTTCGTGTTTATCGTTTGATGAACCTGTGCCATAAAATGTACTGTATAAACCTTCAGCAGCAGATAGTGATTAATAATACTGTCCATTATTAATGTATTAGATGGCTGACGATCCCATGAAATATGTTGTTCGTCAGCGCATTAATTTCAGCAATGTTTATTTTTTTTAAACATGTCTTGATACGGGAGCGCCCATAAACTACGTGTTTCCATTTTGCCCTCTTTTGAACCCGTGTCTCCCCCACATAGCCTGATGTGGTTTTTGTCTTAACCCACCGAGTGTGGTGGATGAGCGGTAACGCTCTTGGCTCGCATTTGGGAGGACGCGGGTTCGAATCCTCGTGCGTTCATCCAGATTTGGATTTTCCGCAAATCATTCCTGGCGAATGCCGAGATGCTTCCTTCAAAACGCCATGACCGGATTCCTTCTCGTTCGTGATCTCCCATCGCTCAACGTCAACCAGCCGTAAAGCCATAAGAAAAAATGCCTCAGCCCCTTCCCCCCTCCCCAACCCACCGCCATTTGGAATATAGCGTTTTTTCCCCGTATTCCCAAAGATTTTATGCTATTTTCTCTTACCCGATTATCGTTAAGATCATTTCGTATATAATGATTACGACCGGTAGTTGCCTTATATACTATTTTTATAATTATGAATATTCTCAATCAAATAGTGACACTGCTAACTCCTGCTAAAGATCGGTTATTGGGGAAACCTCTTTCTCATGTACTATAATTAGAGATTCTTTTCTTCCTGAGGTGTCACTCAGAAACATTCTCCTTATTTCAATTAATAAATTAGAACAAACAAGGCCAGCCGCGTAAAAAAAGGAAATAAAAAATTAGAAACCAAACGAAGAAAAACTGTTTTTGGGTTTCTTTAGCTTCAGTTCTGTCACCTTTCTACATTACCAAGGAATTATTCTTTTTCCTGTTTAAGATATTTCCGTAACTCATTGACACCGTTTTTGATATTGAAGACTCGTTGGAAAAACATTTCCGACAAGCCTCTTAAAATGCGCCAGTTCACACCACACTTGAAATAACACTTCAACGAGCACTATAATGAAAGATGTACCGAAATTCATTTGACCGGACAAAATTAAAGTTATTTTATCCACGAGTGGTATGGTAATTGCAGAAGATACGAGTCAAAACCGCTTTGTTTCAGAACTGTTGTTGGCAAGAAAAATCCCGTCTAACATCTGTAAGGTGGTCCTTTTAAAGTCCAGTTTCTAGAACTTACTATGATTCGATTATCCGATTTTCCATGGTTTCCCAAATCACTCCAGGCAAATGACGGGATGCTTCCTTCAAAAGGCTATGGCCGAATTCCTTCTCATTCCTTGCCCCCCCCCCCATCCTTTCCCGTCTCTAAAGACCTCGCTGTTACCAGACGTTAAGCAGTTCAAAGAAAAGAAGAATACTCACTGATCGACTGACTGAGGATATTTTATTGAGATACTGATTGACGCGGATTGACACAGGCATGTTTCTGCTGCATTGTCGAGATTAAACGGCGGGCGGAACATTCCGTTTAGAGAGTGATAATAATGTATAACTTTAATTCTTGAGTGGTGAATTCTGACCACAGTGAAAATTAGTTTGCCCCCCCCCCCCCCACCTGTTTCAGAACATAAAAACTGTCTCATCTATATCTAGTGAATTCCTGGTATTATTAAAAAACTACCAGATTTTTCTTCAAAATATGACAATATGACCATAAATATTATAGAAATATGATCAAAACTACGAAAATGGTCTGAATATGCAATATAAAATACATTTAAATACAATCAGAAACGTTGAATCAGTGTTAAATTCAGCATTACAGCTCAAAAATGAGGCAGGAAAAAATATGACTTGTCCTAAAGATCCGAACCCTAGTCATAAGTACCAAGACTATCTGGTTTTCTTTACACTACAGCTTTATCAGAAATTAGTGACTGCATAATGATATAATACTCTTATTTCATGTATCTTCAGATTGACCTCGGAGAGCTTCATAAATTGCTCTACACGTTACAGATACCAATTTCCCAAGCATCTGAGGTAATATTCTACAACTGAATATGTTCTTCCTTGCCCAGAAATCGCAACGTTGCTGTGAGGAGTTGTTATGCAGGTATAGATTCATGCAAGGCTGTGTCACGTTTAGAGATTAATGAACCGACGTTGTCTAACAAAAAGGTGAAACTGGTGTTGATCATTTTCAAGTAGCTTTTGTAATCCTCGCTATTTGTTTAATTCAACGCCCTTGCGTCGCAGTAATTGACTCTACCAAGAATCAATTGCTTGTAACATACTCTAAATATCTGGAAAGAAGACAAAGTTTTTCCCTATTTCTTTCCGTTCTCTATGAATTAAAGCACGATGAGGACATTTCAGTGCCACGAGAAAATACGAGTGAAGAACACCTTGGTATCCTCTTGTTGTGTGGAATAGGCGAGTGCATCCAACGCTCGCCCTACAGCAAGATCCTACAAGGTGGACTGTGAATGGACTGCTTATACGAATTTGAGTCTAGTTACCGCGTGCGTATGTTTTTCGGTGCGTAATAAACCATCGTGTGTCAGCTAGCTCAAATGCGCAAGCCCCGTGAAACCCAAACATTACACGCACGTGCGACATTGTCACTATATAGCATATCTAAAATAGGCAGAAAATTAAATGACGGAAATAAATATCCACGTGGTGATGTGTATTCTGTACCTTATTTTACTTGTGACAAACTGAATGAAAAGCTACGTTCTTTGACTCACGTAGCTCAGCGTGGCTTTCTGCCCAACCTCTCCCCCCCCCCCCCCCCCCCTTGCACACAGTTCCGAGCCAAATAGTTTATGGACGGTCCATTCTGACAATGAGTACCTGATATGAGCGATGTTTGTAGGAGCGAGCGAGAGGTTGTCACCGTAGCGACCCCACCTGGAGCAGACTGAGGGTGTGAGACGTGTGCTCTCGGGATGAGCACTCTGCTCAGCTGGCGATCAATACAGGTGCGAGCGAGGCGGGCGGGTGGGTGGGCAGGCGCCGTGTCACGTCAACCTCCGCCGGAATCGTCATTCACCGCCATACCACGTATATCCTTGCTTCTTCTAAATTTACTTCTTATTTGTTCGACTTCTGATGCATTTAGCTGTAATGAATATTACGATAGTCAAACTCATGTTTCCTATTACGGTGTGGACAGTAACTAGGTTTATCCTCCGATTGTCATATATAACTGATTACCTAACGCTTAATCTTAACTTGTACACTGTCACTATGATTTTTCACTTACTGCCGGTGTTTTAGGATAAAGCTATTGGCACTGAGTTATGAAATTGAGATAATTTATTAGACAAAGATTAAATAGTACTTTTTACGGTTACATACTTTCTGAATGAAAGTTTCAAGCCTAATGGAATCATTCATCCCTCCGTCTGTTTCTCCCTCATACCTTCTGAAACATTTCACTTGCAAATTTCTCGTTAGCACTACTTTACTACCCCAAATTATTTTAAACTTTTTAAAAAAAAAAAAAAAAAAAGTCGGCGAAAATAATTGTTGGGGGTTTAATGGTTGGTTGAAGTTATTATTATTTTTTTTTAGATCATCTTCGTGCAGTCGAACAAAACCTGTCATTCCGACAACTCTGATAATATTTGGAGTGCCTTTTTTATTTTACTCCTTCGTAATTTTCGGTGATATTAAGGATTTTTGGAATTAATCTTCTTCGCAAAAAATTAGTTATGTATATTTAGCAAATTTGATTCTTCAATGAAATATTTTCCTGAATAAAGATAAAAAACATGAAGTTTCAATATTTTATAACGCACTAGCACAGACGTATTTTTAAAATTAGCGTCGTTTCATTTCTATCAGGGTAGGTCTACAGGTGGGGTCTGCACCATATTCATCTCGCACAGTATTTTTCTCCACGTCATGTGTTGTATGGGTCGAAGACGCATGCTACTCCGTCAACCGCCAACCTGTCGATGTCATGCCCCTATGCGAAATAGCGCTCTATTTGTTGTCATTATAATGGGGAAAGCTTTGCCGTTTCGCCAGATTATAGGTGAAAGATGGCCTTACACATGACAAACCTTGCTTCAAACATGACCGTTACATCTTGGTCAAACTGGGGAAAAGAACGATCGATATTTAAACGTGGGGCTCCTCGTTCAGTTTCTTAATACGCGAGTGTTTTGGATCATCAGTAGTCATTTTTATTACTGTATTTCGCCTACCTTTACATATGTTTACCCAGTCAAGTACTTTAACAGTGTACGAATATTAAAACTCATAGTCATCCCTCCTGAGGCCAGCGAGGGACAGTACTTAGGTTCCACTGTTGCTTCGCACCAGCGATTATGATTTTGATTTTTGGGAGGGCTACTCTTGCGATGGTAGCTAATTGCCTCGTCACAGGTACGACTTACACAAAGCTTACACGTTTACACAGATGCGATACATTTATCACCTTCAGTTGACGGTTTTGTAAGCTTAGACTACGTATACGGCGTAAAAGAGAAAAAATAAAAGCTTTCATAGACGAAATCACAGATATCTGATTGAAATACTGAAAAATGCATGCATTCGAGTTCGAAGTGCAAGTTTATGGCGACAAATATTTGTTTTCACTTAAATATCTTACTACGCGCAGATTGCTTAATTGAAAAGTTTTTTTACTAGAAAATGGCGACAGTTTCCGATCGCTGAAATATCGTGTGAAAATACCCTGTTCACTCGATTCTCAACGCCGAGAGAAACTTCGATCTTAAGGCTGTTGTAGAAAGTATTGCAACTTAGAGTGGAGCTTTGGGTGTTAACCAATTGTATAAAAGAGAAATTACTATCAGTGGGAGTGGGATACTGGAGACCTAATTGTAGTTTTAGATTACAGAAGAAAATCGGTGAATATTATCAGATAGGTTTTGGGTACCCTAATTTTCGTTTTTCCTAATCAGCTGTTCGGTTCGACGTTCATGCCGTCCGGTACATTCCATTTACTTATGTACTCAACTGTGTGTTAAAAATACTGTAACCGCTTTTCAAATTTTACAAGTATTCTTTACCAAACTGGCTTACTCCAATACGCGACCCAGTTTTAGGATTCCGCTCACAAAGAGAAACAAAGTCATACTGCTGTAGCTCCGCCGTTTGTCTTAGTCCTCTAGTTCGTTAACCAAATAATTTTGTCTTCAAATTTGTACACGATATGTGTCTTGCTTACGTTAGAAATATCTCGTTTAAACTTATATTCTGGGTGGGATTGCGAGCTACATATATATATAAAAAGAACGTAGAAAATAATGCAGGTGTAAGATTTTTTTTTAATCCGAAAATAAAAATTAAAACGTTAGAGATGTTGATCATTTTTATTACTAGGGTCTATTAAGAAAACCCAGTTACCAAGTAAATTGAAATTTGCTCCCAGAATTGTCTATTTCATATATTTTAACACGTACGTCGGATATAGTTTCTAAGTTGTGAGCTAAAAAAAATATTTTGAGCTTAGTTTGCCATGTATTAATATAATTTTATTTATAATGCTGTGAATTCAGCAGCACCTATAATACACGATTTGGTAGTAACGGGCAGTGTGGTTCGCCGTGGAGTGGAGCCGAGCCCATTACCTAACTTGAAAATGTGTCTGACCTATCACATGCGTGATATGTATGGGCTTGGGACGTTATAGTACGGATGCGCAATACTCGAATTGCACGTGCACGGGGCTTGATAATGTACTCCTGCTGTCAATTTTTCCTTCATTTCATAATCTTTATTTTGCTTACATTTAGTCAGAAGTAATTTGGTAATTGCCCTATCTAAACACTTACCACGTAAGAGAATGATGTTGTCGCCTTATCGATTGTGTCTTTGATGATTTCGAATATACCCACTATAGGGGCAGTTTCTTTGTGGACAAACTTTTTTCTTATCACATGGGTTTTGAATGTCGATTTACATGCTGAAACAAAACTTTGGCATAACATTTCTACCATGGCGAATTGGAGTGTGAAATCATTTTTTCAAAACTTTAACCGGTTGTAAAAGTATGTAAATTAATCTCGGATAGTTTGATCTCCTTCGACTCTTTTTTTTTTTTACGCGGTAAGCACGCTTTTTCACTAGGTAACTTTTATTATTGGAACGTCATTGTATCTAAAGAACATTTGCTAATGTATATATATTTTTAAATGTCTTGTGATAAGTTTTTAATAACGTGTAATTGAAAGTCAGTTAAAATATTAAAATATTATGCCCGTTTGCACACTTAGCTACTATGGGGCTCCATTGGCCGGCTACCATTGGAGCTCCAATCCACAAGAATTATTTTCTGCTGTTGCTCAAACCTTGGGGGCCGCGAACTCAATGTACTGTATTTCTGTTGCGGAACTGTACTAGTCTCCCTCTATACAACAAACCATTTGGTCAGCGACACAAGCTCACCTTCCTCGCATCTAAACTTCTTCGACTATCACTGCTTACACTTCCAGATCAGGAAACCACTAGCTGGCCGTCTCTCTGCCCCAAAAGCAGACTCGGTGGATGACGGGGAAGAAGCTGTGAGCGGCCTAGTTACTTCGTGAGCTTCCTATCACAAACCTCTCACCGCAGGTTATCTTCTGCGCAATCCTCAAGAGGCTTGATTGAAGTAAAGGAAAAAGAACTAAAACAGAAAACGAATGAAAATCTATACGCCTAAGTGGAACAGATGGAATTCGCAACTCTGAAAACTTCAAGCAACTAAAGAATTTTAGCCCCAATAAATAATCAGTGCTCAGTGGACACGTCCACTACTACTTGCTGGTAAATAACGGGCAAGGCAATTCTAAAGCAACTGTTACTTGCTCTACCCAAACTCGGGGAAGTATACAGATTTTAAATAAAAGGTAATTACTACAGATAAGTATATTACAATATACTTCATTAATATGTAATATATTACAATAAACTACCGCCCAATACATGAATGTTATCAAAAAATCTACTGATGATCTGAACGGTTATTGCATACCAACAGTCACCTGACGGCCTACACGTAAAATTGTACAATTTATTAACTGAACAGAGGTTGACTCCAAGGGGTGATCAAATGAAAAGGTACGAAACGACACGGTGGATACAAATGTAGACTTTATTCAAAATATACACCATAGGCCTGAGCACAACGATCCCGCTGATGAACAAGCCGCAGGATTCCTTGTTCCCAGAATTCCTGTGGCCGTGACGAGACCCAGTCCTTCACAGCGTCCTTGAGTACGTCGTCCGAGTTGAAGCGCTTCCCTTTCAGGTGTTTCTTCAGTGGACCAAACAGATGGAAATCGCAGGGCGACGTGTCCGGACTGTAGGGCGGATGGTCCAACGTCTCCCACTTGAACTTGGCCAGTTCCATGTGTGTGACTCTGGAGACGTGTGGACGCGCGTTATCATGGGGCAAAACCACACCCTCCGAGAGCAGCCCCGGTCTTTTGTTCTTGATGGACCTGCGTAGGCGTCGGAGTGTCTCACAGTACACATCGGAGTTAATGGTTTTTCTGTGCTCGAGGAATCCTGTCCTCATTCGGACTGCCGCATCATTTGGACGCAACTTTTGATAAGAGCCTCTGCTTTCTACTGCGCATGCGGCCGCCCGCGCATGCTCCGATCCCAGCCAGAGACTCCAATCGCATCCCGAGATGTCTCGCTACGTTCTACCATGGCGGAATATGCATATATTTAACCGTTACGTTTTTACGTCGTTTCGTACCTTTTCATTTGATCACCCCTTGTATAAACACAATGGTTACTCCAGAAAAACCGGAATTAGCTCACTCACCAGAACCTCGCTCCTGAAAACAATAAACATCATGCGAAGCTGATACTCTCATCCTAGTGCTTGTCTACTGTGTGTTATTTAAGTCTTGGTAGCCGACACAAGTTTTAATTAAATTGGTTAAATCTAGAATATTAAAGTGCAAGTATCTTTTATATTTAGCACAATTCAGATGCAACAGCAAAGATTTTTAAATGTAAAACAAGAAAAAATAATGTCCTTTGGCGAGCTCCAGAAAAAAAGTATTCTAGATCAGCTTTTCTCAGTCAGAGGACCAGTAAAATATCACAAATAATTCTGCGGATCACTAACTTATATATTGTCCTGTAATTATTTTTTTTAGCTATGTGTATATCATTAAACAACCACACCATTTATCATCAGCACGTATCGCGGTCCCTTATACCCTCAATGAGGCCCTCGTAAAATGGTCGTTAACTTAAAAGAAATCCGCTTTCTTTGACGCCAACTGGGAACATATTTTATTATAATTACAAGGCATTCATATAACAGAAATACCAGATTTTTGCCTGTTCGTTGAGATATTCATTACGTTTCGAATGTTTGGTTTATAGTCCCTTACAGCATTATATAACACGAGTACTATATCAATTTTTAGGTGAGTGATATCTTTAATTAGAATAAAATAAAATTTTTAGTATTCTGTCCGCGGTCCATGTGTTCCATTTACACGGACCTCAAGTCGAGAATCTCTGATTTAGAGCATTGAAACCTAGATAATCGTTTCAATACAGCAAGAAAATTAACTTTGTTTACTTTTATTTATAATGGAAGCTAATAGAAACCTGTTGCCAAAATAACTTCAATTCCATATATGAAAATTTCTATTTATCCTTCCGATTTCGAATTAAACTACAGTATCTCTCAACAACTTAATGCCAAGAAAAAAATAATCTAAGATGACAAATACACACCTGGAAGATAATAGTGTACGTAATACTACTATTTACAATAAATAGCAGTTATCTTATTCCTCAGAGCCTTGTGTTAAGCAAATATTCTTCCTTGGCTTCGGAATACAAAAAATTAGTTATACTTATGTATCATCCAAAGCCAGATAATGGTCCTTAATGTTCCAGAATGTTCTTTTGTCTATGGATTTGTTTTTCGATATATTGTTTTCATACTCGAAATGAGAAAAACGTTCAGTATGGTGCACAGAGGGAAATAACTTTTGGTCCAGCAGTTTGCCGAATTAATGTGTCGCAAACTATTACAAAGAACTCTTATTAAAGGCATTTAATGATCACTTTATTAAATTGATGTAGACGATTACTGTTAGTTGTTTGCCGTCTTCATATAGGAAAGTTCGGGGAATACATAAATTGCGTCTGCGCGCAAACTGGGGGAGAGCTAGTATCTTCTCTGTGCAGGGGACGCGTCTCTCCTAGAATTCAATTCCGTTCCATTGCCTCCAGTTCCCAAGAGGCCGCCTTGCTCGTCTCGTACCTCCAGAAAACGGAGCCAGTTCTTCAGACTCAGTTGTTGAGCTGGACCATAACGATTCTAGAGAGTTTACCTTAATCCGTCTGCCAGAATGCACATCTGATGATACATGTGCGAAGATACTATAGAAAATATTTATCGTTGTTAGCAAGTGCGGCATGTTCTTTTTGTGAAACTAATGAAGATATAGGGTTCTCGGGGACCCTATACAAATGTAATGAAATCGTAATCCAGGCGTTCTAAAAGATTGTAGGTCTTACTGCGATCTTGAGCAAATCGGTTGAAAATTTTTGTTTTGAATTTTTCTCTTTATGATTCTTGAGCTAGAACTTTTAGGATTTACTAGAAGACCCGTGCAAAAATTTCGCGAATAAAATACGATGAATAGTGAGGTTGAATGCTTGTAATATAATGAAAAGTAGAACCGCACTTTTGTAACAAATATTTGCTTAGTGTAATAAGTAGGCATTAAAATCATTATTACATATTACTTACTGTATTCATGTATGTACAACAAACTGTCACTTACCTTAACAGAATACACCCAACCTGATCAAAATTCACTCAGCATAACAGCATCTCTTGTCGTATATTTATTTTGTTTTATGTTGTCTTAGCTCGTATTTTCTACTTATTTATTTCGTAGTCGTAGTAAAAATATCTGTTTAATTATTTAATGTAATTTCTTCTGAAGTTTTCTAGCTTCGCCAATAACCAATGAACTTATATGCTTTGATTCCTTTTTATTTATAATGTCATAACATCTTTAATCATCCGAAGTTATACAGGTTCTTTTCCGCAAGCAACTTTAAATTCAAAACGAACACGACAAGTTCTCACCAAGTTCGTCGGTCCTGAGCTATCTTCCATCTGTTTATCTAAACGTTACCCTTAATTACCAATTTTCTCTAAGAGTAATTATTATAGTTATTCATCTCCGTTATACCACACACTGTGATATGTATTGCTGTGTAAATAAAACGCTTTCATTGGAATTGTATAGCAAAACAAAAATATTTCCGTAACAAAAAAAAAAATATCCGGAAATCTACTTGTATAAAAAACAGTTTATTGACGTTTCTGTGACAACTGCTGCTGCAATCTAAGGACTTGGCTCTGAACTGTCTCATACGCGCGACCTCTTTAAGCATCAAATTTCGAAAAACTCTTTCTTAATTTACGATTTTACCTAATTGGAGACCTTATTCTTTAAAGCGATACCTCATTTATCGATTTCGGTTAGGTATCAAGGGAGATAAATGCCTCGTGACAGAAATATGCGTTGTAGAAATATTCAAACTGTTGCTCTTTAAGGGTCGATTTTTTAAAAAATTCCTTTCTTAAAATCTGGTGTAACGAAACCGAAGACCTTACGATGACCTCAGTCTTTAAAATGACACCTCGGTTATCAATTTTGTTTAATTATCAAGGGAGACAAATGACTCTAGACATAAAAAAAGCATTTTAGAAATACTGATATTTTTCCCCTTTAAGGGTCAAATTCAGAAAAAAAAATTCTTAAAATATGATGTGACCACAGCGGAGACCTTAATCTTTAGAATGATACATCATTTTTTATTTCGGTTGGATATAAATGGCTCGTGAAAAAAATTCGTTGTACAACAATTGATACTTTTTACCTTTAAGGGTTGAATTCCAAAAATATTCTTTCTCAATATATGATGTCACCAAACCTGAGACATTAATTTTCATAATTCTACTTCATTTATCGATTTCGGTTATAGATCCAGGGATATAAATGGCTCGAGACACAAAAATCGTATTTTAGAAATATGAACATTTTTGTCATTTAAAGGTCGAATTACGAAAAATTCCTTTTTTAACATATTGTGTGACCACGGCGGAGACCTTAATCTTTAATATGATACCTCATTTATCTATATCGGTTAGACATCAAGGGAGATAAATGGCTCGTGACACAAAAACCCGTTGTAGAAGTATTAATACTTTTGCCCTTTAAGGGTCGAATTCCGAAAAATTCCCTTCCTAAAAGCTTTAAAATGACACCTCATTCATTGATTTTGGTTGAGTATGGTAGGGAGATAAAGGCTTATGAAAAAAAAAAAAAACACCTTATAGAAATAATATATAGTGGGCTCCAACTTCTATTTCCGACCTTTTTAGTTGTTGCAGTTTAAAAACCACAACTATAATTACACCTGCGTTCAAGTAACTGCTCATTTTGGCCTCAAAGATAAGAAAAGGAAATACGATAGTGTCTCGTGCAGTTATCGTTTTGACCACCACTTCTGCTATAGGACAGAGGAAATATCTGTGGAAAATTTGTGATTACATACTTCTGTGATTATTTGTGAAGTCACTTAACTGTTTTGACCGCTCCATATCATATGTGGCTGTGTCAGTTTTTGGTGAACACATCAATGGCTGTATTTAAACGAAAGGGATTCTGTTACTGTTATTCTAAGAAATTTTATTTAGCATTCTGTGTTTCAATGCTGCTAAAATCTAACAATTTTTCACGAGAATTGCCGGGAAGGCACGGAATAAATTGGTCAAATGGAAATTTTATTCAAGCATCACTGTAAAATAAAATATACGTTAGGAATATTTCAGATACCAATCTAAATTCTACATAATTGGACTTAAGGGAATTTCAAATTTTCGATTTTATTAAAGTGTATTGATTTTATGTTTTTAATTCTAGTGTTATACAATAGTTGTTGATTTCGTTTATTACCCTCACTCCTTATCAGAGAATGCTCTTTGTTCTTTACTGTAGTATTTTTCTTTCTTTTCTTTTCAGTGGCTGCTCTATAACATGGTTAATATTATTAATAATTATTATTAATGATTGGCGTAGGTGCCAATAGGAATCAGAACTAATAGTGTCGGCTGGATTCCTCAGAAATACTTGTTTTGTCGAAAAGACATTAGCGTGATGCCTTTTGAACTCTTTTTATTGAAACTCAGTCTATATCTGTAGGTTGCGGATTCAAGGTAAAATTGTTGCCATAAGGAGGCTAATTGTTCTATTGAGATTTTGAGCTCCGCTAGTTCAGAGACAGTTTGTACTTTTGATGAAAGAACGGAGACTTTCCGGAGTATCAGCTGTGTAAAAGGTTTTTGGGTCTCCTACCAAGGCTAGTCTCCTACTTCTAAACATTCTCGGCCCTCCCTTCGGAGGCGACATTTTGAAGCCTGTTTCGTTCTTCATTTTCCGGTGAGGAAGGAGGAGTAGGATTCAATTTATACCCTTAACCGGACCAGTAACAAAAGAGAGGTGGAAGGGTGGAATTTCTTAATTACCTCTTTTCTTGCTACCTTTGCATATGAATTTTGATATGAAGTCCCATTGTAGCGTAAAAATAAGCGACGTTTAGTTGTTCTGTTAAACTGGAGAAATGGTTCTGCTTTTAATTAAGCTGGTTTCTTTTCTGGGTTGGAGAATTACCTTTTTTATCTGAAATGTTAATAGTTGTTTTTAAGATAACACATTATTTTTACTTACAACCACCACTCCATATAAAAGAGAAAATGATTCTATTGTATGTATTATAATGAAAGAAAGTTTTAGAACCACTCCAAACACCACCGAAATAGCTTTAACCGTTCAAATATTGTAAAATTAGACTTCTTCGTCGAATAAGCATGTACTGGCGTTGGCAAAGAAGTAAAAAGCAGCATCTTTATGCAAAAAACACACACGCGCATACCGATTCAATGCGATATGTCGCAGTCAAAAATCCTATTTGAAAGTCCTACAACACTAAAAAGGAGAATATAAATACATTAAATTGATTGAAAATATTCGTCACTACTTGGCGACAGTGTTGTTAAAACTTCTAACTTGGCCTAACTTGTCCCGTTCTCGGGAACCCGTCATGCTGATAAACGTGCAGTTGCTCATTAGCGCTTCTATCGACGCCATGAATGTATAGAAATTAAATCTCTTATTGACTGTTTGTAATAATTGAATTGTATGCTAGTTTCTATATTCACACTTCTCAATTTAAAATCTCGCTCTGCCAGCAGAAACCTTTCACTGTTGCTAACTGCTTCTAAAAAATCCTTCTCGAGCAAGAATAGAGAGCGTACTCAAATCAGCTCCTAAACTCCATAAACTTTAATTATTCCAAAAATAATGAATTTTCTACTGAAAGTGTAGTGCCAATATTTATCCTGTGATATCTTAATTAAACCAAATACAGGTGTGTTTCCAGATATACAGTCCCACTACGTTACACCATGTCAAGTACAGTTTTCTGGTTGGGGGAAATGTATCTGATTTTGATCATTGCGCTGTTAGAGTTAGTCTTTTTTACATGAAGAGGTGAAGTTGAGAAAAAAACAATTCAGTTCGTATTTTAAATTGTCGAGCGTCAAGCGTGGTATTGCTGCCGAAAATGTCGGACTCATGCCAAGTACCTATCATTCCTATCTTCTTCATGCTTCAGAGAAGAGTGTCGCATGAAAGCTTTCGAACCGTCTAGAGCAGCGGTTCCCAACCTTTATTGGTACACGACCCACTTTTAAGTAAAAAAATTCTTCGCGACCCACCTAATATGAGAGTCTATTTAATACCAGAATGGGAACTGTTGCATGACCGATACACTATCGACTATCCTATCCTACGAAGAGGCAGATTTCAATGGTTGATGGGTAGATGGATTCTGAAATTCCACGATAAGAAGTAACTCGACCAGCATATTAAAATGCAACTGGTCTGCCAAGTCGCTTTTTGTTGGAAACGACCTGCAGAACCGATTTGAATGGTTGATTGGTAGGTTTATCATTTTGTTTTACTGCACCCAATTGTATGAAAATATGGAAGACTGGGAGCAGGAAAACACAATGGTAAACTTACCAGTCAACCACTAAAATGGGATTTGTAAGAGTTTTCTCCCAAGATATGACTTGGCACATTAGTGGCATTTTAATTTGCAAACCTAGTTTTAACTCATCCTGGAATTTCAGCCGTCAACTCGATGAGGTGATGCTTTGTGCAGCCGCCTCCCGCTTTATTACAATGATAATGAAAAATACGTTTAATTATTATAAAAACACAACTTTACAGTCAATGAGATTTCTGGCACTGGTGTTTTCTAATGAGGACATAGATAAGAGTTAACACTGGCTAATTTTAACCTTAAGTCACTTTCTATACATAGTTTAAAACTTTTTTTTGTCACAAAGTTTTAATTTAAACAAATAGCCTTTTCATTATTATTACACTTTTAAAATATCGTGTTATATTTTTTTTAAATAGATGAAATAAAATATATATTTTTGTGGCAAAAAACTCGATTGTTCCGCGACCCACCAAAACACACGCCGCGACCCACCAGTGGGTCGCGACCCATAGGTTGGGAACCGCTGGTGTAGTGTGTCGCGAGACATGTTTCACGAACAAATACCGGGCGTCGCTGTATCCGACCGATGGCGGGTGGCCATGCGACGGCGGCATAAGTCCTCATAAAGGGCAAGCTTGTAATTAATGGAATGGCTCCCGGCCTAATGAAACGGCTGATGGCTGCTAGGCGGGGCGGTGATTTATTCACTAGCTCCGCCGGTGCGCCCGCTCTGCATTAATAGGCTGACGCCAAGTTTTCCAGCCATTATTAGCCAAGTTTTGGAGGTCAAAATGCAACTCCAAGTTATTGCTGTTTGACTGTTGACGCGACATATATCATACCTTCAGAGGCGTTGTAAAGATCCTGCAGTTCATTGACAAGTACTTACTTGGTGATGTTCCTAGTTGTTGTTATTCCCGTCAGTTTTATAATCCGAGACCCAGTATTGAAGTTTTAAATTTTCGTGTTTGGTTACGATTTTAGGTAGTAGCGTGGTTTCTGTGTTCAAGAACATAAAATGTCCCCGACTCAGTCTGATGGGTGTCGTTATATACCCTGATTTCGGTTTTCAACAGTCTTCCAGAAATCTCTCCAGGTAAATGCCAGGAAGGTTACCTCATAGAAACCATCGCCGATTTCCTTCCCTTCTCAAAATCCATTTCTGGCTATAACAACACTGCTGTCTACAAGCCAAAAATGCCCAATTAAAAAAAATACTGCCAGTTTTTTTAAATTGACATCCGGATTATTTCATACAACTGACATTCAGATGATTAACACTTTTTTAAAAAAGAGGAAAAACCAGAAGTTTATATCAATAAATACCTAAATTAAGTGGATTGATAAGCCATCATCATTAATTATCCCGTCGTTGCTTAATTCTCTCCAAAATAAATCATTGCAAAACTTAAATGTCGTTTACCACTCTACTACGCCCTGTCAGTCCTCAGGCGCCGTCCAAGCTCTAGATGTGTCATAAGTAGGGTTCGGATCTTTATGACCAAAAAAGTAGAGAAATATGCAGGCAAATATGACCTTAAAAATAGGTAAATGTGATCTAAAAATGACAAAATATGACCAAACATTTAAATTTACTATACATCAAAACATGCTCAATTATACATCATTTATTTTATCTGGTAGTGTCGCTTTCATGTAGACAGCATAATTTGCTTCCGTGCACTCGCTGCACCATTGAGAAATTAAATTTTAAATCGTTTTGTTTAAGTAACTTTAATTTCAGATAATTTACAGAACAGAACTCTTTCATCTGTACTAAAACTCTACTCTCTAAATTTCATAACGTAACTTCGCACTTAGAGAAAATTTTATTTTCGGCATGGCGGCAGGACTACTCACTGATACACTGCAGATTTAACGAAGACTGAGGATATTTCATTGAGATATTGATTGACGAGTATCGACACAGGCATGCTTCTGCTGCATTGTCGAGATTAAAAGGCAGGCGGAACACAGGGTTGCCAACTCAAAATTTTTTTACCCCTTATGTCAAAACCCCTAAAACCACCAAAATTAAGTGTAAAACCTAAACCCCCTAAAAAAATAAATACTATATTTTGATTGGAAATATTTTTTACTTATAAATTATTCAATATTTCTAACACCATTTCGTTTTGTCTTGATAGTACAGAGTTTTTGAGATCATTATGTTTAGTACAAAGCTTCGTAAGTTTCTATGATTTGATACCCCTGTCCTGCCAAATTTATCTAAATAAACGCAATTTATGTATATAAAAAACAATTCTTTTATTGTCCCGATCTGTAACCCTAATACCCAATTTTTTTTTTTTTTTTTTTTTTTTTTTTTTTTTACCCCTCCATCCCGATTTCTAACAAACCCGACCTAGAAACACTATTTGTAGGGTAGATATAGAAAATAAAATACTTCTAATGAATTTAATCGAAGAACAGTTACAGTTGTAATTCAATGGCGCCGATCATCATGTGGATAGTAAATATAATATTGTATAATGTTACCTGATTCATAATGAAAACAAATTATAAAAACGTAACAAACTACTTTACCTTTTAAATCTGGGTTTCCCACGTCTTTGCATACTTTTGACTGTGTTTCTTTAATTTCTTAGACATGATTAACAAAATGTTTGTCGACACACTACAGGATACACACAACAGCACATTTAATTCGATCAGAAATAAGTAAACAATAACGGCTACATTGTTGCACGTTGGTTGTTGCCGCAACAACCAAAGTAGGGATGTTCACCCAGAAAATACATCGATGTTTTTTCGATGTGATGCATCGAAACGTTGCATCGATGTTTCACGATGCATCGAATAAAAACATCGATGTTTTCGATGCATCGAGTAAAATGTTAGGAAAGCTTAAAAATGAGACAAAGATCAGTAAACTAGCAAAATGAAGTACTTATTTGAATTATATGTATTTTTAATTAGTCTTTTACAAAGTTAATTTGAAATTACTGGGATTTATAAATTAGAATGGAAAGATAGAATAAAAGTAAAACTAGGAACGCTGAAAGAGAGGCAGTGTTGGGATTCTAATGTAATTGGAATTTACAAATCCCAATATTTTCTCTCTAAACTTTGCATAAATAAAATTTTATTAACCCTCTTTCCTTGAATTCTGTTTAGTTGTTGATTTATAACTTGTGCAGCTTTCGAAAAAAGTCTTTCTGATGGCACTGAGCTGGCTACCGAAGTTTAGTATTTATAAGCTATTTTGTACAATTTTTGAAACTGTTGTTTATAATCGGACCATACTTCTAACGGATTTTCACTAAGCCGGCCAACCGGAGTTCTCAAGTAGACAGACAGCTCGTCGGAAACACTTTCTTCGGTCTTGTTTGATTTCCAGTTTCTTTGAACTAGGTTCAGATGATCGGTCCAAAGACTTGATATCTTCCGATGTTTTGTCTGAACTATCTGAATCAGATTCTGTTCGCATTTCTTCCGGCTCCCTCTTCATCATATCTTTGATCTTTTGAATAGCATTTGAAGCCATTGGGTCTTCAAAATGTAGTTTTTTGAAACGTGGGTCCAATAAGGTCGCGATAGCTAAAGACGAAACTTATTCGATAGCACCCATCCGTTTGTTGATTTCTTTTAGGACGAGTTTATGTACTTCCATCACTAAAGGTTCATTAGTCTCAACTGATTTGAGTTTTGAAAGCATGCAGTGCACTAAGGGGATCACTTTACTGCTGGTACAGTATTTATCCCCAGATATTTCTTTAGTTGCTGCTTCAAGTGGGCGTAGTATGTTAAGCAGAAATGACGTGATATTTAATTCCAAACCAGTCAGCATTGGAGGTGTTGTTTTATGGCAAATCAATATATCATTTACATCATTTTTAAGCTCCAAAAATCTTTGAATCATATATTATGTGCTACTCCAGCGTGTTGGCAGGCCTTGTATTAACTTCATTTCAGCACTTACTCACTTTCTCAAATCGTCGCTTGCCAAACAAGTGTGTTTAAAGAAAGTAACAATGGTCTTTATTTTTGGCAATATATTTTCTAAAGGTATTTTGAGAATATTTTGAGCAACTAAATTAAGTGTGAGCGCGAAACATGGGATGTGCTTCTTTTTTCCAAATCGTAATTCCATAAGTTTTACCATATTCGGGTCGTTATCAGTAACGACCGCAGAGACTTTGTCGGTATCAAATCCCCAATCGTTGCAGGTCTTAAGGAGTATGTCTGCTATATATTCCGATGAATGACTTTCATTGAGTTGATAAACTCCTAATGTCATTGATTCGAACACTGTGTGTAGACCAAAATGCGCTCTGACACAAAAAAAGCTGCGCATCTGCATGTCTGACCATATATCACTTGTTAATGTGAGGTGTTCAACATTTGAGAGTTTTGATTTTATTAATGTTACCAAGACGTCATACTTGTCATCAAGCCACCGTGTCACAGTTGCTCTGCTGGGTATTTTATAATGAGGAGCGGTAACTTTAAGCAAATTTTTGAAGCCTACTAGGTACTTTTAGCCTTGCGCTAAGGTGTGGTGGCTCCGCCCTACACTGTTAGGAAATTTCATGTCAACTGTAATTTTTTGTTGTTTTATCAAAATTAAATTAAAAGAAAAATGTGATGTGATTTTGTAGGTGACAAAATAAAATATTTCAATACAATTTCCTGTTTTTTTTTTTTAATTTTTAATTTTTTTTTTGCTTTAAAATCAATGATATCGCGTAGTTTTTTCTTGTTTTATGCAAGTTAAAAGAAAAAAATTTAATGTGATTTTGTAGTTGACAAAAATAACGTATAGCGATACAATTTTCCAGTTTTTGTTTTGCCTTAAAACTAATCATATTGCATATGTATTTGTTTTTTTTTTTCATTCAAGTAAAAAAATGTAATTTGATATTTTAGGTGACAAAAATAACGTATAGTAATACAATTTTCTGTTTTTGTTTTGCTTTAAAACTGATTTTATCGTGTCGAAGAAACGCATGTGTTCTTTCGATGTATCGAATGAAAAACATCGATGCATCGTTAAACATCGAAAGTAAACGATGCATCGGATTGATTCGATGCATCGAATAGTAAACATCGATGTTTTCGATACATCGATGTATATCGAGCATCCCCAAAACAAAGTCTTTCCATAGGGAACCGAAACATTATATATGTCTGGTAAACATTAAACGCTGAATCTATGCTTTTTTTCAAAACAAATATGTATCAGAAGCATAAATTTTATTCTGTGATCAGAAAAAATGTATTCAGTAATAGAGAAGTCCGAATTCTTAGTAACGGGGATCTGTACGAGGTTTTGATGCCGCTATTTAAATCATAAAGTATCTAAAAAAATACCTCAAAAAATTCCCCTAAAATTATAAAGCCCCTAAAAAATCCCATCACGCGTGTATACCCCCTAAATTTAGGGGGAAAACCCCCTAAGTTGGCACCCATGGCGGAACATTACGTTTAGAGAGTGACAATAATGTATAACTTTAATTCTTGACTAGTGAATTCTGATCACAGTGAAAATTACTTTTGTTTTTCCCCGCCACCTGTATAGCAGAAGTACAGTTCTGTGAATAATTATTTCAATTTCTTCTCATCCATATCTTGTGAATTACCGCTACTACCAGATTTTGCCTCAAAATATGACCATAAATATTATCGAAATATGACCAAAACTAGATAAATGGTCCGAATATATATTTATTATTTATATGCTATATAAAATACATTTAAATACAATCAGAAACGTTGAATCAGTGTTTAATTCAGCATTCCAGCTCAAAAAGAAGGCAGTAAAAATATATGACTCGTCCTAAAGATCCGAACCCCAGTCATAAGGCTGTACTTCGGCAGTGTCACACTAGCCTTATATTGCATAATTGGTCCATTTGAAGTCGCTTCTCTACACAAGACTGACTACCACTTAGCGTATTAGAACGAACAATTGAGGAATTACTGATCCACACTCCCTTGCCAGTTTTGATTATAGATTCTTTCATTTTATACTTGGAGATAAAGAACTTGATATTTCAGTGTAGCAGATTTGGGAGTAAGGATTGCAATCCCGCAGTGTTTTCAATCCCGCGGGATTTTTGTGGGATTTGCGCCAACAATTTTTTAACCTATTTTTGTAAAACATAGTTATTTGAAGTGTAAACAAATAGAATAATAAACATCTTTTAATAAAATTAATAAATCAATTTTAATGTTAAATGATAAAAATTGACAATTAACAATATTTTAATTGGCAAGATGACATTAAATTTTTTTAGCCTGTCTTAAGCATATTTCGAGGTTTTACATTTTTGTTTTTAAATCTAAACCAATTTTTAATTAAATAATCAAAAAAGGAAAATATTCAGTCGTAGTTATATTATGTACCTTATAATAAATTATATCAGTTTGAAAACATGGTATGCCTAATGGCCAACTCAACACTTTTTTATTTTAAATAAAGTATCTGTAACACCCAGAGAAAGCATTCTGTTTCACAAAGTGAAGTGAATATACTCAGTAATGTGTAGACTTGGTTCAGAACAAGATCTCACAATTTTTTGTCACTGCACATTCTCGAAACTTGGTCTACTTTTACAAAAATTGTTTTTGTGGGATTCATTATTATGTCTCCCGATTTCCTGATTCATCGCATAGTTGATTGATTGTTATTAAAAGAAACTACTCACGAAGACGTAAGCTGTCAAGTATTTCAATTTTACTTTAAAGTGGAAATTTTTTTTTTTTTTTATGTAAGAAAGGGGACTTTCTCCGCGTATATTTGCAATGAAGTCCTCACTATGTATCGCTGGATTGCATTGTAAAAAACACGATATTTCACACTTGAGGAAGACTGTGGACGTGGAGGCAGCCATCGAAGTATTGAGTTTTTCCAGCACAATTCGGCGATACGCCTGTTAAGACTTTACTATAACTTTTTTTACCTTCAGTCGAAATAATGAGGAGTTGAAAGGACACATGCTATTCACTCAAATATAATGTATTGTGGCGATTGACGAAATCATCCCAAAATGGATTAATCGAAAGACAGAGTGGCATAAGTAAGCCTAGCAGGCGGCTTTCGTCAAAGAACGTTTTTCAAACGCATTGAGGCGGCGGTCGAAACAACAATAAGTCAAAGGATTTTTGCTTTTTTTTGTTTTGGCTGTCGTCAGCAGAGACATCGTCAGCCTGTCGACTGGTTTGATGCATCCCTTCCTATTTTGTGCTATCTTCTTTATCTCTACTGTGGTAGTACCTTTGGTTGAGAAGAAAAAGGGGGGGGGGGACCACCACTACTTTAAGCTTATCGAGATGAATATTAATTCTGTTTATTTGGTTAGCCAGAATCTCGAAATGCTGTAAATTATAGGTTAGTAAAATATTCAATTTATTGGATCTTATGGCTTTTTACATTGCTGGGTATATTTAAATTTAATATTACACAAAATGCAATAACCAAGCAGGCAATACCCAGACCTTACAATTTGCCTGATAAATGCAAACATAAAATAAAATTAAATATCTCAAGATTACAAGTATGAATGTGCAACATGGTGGCATCGCAGGCCAGCAAATAGACGTTAAACACAATATAAAAATTCCCAGAGTGCCAATTAAAGATATTATTTGAATAAAGTTGAAAATGAACAAAAGGTTTTAAAGTTCAATTTTTTAGATGAAAATGAAATGCCAGCCAGCTAGCTCAAGAACTTTTCAAACTTAGAGCAGGGATCCTACCCCCGGGAGTCGCTTACGGGTCGGTAAAGCCTCGTTAAAAACCATGGAACCTCGACCTGGCGTCGGAGTACATTACCATGTCGTCGGAGCTGCGTGATGGTCGCGGCATGATATGCCACCGTCGGGTAGCGATCTCACAGATAGCTCATCTGTGCGGGTGCGTATGTCTATCCCAACGAGATAGTACACTCTGCGTTGGCCCACATGCAACCAGCAAGACGACCAGGCAGCAAGTGTATCGGATCACATCCGATCGGTAGGACGTCTCGGCAGCAAGTGATGCTATGGCGTCCTTCTTGTCGCCCAGCAAAGCAAGCTTCCCCTTTTACCGGTGCAGCACTCGCGTGACATGGAAAAGAGGCTTTGCTTTAACATTTGTACACCCCGTAGTGGTACACGATTGGTGAATCAGCGTACGCCAAAATCACGTGGGTGGGCAAGTGTCGGTAAAGGTCGGGCCACACTAGACCGCACCGCACCCGGCCCGCACCGCACCGTCACTTTTCTTATTGTTGTCCCTCACTCTATTGAAGTAAGCTCAAACGATTTCGCGTGTCGGCCGACACTCGGCCGTGTGTTGGCCCTGATAAATTTGGTTTATATTTTGACGGTGTGGGCCGGTGTCGGTCTGTTGTCGGACTGGTCGATATGGAGAACTGTATAGAAAGAGTTCGGAAATTTCCGGTCCTTTACGACTAAATATTGTTTTAACGTTACTGTTTGCTTTAGAAGTATGTCCTTATTTTCCAGCCTCACTTCAGGTTGATCAGATATTCGTAAAATGTATTTAGAGTCCTTGCATGTTCGCATTAACAAATCAAATCTTTGCCAGTAGTGAAAGTCGATTTTAAGGCCTGTAAAAATTGCATCCGAGATCCGGATTTTGAACTGGGGACCTTCCGTACCCAAATCACTCGCCGCAAGCATCTGAATCTAGAAGTACTGGAAAATATGTATTCAATCATATAATAAAGTACATTTGTGTTTTGGCATGGCAAACATAAATTATAAGTACGTTTATTTTATTATGTTTGAATAATAATTTTTGATTATAACCAGATTTGTCTCTTGACTCAGAAGGTTATGGCGTACGATTGGGGAGATGAAAGTTCCTGGTTCAAATCCCTGTCTCAAGTAATTTTTATGGGTCTTAAAATTGACATTCACCTCTGGAAAAGCTTTGATTTGTTAATGCTAAAATGCTAGGACGCTCCGAGTTACGAATTTCACGTTAATCTGTAGTTTTCCTTTTCAAATTATTGCTCTTATTAGTATCTAACCAAATTATCAAATTATATGCTATGATATTCACATTTTATGATTGACATTATTTGAAAGACTACTATATATTTTTCTTTCCACCATTACTTTTATCCATCACTGATAAGACTGTATTTATTTGTACTGTATTTTGATAACATTTGTCTTGCATGTTTTGGTTTTTCCGTGATAACTGTTGCGAAATATTACAAATTTCAAAATAATTCATAAAATATGTTTCCTAAAAGTTTATTAGTGTGTATAAGCCTACAATAAGTATACAATCCTAAGTCAATGCTAGTTTAGCATCCCTAAAGGTAAATGGGTTTTGTCTTAATATTTGTTTGTGTAGATGCTGAGAGTAAGACTGGTCCAGGACATACAGTATCCAGTACGTGATAGAAAGTTTTTAAACATTTGTTTTTACTGTATTCTGAAACTTAGTTTTTATCGTCAGTTCTGTAGATCAGACAATTAACCTTTAATGCAAATTTCTTTAACCTTCAGCTTGAAAAGTGGAAATTTCATTCAGCCAGTATGATGTACAGAGGATCATTTGGATGATTGAGTTTAATGCTTGCTGATATTAATGTTGTGTGAGACAAATGGTAAATTGTCAGTGCTGTTGTATTAATGTATTTATTTTTTGCTTATCAGTTGGACAGATTCAAGGAACCCCCTGCCTTTGGTCCAATGTGTGACCTCCTTTGGTCAGACCCTTTAGAAGACTTTGGAAGTGAAAAGAATGCAGAACACTTTAGTCATAATAGTGTTAGAGGTTGCTCATATTTCTACAGGTAAGTAATTTTGTTTCATTAAGTATTTTGTTCTTGTTACAAGTTTTTCTTTAGAAATTTTAAGTTAGATTTCCAGTCTTTTGTAAATGTTGCAGTATTTTCTTTGTAAGGGAAAGTTTAAAAATATTCCCTAACTTGCCAGATACTTGCTCATTCTAAATTTCAGTATAAAATTGTTTAGTAATTTATTTACTGCGCGTTTCACATTTAATTAATGTATACTATTTTTTTCAGCTATGCTGCTTGTTGTGACTTTCTGCAAAACAACAATCTGCTGTCCATAATAAGAGCACATGAAGCTCAGGATGCTGGGTTAGTTTTCTACTAAATCTTTCTGTGTCAACATAAACCTTTCTAACATATGCTTCTTTCGTCTTTAATCTTTTTCTGTAGTCTTTCAAAGCATAGTTTTCGTTGGAAGTTATAAGCATAATTTTGATTTATTTTTACATTAAAAACTTATTCAAATCAATTTCCATGGTTTTTTGGTTTATAGAGGATGATGAAGAGTACTAAACAAATATTTATTGGTAATTTAATGCATGTTCTAGTGCACTGTAAAGTAATACTTTTTGAATTGATATCATTGGTAGTATATAGTTAAGGTAGGGTTGCATTTAGTTTGTGTTACAATAAAAGCAGGATATGTATCTTGTTAAGCAAGTAAATTGCTCAGTTCAGTAGGCTTCTAGTACAGTGAGCTTCCTCTGTGCTGTAGCACTCAGTGTCTGCATCTATTTAAATTTATTGTTTTTAAAATGGAGCATATATTTTAGTAACCAAGTGAGTAGATCCATGAATAGCAGAAGGCTAAGATAATTCTGTTTGAATTAGTTGGCGAAAGTCATGATGAGCTAGTGTGGTGCTTGTTGTATCACTGTGGCCCTTGGTGTTAGTTGCACTGCATGAGACATGATTCCACTGGGGGCAAATATAGATGAGGCTCTTCATGGTTATTGTCTGCTTTTTCTCAGGAATAGAAAGATTTCAGACTAAAGCAAACAATTACGAAGGAGGATAAAATGATCAAAGTCCTTCAGGCTTAGCTTTCAGAGGCAGATGGTAAGCTGCTAAGTTAATTGTTAAGGGAAAAGACACTAGTGAACTAGCAGCAGGTTGTAGAATAAATATAGCTGCAGGATAAAGGTGTTTTATACTTTTAACTGTTGGGAGAAATGTGTTGGACATTTATCAAAAAGAGGTAGGGGGCATCTTATGCATATTAAGGAGAGCAATGAATGTTAAAGGTAGGAAGAAAAAATTGTTGTGGGATCAGTTTGACACAGACTACCAGGTTGAAAGTGTTTTTAAACCAAGAGCACTGATTGGTAAAGTTATATTGGATATAGTACCATTCTGTTAGGGTTCACAAAGGAAGATGGGGTGGTTACACTGGGGGAGATAATACGAGGGTAATTCGGAAAGTAACCTCCGTTCTAGCGTGGTGCCAGTAGTCATACATGGAGTGCCACCATTTTCACATCTTCATGTTCCCCAATTCAGTAAGCATCCAGCTGTGACTGCGCAAACCTCATTCTTTTGCGCATTGTCTTGTTATAACCTTAAAACACGAGAGCTGCAATAGAAAATCCCGTGAAATGCGAAGTGCATGCTTTAATAAGATTTCTTTTGGCGCAAAACATTTCAGCAGCAGACATTCATCGTCAATTGTGTACTGTATACTGTAGTGTCCTGCTCTGTATGTCTTGGGATTAACTACTATATAAACAGTTTTACTGATTATCACAAAATAAATGATTGTGGGTGGGGTTCTCTTCCGAAGTGGTCCTTCACATTGATACAAGTGAAACATAATATATTAAAAAGAAACATACTGATTTTATTGATTTTTATACATTGAAAAGCAAAATTTACTTCGATGAAATAGTTATCTTAATGGGTAAATGGTTGTTCCCTCTTTGGTACTGGAATTTACAGTTCTTTAATTTTGTTGGAGCTCGTTGTGGTCTCTGTAGACGATTGCGTTACCGTAATGTTGAGCAGCGTAGGCCGTGCGATGCGTCGTGTCGGTGACCCGCGAGGAGGGCTGTGTCGACGACTGCGGCGGCGGGGCGCAGAGCTGCGTCGTGTTTCGGCAGGCCAGGTAGTCGCATCAGCTGAGCGAGGGTGGAGTGGCGTCTGGTGTCTCTCCTTCTCGACAGCCGGCAGCTCGTCCTCACCCTGGGGACCTCAGCAATGTGCCTCGGTAGCGCAGATCACCCGCTGCTGTCTCGTCGCGCCGAAACCAGAGTCTCTCTCGTCCAGTCTCCGCCGGTCCGACATCGAATGTCCGTCCTCCGTCCATTCTGCCTTCCTCGTAGACTCGCCATGGGCGGAGTTCGTTCCTCTTCTCTCTCCCGATTGGTCGAATATATAATAAAGAAACAAAAAATATCAGCAACCAGCGAGAATGAATTCCATTGGCTGGGATAACCCCACCACCAGCGTCATTTTCTTGGTAGGTCATCCCCCTCCATATAACCATAGTCTCTGTGGGCTGCACTTCTTAAGAACAAACAGTTTATTGTTAATGAATGATTCTTCGCCAGCGACGTCTGCGAAATGTCTGACAGCTCCGCTGGAACATTTTATGATTGGAGCTCTCAAAGAAACCTTTCATTCGTCGAACATCCACACAGGGGAGCTCACAATGTAACACTGTGTCCATTGTTTTAAACAAACCTCTACTATATTCGAGAAGCTCTCCATCACTTCAGTAAATTAATGCCCCAAAGCACTCGGTAACACAAGGGAAGTCAGTTATTTTGAACGTCAACCAGACCTCAATAAAGTACATTCTTTATTACTCACTAGCCTGTCCACTAGGTTACAACCATTATCCTTTCTATGACAAGTAATAATATTAAACATTCCTCATGATAACCTTGTCGGTTGAGAACCGGACTCAAATCAAATGATATGAACTTATGTAAATTAAATACATTATGGTAATAACACTACTGAATCTAACAACAACATTTCTTGTTACTGATAAATAATGAGATCTACAGAATGGGACATCTCATTTACCCACGTTCCCGGTTTTTCAAAAATTGATTTATCAATTTTTGAAAGTTCTTGATTCTTTATTAAAATATTCCTCTTAAAAAAAATACTACAATGCGAATCTAAACATTCCCGAACATGATGCTAGCGGGGTGAATCGTCTGTCATTAGCTCAGGTTAATCACACATTCATACCACAATATTGCTATAGATCTAAATCTACTTAAATAAAACACATAGTTAAGTTCTTACCTATTCTACACATGCACTTATTCTACAAAATTAGATGATTTTGCTTATTCCTTTTAACAACGCTGCCAAAACAGTTCAACACTATTTCAGTAACCATTAACGCGAATGCAGATAAGATGAAATGACTGCCATTTCTAAAAACTCAACTTTAGTGATAAATTTCTTTAAGAAATCGTTTTCTGTCTTTGCAATATATTGTTAGATGTGAAACTTGATCTCACACGAAAAGGGGAATTATTTAGCTAGCATGCAATTACTCCACAAGTTAAGCATCATATTTTCTTACGTCCACGGTACATTAATTAGACGTACTTTGCGAAGCGCTAGACGTAGAACTGCGTATTTGCCTATTCCTGTCTGACTATAACGCTTACTGTATCTCAGCTATCAACATGATGCGACTTTCCATTCACAAATTAATTCTCTCTCACTCAGAGAATTCATCGTCATTACAAAGTGAAATGAAAGGTATCAACCTTCGTTCATTCAAGCAACACAGAACGCTAGAAATGCACAACGCTCTCTAATCATGGTCTTACCTTATTTGCCATGTAGAACATGCTGAAGGCACCTAGACTAAAACGTCCGTAGCTTACTCAATTACATTGCACCATTTTTTTTATTACCATGGGCAAGTAAATCAGACACAGGAAACATGTACGCTTTGCTCAGTTCTAAATCCTACTCTCCGTTTTATACCGCATTTTACTTCGCTCGTCACAATACTCTCGATTATTATTCACTGCTACTAGCTTTGGTGTTGTCAGATAAATTATTTATCTTCTTCCTTTCCCTGCATGACTTGCAAATTTAAATGACTGATTGACCTTGTTAACCACTCGCCCTTTTTACAATACTGCGACTTATTTCTGGAATTACACGATTCAAATCCCTAGTTCATGAACAATATTAATTCACAAAACTGTGATGCTACTGTGCATTACTGTCCTTTGAACACATGATTAACGTTAGACGAAGATGTTTCTTTGAACAGAAAACCTTTTTATAGATCATCCCACTATCTCTGCTTACTGAATTTTAGTACCGGAATGAAACATCGGCTTCCTCTATTATCTCCCAGAAAAGCAATTCCTTCCCTCTTATATCCCGGTAAGGCATTCATTAAAACCTACTGGAAATATGTAAAACTACAAACGAGACAATATACAGCTAATTTGCATATGCAGCAATTTTATTACTTCTACCAAAGTACAATTAAATATATTTAAATTATCTGCATCTTAAGTACAGGGAAATTTAATATCACTCACTTTCGAGTATATTCCCACTAACTACCTAGAATGAACTGACTAAACTTTAAAAATCCTTACTGATTAATCATATAAATTTATGTATCAAGGTCACATGTACGAGCTCAAAACTTCATGAATCACCAGCTCAAATTTTCCAGGTGCACAAAACCAAAGAATCTTGATTCTACAACCTCTTTAATCTACCATGAACTACCTGAAACCATTTCTCACATTCTGAGACTCTTCCACCAGAAGTATTTCCACATCCGGACACACTGTGCCAAACAGAAAAATTTTCGGACCTCTTACTGATTTTCCTACATTTTTGCAATTTCAATAGCATTGAAATAACCTTGCAATAAGCGAATGCGTGTAAAAATTCTGACTGTTCGGTTTGTTGGACAACATGAACACGGAAAAACTCGCATTCAGAGATTTTTCCATCCACGCTTACACAAGGTGATTCCTTATGATTCAAAGAATTTTGTTTGCCTGTTCGGCTCGCAAACGAAATCATGGATACAGCAGTGTCATCGCATTTTCCACTAAATTTACATACTGCGAGTCTTTTCTTTCTCTGCCAAAAAAATACTTTACTTGCTAGAAGAAACCCTTTCTTTGATACGAATGCAACACTAATGTAATCCTGATTAACCATTTTTCTCGATTTCATCACAATCTTCGGACTGCTATACACAGTTGGGATAACTGCACTGACTTTGGCAAACGATTCGCTCGTGACAAGAATGAGAGTGTCTGTCTGCTGACATTCACATTCAATGCCTGTTTCTAGTGACTGAACGTCGTAATTCTCCGCTTCCCGAAAGCTTTCTTCTCCGATGCCTGCACAAATTGAGTCTGTATTCTCAAAATTGTTTATTTCCTTAGTGAAACTTGAAAATTCTTCCCTCACTATTGAGCGAACTTCCGACTTCAAATCTGCTTTCAACTCAGCAAGTTCTCCCCTAATATCATCCATTTGCGAAGTCACTTCAGTTAATTTCCGATCCATTGCGTCACACCGCGAATCTACTCCTTCCAAACGCGAATCTATTCTTTCCATTTGTGACTTCACTTCAGTTCGAAAATCATCCACTTGTGATTTTATTTCAGTTCGAAAATCATGGACTTGTGATTCTTATTTCGGACTGCAGCCTCTCAAAAAATCCATTATTGATCCCAAATTTATCGGTTGCAATTCAGCAACAGTTTCTTCCCGTGAATTTAAGTTATCGGTTGGTAATAACGAATCTACAACTTCGTGTATTTCGGATTGATCAACCGGTTCTACTCCAACACTTGTCCCCGGTAACACAGAATTTTCCTCGGCATTCATATTGATGATCCTATTCCTTAATCGCATTAATGTAAAAATGGACTTCAAAATAATACAGAATTTATCCCAACAAGCAATGAAATTTAACACAGCAACAGAAAACACGGTTCATTGTAATCAATCGGCACACAATAAGAAATGACAATATAACCCCACGTCAAATCACAATAAAGCAAGACAAACAAATGAAACAACGCCGCATTGCAACGAACATACCACAACAAATTTCAATGAAACCAATATACCATCAGAAAACTCAATACATTAAGACACAACAAATGTGATAAAACAAACGAACATAGACAACATCTGAACACCGGACTGCATTAAGCTGAAGCTGGAAAGAAAATACACACTGTATATTCTACAAGCTCTACAAAAGGAAAACAAAAAGCAAATACAAGAAACACAAATCATTCACTCCGCCAAGACAGAAGTTCACCTGCTTCGCCATCTGAAATTAGCTGACATGCGTATTCAAGCATTAACTAAATATCTCATGAAGTGAGAAAAATTAAACTGAACAAAACAAGCTCCAATAAAAATTTTGAATTCAACTTGAGGGTTAAAATGTGAATTTTGACCATCGGAAGCCACGAGTTGGGCACCAATTATGTAGTGTCCCGCTCTGTATGTTTGGGATTAACTACTATATAAACAGTTTTATTAACTAATACTTAGATAAATGAGTGGGTGGGGTTCTCTTCCGAGGTGGTCCTTCACATTGATACAAGTGAAACATGAATTATTAATGAGAAACATACTGATTTTATTGATTTTATACATGGAAAGCAAAGTTATTTCGATGAAACAGTTACTTGAATGGGTAAATGGTTGTTCCCTCTTTGGTACTGGAATTTACAGTTCTTTAATTTCGTTGGAGCTCGTTGTGGTCTCTGTAGACGATTGCGTTACCGTAATGTTGAGCAGCGTAGGCCGTGCGATGTGTCGTGTCGGTAACCCGCGAGGAGAGCTGTGTCGACGACCGCGGCGGCGGGGCGCAGAGCTGCGTCGTGTTTGGGCCGATCCAGGTAGTCGCATCAGCTGAGCGAGGGTGGAGTGGCGTCTGGTGTCTCTCCTTCTCGACAGCCGGCCGTTCGTCCTCACCCTCGGGACCTCAGCAATGTGGCCTCGATAGCGCAGATCGCCCGCTGCTGTCTGGTCGCGCCGAAACCAGAGTCCCTCTCGTCCAGTCCGCCGGTCCGACATCAAGTGTCCATCCTCCGTCCATTCTGCCTTCCTCGTAGACTCGCCTTGGGCGGAGTTCGTTCCTCTTCTCTCTCCCGATTGGTCGAATATATAATAAAAAAAACAAAAATATCAGCAACCAGCGAGAATGAATTCCATTGGCTGGGATAACCCCACCACCAGCGTCATTTTCTTGGTAGGTCATCCCCCTCCATATAACCATAGTCTCTGGGCTGCACTTCTTAAGAACAAACAGTTTATTGTTAATGAATGTTTCTTCCAGCGACGTCTGCGAAATGTCTGACAGCTCCGCTGGAACATTTTATGATTGGGGCTCTCAAAGAAACCTTTCATTCGTCGAACATCCACACAGGGAGCTCACAATGTAACACTGTGTCCATTGTTTTAAACAAACCTCTACTATATCCGAGAAGCTCTCCATCACTTCAGTAAATTAATGCCCCAAAACACTCGTTAACAAAGGGAAGTCTGTTATTTTGAACGTCAACCAGACCTCAATAAAGTACATTTTTTATTACTCACTAGCCTGTCCACTAGGTTACAACCATTATCCTTTCTATGACAAGTAATAATATTAAACAATCCTCATGATAACCTTGTCGGTCGAGAACCGCAAATCAAATGATATGAACTTATGTAAATTAAATACATTATGGTAATAACACTACTGAATCTAACAACAACATTTCTTGTTACTGATAAATAATGAGATCTACAGAATGGGACATCTCAGATGATAAGTTCCTTTATAGTTCATTATAAAAGTTATTTTTTATAAATATTCCATGATAATCAGAAACGGTCTTGAAGATTGCGATGGGGATCAAGCTGCACAGCATAACATTCAAAATTCTGCTACATAGAATATATTATAAATAGGAGTCTATACGACTACTTAAAAGAAACACAGTAGTTAATTAAATCCCTACACCCATGCCCTAAGACGGACTCGAACCGTCGATCCATCAACCCGAGGCCAGCGCGGCAGGGCCTACTATGCCGGGATCGAGAAAAACAGAGCATTCACATTCTGAACAAGGTTATCAGTAGTTTCTCATGTATTAGTCATCCAAACACTACTGCATTTATTAGTTTCAGCCCAGTTGTTAGAGAAAATGCTTCCTGTATGTAAAGTAGATCGGAACTAAATTAGAACTCGCAACAAAAACATATCCTACAGCGTATTACATCACATGTTTCCTACAACATTTTATAAAACTATACTCAAGTGTTGACAGACTATAGTTTAGAACTATATTAAGTTACTATATTTATGCACCGTCCTTAAAGCATCTAAACAATATGTTGGATGTATTCTTCTCGGGAGACTAGCCGAGTAAGTAAGATGTTTCCACACGATATTTCGGCGATCTCAGACTCCGTCGCCACAATATGTTGCGGAATTGGATACATTCCTGATTACCCCATCCGAACCAAAATATCCTCCCTCTCTCTCAGTAGCCATCATTTGCTTCTCAGTTTTTAAATTTTGCTTTATTTCTGGATGAAAACCATTTCCCTTTAGGAGAAAATCTGTTTGGTATATGGAGAAGCAAGCAACAGCGTTTGCGTCAGCTTTGATTTCAGAGTTTATTCCATAATCGCTGTATACAATCTCGTAACACCGACCTGGGAACGATAATAAGAATCCATAGATCTGTCTTTTTGGACTATAATTAATCCTCGGGATGTACTTCTTTTTTATTTCTTTTTTTTCCCTTTTTTGCTGCATGCGTTGAGAATGTTGTCATTCTCGGCGAGGAAATTCCCGGCTTCCTTCAGAAGACTGGTTTATTCATGGTTTGTGTGGTGAATACTATTTATTGTCCGGCCGATATTTGAAGGGATAATAAAATAAAAGTTAATAGTTCTGCTAAATACCGTATCTCTTAGCTCATCTACATTTAAAAATATTAGTACTAATTATGATCTATATTAAATAAAGAATTATTTTATAAACAAACGGAGCTACTGAGTGTTAAGTTGTTGTGTTTGCTCTACCGAATCAATACTTCCCCACATTTTCCTTTAGACGCCAAATCCAACACACACAAACAATAAAAATCTTCAATTCCTTAATGGCAAACACGACACTGAATGGTGTTTAAATTTGTGATACTTTGTTGTAGTACGTTAAACGTGGAACTCTTCAAAATGTTAACTTCTCTCTGAAAAACTGGAGTAACCAATATCTGGTGGTTAGTGTAATAGCTATATTATGAGCATTAAAAGTGAAATGGTCAGGAAAGTTTAGAACAAAGGGAAAACGTTAAGTGGGTGGTATATCCAGCTACAGTAATCATATTGCTGTGTGGTCTTCGTGGAAGGAAATCCCCGCTAGATAATTTGAAAACAAACTAATAGCTGGATACACAAAATAAACCACCCTTAGGCTTTCTAAATAAGCTGCTTTCGTCGTTTTTCTTAGGGACAATAAAGTGAAGCTGTTGATTATGTTTTATGCTACTTAATAAGGCTTACGTATGGGATAAGTTTAAGTACTATAAATAATTTTCCTCCTCGAACGTCACTTTATAGCTACCCTTTGTCCTGATTCTTTTGATAATAAGTGTCTTTTCCACATTACGAGTAAAATTATTGATTCTTAACCAACTGTTTTGTCGTCAGTTGCGTTCTCTTTATTTTGCACTGAGAGTTCATTAATAAGATACAAGTGTGGTCAACCAGAAGCATTAGCTTTTCACTACGCTTTAAATACTGCGCCTAAAAGATTTTGAAGGTTGTCATTGATCCTCATTTTGTGCGAGGCTTTGAGTAACGGTGGTGTGAATGTCATGCCAGCGCTGTGAAAGCTGCAGGGCAGTGTTGCCAGCGTTCCGACTGACCTCAAACCTTTCGCTAGTTGCTTCGATCGTATGGCGCATTGAGTCATCACATACTATTCTTAGACGCCAGCGATTGTATTTATCACTTTTATTCGGTTTTTTTTTTTTTAATTTAACACCTAAATCTGCCCTTCAGTTTCAGTTACTGCGGTAGTGAAACTATTCTTAGACACCAGGCAGCGATTGTATTTATCACATTGATACGGTCCTTTTTTAAAAAAAATATAAGTCCTAATTCTTCCCTTCAGTTTCAGTCACTGCGGAAATTCTTTTAAGTGACACACACATAATACTTTAAAGGACTGCAACAGAACCGAAGTTTAGCGGCAATTACTAAACTCGATTATTTTCATAAATTAAAGCAGTGTCCTGTTGTACACGTTATTGATTACCTGAATTAGTAAATAATTTCTATAAGAAATTTCTCGCTTGTATACTTAAATGTACTACTTCTACCCTCACAAAATTGTATTTTCGTTTTAGCTCTTATTAGCTTCCACTGCCAAAGATATGAAGTCTATTATAAAATAAGTCTGAAGAAGTAATTCCCCCAGTATGTTAAAATATTCAATATTTTTTATTGTACTGTTTGTACTTCAGACGCTTTAGTTTTCGGACTGACGTTTCGCCCTAAATCTGCAAGTATCTTTTAGATAAAATGTGAGAAATTAGATTGACGCGGCCCTGCGCTAGATATTACATTGCACGGACGTGTGCTTCCGCAAACATCCGAAGGTTCTTTGTTCCCTGGTGGGGTAAGTGGAAATCACTCCGTCGCGTGGTCTCCGCTTTGGATAGTGTGCCAGCAGCTTTTGGTCTGAACAGTACAATGATTTGCTCCCAAGGCACGTCTTGTTGCTCCTCGATCACGTGTCCTGACCAAATCTGGTACGCCGTAGGCTTATATCAACTGGTCGACTCGTTTCTATTATACATTCTTCACCACACTCAGCTTCCGCCTTGCCTAACGGTGGAACTTATACTGATATGAGAAAATGGATCATTTTGTTGCATTAGTAGGTTAGTTATTCGTTTGGCGAATTGTCATTGGTTCGACTGTTTGAAATTCCATATAGAATCAAATAGACCTGGAATTTTATCAATATTCA
>JARYHS010008074.1:364588650-364687396 GCA_031002005.1 Vandiemenella viatica | reverse complement strand
AATAAGTTTGGTATTCCAGTTGTAAATTAGTCGTAAGTTCCTTATAAGCTATTAAAGTGTAACACAGACCAAAAACATTTCGATTTAATGACATTTTAAAATGGATTCTCAGACGAATTTTGGTCCAGTTAAAGAGGGAGATGAGTGGAGAAGAAGAAACATAGAGCGCTAAGAGATTAGTATCAGCTGCCTCATATTCTTTCTGTCATCAGTCTCTCGACTGTTTGATGTAATCCTCCATTCCTTCCTATTTTGCGCCAACCTCTTCATCTCTACATAACCCTTACAACTCACGTTACCTGCTTCTTCCAAATATTCTAATCTCTGTCTTCCTCTATAGTTCTTAGGCCGGCCACACACAGAACGGGCGGGGCAGGGCGGAGCAGGGCATTTTGCCCCGGGGCGTCTTGTGCGACGGGAAACGCACAGGTGCCTATGGAGCATCACACACAGGACCGGGCGGGGCAGGGCACGTCGAAAAGACGCCCCGGGGCAAAATGCGAAGCTGAACAAATTATGCCCCGGGCAAGTCGCTGCCGGGCAGAACGTTCTGCGCATGCGCTGTCACGGGACCCACCCTCCCTCCCCCGGGCTCCACTATCTCGCGGTCTGGTTGTGTTGAACACGTGGTTGTGTTGTGTTTCGAATATTCGACTGATTTGTATGTGTGCCATGTATGACTGTAAGATTTAAAATTTATATGACTATACAGTTTTATTATATGGTGAATAACTAATGCTGAGGAAAAAGAGGACCAACATACATACCTTAAGGTTATCAAAAGCCGCTCCTCTGGGGGTATGGCTGTTCTCAGTTGGTATTTTGCTTTTCTATTCTGCTCCGAATGCTCTCAAGTACAAAGTCGAATGTCGAAATTGACATGCGACAATAATTAAAAAAACTTGTCTGGGTCGGCTCGAAGCTCAGAAATAAAACTTCCTATATTCCTTTTCAGGTTTGTACCCACATCTCTCTGTTGTTAACATTGTGGTCCAAGAGCTGCAGATAGTTCCAAATTAACAAAACGGTCTCCTCATCTTCATCCATTTCAAAATGATACACTACACACCAGTATGCTCCCACTGAGTTCACTGACAGGTGACTGGGCAGGGGCGGAACCAGGATTTTGTTTGGGGTGGGGGGGGGGCTTGAGCGGACTTTGTTTGGGGGGGCTTGGCTTGAGTGAATTTTGGTTCAGAGGGCTTGCGTTCAGTGGATTTTGGTTTTGGGGGCTTGAGTCGGGAAAAAGGTAGTATTTATAGCCTCCTCGGGCCTCAAATCCGTAGAGCAAAAAAAAAAGTATCAAAACTACAATGTCAGGGGTGGACCTAGATGCGTTTGGGGGGAGGGCTTGAACCCCCTAGCCCCACCCCCCCTGGATCCGCCCCTGTGACTGGGGCAATGATGAAAATTTTCTAAATGTTTGACTTGTCGTGCCCCGCCTCGTTCTGTGTGAGACAGCAGCACGACAGGGCAAGTCAGGCGACTCGTCGCGCCCCGCCCCGCCCTGCCCCGCCCGGTTCTGTGTGTGGCCGGCTTTACCCTCGACTGTTCCCCACTAAAAATTAACCAATCATTCATGTCTCAAAATATGACCTACCATCCTGTCTCATCTTTCTGTAAGACTCTTCCACAAACTTCTTTCCTCACCAATCATTTCCAAAACTCCTTCATTTCGTACTTTATCTGTTCTCTTAATTTTCATCATCCTCTGTAGCACACATTCAAATCCTTCAGTTGTCCTTCTTTCTGGTATTCCTAAAGTCCACACACAGAGATTTAAGGAGTCTCTTCTTATTCCAAGATCAATATTTGACACTAAAAGGTTTCTCTTTTTGAAGAAGTCTCTTTTCGCCTTTAATATCATTCCTGCTTCGGTCGTCAGTTATAAATTTACTAGAGCTGTAAAAGTAACGAGAAATTGAGTAACCGTGTGTATTCGTTACTAAACCAACCAGTACTCGTTACTATCGAATCGTTACTCGTTAGTTTTGTTACAAGCGGGCGCTAGCATAAAGCACTGTATCGAGTCGCGCCGCGTACGAGACGACTTCGCTTCACAGCTTCTCTCAGCATTTACCGTCATGGCCACTCTGAACGAAGCTGTAGTTTCTAGCGTTTTCATTCAATATATCAAGTCTGATATTGTGCCGATGGACACATCCCCTCCCTCCCCATGTAGAGGTTACTCCATTCTGACAGCACACACAATGATAATAAACGCAATGGAAATGGAAAAAGGTAACAGATACCCAGACACGGCTCTCATCGAAACCTGGACGTTGACACACTGAAATTACCATCTTCGGCGAGCAAGTAGCTTGAATTGCACACCCATTTCCAAACATTCCAATTCCACAAAGTCTGTTTGTCCAATATTGCAAATCATTATCCCAAACGAAATGAACAGCTCAATACAAGCTTTCAAGAAATCTGTGTGCAGCTCTCGATCACTGCAGACAGAAAACCGGAGAATGTTGCATGATCATCACAGATAACGCAGACAATCTAGTCAGCAATCTCCGCTGGAACAGAGGACATGGAATTTGCTTTTCTTTTCGCTATTTACATACAAAATCTGAAACCTCTGATCGACTATTTCGCAAGATTACCAAATGTTATGAAACAAATCATACTACAGATTCATGACTGCTCAATATGAACTTTTCATTTTGTGTAATATATTCATTTCGCATGACGGTACCCAAATGAAGTGAACGTTACTTTCTCATAAACTTGTTGTAAAGTACAGTTATATTACAATTTGTTAGAAACTTTATCTTTAATGCTGATGCGCACAACCAAACCATTTGCAACGAAAATTACACCGAGAACAATGACTACCGTGCAGATATGTATGAATTATTCTCTAACAGCTGTATTCAACATATGCAAAAATATTGAAATAGTTACAACACCCTAACCAACAGCAACCAAAAGAATTTAATCTTAATTGGTCCTTCGGCAATTCAGCTATGACACTAAAGACAGCGTCACATTCACACGTAGATCCAGAAGTCTATAGTCTGTGGGTGGATGCCTTGGTGGGCAAACCACATTACAATTATCTTTCATACCTTTATGATTAATAATTGTGGATTTTTAATTTTAATTTTTGAAGGATGGAAATTTATTAATTTAGCAAGAATCTCGACGTTGGTTGGAATTTAGGAAAAATTGTCACAATATGACATTTATTTCTTATCACTGGCGATTACAAGTCTGAGCGAATTTACCGTTAACATTAACACAAATTGGCAAAATCATAAAAGCAACGCTCAGAGTTACAATTAGCCGTCATGGCAAGCAAACAATTGTATATTTACTTTTAAATATCTCAGAATCAAAATGCAAGAAATAATGACAACTGGAAACAATGAAAAATACAAGTTATGACTACCTCAGACAAAGGCATCATAATACTGTGACTTTACAGTTAAAAAGAAAATCATGGGCGCCAGAATGAACAATATATCATTCGAAAATAACTAGTTCTGGCAAATTATGCCGCTAGCTCAGGGGTTTTTACAATTACAAAGTGAGAACATGGACCTATCCTCTCAAAGTCGCTTACGGGTTCTGTTTCACGGAATGCACAATCACATGGCTTGGTCGTAATCAATTACCATTGTAGTTCTGCGTCTGATGTCTGTGATGAGTGTAGCGGACCCACGATATGTGAGATTATCTCACAAGTCGGCTATAGGCATCTCTGGTCTGGCAATGCGCATCATCGCATTACCGGCTGTGTTGCGGTGATAACCTTGCTCCAGCAAGGCAAGCTGCGGTTAGCGAAAGAAGTCAACTTTCCAAGTCAACCTCAGACTGGTGCGATCGAAGTTAGAATGTCAGCTCCTCGCTCTTCGGTCCACGAGGAAACTTCTTGCTCCGCCCATTTGTAGTCTCGAAGCTCACATACAACAAAAATTCCCAGGATTTTGAGTTATACGCTCATTTTGATTGGACCTTCAGGTCGGCACCTAATGTCACGTGATATCCTCGATATGTGATTTGGCCAAAGAATCCAACAGAGGTCGGACATATTCGGCTAAGTTCGCCGGGCGAGAGAACATTCGGGTTTCGGACGGCAGGCTTTTCCCGCTCGGTGAGTGACCCATCCCCAGGGAGCAGTGTGTGTGGTCTGGCAAATCCCAAATCCGACGTCCTGTCGCCATGGCTCGGAAACCAAGATTAGCTTCAAGCCTACATAGCTCAATAACTCTTTAATATTCGCTTTGCTACGATACACTGTATAAGTTCACCATTTCATTACAGTCCTCACTTGGAATCTTGCGTACTTTATAAAATTACAACAAAAATCTATTCACGTGGTCGCCCAAGATTTATGTAAATTACTCTTATATTATTACATATATAATAAAAATGCACCTTGTAACGTGGCGACAGCGCGGCTCGTTACAATATGGCCGGCCGTTGGTGAAAAATGAAATTATGGTACAATAATTTTATTTTTAACTACCTAATTCTATCTCCATTGTGACTCAACAAAAACTTAAGCATTTTTATAATTACATTAATTTTAAATGTGATTCCAATAACCATCGGTATTCCTGCCTTGTAAGGTGAATATATAACGGGAGCATATGTCCTTTTGGCCGTCTTACAATTCTTTACAAACAGAAGCACGTGAATTCAGGTAGCCTTCCCAAATACAAAGTTATATTAAACACAATACTAAAATATACATGAAAAGAAATTATTTACATACATGTTTAAATAATAATCTTGAAAATATCTTGTATCAAATCTTATCATTAAATCACTAAAATGAAACACATTAATAAAACAAAACATTGTCAGAACACTTATGCAGAAAGTGGTTGAACTATACATTGTATTTACAATTTAGCGTGATGTTTTACTCATGTGCATAAAAATAATTCTGCCTTCAACAAACATCCATAAAGATGCTAGAGGTGAGCGTAAAATATCTCATTACATTGCGCGGTTTTAATCTCAAAACAACGGAATAGTTTAGTCGGATTCGGTGACGTGATTTTCGTCATGACCGACGGTTAATTCAAAGCATTTCAGAGAGAGATGTGTTCGTGTTCATGGTCAATATCACTAACTGTAATCTTAGATTTTAATGACGTGGCATTTACTTATAATTCAACGTGGTGTGGAATGAACGATGTAAGTACATGTTTTCGTTTGTTACGTAAATTATGAACCTTACTGGTTGAATGTTAGGTGGTCTCCTAATTAGTCTCATGTGTCGACATCTCTAACTTTTATACCGTCTGTGAAGTGATTGCGAATTTTATGGCGAAAGGTACCTGTATTTGCTCATGGGTATATGTAATGGAATTTCTATAAAATTTACCATTCCCATATGAGACATTATACACATTATGCGGTTTGACGTGAACTTTTTTGTCATCGTCAACCAAAGTCGTTGTAGCATCTTTGCATACAAGCGAACCCTGCACATAACCACTCCGCACATAAATGAAAGGATAATGAATAGCGTAACTATCATTCCTCAGTAACATTACGATTCCTTCACAACGGGTCTATTGATGACTCGAGATTATCTTGACATTCAAAGAATATAATATTTCTCTTTATTTAGGAGTTATTATAACCGTTTTAACATATCGTTTACTCCACGTTTTAAGCCGAAAATCCATCCCAGTTAGCGAATATTTTCCTTTTATACACTTATGCTTCTTTAGCTTGTATGAAAAAGGTTATAAGCTTTGTGCATAGAAAGGTCCGATCTCAGGTGTTCCTTTTGCCAATACAAAGCAATTTTGAGATTTCACGCTAGCAGAACACTACAAATCTATATAAAGCAAAAATATAAACATTGCAATTATTTCGGTGAGTACTACACACAATTCTGAGCTAAATGTAGTACTGTCCAACAATAGTTTTAATCTAATTTACGGAATACTATACAATTTACAGTAAGGGTACGCGAAATACCGCTTAGAACGAGGCGTGGAACGACTTGTTTTCCCTTCTCATTCATCCTGGGGTATTCGCTACCTGCTAATTCTCGGAAACTGCCGGTTGAGCCACTGCTTACCTGCACTAATGAGCTCAGCTGTTCGAGGGTAACTGTCCCCAGCTCCCTCGATACCGTTACTTAGTATGAAATGATATAGCATGAAAAACTTCGATATCACCAATAATCTTATTGTTCACGTCTTCACCATCTGTGCAATTATCATATACAAAATTCCCTTTTAATTGAAGATCAAATATAATTACCTTAACTTGCAAAGTTAGCTGAATTATTGAATATATCCCGTAAATAAAGTTTTCCCTTTAGCCTTAACAAACGCAGTCGCCTTTAACTTTTGCTCTTCGACCTCCCTCTATCGTTAGCAAAATAACAGCAAGGTATTGTGAAAACTCTCCTTTATATCTGTAATCCAACTTAAGATTCCTAATTTCTGTGATGACCAACCCAATTTAAACAAATCTTTCTGGCAAGGTTTCGTGTTCTATAGGGCATTATCTATGGCACGTTAGCCACCCTTTACAGATACACACAAACAAAGAAGTAAAGTTCGTTGACGAGATAAACTTGCGATCTTCGATCAACACAGACAAAGCGATATTACGCTCGCTGTACACTTCTGCTCAGAAAAGATAGAATGCAACTACCTAAGGTAAAAACGTTACATCGAACTCATGCATCACAAAATGTTGAAACCCTTTTCGTTTATGTCACAGAATACATCTTAGAAAGCATATCACAATATTTGTATCGCTGTCAGATTCATGTGATTGCGAAGACAAGAAATTGTGTTTGCTAATGGCGCTTCATTTTCCGCGGGTGCGTATCAATTTATCTGGCTCAGGAAAACATTTAATATTTCAGGATTTTTATCAAATCATGTCCATTTAACAGCGTGAAAGTCAAAAGTGACTATTAATATTTCACGTGGACAAAATATAAAGTTCGGAATAGTGAAATAAGCATTAAAATTCCGAATATGGAAATATCCTAAGTAGCTTTAACTATAAGTGCACTTGAATTTTGTTTTGATTTTACGTTTTATCTAATCTTTCCAGCAAAACAGACGGTTTAGACTAGCGGAACTGGCATCGGCGTTTTTCAAGCATCATTAATTTCGGTAAGGCATCTAACCTAAAGAATGTATACTGTACTGTACATTTTTTTTCTTTTTTTTTAATGATCCAATATCGGACAATTTAATAGTCATTCTTTTCATCATCGTATTTGGCACGCTACACAACTTGTTGAACAATGCCTACAAGGCGAATTTGAGACGTCCATGGATTCTTTTTATCACATAATTCCTTTCGGAATACACGCTCATCGCATATTTATTGAATGCGATAAAACGCTGATGCGAGGCGAGAACGTTGGCACTCAGTGATGACCCTAAGTCCAACATCTGCGTTCCCTAACAAAATTCTCGGAACACGCATTGTGCTAGCGGATCCCTTAGCCTTGCTAATGGGCTCAGCTGACGACCAGGTACCTGGCTTACATAACATTCTCGTCTGTCTTCCCTTCCAGCTGATTTCATTGATCCGCCAGAATTTAGTTTCTGCAGCAAAATACTTGTCTTTTGACCTGAACGGGCACAGAAAAATTTCCCGTTGCTTTTCGATCATGGCGGTGTATATGCTATCATGCCTTTCTGTTCCATGGATACTCAAACCGAAACGCTTTACACAAGTTTTCCGGAACTGCGCGTCTGACCAGACGCATTCCGTACTCACAACTGCGATCTGCAGAGACTTTTGCACTGTATCAACGCTTTTGCTGACACTATGCTCAGTAATCTGCCGCGTCACTGTCACGTCTTCGAGCAGTGTCCGATTGAAAATTTGTATTTCCGGAACTTCTTCGACCATACAATCGACAGACGTAATGGTGGAATGCTCGCATTCCTCAGAGTTTACCAGCTGTTGGTCTGTATTTTGGGTTGGCTCTACTTGTGCAATTTCGATCCATTCATCGGTAATCGCGGCAGTTGATACTTCTGTGTGTTTTTGTGACTCAGAATTTTTCTTTAATCCCTCCTTTTGTGGATCAACTGGCCCACTCAAGTTATTAAGCATATTATTCATCAACTTCTCTTGGGAATTAAATCGTGCATCAATATGCTTGCTAAGGGAATCAAATGGTGAATTAAATTCCTCATTAAAGTCTTCCCTTTGTGAATCAAATAGTGTATTCAATTGTTCCCTCTGTGAATCAAAAAGCTTGGTTACTTCCTGTGTTTGTGACTTAAATTGCTGTATTAGTTGTTGAGTCGATTGCTCTATTGCAGTTATCAACATTAATACCTGCTGTGATGAGAGGGGTGGTGCTTCTACAGGAATTTGTGTCATTTGTTGCGTCTGTTCTGAATGTGCGGGCGTATTCTGTGTCATTTCACCTACAGGTGACGGAAAACTTTCCATGTCTTCATGTGGCGACAAAGTAGATTGCGAACTACATGAGTGGGTCGGAACTTCAGAAATTACGTGCCCCTCGCCTGCAGCCAATATTCCGCTTTGTTCCGTTAACTGAACCTGATCGTTCATGATTTCGGGAGATTTTTGCCTATCAGACTGATCTTCCATATCGAAACCTTTTATTGTACGGGATCGCAGCTTCATATGAATACACAAACAATGAATTTACACCGCAATTGTGCAATGACGAAATCTAGATTCATTAGCAACAAAATACCGCGAATTTCAATACACACAAATAAATATACACCTCCAAAATACAGCAAGAGAAAAGCAACGATGAATCATGCAACACAACACCATGAAAGCAGACTTACTTTCAAACACATGGGCAAAAAAATGCGTGTCTTTAATTTTCTTAGCAGCTACCATGCATTAAGAAATCAACACTGAAGTTACTCATTTAAAAAAATTTTTAAACTGATCACAAAATTGTTACAATACAAAGTGTATTGCATCTCAATTGAAATACACAAATGAACTTCTTTTTAATGCGTTGAAACAAAATAAATTTTATGCATTGAAACAAAATGAACTTTATGCATTAAAATATAAGTGAAACATCAAAATAAAATCTTGTATGAATATCTATTGACTACAAGAATGATAAAACAGCCAAAAACCATGTGCAACATTCCATGAAACTTTCCGAATTTGGGCTCAAACTTATAATTTGAATTATTGCCACCAATTCGCAGACATTAAGAAGTAATGTATCATCTGGCACCAGCGTTGGGCGACATTATGTGGTGGGTGCCTTGGTGGGCAAACCACGTTACAATTATTTCTCATACCTTTATGATGAATAATTGTGGATTTTTTTTAATTTTAATTTATATGAAGGAGTGGAAATTTATTAATTTAGCAAGAATCTCGACGTTAGTTGGAATTTAGGAAAAATTGTCACAATATGACATTTATTTTCTGATCACTGGCGATTACAAGTCTGAGCGAATTTATCGTTAACATTAACACAAATCGGCAAAATCATAAAAGCAACGCTCAGAGTTACAATTAGCCGTCATGAGCAAGCAAACAACTGTATATTTACTTTTAAATATCTCAGAATCAAAATGTAAGAAATAATGACAGTTGGAACAATAAAAATACAAGTTATGATGACCTCAGACAAAGGTATCATAATACTGTGACTACAGTCAAACAAGAAAATCATGGGCGCCAGAATGAACAATATATCATTCGAAAATAACTAGTTCTGGCAAATTATGCCGCTAGCTCAGGGGTTTTTTACAATTACAAAGTGAGAACATGGACCTATCCTCTCAAAGTCGCTTACGGGTTCTGTTTCACGGAATGCACAATCACATGGCTTGGTCGTAATAAATTACCATTGTAGTTCTGCGTCTGATGTCTGTGATGAGTGTAGCGGACCCACGATATGTGAGATTGTCTCACAAGTCGGCTATAGGCATCTCTGGTCTGGCAATGCGCATCATCGCATTACCGGCTGTGTTGCGGTGATAACCTTGCTCCAGCAAGGCAAGCTGCGGTTAGCGAAAGAAGTCAACTTTCCAAGTCAACCTCAGACTGGTGCGATCGAAGTTAGAATGTCGAATCCAGAATGTCAGCTCCTCGCTCTTCGGTCCACGAGGAAACTTCTTGCTCCGCCCATTTGTAGTCTCGAAGCTCACATACAACAAAAATTCCCAGGATTTTGAGTTATACGCTCATTTTGATTGGACCTTCAGGTCGGCACCTAATGTCACGTGATATCCTCGATATGTGATTTGGCCAAAGAATCCAACAGAGGTCGGACATATTCGGCTAAGTTCGCCGGGCGAGAGAACATTCGGGTTTCGGACGGCAGGCTTTCCCCACTCGGTGAGTGACCCATCCCCAGGGAGCAGTGTGTGTGGTCTGGCAAATCCCAAATCTGCGACGTCCTGTCGCCATGGCTCGGAAACACCAAGATTAGCTTCAAGCCTACATAGCTCAATAACTCTTTAATATTCGCTTTGCTACGATACACTGTATAAGTTCACCATTTCATTACAGTCCTCACTTGGAATCTTGCGTACTTTATAAAATTACAACAAAAATCTATTCACGTGGTCGCCCAAGATTTATGTAAATTACCCTTATATTATTACATATATAATAAAAATGCACCTTGTAACGTGGCGACAGCGCGGCTCGTTACAGAAAAAATGTAGTTCTGAGTGATTATTGTATTTACTAATGATTGTGTTCAAGGAGGTTCAATTTAACGAGTAGTATATTCAGAAATAAACCATTGATTTTATATGCGAGATGAATTCTATCAGCAGTATGCTGCTAATGCTGGAAATATGTGATGTACCTGGAATATGACTGACTTTCAACTATGTGGTTTTGTTCCAAAATTTAAGTCACTATCGAATTAAGTAAGAATTTCATGTCAACCAAATTATACGCATTTATTCAAGAGCTGAAACATGAAAACAATATGATAGTGATACATTGAGAGAATTAGTTTGAATGAATGTTCCGCTGTTGAATTGGCAACAAAGACATGCATAGGACACTATCATAAAAGGAAGTTGGATTTCCTTCATGGGCACTCCTGATGGAAGAGGAAAGTTTCTTTAGTGTCATTGATTTTGGTACCGATTTGCTTGTAGAATGAAATTGTACTTGCTTTATCAAGAATTGCAGCTACATTGTTTGAAAGTGGTCAAACAGCTTATTCAGCATCCAAGTTGTTGTTGAATATTCAAATGATTGACACTCCAGTGTGCAACCTTTCGAAGAACTGTTTGATGGATAAAGTTTTGCAGCAATGAAAATTGATCGTTTGGTATGAATGTACCATGGCACATAAAAAGTCTTTGGAGGCATTCGACTGAAGGATGCAAGATCTACGAAATAATCACAACCAGTTTGGTGATGCGATGATCAAAATTGAAATGTAAATAAAGCATCTTGAGATAGAGATTTCAAATTTAATGGATGAAAATAAATAATTTGGTTGACATGAAATTCTTACTTAATTCGATAGTGACTTAAATTTTGGAACAAAACCACATAGTTGAAAGTCAGTCATATTCCAGGTACATCACATATTTCCAGCATTAGCAGCATACTGCTGATAGAATTCATCTCGCATATAAAATCAATGGTTTATTTCTGAATATACTACTCGTTAAATTGAACCTCCTTGAACACAATCATTAGTAAATACAATAATCACTCAGAACTACATTTTTTCTCATTTTTTCTTTGTTTATACATTTTTAATAGCTTTTCACAAATTCACAAAATGATGGCAAACAAAATTAATGAAATTTGGACAGGACAATGTCTGATTAGTCAGCTAGTAGATTATATTCTTATATATCTGTATTTTATATCTGACTTCTTTAAAATTTTGTACATCTTTTCCCACCTAATATTATCAAAAGCATTTTGTAAATCATCAAACACCATAAAAGTGTCTTCTTTTTTTACCCACCCTTGAAATATTAATCTTAAGACAAGAATCGTTTCTCATTTACCTTGATTTTTCCTAAACTCAATTTGATCTTCACCTACTATCTCTTCAACTACCCTTTCCATTTTTCTGTATATTATTCTGGTCAGTAATTTTGAATCATGTGATGTTAGACTTATCGTGAAATAATTCTCACATTTGTCAGCTTGTGTTTTATACGGGAGTATAAAGGTTATACTTTAATTAAAATCAGTTGTAATCTCTCCTGTTTCGTAACTATTTGATATTGGTTTAAATAATTCCTTCTTTTAGGGATTTCAGAAATTCTACAGGAATCTTATCACATCCAATTGCATTATTCGATTTCAAATGATTCAAAGCTCAAAACAAGATCTCCCAAGTTTCATCGCCAATGCACCCCTTTTTTTCCCAGTGCATTGTTTTTCAAATCAACTACATCATATAGTTTGTCTGTATTCCACCCATTAGTTAGCTCTCTCTTCCAAGCTTCGAAGAGGCTTCCCATCAGCAGCTTTTCTTCATTTCTCCAAAATTCTGTTTGATTTTTCTATATGCAACATCTACTTTACCTATGATCATTCCCTTTTCTACTTGTATTCACGTTTCTTGCAACCATTTTTTTTTTTTGAATCTCTTGTTTATTTGATTTCTAAATGGTCTGTATTGCTCTCTTCCTGCTCCATACTGAGCATTTTTGCCCCTTATCTTCTGATCCATCAACTACAAAATTTCTTCACTGATCCAAAGTTTTCAATGGACAGCTTTTTTCCTGAAGCCTAATGTTCTTCTTTTTTTTTAACATTTTTAAATCGTTATCTCTTCATTGCATTCCATTCATCCTCTGTTAAACTCCTTTCAGAGTTATTTATGAGACCCATGTCTACCATCTCAGCAAATTTTTCTCTCATGTTAGATTGTTTCATTTTCTTCACTTTTGTCAAAGTCTGTGTCTGGCCTCTGGTATGCTTTACAGTCTAAAACTTGGTTCTCTGTTTGATCATGATATAATCTAGCTGATATCTATCTGTATTCCATGGAAGTTTCCAGGCGTATATACTTCGTATTACTTAGTGTGTTTGCTGCGATGAGTTTATATTTTTCACAAAATTAAAATATGCTGATTTCTTGCTCATTTCTTTCTCCTAGATCAAAACTTCCTACTCTATTTCCCCCTTTTTCTTGTCTCACAACCGCATTCTAATCACCCATGATAATTAGATTTTCGTCCCCCTTCACATATTGGATTAATTCTTCAGTTTCAGTGTATATTTTGCTTATTTCTTCATATCTTCTTGTGATATTGGCATAGACACTTATATTAATGTGGTTAAAGCAGCTTTAGTTTCTACCCTCATCATATTAACCCTGTCACTAAATTGTTTGTAATAACTTACCTGCTTTCGTACTCTCTCGTTTATTACAAACCCTACACCAATAACTCCACTGACAACTTTTGTTTTAATCATTTTGTGTTCCCCAGACCAGAAATCTTGTGCATCCTTCTATTTAATTTAATTAACCTGAACGGCGCTTAACTTAAGTCATTCCCTCTACCTTTTTGAGTTTTCTGATCTACCTGCCCTGTTCAGACTTCTAACATTCCACACTGCAACTCATAGAATGTGTCTGTCGATTCTGATGTCTCCTCCCTGAGTAGTCCCCACCTAGAGATCCAATTGGGGGACTATTTTATCTTTGAAATAATCAGAGATGTGACTTGGGGTATCTTATATATAGATGTGTGTTTTCCTATATTTCACTTTTCAGCAAACACTACCTAGCACAGATCAAAGGTCTTTGTGTGTGGAATTAGCATGGAGTTTCCTGTCATGCACAAGGTTGGCCGAATGTCGATAGCTGTGGGGATGTAGCAGATGGTTAAAATTGGTTGATGCAGGGCATTTTCGAATTTCAACCAAAGACATGTGTCTCCGTATATGTCACTCTGCTGCCACAACTACATAGCATAGACCAGGGATGGCAAACCAATGGCACGCGTGCCGGTGATGGCACGCGACCAAATAATTTGGGCACGGCATTAATTAAGTAGGTACTTAATCGGTATAAATATTTTTTTTTTCGTTTAGATAATTTGATATCACATTAAAAAAAGTTCCTTCTGAATGAAACTACCCGTGCCGGAACGTCTACAGATTGGGCAAAAGAGGTATATTTCACGCAAATTTCTGACCGAACGAACTGAGTGAGCAAGCGCGGGTGGGGCGCTAAGCTCACTTATTTACTTGTTTTTGCTGATGTAATTGACTGCTTTTACCAATCGCGCATAGTTTTTACGGGTTTTAAACTAATTTCGGAAAAACAGCTGCTTGTTTAAATTTGTTTGAGTTGTATTTACAACTATTCAGCATGGCTAGTTTGGCAAAAAAAAAACAACAAAAAACTATTAGATAAGTGTCGTAGAGAATTTCAACCTTGGTGGAGTGAGAAATATGGCATGATTAATAAAGATGATAAAGTGGTGTGTTTTATGTTCTGAAGCAGTGTTATATACAACATCACCTGTAAAACGGCACTATGAAATAAGAAAGCGAACCGGAGCATAAAGAATTCATTCAGAATTAATCAAAGGCGTCGATTGCTTCTCTCTTTAAGTATGTTATCAAGGATGGTGCTGCACGATTTTTGTCTGCAAATGTTATTGTTCGGCACGGTAAACCTTCTAATGAGGGACGATCTTTGAAGGAAGTCTGGTCATCATGCCCCCTTCAGTTTCTGAGGCCTTTGAAAATAAAGGTAAGATAATTCAGCATTTCAAAGAGTCTCCTTTATCCAAAAACACAATAAACAAAACCGGCGAAAAATGTAAAAGAACAACAAACAACTGACATCAAGTCCTCTCCTTTTATATTGTTGCGTCTCGACGAAGTTACAGCTGTAACTAAATCTGCTCGTTTAACTATTTTAGCTCAATTTTGTGTAGTTAGTGAGACCAAGGAAGAATTGATTGCTATAACATCATTACCAACAACTTCTAAGGGCACAGATATTTGTACAGCTGTTAAAAATTCACTTACTAAGAAAGACGTAGATTTAAGCAAAATTGTTTCGATAACGATTGATGCTGCTCCAAGTACGGTGGACAAAATAAATGATTTTATCAGTTTATTCCAAACACATATAGGACATCCAATTCTTGAATTCCACTGCATCATACATTAACAAGCTTTGTGTGCAGAGGGTTTATTCGCCTTCGATGATAATGTAATGGATGTAGTCACAAAAATAGCGAAATTTACATCGTCACAGTCTTTAAATAATCAAAAATTTGATGCTTTCTTGGATGAAGTCAACTTGGTGCACAATGACTTACGAGTACTAATGTTTAACAGTGTACGTGGGTTGACCGCGGTAACCTACTTCAAATATTTGGCGAATGCTTCGAAGAAATCAGACTATTTTTACAAAATGAGGGAAAAATGGAACAATACTCATAATTGATGGGTGTTATGTGGCTTTCAAAATTAATGTCTTTTACTGACAGGTGCCAGCATTTCAATCAATTGAACGTGAAACTTCAAGGCGCAAACAAAACAATTATCGTTATGATAGATCTCATTCGTACATTTAAGCCCAAACTGCAAGTTTTCAGTAACGATTTTATTTCAAAACATTACAAGTATTCCCCGAACTTGAAAAAAATGGATGTACCCAAAAACCAGACCAATCAAAACTCACTGAAGAATTATCTTCAGTAATTAATTCTTCAATCAAAGAATATCCACTGAGATTTTCCCAGTTTAAATAATTATTGGAAATACTCAAGTTTATTATGTATCCTGATGTGACTTCATCTGATAGACTGAACTTATCTAAATTTCATTGGTTGGATATTGAAGAAAATGAAATGCATCTGACTGAGTTCCTGGGTAGTGGACTCAAAAGTTCATCAAAGTGAGGAAGAAGCTAGATTTAAATGAATTAGCAAGACTATCAAGCAATATAAGTAAAAATGGAAACACTGTAATTATGAAAACTTGGAATTCAATTCCAGACACATTTAGCTGATTTTTGCTATCTTAACAATATTTTCATCTGCCTGTGTCTGTGAGTCATTATTTTCAGAAATGAATAACAAAACCGTTTGTCAGGTGAACCCACTTGCATTCTGCTAAACGTAACGGAATGTGAACCTAATAGAAGTTATTTGGCATCTAATTTGTAACTACAGAAGTTGCACTAGTTATATTTACTTAAAAAAAAAAACACAAAACTGTTGATGTTATTATTGACTAGTATAAAAAATGTGTATTTCTGGTTGCAAATATAAAGTTTTAAGGTGATAGTATTTAGTTTTATTTCTTTTTCCATTAATCACTAAGTCATGATTGTTTGATGGCACGTCATATCTTCGTTCAACATTTCTTTAGAAAAAATGGCACGTTGATCAATAAAGGTTCGCCATCCCTGGCATAGACCATTGGTGTTTGTGTGCGGTAGTGGTATCGTGTACTATGGTGGTTAGATGTCGGTAGCTATTGGGGTGTGGGAGATATGGTGGTTCAATCTGCGGCACTTTCATATTTCAATCAAAAACGTATATGTCATGGTGTATCACTTTTCAGCCAAACCTATCTATCGCAGAACATTGGTGTTTGTGTATGGTAGTAGCACTGAGTCACCCGTCGATAACAACTTTGGCCAAATTTCAGTAACTGTGGTAGTGTGGGAGATATGTTGGTTGAAAGTGGCCGCTCAAGGATATTTTCATATTTTGACCAAAGACGTGTGTCCGTATATTTTACTTTGCTGCCTGAACTGCAAAGTGCAGATGACTGGCGTTTGTGTTTGGTAATAGCATTGAGTCTTCCATCATGCAATGTGGTTGTTCGATGTCGGTAGCTGTCAATCCAAATTCTTTACAAACACGAACGAAGTCGTGGGTACCAGCTGGTTTGAGATACAAGTATTTGAAATAGAGATGCAAGATACAAAATACATATATTCATCTTGTTTCTGAAATACTTTTCTTAATCTTTATTTTGTATCTTGTATGTAGATACTTTTTCATTATCTTTGTAATTTGGAAATACTAAATACAATTTATGCACAATTTTTTTTATGGCATCAAAATCAAAAAGACAAAGACAACAGTGGAAGGAATTCATAAAATTTATTAATCTATATCAAAGGACAAGGTTGTATGGTCTAGTTACCTTTGTCTACCTTCATTGTGGAGAACTATGAAAATCATGAACAAACAACCACCCACCCACCCACCTGCCTATTGTCTCTTGTCTTTACTCCTCGTGTAAAATTATATTTAATGTTACAAAGTCGAATTATTATTATTGAATCATAATTGAGCATGACATTATTGAAATGTAAGTTAAAAAAAAAATTAAGGAATCATCTTAATTTTTATTTTATTTAAGTAGGTTTAAATACACATTAGATTTCACTTGGCAGGTACTGCCTGGTAGCTTGTGTGAAGGATGCTCATGGAACTCCTATTTACTATACCACTCGCTAATTGTTTCTGACTAAATTTTTTTAAAAAATTTAAATTGTCAATTAAATTGTTAGGATTGTAGTTAGCAAGAAGAATTATTTATATTAAAATATAAAAATAAGTTTCTAATTTGTCATTGTTGTAAGATATTTTGTTTATTACAAGTTTTATTTATTTACAGATAGCAGAAATGTTGGTAGTTAGTTTATAAAGAATATTATAGTATACAGTGTGGTAAAAGTTATGTAACAAATTTAATTTGTTATATATGGTATCAAATTAAATGTATAGTTTTTAACTCCGATTGTTGAGTTTACTGAATTACCACCTATGTTAGTAGTTGTTCCGCTGAGACTATAACAGTTTGTTGTTTAATTAGTTCTGAATCATTAAAATAACACCTCACCAGTAATAATAATAAGAATAATAATTCGTAAATAACTGTTGATGTTACTCTCAGTAGCATTATTGAATAAAAATGAGCGATAAGTTGTTTGAAGAACTGGTTTTAACTTACGTAAGTCTCATTTAAAATTTTAAGAAATATCTTGTACACTGTAGACAAAAAAAAATATTTCAAAATAAAAACAAAATATGTTATGTAAAAAAGCATTTAATCTTGAAATAGTATTTTGAAAATATGTATTTTGTATCTTGTATTTCAAATAAAATTTCCAAAAGTATCTTGGATCTCAAATCCATTACTTAAGATTATCTTGTATCTTGTATTCCAGATACTTTTTATGAGGTATCTTGCATATCTCTGGGAATATTTTACTCAGGAAGAAGCCACCATACTACATGTAATTTGAGAGAATTACATGGCTTTGTGATACCCTTTAGGTCTTTAATGTGGCAACTTCCGGTTGCCTTCTGCATCCCCATGTCATTGATCATTTCTGATTCATCCATGTATAGGGAATGTTTCCAACCCCAAGGGCAGAAGGGTGGACCGGTCCCTCCTCCTCTGACCTCCTTTCAGGAGGCCGCTGGCAAGCGGTGGGTGATTCCTTAGACCAAAATCATTCAGTTGCCAGAGTCTCGTCCATGCAAACAGGGTGCACCACATGATGGAGAGGTTAACATTTGGTTGTAAAATGCTAATATAGTCTCTCCCAAACCCTTACACACTTGTTTATGAGTGAAATGAGTCAAACTGTCACTTCTGACAATTAAGACTCATGAGGTCATTTTGGAATCCGCATACAGGGATATCTGGAAGAAAAGTGTGACTTCATAAACAAAACAATTTTCAGTACTGAATTTGCTTTCACTCTTTACAAAAAGGTTATCTGGTGTAAAATAGGGATAATAGATAGATGTACAAAGTCTGGTAAAAAGTAACAAGGATTTTTTTTTAATTAGCAGGATTAATAATTACGATTTTCGAATGTGTTTTATTTATTAATTTTTTACTGTCTTGGTACACATGTTCTTGAAGTACATTTCAGTTGGCAACCATTTTGAATGTTTTGTTCATTTTTTATGGTTGAAAAGGTTAAATGTGATTTGGTGAGCTCAATGATTTACTACTTTATAAATACTTTATCAGAGAAATTGTATAAAATTTTTCTTTAAAAATGTAATAAAGTGCAGTACTGCATTCAAAATGTTAACAGTAGCATTTCATGATTCTGCTAGGAGTAAAACAAGAGTTTATGAGTGGTATGGACATTTTAAAAGTAATGATTGATTTATGTTACAAAGGCACATTTAACGTACAGTCACATTGGCAAGATGTACAATACATTTTATATATAGAATAAATAGCGGATTCATCTAGATTTAAAAGTCTCCACGTAGGAAAGACTATTGAACTATCTTTTATTTCTGAAGACCAGAAACATCAGTTCCACCTAAATTTAAAATTAATGAAATTTAATATCTATTATGAGTTGTTTGCTTGCTAATGATATACTTTGATGTCACATTTGTTTGATGCTGATTTTCAATGCTAGAGTATGTGCCTTCTTTTACAGGCTGCTGTTTTAAAGTACGAAAATAATGTAATGAACATCAGGCAGTTCAACTGTTCTCCTCATCCATACTGGCTGCCAAATTTCATGGATGTTTTCACTTGGTCTTTGCCATTTGTGGGCGAAAAAGGTAAATACATCAATGTTCAGCAGTTTGTTAAATGTTGTGTGTTGACTTACATTCCTTATTATCTAACAGCCTGTGCAATTCTTAGGGATTTGGATAAATATTGTTAATATACTTCAGATAACTATTTTTTTCTTATTTGAACACATTCTGTCCTGAAGTAATGGATGATTATTTGTATAATCTAATTATGAAATACTGATTGAAATTTCAGTTACTGAAATGTTGGTGAATGTTCTGAACATATGTTCAGATGACGAACTGATGTCTGATGGGGATGATGCCCTTGAAGAAGGTATGAAAGTTTTATTGAATTATGTAGAGAATGTGTACTTTGAACATATAATGAGATTACTGACATTTATTCAGTATTAAATTCTGAAGAGAGAGAGAGAGAGAGAGAGAAAGAAATTGTTTTAGTCACAGTATATTGCATTCCAGATTAGTGTTAATGCTCAGATAATTAAACATTATTATTTGATGTTAATCTAAATTTAATCCCGTAAACGAAACTAAACCTCAAATGTAATATTAATTATTATTCAGCTATCAGGCGGGTTATTCAGTTCAGTTATCTTGTAACGTTTTTATTATTGTTATTTTCTCTTTAAAACATTATTACTTGAGCAATTTGACAAGGATGTGATCATTGTTTCTCACCTCACAGAAGTGTAGAGGTCTCTATGGGGGGGGGGGGGGGAAGACTTTTTGGTTGCAAGCCAAGTTAGTACTGTAATTTTTCTATTTTTCAGTAATGGGTATGATGATAATCCAATGATTAAGCTAACATCATGTCACTAATGGGTTAATCAAAATGAGTTTTAAGTGCAATATGTTGTTATTTGAAAGAAAACCATAGTTAATGTTATCTTTTTTTAATGCTGGGCTGAAAATAATACACTATTAGAAAAAGTTTCTGACAAAAAAATGTTTGTAATTATGTATATACTCTCCAGTTTGAAAGTTACAATGTCGTGTTCTCAGTTTTACTGTTAGTAACTTTCACATCAACAGCAGTTGAGGTCAGTTATTTTGATTAATTTGTCCAGGAAGTAATTTCAACCCATTTATTCATAAGAAACCTTCATGGAAAACTATTATCAGCTTGACTTGCTTTTTTCTTATCAAGCAATTGTCAAGTAATATACTTCCCAGGAAATCTTTCATTCAGTTGAAAATTGTCTTTGCTATTTATTTTTCAGATTCTGAACTCCAACCATTTACTGTAAGTTTAATAGTTCATGACTCTTATTATACAAGGGTCATTCAAATATACTTTTTATTTTTTGGTGTGACTTGCATACTAACTGGAGCAGTGTGGCATCAGAGATTAGTGTAAGGGTTGGGCAGGTGTCCATACCGTTATGTCAGATGTACTAGGATACAGAAAAGTACTGGTGAGGTGGATTACATGTCCTCTCAACAAGGCACAAAACAATGTACAGAAAGTCATTAGCAACTTCTGAATCGCTTTGAAGGTGGAGATGCTTTTTTGGGCTGTATCGCCACCTGTAATGAAACATGGGTCCATCACTATACTCCAGGAAATGAGGATCAGTATGGAGTGGAGAAAAGTTAAAGAGGGGGCACTAATCAAAGACAAGATGTGACTGTCGCTAGGAAAGTATTGGGGTCTCAAAAGGTACGAGGGCTGTCCAGAAAGTAACAGACGTTTTGTAATAAAAAATAAACAAAGTGAAAAAACTATTTTTATTATATACATTTTAGAGGTAAACTCTTAGGCTATTTTTCAACATAATAGCCATTTAAATTAAGGCACTTATCATAACGTGGTACAAGCTTTTCGATACCCTCTCTGTAGAAATTTGCCGCCTGAGACTTCAACCACTGGTTTACACCGGCATGCAGTTGAGCGTCAGTTACAAACCGTTGTGTTGCGAGCCACGTCTTCATCGCCAGGAACAGGTGGTAGTCGCTCAGAGCCAAATCCGGGCTGTACGGCGGGTGATTGAAAACTTTCCATCCAAAACCATCCAAGAGCTCTTGGGTACGATTGGCCGTGTGTGGACGAGCGTTGTCGTGGAGAAACAAAACTTTCTCACTGAGTTTTCCCCGACGCTTATTTTGTATCGCGCGTCTTAATGTTCTGAGTGTTTCGCAATACCTTTCTGAAGTGATTGTTTGGCCACGTTCAAGAAATTCAACGAGAATCACACCCTTAGCATCCCAAAACACAGTAGCCATAATTTTTCCTGCTGACAGCGTTTGCAGACACATTCCATAGACTGCCGTTTTGTTTCACAGGTGACGTGCTTTACCCAAGTCTCGTCGCCAGTTACGATACGATCGATAACTTGGTTTCCAGTTTCGGCGTAGTCTTCCAGAAACGTCAGTGCTGCAGCAAGTCTCTGTTTTTTGTGGTCTTCTGTTAAGATTTTCGGAATCCACCTGGCACAAAATTTGTGGTAACCAAGTTTACCAACCACAATCTCATGAACTAAACTCCGTGAAATTTGGGGGAAATGTTCTGAAAGCTCCGTAATCGTGAAATGATGATTTTCACGGATTTTTTCGTTGATTTTCACCACCAGTTCATCACTCATAACACTAGGCCTACCCATGCGGTCCTTATCGTGAACATTGGTTCGACCATTTTTAAAATCAATGCACCATTGCCTCACTCGGCTTTCACTGACTATTCCTTGGCCGTACACATCACAAATCTGGCGATAAATTTCAATTGGTTTGTGATTTTTCGCCAACAAAAACCGTATTACAGCTCGCACTTCACTTCACAACTGGCAGGATTTTTAATTGCAGCGCTCATTTTAACACTCTACTGTATTCAAAGTACGATAGGTACGATGTGCAAACTACCACGGCTGGTTGCGTACTGAATGTATGAACAGTCTGACGCCAAGATGGCGGCGCTAGGAGCACCCATTGTTGCGCCAGGTCAAAACGTCTGTTACTTTCTGGACAGCCCTCGTATTTCGTAATTTATTTCTGTTGAACAAAACCATGTAGAAAACTAAATTACTTAATTTGTTTCAATATTTAGAACCAATAAACCTATGAAAAATTCTGGTATGTATTTGAATGATCCTTGTAAATAATTCTGAAGAGTGATATATTCAAATTGTTCTATACAGAGGCGCCTTTCAGTCTCAAAGTATATAGAGAATAGTTTTATAATTGTTACTTTCTGGACAAGAAGTTGGTAAGATATTCCATCAGAGATTTTTTTATGTGTAAAAGATTGTGGTTCTCTCATATGATATCTAGAATATAATATTTTACATTATCTATTCAACTCTCCCTCATATTCAAAATTTGAGTCTAGTTTCACATGATGGTGCAGTAAATTTTTCATATTTCGTGAAATCGTCATTTGTTTATTAAAATTATTCTGTTCCAAGAGAACATATCACTTGATGATTGAAAATGACACATAGTTTGCTAACAGATATAATGATAATTGTCATATAATGGGCTATAACAGCACTTTATTATCATGTTTTGAACAGCCAAATAGCCTTTTTTTTGTTGTTGTTGTGAAGAGTCTAATTTTTGGCACTGATAAAAATGCTACAAGCAACTGTTGTGATGACTGATTTTTATTTCCCAGATTCATTTTGCCCGTATGGTATGGGACATCGTCAGTGGCTATAAATATATGGTTTTACATTTCAAACGTTACAATACAAATCATTAAAAAGAACACACACACACAGAGATAGAGAGAGTGTCTTTGGTGTAGCTGTGCACATAAAGGTGCTTCCACACCGGTCTGGGGAAGTACAATGCAAAATGTTCGAGCCCTCATTTCTGTGCACTGACTGTCCTGGTTGCAGTTTTTAGACAATTTTGCACAATAACCAATCATGTAGGCAAATGCTAGGATGCACCTCAATTTCTGCCTTATAATCTACACATTTCACAAACAAAAATACATCCATGATAAAGAACACAAGTTTATATGACTGGAGACAGATGGAAACACTTGAGGTTTCATCCATGAGAATAGGTTCCTTCCTGCAAGCAGGATGTTCACCAGTCCATACCTGAAGCAAGTGTGGTTACTATGCTTCACATCCTTAGAAATTCATGATGAACAGTACTCATGATTGTAAGAGACCTCATCAGTTAATGATTTAAAATACCTGATAAATAAAATACACACAGTTTACTTACAGGTATAATGATAATTATCATTTGATGTTCAGTAACATCACTTTACTTATTTTTACAGTCACATGTTTCGATTTGCTGTTGAATGTTTACAAGCAAAATGTTTCCCTTCTAAATTAAATCACAGGTCTGTAAAATCCTCTTCAGGGTGTAATGAGTGTAATGTCATTAGTCTGACTTGATGATTGAAGTGAATGAGCTGAATGTAGAATGGAAAATTGTTGTTGGTAATATCTACCATCAATTAGAGAAGCTTTCTTTTAAAATTGTGCTGATTATTCTCTGCTTACAACCACTAGGATGTTTCCCACTGTTATTGTAACAATAAATGATTATGCATCACCACAAATACAAGAAAGACAGGCAACAGTGAGTATTTTGAGGCAGTGTGCTTGCTTTCCCTTAATACTATAAATTTTTCACATGGTTTTACTGTATTACTCCAGTTCTATAAATTTGAAATCTTATCTAGCATTAAGACCTTTATTATAAACTGTATTACAGTTTGACCGAGTAATCGCATAAATTCGTTTTAATAATATGAATATTTTTATGAGCAAACTGAACTCATTATTCCCCTCTGCCACACACCTCTCATAATATTCTTGCTCCATTGTTGACTGTAGCTCCAAAGATGATTCTTTCATCATTTGTCCTGACAAGCTCTGAAAAATTTGATATACTGCAAGATTAAAAAATATGTGAATATATTTTAAGGGGAGGCAAGCCTGTTGCTTCTCTTTATCTCCATCGATCAATTTGCCTCTAAAAATGCACATTTAGTTTTCGAGGTAGAATCTCTTACTTGATGTTATACACTCTCTGCATTTACAGCGTATTTGTATAGCTTTAGAGCTCACATATTCCTTTAGTCATAATTCTTTCTTATATTTCATGTACTGCAGAAAGTATGCATTCTGATATGGTTACTACTATGATAGATGGAAAATTTATTGATTTAGAAAATAACACTGCTAGTCTTTTCTTATGTTTTTGCCAGAACTAGCTCTCCAGTTTTTACTTTTCTTTTGCATTTGATGGCCATATATGTTTTTTCCTCGTTGCTCTTCATCCTTTGTCTCCATGTTTTTTTTCTATCTGCTGGTCCATTTACATATTATATCCTTCCCGTCTCCTTCTCTTCACTTCTAACATTTTTTCCTTAAATCTTATTATATAGCTTCGTTCCTTTCTTCACTATTTCCTTATGCCATTCTTTATATTTTAGTATATTCTTGCCTTTGTACTTGATATTTAACCCTTTTTCATTTTTCACTTTTCTCTTTGTCAACAATTCTTCACCTTTTCCTTCTCATTTATATACTACTACTACTAGTTTATCTGTGAATAAACAGCACAAATATGAAATTCCACGTGTATAAAATCACAAATGCAGCTAGTATCTAATAAAATTTTCTACAAGTATTTTTATATTAACTTGTTCAACCATTTTAAAGTAAATTGTTAATAGACTATTACCTACTTAATTCACTACAGTAATCCACTCAAATGCTTATTGCACTGATGAAATTAACACAAAATAACAGTTACTTTGGGAACTGCTTGCTAATATGGATACCACATCAAAATTGTGTATTAAATATTGAGGCAGAGGAAAAAACTTCAATAATAAATTTAAAAAAGTTGAAAGTTTTTTATATATATTAACAGCTTATTACTTTCTGGTAGTGATGTAGTAATTTATGTACACTGAAAAATATAAAACAATTTGTGATTGAAATTAATTGTCCGCAAAAAAAATGTTCTTCAACTTGTAATAGTTATTTAACTTTAGCTATTTTTTATTTGTTTCACTTTCAATTAATTTTCACTAGTATTCATGCACCAGTATGATTCAGTTTTTTTTTTTTTTTTTTTTAATGGCCTTGTTTCTACTTTGGTTGAATCTCTTATATCACCTCCAAACCTCTGAAAACTGCTGATTCTTTCATTATCAAGCTACTTGTTTAACTCTGTGTCCTTCAAAAATTCACCATCATGTAAGATTTACCATATTAATCCACTTCTACATATATGACATCTTCCATAGAATTGGAACACATCTTCTTTTATTGGAAAATGAATTATAGGTTGACTTATTAAAATGTATTTTTATGATTACTAACATGAACATTTTTATGTTCAAGCTGAACTCGTTAATTCCTTTGTGCCTAACCTTTTAAGATATTCTTGTTCGGTTGTTGACCATTGATACATTTGTCTTCTCTTCTGCCAACCTCTGAAAGCTTAAACACTTAGTTAGTATACTGCGGGATTAAAAAGTATACAGATATGTTTTGAGGAGAGGCATGCTCACTGTAACAATTGCAGCAATTTGAAGATGGGTAAAATGAATAAATGTGTTACAAGTAAAGTGTTGTTTCAGTATCTTTCAGCATAGGTTCAGAATATTTTGTTGAGTCAGCAGTGACCTTATCTTGCAGTTCAGTTCTTTTTGTGTAATCAATATTTTTTTAAAGTAAACTTGCAATTGTGTATGATAGTGCATACATACACATAATAAAAGTTATGCAGTATTTCTGAAGAGTAGTAATTTACATAGTTGATAAAGACGTTTGGAATTCAAAAGTTTGCCTTCTACTTTGGGCAGTTTGTCATTGTCTTTTTGGAACTGTAAGAAAAGTAAATTTGTGAGGTATGATGGAGGAGTTGCTGACTTGATATTTGTTGCATCCATTGTATATGACATGCCAACTGTTTACTCAGGCTTGAGCAACTTAAAATAATAATTATAATAATAATACCACCAATTGGTTATTGTCTGCACCAGTATTTGTTTCGACCATTCATTAGTTATAATTCTCAAGTTCTTCCATGCAGCACCCATCTTGCTTACAAATTCATTTATAATCATTGCCTTCTGCATTCTTATCCTTACAATTGACAAGTTTGCATTCTGAGAAGTTGGCTGTAATTTTATTTGAAAACATGGATAAGCCAATCTCTGAATCTGTTGCTTTCTGTAGTTGGCATGAATTTATACTGCTTGGAAGTTAACATTTATTCCTTTCATCAAAGTATCGGAATTTGTTTCTAAATAAATATGAACGGTTTACTGTACCAAATGTGGTCATTTATAAGAGATATACACATTAAAACTGGTTAGATTAACTGCTACTCTAAGAATAAATTTATTTACTATGTATCAATGTATCAATTTTATTTGTGGACATTAGCGATATTTGTTGATTTATTATTTTGGATGTTTATGTAATTTACAAAATTTGTATGGTGTATTATATAACATATTTATCTGGGTTTCTTATCGTTCTTTGTGATTGTTCATTATGGAATCCCCTCAGATGGTAAGAATCAAAATTCTATTTGTAATCTGTTTGTAGATGTGTGTTTGGTAGTTGGCCTGCACAGGTTAAATGAGTTACAGTTATTTTCATATTATTATAATCATTCTTTTTAGAAGTTTGGTTTGTAGTTTTTATATAAATGTCTCAATTGGTTTCACAGCACCAAATTAAAGGGAGATGCTAAAATTTTCTCCTACACATTGTGTTTTCTATAGAATCTATGGAAGTTCTCATTTTCATAATTTTTAGATTGCCATTTTCATCTTAAAGTTATATATTTTTTCTTTCCCTCCTTTTTAATAGAAAGGCCATTCTATAAATTGACAAGTTCAGTAGTCTGTTTACTTTATAACTGTTAAGTTACATTTATCATATACATAGTAGTGCAAATGCTTGACATAAAATCAACTGGTTCATTAAAATTTTATCCTTATCTTGTTTTGATATATTTGTCAGCCATGCCGTTATTTACAATACTTTCTAAAAAAAGAAAAAAAAATCAGAGAAAATGACTGTTTGCAACATGAGCGGCATGTTTTCAGTAAAAATGACTAAAAGTGAAAACTGAAAAGTTAATGTAAACAATTATATTTATAAATGTTACCATCCTCCATAAAATTGCCTTGAAGAATCGGGTACCAGCTTAATAGATACAGTATTATTGAACTGAGTTTGAGACAGAAACTGAGACCTGTGCTGTATTTCTTTAATTTCTGTCAACTTTTTCTGTGTATTTTCAAATTATTTTCATTATCTTGTGGAACATTATTGCTTTTAAGTGTCATTTGATCATTCTTTCTTAATAAGAGCTTGCTGTTATGTTTTTTAAATTCACAATTTAGTATAACTTTGCTGCATATTGATCCCTTTAGTAGAATCTATTGAAAATGTGCACAAAATAAATTCTAAATATTACTCTCCACAAACTACCTCTTTGTTGCTGATGTAATTAAACTGTCTCTTTCAAATTAAGATGAGAAATTTCACTAGTAGAGTTTTTGGGTATATCTTTGTTATTCTATTCAAAACTGACTTTTCATCTTCTCACATATCCCATCTCCATCTGCCCTCTGTCTCTGTAATTACTTTAATTTCTTTTAAAAAATTGCACCTTCTGACTGCACTGTACCTTCTCTATATGCATTGGGACTCTGAATTGCCGGGTGCACAGGGAAACTTTTTATACAAAAAAATGGTAAGTTTCTTGTGCAAGTTTTGGGTTTTTTCATTGAGTTTTTTCTTATTAAAATAATAGAATCACCAGATAAACCTAATACATTCACCTAGTTGTGTGCTTTTTTTATCGCTATAATTTATCTACCATGGGGAAAATATAATTGATTGGGAACAGTCATTGTAATAACTTTGGAGATGGTTATTTCTGTGAGATAAAGTGAAAAGAAATCAATGGCATGTCTGTGTGCTTTCTAACACAAAGGCCTTCCATTTATATATTCTGACTTAGTTATAATCTTGCTGAAATTCTTATAAGTATCCATAAAAATTCCAAGAGAAGTTAAAACCTTTTAAAAAAGTAACATTTTAGAATAAAAAGCAGTATAGAAATCTAAAGACCAGGGCATAAATTTGAACATAATTAAAATTGATGTTGAAATTGAACATTTTTTAATTATTATTTGAATGGTGCACCCAGTATTTACTTTTCCCCTTATTCTGCAAAAAGAAATACTTCAGTTGTACATTTGCTACTCTATTGCCTGGTCTTTTGTTCCTATGAGGGAATTTCTAACATCTAAAGTCTTTCTGGTGAACAAATCCTTGTGTTCTTGGATGCTGCATATTTTTTATATTTGCCTGTATCTTCATTAAGTTTGTAGGTTCATTTGTGTGTGATTAAGTTTTCATTGCTCACAGTGTTTTTTTTTTAAATGGCCTGTGTGTTCAATGCTCATTTACTGATTAGAGAGCATGTAAATATTAGCATTTTGTTTGTTTGAGACGTGTATCTGCGTGGGTGTGTACGCGTATTTTTATTTTGAACTAACAGTGTTCAGCTGTAGTACTCTCTACAAATTTTTTGTATGAAGTAGCTAGTAAAAAATTTTGCCAGTTATATCGTATACTTTCACTTCCAGTGCCATTAAAAAATCTTATTTCTTTTCAAATGGTACTGATTATATGGTTAGGAAATTAAATTTGTTTTTGGATGAAATAATACCAGTAGTGGGAAAAATAAGAAAGGATATAATCAGTTTTTGATTCCATTTATAGAGTGCAGACAATGATGTGATTAATATTTTTTTTTAAATTTAAAATTATTGATTGAAATTTCTGGAAAAATCTGTTTGAAAAACTGAACTCAATTAAGGTGTAATAAGCTTATTTGTATAAGGAATTTCTATAATTAAAATCAGATTATTTGATTCTTATTTCTTGCACTTTCTGTAAATTGTAGTTTCACACAGTTTTCTGTGTATCATGTATCTCGTTATATACACATAAATCAATGTTTGATATATGAAAGGAAAAACAACTATGTAATTTAAGCGATAATATGCTCTTTAGAATCCTTAATTGATCTTCTAATTATAATGATTAACAAAAATTTAAAAGCTGTATAAAATGTTCTTGGATTTTCCACATGTGAAGCATGACAATTTGCGGTGATGTTTAAAGGTCTCTCTCTTACTTTATCTTCCACAAAAATGATGAAGTCAGAGAGTGACTATGAAATGTTGCATGAAATTGTCACACTCTCCTGGTGGAAGGGCTGAGAACATTTTATACAATTGATACTCCAGGGAAACCTCAAGTCACTAACAAGATTACTTGTAAACCAATCAGTTTTAAACTAAGTCTTTACTTTGGAAATAAAGTGTTACTCACACTCAGGTTTATCATTTTCTTATCAGTAAAGAAAAATAAGATTAATCTTGGTAAGTACTAAAACTGTTGTGAGAATTTCCGGAATAAAAGTGCCGGAAGTCATAGTATCCCTCCTGGTGTGGGGTCCTTCTTTTGCCTTGCCAGCAAACCAATGCGGTGTTGATTCAACAAGTTACTGGAAGTCCCCTGATAAAATATTCAGCAATGCTTTCTCTGAAAGTGTTGTCAATGTAGTATGTTGTGCAGAAACTAACTTATTGATCTTGTCACAGATATGTTCAGTTGGATTCTTTTCTGGTGAGGCCAAATCATTTGCTGGGACTATGCAGTATATGTTCCTCAAACCAGTCTGGAATAATTTTGACGTGGTGATGTGGTGCATTGTCATTCTGTCATTGTTTGGGGACATGAAGACTGTGTAGCTGAACATAACCATTTTCAGTCACTGGTTGGTTCAGTTTGACCAGAGGACCCAGACTATGCCCTGTAGACACACCCCATACAGTATGGAGCCACCAGTGCCACCATAGTGCCTTCGTAACAAGCTGAGTCTGTGGCCTCATGGGATCTGCACCACACTCAGAACTTAACATATGTTCCTATTAACCGAAATCATGATTCATGTTACCTCGCAAACTTTACTCGCTCATCTAATATCCCACATATATGTTTTCAAGTCCAGGAACTGGCACTGCAGTAGATGGTGTTTTGTTAGAAGAGGTACTAAGGTCAGTTTTCTGCTGCCATAGCCCACAATTATCAAATTTAACTGCACTGCCTGCACGAACACATGTTGTATGTCCCACATGGAATGTTGGTCCTCTTTGATGCAGTATTGCCTGTCATCAATGACATCTCGATTCAGTCATCACTAGTTTTGGTCATTAATACACGTTGTTGACATTGTCTTAGGTGGGAGATAATGCCGGAAATTACATATTCCCAGCATACTCTTGACACTTGATGGAGGAATTTTAAGTTCAGTAACAATTATCAAAATGGAATGCCCTGTGTCTAACGCTAACTACCATTCTGCATTGAAAGTCAGTTAATTCATGTCACACAGCCATTATCACATCGGAAATCCTTTAACACAAGTCACAACAGTGCAAATGATAGCCTCAACACTCCATGGAATATTTATGTGTTGCTTCCCTGGTGCTGCAGTCATCAGGATATTTGCACCTTATCCAATTATTTTTGATACCTCAGTATAGTAAGAACATCCATAGTTGCAATTTTACAAATTTTCCAGAGGCATTAATAAATTAGCTTCCTACATTTAATTTATTAGGTTGTGAACACTTTTAACATCGGAGTAGGAGCAGGTTAGGTGTCCAAATTTTATTTTTCTAATGTCATTGGCTCTATTTATTCTCTTTACTTATCATGTCTGTGTAAAAGACATGCTGATTTTATTGTAGATTGAAATGTCACCATGTCATTCTCAATGTTGTCTCTGTCTTGTTTTTAAGATTATAAGAGAGTCTGCAGGGTGATCTAGACACAGTTTGAAACTCCTTTCATTTTTTTTATCATTTACTGTAGCAGTAGTTTATTTTTGTAAGTCAAAGACAGCTAAGACTGGAGGCACCAGGTGTCTCTAAATTACAGGCAAAATACAGTAAGATCAAAAGGACTGACAGACTTGTTCAAGAACACTGTTTAGTGGTTATATTCTTGTTGTTTATTATGATTAATGCTTGCTTATTTAAATGCACGGTGGTTAAATTTTCAAAAAGAATTGTCCCAGATGTTACACAGATAATTATGTTTCTTGAAAGTACTAAGGACATTAGATTACGTACAGATTTTAATGAATTTTTTGAGTATTTGGTTATTTCTAAAACATGTCTTTTTAGTTGAATCAATGTCTCACAAAAGCAGCTGAATAAAGTATTTAAAGAAGTCTTATAAATATTTCAAAAGTAAGAAAGTGTTGGAAGTGGCTGCTGTTACAAAATCTTTACCATATTTCTGATATTTACCATGAACCTGCTATTTGTACTCACTAGATCACACATTTACTTAGGATCCTCATAGCTGAACTATGTAAGATGGGCCTGGATAGGAATAATTGGTGTTAGAACAATAGGTTATATTAGAACATATACTCAAATAATTCATCTGTATTAAGATTTAGTTTATACCTTGGGTATCAAAATTTGGAGCTATCACAATTAATGGATTAATTATGCGGAAATATCAAGTTTTTTTGTGTATACAAGGTTTTCATACTCTGTTCGTTTAAGGCTGGCAGTGGTGCCATCTCATTTGAACAGGTTTTCAACTTTATAGGAGTACTGAAGCACTTCTGTCAGGACTTTTAATTAAAACTGTAAGGTTCTTTTTCAGCTGTTATGATAACATGCTTGTGTTGGGGAAATTGTTTCTTCAGTAGCTTTTGCTCATTATAATAATCAGTTTGTTGATCCATTATGTAAATCGTTCTGTGTTCAGATGTGAGAAAAGTTGTTGATGCTTTACCCCTGTAGTAGTTACAGCATAGAGAAATTAAAAAAAAATATGATATTTTGTTAAGAAAAAAACTGTTATTGAAATTTTAGAAGTCGGTGCTGTATGTAAAGTCAGCATGTCTTGGTAGTGTTTAACAATGGATAATGGCGACAGCGAAATTGTCATTAAGCACTGAAATGAGATAGGATACGGAAAATAATCCATCACTTACCATAGATGAAGGAAGGAGGGCCAGACGAACACAATAAAACATAAAAAGAAAATAAACACACTACACGTGTGGTAGGACCTGATGTGTACATACCTTCCCCCTGCCATTTGTTTCACCTCTGACATGACCAAGGTTGCAAATCGAAAATTGTGTAGTGTTTTTTACCGTGTTCATCTGGCCCACCTGCCTTCCTCTGTGGTAAGTGATGGGTTATTTTTCCCCATCATATCTTATTTTTAATGGTTAACAGTGGCATGATATGTTCCGGTAATTGATAGTGGACTTCGAGGAGAAGGGTATTTGTAAATTTATATGAATTTGCAATGTTTCATTTCTTCATCTGGAAATAGTATTTTGAAGTATTGAGTGAATGGAAGCTATGAGGTCATAAATTTTAATATTTTGTGAATAGCTAAGTTTAGCACATCTGTGAGTAGCTTTCCACTCATTATAAAGGGCTATATCACTCTTTATTTTTGGATTTCAAATGTTAGCAAGTATTTATTGCAGTATTAGATTTTAATTTTTTTCAGAAGTTTTATTTGTGACAAAATATATCAATAAAGGAAAAATTAAAAATAGCTGTAAACTTGTAAGGAACATTACAGGGCTATGTTTTATTCTGCAATATGTTCATTTTTTATTGAAGCACCAGAAATGAATGCTGCACTAGAGTATAAAAGTTGTGTTTTTCACCGCAATTATGCTTTTACTAGTATTTATGCTGTCTATCTTGATTTAATATTTGATCCACACTAACTGTGTGAAAATATTTCTGGTCAAAATTTCTTAATTTAGTTCAGTTTTTTGTTTAAATTTAATGTTTAGTAAATAAGTAGCACACATTTGTTACTTGCATGCTGCGCAGTTTTTTTATTTCTGTTGTTATACTTTTTAAATAATAATAATGATGTGCTTTCTTTACTAGCCTCTGAAACCCACCAGTCAACTTAAATGCTGAAGGGAATGGTTTCTAACTTGCCTTTATGGGATATTGTTAGTAATGTCATATAGCTAATCAGCTTCCCTTAAAATTGTTTCAATGTTGTAGTGTTTCAGAAATATGTATTTTTGTAGATAGAAAGATAACAGATGATGTATTTATTTAAATGGGTTATAAAAGGTGTGATACATTGAATGATGGAATTGTAGTAATGAGTTGAGTTCTGCTGCCTTCCAGAGAATTTGTTGATCAAAGAATTCCAGTGAGCATGTGATATTGTAAAGTGAAGGGTAACACCTACAGTTTTAGATTTTGTGAACAAACTTTACAGGAAGGGGGACTGAAATATGTATGGAATGTGAAATCTTTAGTTATGGGAGCATATATTAATCCAATCGATGAATTCAATTTATCTGCAATTATTTTCTCATCTAAGCTGCTTATTAACTGCTTACATTTTATTCATTTTATCATCATTGTTTCTTAATACACATTGCTGAATTTTAATGAATGAAGTGCTGCTAATTTGACTGAGACTTACACTGTGTGCTACTTATGGTTTTTGTATTTTTTGTGCTATTTTTGTATGTATTCTTGGTAAAAAAATTTATCCCTTTGCTTTTTTTTTTTTTTTTATACTTCGTATATGTTTCAACAATTCAACTTGATGGCCTGATCCGTGCATTACGATTGGATGGTTCAAAATGGTAAGTGAATCTTATTTATACATTTGATATTACCTGAGTCTTAAACCTTGTAGTGTTCATGGAGTATCCTGTCTGCAGTTGGTGTTTCCTGACATCTTTAGAGTGGATGATAATTTTTAAAAGCTGTTAATTATTTTATGAATCATTTTTAGAGAGTTGGGCTACATTTATTCAAGGTAGTTTTGTATATTGTTTGTTTTTATTGGTGTGTAGTTTTAATTTTCAAGTTTTAAGCAATAAACGGTAATAGTTTTGTTCTGTGTGTTATCAACAGTGCTTTTATTCTATTTTAGTCATAATTTTTGTTGCAATTTGGCTTAAGAGACTCCTGGGTCAATGTATTTTTCTGTTTTGAATTACTTATCTGTACAGTTGAATATATGTATCATTTTTCTTTACTTGTGACTTAGATTTCAACAACTTTCCGTTGTTTGAGTCATTGTTTTCCCCTACAGAAGTGTGTCTTTATCTCATCTTTTCCAAGTGGTTAAACACACTAAAGTAGGGGAAATAACTCTATTGCTTGTTGTAGATGTGGGCTGTGAATTCGTAAAGAAAGGTTTTGTGTGTTCCCATGTGTCATTTTTGCTGTTTACTGCTTGTGATTGCCTGAATTGTGTTCACCCTTTTCCTTTAGTATGGTCACAGTCCTCCAGTATCCAACTTTAGTTATGCTCTAGCATTTGAAACTAGTGTGTGTAGAAATGCTTAACTCTTTTTATTCTACAATTTCATCTAAAAACTTTCATTTCTTTTGGTTATTACCCCAGGTTTGGTTTTAATACCAATGTTTGAAAATCTTTTTCCTTAGAATTATATTTTAATGTAATATAATTATGAAATACAAGAAATTAAAGAAAAAATAGGGTACACTCTTTACTGATGGCATACCTTTCAAGAGAATATTCTTATCAAAGCAGAAAGAAACATACCTTAGACATAATGCCACATGAAATATACCATATGCAATAGTATCTGCAGTACAGTCAGCAGCTATTTCTGATTACATCTTTGAGGCCATTGATATCATCTGCAACAATGAATGTAAGATCTCAGGAAAATTTTTGTCATGCCATATTAATATATTTCTATGCCAGTATAAAGAATGTATTGCAGTGGTCAAGTTTTCATGAGTTTGATAGCAATATATGTATGTCGAAATTATGATAGCTAATAGCATTCCAACAAAGCCGCCAATACATTGCCTACAAACAATCAATCATCTTAAGCTGCCAGTGAAAATTAAAATTGATTGATCCTTATGCTGAAACAGTCATTCTGGTTCAGGCTTGAAATTGTTCCAATCAGCTGTGTTGTCCTGATGTGGGCATTTAGATACAGTACCTAGAATGCCCCATATCTTCCACCATTTATTGTAAAAGTGGTCAAATCTGTCTCTCCATCTAGATTTAATTTTGGTTTACTGAAGAAACTCCAGAACCATGCCTGGATAGTTTCTTCATAAGGCTATGACCAAATTCCTTTCTGTTATCTTCCCAGTCCTTTTCTACAGCTAATTGCCCAGTCATCAACAAGATGTTGTAAGCACCTTAGAATTTGGTAAATTCTAGCTCCTTAGCTTAGGTAGAGGGGAGGAAGCTAACTCTTTAGTAACAGATAGTTTCATCTTTATATATAAAGATGAATGTATGTATGTTTGTTTGTTTGTTCTTCATACAAATCCACAGTTTTCATCCGATCTCGATGAAACTTTGCACACTTATCCTTTGAAACAAGGAGAAAAATACTGTCTACATTTGGTTGAAAAATTATCTGTATAAATAACACAAGTTGTCTCATAACTTCGAAATACGGCGATAGACAGACACGTTGGATGTAGACGTCTCCAGACCGTGTTTCCGTGTAGTGAACTGGCAGCTCAGTGGATAAAGAGCTTGCTTTCGAACGTCGTGGTCTCCGGTTCAAATCTCCGTGGAGGCTAAGATTTTTAAAAATTGTTTTTCATCATAAGAGTCAGGCCTGGGCCGTAGGTTATTCAGATTGAATGTTAAACTGTAGATATTAGAAAGTTAGGGGTGCAATGCGAGGCAAATCGTAGGTAGTCTTGCAATTTTGTAGGTGTACACTTTTTTACGTTATAATGATCCCTCAGGTGTTGTTCGCAGTCAGTGTGTGAGTAAGAACCACAGTAATACTAATATAAATACGGAAGTAAGTCTCTGTCTTTTTGTTATGTTTTGACGACTAAATGGCTATATCGTTGTGATGGAATTTTGTAAGGAAAGCTGTATGAAGGGCACAGGATATTTTTTCCAGTATGATTAACAGTTGTAGTCACAAAATTTTGAGATCTTATCGAATAGTGACAGAAATATGTTGGAAATTGATTCTCTTCAAGAGGCAGGTTCGACGGTAGAATGATATAGTGATAGCTTTCCTGACATATTATGCCGACTCGATATTGTTTGGGACCAATCCTTCGTTACCTACAACTTTCTATATTTAATTCTGGCAAAAAAATTCTTAATCCACGCGTACGAAGTCGCGGGTACGAGGCTAGTTGCTTATATAGGTTAGGACAGGGATGCTTTATAGAGGAAGCTGATACCATGACCTAACTGATTAAATAAACCCTTTCAGAAGCAGTAACGATATATAAAAGTTAATAAAAGACTTAAATAAACTTTCTATGATAATAAGAAAACATTATTTTAGTAGGAAATAGGTTAATTCACATTAATTCAATTTTTAAACAATAAACTCTGCCATATGAGAATTTCACTATTTCTAAACCAATTTGAACGCAGTAAAGACTGTCAGTATTTAATAAAAGTCCTATATAAACTTTGTATAACAGTAAACACACTATATGTCAATCGGAAATAAAATAATCAATAATAGTTCAATTTGGAAACAATGAACTTCTGCTATATGAGCATTTCATCATTTCTAAACCGTTTTGAAAGCAATATAGTGACTCAACACTTAATAAAATTAATAAACTAACTTTTTATAATAATATGAAAACCTCATACTAACCTGAAGTAGGATAATCCAAAATAATCCAGCTACCCAAACAATAGATTTTCGATATATGATATTTCACTATTTCTGGTTACTTTCAACTGAGATAAAGCAATTTTAAAGGAACAATAATTTAATAGTAAGTTAAATTCACTAAAATTCTGTAGTTTCTGGATGCGTAAATAACTTAAATAAATTTTTAAACACTTCATTGGATGCACTTCACTTTTAAGAATTTTTATCTCAGAATCCTAGTAAGTCTCCGAAATAAAAAGTAGATTTCTGGAAAGAGCTAAAAATCTAATTTCACATATATTAATGTCAGGCCATTCCAGGCAGCAGGACAGGTTTTATAAAGATTTTTAGAAATTATTGTGCCATAAAACCATGTGTTTCACTTAGGAATTTATTACAACCGATAGAAGCCATCTACATAGTTAAAATAACCTTTAAAATACGTAATTAAATGCACAGAACATTTTGATAATTTTTCCTTTGTGATATAAACAACACATAAAAAATTATTAATTAAAACCCATATGTTATTTTAGTAAATCTTGTCAAAGCTGTAACTTCACTATCCAGGCATCAATCTCGATAAAACTTACATCGTTAAACTCGGGCATTTTTGGAGAACACGTTGACACTGATTTTATTTAAATAATTTGTGATTCAGTAGAAATGACGAAATTTAAATGAGCTGGTATTTCCCCCAGCCAAATATATAGAGAAGATTATTGTATTAGTATGGTTCCTCCACAATGTGTACCAGCTTGTAAGGAATTGTTCTTTTGGTATGAAAATATGTACACACATGTATTGTTATCAGTAGATGTTTGTTTTAGCTGTTTCTCAGCCACCTTTCTTCGAGAGAAAACTAAATTCCTCATTCATATGGTATATGGGGCAGAGGGCAGAAGTATCTTCACATTAATATTTTTTAATCTGCAGCATTGAGTGACGATAGCAGACAAGTTCCACCAGAGACAAATTATTTAACTGCTTGTGATGCTAATAATCTAACACATTATGCATGGTAGCCAGCATATTAGGATGGCACCTCAGTGTTAGCTGAGGTTGGGCTTTGAGTAAATTAAATATTGCTTTTTATCCTCTTATTTATTGAATTTGCTCTGTTATATTCGGGCTAAGCGGCAGTAGAAAGTTTTGGTATGACTGTGACGTGGCTTTGAAGAGCTAAATAACCAAAGTAAAAAATTAAAACAGGGTCCAAAGAGTAGTAATGTTATCTTTTGTCAGTATATATTGAAGGAAGTTCTCATGTTAAATACAGAATGATCTGTGCCACATATTTGTCCCATATCAAAATTATTATCTCTTGCTTCATTCATCGATACATATGCCAGAAGTTGTTCTTGCAGATTTTAAAATTTGAAAACACCATCCAAATTGTGTGATGTCATTTCAATCTCTCAGAGACTGCCTCACAGAAAGACCGCTGGTCGGGAAAATGATGGGGGTAAATTCAAACATCGGAAAAGTAGAGGGGCAATGAATCAGAGCTAATACCAGAGCATAGATAAATATCCAAACTAATATCTGGTCAGTGGGAAGATAAAAATATAATGAAAACTAAATATGAAAAAAATATAATTATATAAAATATTATACAAATACAAATTTTTTAAAAATAAATAATAATAAAAAATAATAATTTTTATGAAGTAAACATCACCTTAGGTTAGTCGTGGTTCAATATAGGTGATGGAAAAGAGGATTAAAAAAGGTTAAACATATGTAATAATAATAATGACCAGGTATTATGTCAAGTTGAGACCAGGTGGTTGCCTTGTGCTGGTAGGCAAGTTCCCACCTTCTGAGTTCAGAGAAACTGCTGCTATTAGGGAGAACTCTGATAACACGGACTGTGAAACAAGAGTTGAAATTATTCAAGTCATGGGTTATGGCATGGGCAGCAACTGGGTGCTTTGGGTTCTGTGTGAAAACCGTCTGTCAGTGGCCATTCATTCTTATGGAGAATGGATTTGTGGTCAAACCTATGTATGAAGCCAGGCAGTGGTTGCATGTTAACTGGTAAATTACATGGGTGGTTTCACAAATGGCATGTCCTATGATAGGGAAGCTTTCCCCTGAGACAGGGTTGATGAAAGTGGTGGAAGCATGGTGTATGTCACACATCTTGCAGCGGGGTCTATTACATGGGAAAGAGCCTTGTGGCTGACTGTTAGGAAGAGGAAGACTGTGTTTGTGGACTAGAAGTTCGCTGAGGTTAGGAGGTCTGCTGAAACAAGTTCAAGGAGGGTCAGGGAGGATTTTAGTAAGAATGGATCTCATTTCAGGGCAGGTTTGCAAGAAATCATAGCCCTGCCGGAGGATTCTGTTAATGGATTCAGGTCTGGGTAGTACTGTGTGACCAAGACAGGATTGCGGTTGGTTTTTGCGGCTTTGGGATGATTGATAGGCTGATTCAGTTGTGATGTTGCACGTGAAAGCTGTTTGTTCACCAAAGCTGGAGGGTAGTTGTGAGATATTAATGCTTCTGAAATACTGTTTGAATAATCCATGAGAGACTGTTGGTTGGAGCATATGCTACTACCTCGAATGCCAAGACAGTAGGGGAGAGAACGTTTGGTATGTTATGGGTGGCAAATGTCAAATTGGAGATAATGTTGAAGGTTGGTTGGTTTGATGTGGATTGAAGAATTGAAATAGCCATTGGATAGGGACAAATCCACATCCAAGAATGTGGTCTGGGTGTGGGAGTAGGACCAAGTGAATTTCAGCATGCTAAAGTTATTGAGATGGTTCAGGAAATTTAGCAGTTCGTTTTCTCCATGCGTCCAAATCATAAATATGTCATCAATGAAACAAAGCCAAATGAGGGGTTTGAGAAGGACTTCCTCCAGAAATGTCTGTTTCAGACAGCCCATGAACAGATTAGTATAACAGGGGGCCATGCGGGTGCCCATGGCAGTTCCGCAGGTTTGGTGATAGATGTTGCCTTCGAAGGAGAAGTAGTTGTTATTAAGGATAAGGTGGGCTAATTTGATAAGGAAGGATGTCATAGGAAGGCTGTTGGGAGGGCGCTGGTCCAGAAACTGTTCCATGTCCCTGAGGCCGTGCCAGTGTGGAATGTTTGTGTACAAGGACGTGATGTCAATGGTAACCATTATTGAGTTGGAAGGAAGAGGGGTGGGTATGGTAGAAAGCCTGAAGAGAAAGTGTTGTGTGTCCTTTATATGTGAATGGAGCTGATTAACTATGGGCTGTAGGTACTGATCAACCAAGGCAGAGATGCGCTCAGTTGGCGATCCGTAAGCTGCAAAGATAGGGCGTCCTGGGTTGCCAGGTTTATGGATTTTGGGCAAGAGATAAAGGGTGGGTGCACGTGGCTTTTGGAGAGTAAGAAGCAAAATGGATTATGGGGTGAGACCTTGGAGAGTTCCACTAAACTGTACATATTCTTGCATTTTTTTGTTGGATCTTCCGATAGGCGGCAGTAAGTGTTGGTGTCTGATAGCTGATGAAGAGCTTCAGCCACATAGTCATTCCTGTTCATGACTACAGTGGTGGAGCCCTTGTCAGCTGGAAGGATAATGAGATCTGAATTGCTGGAGAGTTGTTTTCTGGTACGGGTTTCAGCTGGGCTAAGATTACCGGTGTTTGCTAAAGATTTAAGGAAAGTTGGAGAAGCCAAACTGGTGGAAGGAAATCCTCAAAAATTTGGAGGGGCTGGTTCTGGGAAAGAGACGGAGGGTCGAGTGTGGATGATGGTTTGAATTTCTCTAGACTTGGTTCTAGGTTGCCCTGAGACCCCTATTCACTGCTGTGAGTGGCAAAGTGATACTGCCAGCGGAGTGTACGGCAGAACAATTGAGTCACGGACTAGTTTGGCATGGTAAAATGTGGGGGTGGGTGAGAAGGTGAGTCCTTTGGAGAGTACAGGGAGTTGGGATTCAGATAATGGTTATGAGGATTGGTTTACAACTGACAGTTTAGGCTTAGGAGTAGGGCTTGAGTGCAGAGAGTGAGGTGTGGGTTTGAAAGGGGGAGATTGAGGTATGTTGAGGAGCTGGGCAGTGGACGGTTTTGAGGAAATCAGAGGAGGCTGTGATTTTGATTGGTAGACCATTGGCTGGTGGGGAGGAAATTGCCCTAGTGCAAGATGGGACTTCAGCAATTTGGACAGCTTCTGTAAATGTTTCTGGGCATGCATACTGTTGGAGTTAACTGCTTGCTGTAAATCTGTAATTACTTGTGGGAATGATAACATGAGTATTTTGTGAAGGGATATGAGGTTTCCAGAATGTTGGCTAGCCAGAATATTGTAGCGAAAGGCATGTAAGGCAGGGTGAGCTTGTGGGAGACAACCAAATATTGGCAGTTTGATTTTTTTTCATATTTAGTTCTAATTATATTTTGATCTTCCCACCGGCCAGAGGTTATTTTGGATATTTATCTATGCTCTGGTATTAGCTCTGATTCACTGCCCCTCTACTTTTCCAATGTTTGAATTTACCCCCACCATTTTCCCGACCGGCAGTCTTTCTGTGAGGCAGTCTCCAGCTGCGCCCATCTCTCATAATGTTATCCTGTTGACAAATGGTTTATCCCAAAAATTACTTTATTATTTGTGTTTGTGTCTTTTCTGTATGTTCGCACCCCACTTACATCATCTAAAGGTATGTGGTGGCTCATTTCCCTATCCTAATTTGATTCCTTTCCACTACTTAGCATCTTGATTTCATTGTTACTATATAGAATGTAAGACCACTGATTGTAAAAGAATTATGAACTAGATGTTGTGAAGCAAATCTAATTTAACTTGGTATTGAATAATTAGGGGTTGTATTCACACTTTGATGAGGTGACTGTTATTCCGTTTTGCTGATAAGAGTTTCCTATTATATTTTACTTGATTGCTTGTGATTAAAGGATGCTGCATGTGCTATGCTATTAATGTGTTTGTTTTAGCTGTTTAGCTGTTTATGAATGGTGTTTTATCTTTGGTTTCTATGTTTTATCCATTTGTCTGTAGAGCAAAAGGCCTGATCTTCTTTGTTTTTCTTTTCTCTTACAGTTATTATTTCTAAGCATGTGGACAAGCAAAAGTGAATGCACCAGTAATCCTCTACAAACGTAACTACCTCTTCCCTTCCTTCCTCTGTGTGCTGTTTTAAATAAATGCCAATGATGTTGAAAATTCCAGATATAGTTGGTAGTACTAATAACATGTTTGAATTGTTGTAATAACTTCACTTTTAACCATTTATGGAGAAATATATGACACTTTAAAAATTTTTTAGCCAGTTAAACAGTATTTTTAGTTTTAAATGTTTTTGTAAATCATTTTTTAGAAAGTGTTTTTATGGTATTTTGTAAAATGTTATAGTGGGGGGAGGGGGAGTTAGTGGAGAAACAGACATTACAAAATAGTTTAATTTATGGACAAGTCTCATATTCAGTAAAGAATGCTTGGACAGCTGTTGCACCCTGACATTGAGCAAGAATAGTTAAATGTGGATTTGGAGCTGAGAGGGCGAGGGTGATGAATGTAGACAAAAGGGATTGAGTCATGAAATCGGAAAGAGCGAGAATGTGTAAGAAGAGATAAAGAACATTACTTTCAGCCACAAATCAAGTTACAGTTTATTCATTAATTCCTACTGCCTTTATTGATCACTGACATACTCTGATCAAATGCTTTAACAAACTGTGTAACAGATATCATTTAAGGGTAGCAGTAGTGAGGCTAGTGGGAGCAATATTATGGTGTATGTGCAAGTGAGCATAGAGGGTCTAGTGTAAGGTGCACTGCACATCTTGTATCTATCCTCCACTCTAACAACCCATCTTTTCCACAACTTCACAGTTGTCTGTCTTCCACCCATTTTTAAAGTTCAACTGCCCTATCAATCCTGGTCAGAGAGTGGGAGTTCTGAGATAGCAGCCCAGTCACTAAGGTAATAGTTTCTTGTCCAACATACCTTGTTTTATTGTTATATACAAATATGCTTCCCTGATGCACGACTTTGTCTCTTACTGATACGGAGTTTAGTGCTGATACTTGCTAACAAAGAACATAATACTGAAGGGATCATCAACATGGAATGTATCCTCCCAGCATTCTTGTTCTCATTGCTGTGTGCCCTCCATTCCTCTTGTAAGGTTTTAAAATAACAACAGTAACTGTAATTTGGATTGTTTGTGAGTTACAGGTGTCGCTTGGCTCACACCAAAACCTAGCACTGTCAAACCACCTCTGAAGGATATACAATTTTCTCCATTTTCAGGGATCAATTAAGATGCCTCAGTAATTTTACCAGTTAATTTCCAAAAACCTACATAATTCCACTCCTAAGTCTAATCAAGATATACAAGGCTGGCAGCAATGGCTGTGGTATGTCATTCACTGGAAGTATCTTTTTTCACTCCTACCAGATACATATTCGAAACAGTGACATACTTTTAAAAGACACCTCCTACGTTCCAAGGCACTCATCACTATTCTCATATTTTTGCCTCTAGACTCCATCCTACTTAATGGTGACATCACATTTATATAACTAATACCCCCTGCAATACAGTGAATGTTATTAACATGAGCAACCCAGCAATTTTACATTATCTCCTTAATCTGTTGTAGCTTTTATGACAGCGTTCTTCTTAAAAAGCAGGTATAAATATCTGCTCAACCATCCAGATTTTGTTTTTCCATGGTATTTTTTTTAAATCGCTCCTTGTATATGACAGAATGATTTCTTCAAAAGGCTAGAGTCAAATTTCTTCCCAGTGCCTGTCCTAAATCTTCTCCTGGCTCTGATCACTAAGGACAAAAAAAATTCTTCTCCAACTCTAACATCAACCAGGTTTCCAGCACACGGGCATGGGTATCAGAACCATTTTAATTCCTCAGTATCTTCTTGTTGTACTGCATTTCTTGATGGTAGTGTCCCTTTAAAAATCACTGTCATATAATACGTCAAACCAGCTATACATCTCTTGCACACCAAATACTCCTTCTCCCCCTTTTACATCCTTGTGGTTCTTGGGAAATGAATTTGTTCTGATCAAGACTGTCACTCATTTTACAGATTATATATCACACCAAAGTGGTAAATGTTTTTCTTACCCAGTCCTGCTTTATCCTGCTCACTGCCTGTGTTACTTTTACCATGAGTAAAACTAATCATCATCATCATCCTCAATAGTTTCCAGCTTCTGGCTGGGTCTGCTTAATGCACAAGCCTCTCCATTTGCTTCTTTCATCCCACCACCTCTCTGTCACCACTTTGTTCCAGTCCTCTCTTCTCTTCTGTACATCCTCCTACACTCCTTTCAGCCATCCATCGCTTGGTCTTCCTCTGGGTTGTTTACCGTGCATCGTAATTTGTAAAACTAATAACGGAGCTTAATTTTTTTAAACTCTTTTTAGCTTTTGCATTCCTATGCTGCAAGTTTTTGCAAGCTACCATGTGCATCATTTCTGACACATGTATAGAAAGGATCAAAAACTTGTACACATAGCACTGTTGTGAAATTTTGAAGTTACATCAAATTATAATAAAAATGTCCCTAATGACCAAAAACACGATTTTTAAATCTTAGTATCCTTATGTGAAGAATATTATCATGTGAGTTAGTCCTTCATTTGAAGTTTACTGAAATTTGAAAATATTCTCAGATTATAAAGTTGTTGAAGATGTGAGTTAACAAAGAGCCTCTGAAATTCCTGAGACTCTTATGTATTTGTAAGAATGTTCAAATTCTTGGAAAATTTTGCATATTATGAAACCCTGACTCCACTGCAAGAAATAGTTTGGTTGTGATACTGAATCATTTCAGAAGTGCTGTAGATACCAAGAAAGTAGACTGTTCATTGGACAGGGATTGGCAGATCAAACATGTATGGGAACACATCACTGCAATCTGCATGTGTTAGGTTATATTTCTTTACTTTTTTTACAATCGGAATATTAAATTGCGTGACATTAGAAAATCACCAAAGAGTGCAAGTCGTGGTTGGCCAACCATTACCATACACAAAGTTGATTGGCACACAGAATAGGGTTGGTAGGCATAGCCCTTGTCAGACATATATATATATTAGACATTGGGATAGGAGAAAAACCACCGCTTACCAAAGATGAGGGCTCCAGCGGCGTCAAAACACGAAAAAACACACAAACATAATACAAATTTTCAAGCTTAGCTCTTCATCAGGTTGTAGGATGAGGTGGCTGCCCCGCGGAAGCTAGCAACCAACTGAGGAGACCACATGGGGTGCACATGGTTGGCTGGTCGGGGTGGAGAGGGAGGGGGGAGAAACAACATGGCGGGAGGCGGGGGTGGGGGTGGAAGGACCTAAGCCTGAAAATGATAATTAGACTGCACAGTGGAAACGCAGTTGCGGTCATAAGGTCACTGGCATAAAACAAACCAAGGAAAACACGGGGGCTCCACTACGACAGTTGCCATCCTAATCACATCAAACGCGCCCTCCCATACAGCCTGGGAATCCGGGGCAGGCACATTTGCTCCAACGAACAGTCCCTTAAGCAGTACACTAATAACTAAGCCCCGGATTCTTAGGTTCGAACCTATTTTGTTCCCAACCTAATATCCTCAAAATTTTAACTTTCTCTTACACCTACTGTATAAACTAATAATATTCATAAATTTAATAGGACCTAAAATAACCTAATTTTTATGTTATGACCTAAAATGACCTAATTCGGTTTTTAGAACCTAAAATGACCTAATTCGATGTACTGATCCAGTTCGACTGTAATTTTGTTACTTAAATGTCCAACGGGATTAGCTCAGAGGTACTGGCCGTGGAAGACACCATGGGTGCGAAGCCAACCATCGGCTGTTCTGACATGGTATTCCGTGGTTTTCCTTTTCCCCTCCAGGCAAATGTCTTATGGACAGGTTACAGGCGGTTGCTTCCTTTTACCCCCTTCTCAAAAATGTTGTTTTCTTCTTCTACATCGATCCAAGTTACCATCACCAGCTGTATCTATTATTACGTGATCCAAGACACTGCAAATGTGAGCAGTATGGGAATGATTCCTAACATAGTCCGAGGGGTAAAGCCGAACTCTGAGGGTAAACGAACTCTGTTTACCTGTAAAACGAAAGAATTTATTTTAAAATTGGAATAACTATTCACCAAAGTATTAAATGATCAGTTTTAACCTAATTGTTGACAGTAACATTGAGAAAAGCTGTAACAATGCGGTGTAGCAACTTCACATTATTACAAAGGTTTACATTCAGTAGAAACGAATCGACAAACCAAGTTTTAAACATAGCACGTTAAACATTAACAATCTCAGGAACGCAAACCCTTTCTGAGAAATTAACAGTTTTAAACCGTCATCGTTCAGTGGTAACACGGAAATTAAAATATTGTGTAGGTCTACATAAGTTTAGTTCCTTAATTAAAAGCAATAATGCCTAAACAGAAATCCTCAAGAAGTAGTCACCTGCGAGAGTGGTTAGGAACGAACAAGAATTTTTCTACAGATGAGAGAAAATTATATATTGTCAAGCATTTATGAAACCAGTAAGTTTAATTTGTTTTATATACATATATCTTTTATAATTTTAAAAAATAAATTAGATTTTATTTGTTTTCATTTCTAAAGTAACGTAAACTGACAGTCTAGACTGCTGGATGAAATTTCATAATATTAACTGGGTATTATCCGGGGTATTATATTCAGGTGGACTATTTTAATTTTTGCCTTCTACATAAGTGACTGCAGAAAAATGATCCCACGTACTACAGTATCAGAATTCAGCAACTCATTTGGCAAATGTTACCAGGAGAAACGCTTCCGAACAGAAGCAGAGTGTCATTACAAGTTCAAAGCTGGGTGCAGAAGATTCGTTTCACCTGCATCTGTGTGAAGCTCTCACCGCCGCTAATATACCAGTTTCAACAGTCCAGAATGCAGTCCTGAAAACCATTTTGGAAGAATTTTGCAACAGAAAAATATCAGATGAATTCACTTTAAGAAAGAATTACTTGCGTCAGCTGCAAGTGAAAATCACTGAAGAACTAGTGGACATTGCTGACCACTTCATCTGGTTAAGTGTGGATGAGACGACAGATGCCTGCGGCAGATACATAGCGTTGTTGTGGGCAAGCTCGCATGTGAGGGACGTAGTACACCCCAAGTCATTATGTGCAGAGAACTTCCAATGACTAACCAGTCTACTGTGGTAATTGCTGTAAGGGATGCATCAAAACTGTTGTGGCTAGGTCCAGAACACTAGGATAAGTTGTCGTTGTTGGTGACAAACAATGCAGCTTATACAATAAAAGCAGGGGAGTGTTTGAAGGCATTCCATTTTCGAATGGTCCATGTCACCTGTCTAGCTCATTGGCTGCACCAGGTAGTTGAAAAAATTCGGGAACAGCACCCTGTAGTTAACTAGATAATTCGTTCAGTGAAGAAAATATTCCTGAAAGCGCCAAGTCGAGTTGTTACTTAAAAGGAAAAGCTTCCACCAATACCCCTCTTTCCCGAGCCAGTAGTGACACAATGGGGGACCTGGCTCTCAGCTGCAGTATATTATGCAGAAAACTATGAGAGCATCACGGAGGTCATCGAATCATTAAATGAAAGCGAAGCTATTGCTATAGTAAACGCACTCAGTACCACCTGTACAGAAGTTGAAATATACAAAGGCAAATTTTTACAACCCAGAATTTTCAATCAAGAATTTGGAAGGAGGTACTCTACCGTTGACGGAAGCACTTCAAATCATCCAAGAAGTGAGGGCCAAAGTGGCTCCTGGACCAGTTGGGGTGTCTATAGCTAAGAAGCAGGAGTCTGTTTTAGCTCGCAGTCCTGATTTCAAGAGGATGGAATACATAGGCCATGTCCTCTGTGGTTTAAAGAAACAAGAATATTGCCTTGGAATCCTAAGGAAATCGCTGATACAAAGTTCACACCTCTGACCACATGTGACATAAAGCGTAGTTTTTCCGCATACAAGAGAATTTGAACGGAAAAGAGAGGAGGATTTACTCCTGGAAATCTGTCAAAATATTTTAATGTTCAGTGTCATATTAGAAGTTTTAAATGAGTTGTTTACCATACACAATAAAGACGAATTATTTTGAACATACTAGTGGTTTATTTTGCATGTTTTAATGTGATCTAGCAATGACATGTTAGAAGTTTTTAAGGAGTACTTGACATTGTATTGTAAAGTCAACAATATTTTTAACACTATTGCAGTATATATTGTGTGTTTTAAATTTTATTTCCCTTAAAAACGTGCAAGTTCCTAAATCAGAATTTTAAAAACCTATAAAAGCCTAAAACATGAGTTGAATAAACCTAAATTTGTTTTTTTAGAACCTAAAAATCCGGGGCTTACTAATAACATTTTTGACGCCCTAATATCTCGCAATTACCCCCCAGATTTAGTTCATAAACAAGTTACATGAGCCACATCAGTACCGACACAATCCATCAACACCCCACAACCATCAAGTACCAACCAAAGCCCAGTTTTGGTCACCCACTACTTCCCTGGCTTGGAATCCATCAACAGGATCCTAAGACAAGGATATGATCTCCTCCGAGCCTGCCCAGAAATGAAAACACTCCTACCACAAATCCATCCCCAGCCCCCCAGAACCTGTTTCAGTAGACCCCCCAACTTGAACCAACTCTTGGTCCATAAACATGGAACCCCTCAGCCCACAAGACAGCCCCAAGGATCCTTTCCGTGTAACAGGCCCCGTTGCAAACTTTGCATGATGCACCCGCCTTCGACCACCTTCACCAATCCCGTAACAGGGGAAAGCTTCTATATCACTGGATCGGCTACCTGCGTAACTTCTCACCTGATCTATCAACTTACCGCAACCACTGCCCAGCCTCCTACATAGGTCTGACCACAAATCCACTGGCCATCCGGATGAATGGACACAAACAATCGGTCTGGACTGAGAACCCTGACCACCCTGTTTCTTTTCATGCCACCACTCATAACACCAACAATTTCAACACCTGCTTCACAGTCCGCGCTATCAAAGTACTCCCAGACAAAAGCAGCATCTCAGAACTGAGAAAGTGGGAACTGGCCTTTCAGTTCCAACTGGGGACCAGACAACCACCTGGACTAAATTTAAGATAGCTCCAATTTTCCTCTCTCCTCCGACCTTTGCCCCTTACCTGCCATCATTTCCCACAAAACCATCGCTCACCAGAGCTTTCTCTTTCTGTACTTAGATCTATTGCAATAAATTTTTTTCTCTCGTGTGTTTTATATTATCATATTTTTTCCGTGTGTAGTATTTTTTCGTGTGTAATATTTTCAATAATTTGCGTGTGGAATAAATTTTCTATGGGGGCACTTATAGATCGTTTTCAGTAGATTCCACCCCCCCCCCCTACCCCACCCGTGTTTTCCTTGGTTTGTTTTATGCCAGCGACCTTATGACCACAACCGCGTTTCCACTCATGGAGGAAGGAATTATATGGAGGAGAAGTGACGTTGAATCGGTGAAGCAAGCACTAAACTCTCCCGCATGGTGGCAGCACCGGCAGCGACCATATGGCGCTTCCCAACAATTAAGGTGTTCACATTGTGGTAGATGCAGTGATTATTTCATTTAGTATTGTGTATAAGTGTTTAAAAATGCCAGCTTGTGTTGCGTAGGGTTGCACAAATAGGCCAGACAGGAAAGAACCTGGAATATTATTTCATAAGTAAGTTGAATTGTAATTATCGTTGTTGAAGTGAGCGGTAGACACCGCAAACTTTGCAGCACGTCTATAAATATTTAGTCATAGCTCTCAATGGGATGACTTTGTTCTCAAATTTTTCTTGGTGTAGTGTAGAAAATCAGCAAACTTGCTATTTTGCACATAATAGACTAGCATTATTTTTTAACGAGTGTTTAAAATGAGATTTAAAGGGGCGTGTTTTACTTCGCGATTCAGTGAATTTACTATTACGATTTCTTTCGTCACGTTGCTGATTATACTGACAATGGATGATGAAATTAACTGTTATGTGAGAAGCTGTGAGTTTTATTAATTTTTTAAATAGCTATTTCAGGCCATTGACTTAGGTTATTTTTAAAGCTTCATATAAGACTTGTTTCTGTTTGTAAATACGTCTATACCTATTTTTACCGATTTTGAAATCTTTCTCATCTATTTATGTCGAATGTGTTTCTAATTTAGTCTCTTTTTTTGTACAGCATTCTCCCCCCCCCCCCCCCCCCCCCCCCCCGTATCTAAATCTAACTGAGAGATAATTTTTTTACAATTGTCCTAATAAGTAGGGCTGTGAAATTAGACAACACATCTTGATCAAGAGAATGTTCATTAAGGTGACTGAATGAACATATTATTTCTGGTACCAGCCTACAAAATGTCTGGGTTGCTCATCCCTAGAGTGGGTGCTCTTACTTTTTTTCTGGTCTAGGACACATTTCAGACTAACTACAAGTGGTAGTAATAAAACTGAAATATCCATTCTGCATGTCAACCATGTAATCATTGTGGCTTTGACAGAATTAATTTTTGGTCCAACCTGCATCCAAACCTAAACCCCTCAATTTGGATGTTGTATATCCCCCAAACTAAGCAAGATATCGAAAACATTTATTCCTTATTATCGAGTTTTTTCGTCGTGTTACATAAGAATCCATCATTAAATAGGACTTTTAGCGAAATTTTTCTTCTGCATTTCAACTCAAGACACCTCACTTTTGAGACAGTATATCTCGAGAACTAGGTGAAATATCGAAAAATTTTACTCTTTATTTTTTATTTGTCTCGTCTTTTTAAATAAAAATTCATCATAAAATTTGACTTTGAATAATTTTTTCTTCTGAATTTCAACCAAAACCATTTCACATTTGAGACAGAATATCTCGAAAACTAAGCAGGATATCAAAAAATTTTAGTCTTCATTTTTTATTTGTCTCATCGAGTTACATAATAATCCATCACCAGATTGCGGCATCACATTTATACTAGAGTCCCCTTGAGGTGTTTGTACATATTCCCCGTGTTTGTTGGGAAGCGGTCAAGCCCCCACCACTCCGGCCATGCCCCCCCACTCCTCCGCCTGCCTGCTTCACTCCCATGCGTGGTAAAGGTCTCTTGCGTCGTCTCCATATTATTCCTTCCTCCATGTTTCCACTGTGCAGTCTAATTATCATTTTCGGGCTTAGGTCCTCCCACCCCCGCCTCCCCGCCATGTTGTTTCTCCCCCCTCCCTCTCCACCCCTACCAGCCGACCATGTGCACCCCGTGTGGTCTCCTCAGTTGGTTGCTAGCTTCCGCGGGGCAGGCACCTCATCCTACAACCTGATGAAGAGCTAAGCTCGAAAATTTGTATTATGTTTGTGTTTGTGTGTTTTTTCGTGTTTTGACGCCGCTGGAGCCCTCATCTTTGGTAAGCGGTGGTTTTTCTCCTATCCCAATGTCTAATATATCCGCTCTCAGCGCCTTTGTTTCCAAACAATCTATATATATATATATATATATATGTATATATATATATATATATATATAAAAGAGTGGAGAGAAAAGTAAAAGAAAACAAATCTGGAATTCGTAGAAATGCTTTAAGTAAATAAAATTAGGTTATTGTAACTCTTTTAATTTAAAAAAAAGTAGAAGGCCGAAAGCAAGCCTGAGAGAAACTACAAAAGACTGTAAATATTTGAATTAAATCAAATAAACTTCATATCGATGAGTTAGGTTTGTTGAACTTGATTCATTAATTGTGGATCATGAGTTTTTCTTGCTTTTTCATATTTGTACTAAATTTCATCTACTTTTTTATACCATATCCAAAACTTACTACTTTTGACTAGAACATCAGTTTCATCCAACGACATTACGATTCACCATTATCATCTTCTGGAGAGATGTTAAATGGGCTAGATTGCCCTACGTCCTGCCCATGGGATGTCTGGGTGTAAGGTACCCTATAGCTCACCAAAAGCATTACCATTAGTTATCCCCAGCAGTAATATATTTTATAGTTCGATTTTGAAGTCGCTTATGCAGAACATAGAAATTTTGCGTAAAGTAATTTTCAGCTTGAATGGATTTTCCAGCATTCATTTCCACAGTGAAAACTTGTCATAAGAATCATTTTTAAGTGTATTCATTATGTCTGGAAAAATTTAGTTTAAGAAATAAGTTGGTTTGTTTATGTTTTAAACAATGCTGCTAGGAAATCAAATATTTAAGACTTGAAATAACTCTGAATTGAGTAAAGCCACAGCTAATCTTTTATCACCAGCTGTAGTCACCAATGTCTAGAATATTTTGATAGTAAAATTAACTAATTGGCAGAGTTTAATTAGCAATTTTAATTAAGATAAAAAATTAAATTTTTAACTAAAAGGAATAGAACTGAGAAATTTATAGCAGTAGATAGACTAAATTGAGAGGATTATGAATATATAGTGTTTTGGCAAAAAGTTAAGCATTAGTGGAGAATTAAGATTTTGAAGATAAATTGTCGTTAATTGTTGTTGGAGTGTGACAAATTGCGCTAAGCTGATGGTGTAATAGACTTCAAGGTTAATCCTATAGAAACTGTTTCAAATGTTGAATTAAATTAAAATAGATAGAATATGATAAGAGGAAGCCCTTGTAGGAATTGCAGGTTAAATCATCTAGTATATAGGGAGATAATAATTTCTGAAAGAATTTGCTGACTTCATAAGAACAGAAAAGCTTATAAAAGTCCTCACAGCCATCTTAAAATTTGACCAGTCCTTCACTAGAAATCAAACAGTTAACTACGCGTCAGTTGGCGAAGCGAACTACTCCACGCTGTAGTTGTTACATGCCATAATCGCTTCTCACTAATGCAGGTCCACTTAAGCTCAAATGTTTTGAGGCCACCTGTGTGTTTGCCTTCGCTACGGCCTAATAATTCACCATTATCCTTCAATAATGCTGTCGGTAGTGAGTTTGTCTTCTCCTAGGAATGTGCTTAGTCTGTCAATCTTCAATGGAACTGTTGTCCGATGTCTTACTTGCAATTCTGGTTCTGATAATGTATGAGTGAACTTTATCATGAATATAAGTATTTGCGATCTTAAGACTGTCTCAACTCAACTTATTTTTTTTTTCACCATTCGTTTTTGGGGTTATAATATAAACCCGTGGCGACTGCTTTATTAAATACTAGGGGTGTACCTGTGTTTCAGTTTTGTGTTTGTGTGTTTGTGTGTGTGTGTGTGTTTGGTGTACCTGGCAAAATGACAGCTACTCAGAAAACTTTGGTCATATCATGATATTTAGTGTTTAGGGGTTGTGATAAACACAAAGCGGTGGTGGAAACTAACTAGATGAGGAGTGTGTTGGTCTACACCTCCCTCGTAATAACGAACTGTCACGAGCCATCTACTTCTACATGCACCATCGATCCAGTGGTTTATAGGCTACTAGCAGAGGCTCCGGCATTGCCCGGTTTAGTTGTTGTTGATTTACCCATACACTGTTTCTATTTATGCAATCAGTAACATGTTCCAAGTTTCATACAATTTGGGCCATCAATTTCCGGAATTACCTAGATTCATCGCCAACTTACCAAGAAAGAAGTGAGTTTAATTGGATTTATCCGTACACTATTTTTATTCGTGTGAACAGATTCATGCTTACCAAGTTTTACAGATTTCCTACCGGCCATTTCCGGTACTAAACGAACCGGTTATTTAGCAGCACACTTCCAAGAACGGGGTGGCTTGGGTGCTTTGATATGGAATGTCAGTTTCGTTTTAGTCCAGGTAACATTTCAACCTAATTACATTTGCTAATGTTGCTGCTCGAAAATCGAAACATTACGCACATTATTCGAAAATCGAAACATTACTCACATTATTACATACCACATATATAAAAGTGTATCTGGAATATTTCTGTTTATTCCGGCATTATGCAAAAAATACACATTTTTAGTGGATTTTCAGAATTTGAAAGTTTGGGTTCAAAATTAAAATTTCACGTATATCTTAAGCCGTTACGGCACCTTTACTTTAACAATAATCAAGCATTATCTGAAAACTGCTGAATCGATTTTGAACGAGTTTTCGTAGCGTCAAACATTAGATGTGTCTGAATGTGCTGGCTCATCTGCCGCTGGAGTTAAAAAAATTTCACATTATGTTACTTCATCTTGCACTGTAGCTCAAAATTAAATTCTATTTCGTACCTGTATAGTTGAATATCAGGTATTCACAGCTGTATATCAGTTATTCAGAAATAAGCGAGAAATAAAAAAAAAAATTCTTTACTTCGATTTATTTCAGGGATTTAGGGCCTATGGCACCATGGTTATCATAGAAACTGCATTACGAAACAACGCAATAAATTATAAATTGAAGAAAAGCTGCTTTGTTCTCCTAAACTGTTTTTATTTGCAACACTAAAGTCTTAATACAACGTTCTATTTCTATTAAAAGCCATCAGCCCATGCATTAATTATTATGAACACAATGACTCTACTTTTAGCTCCAAAAGCCAGATATTTTTGTCTGACATTCGATATATCGAATAGATTATAATACGACTGAAAGCTAGATTATGTCAGAAAGTAAGGAAAAATTTAATGTTTAGCTACAGGCCCAAGAGGTATGCGTCACATCCTGAGTATTTTGCTGGTGAAACCATGTATAAAATCAAAAAATGGATGACCGGGTGGGGATTTGAATACAGGTGATCTCGAGTTCAAGGCTTGAGCGCTACCATTCAACCATCAAGCTCGCTTTGTAGTTTAATTTAATTGCGATAGAGCCCATGCCCCTGTAGCAATTTCTCCACACACCTTTTTTCGCCTAACAGAGTATTTTTGCCATTTGAGTTAAGTTTTTGTATCTCAGAAATGTTGCATTTAATCTTTCTTCACAAGGAAACAAAATTCCATGTGGATTTAGTACTAAAACAGTATTCGTTGAATGTGAATACTCTTTTATGAAAAATCTTTCAACTGTCGCATTGCAATTTGGTAATGTATTCTGATGTAACAGCACAAGACAAATCAAAACTGAAGATTTTTTATATATATATGTATATCGTTTACACTTCTTGTTAAACCAGATGATGGATTCTTATCTAACTCAACGAGACACATTGAAAGTGAAATGTAAAATATTGTTTTGTCCTTGGGATATTGTATCTCTAATTTGAGGTTGACAGTTTGAAACAAAACATGGACCAAAAAAAAATCCTTAAGTCCCAAGGTACTACACACTGGACATGTACAATGGGAGTTTTGTTTTCTTTCTAGTGCTTGTGGTCAAGTTGAGAAGAAAATTGTTGTTAACGGAAAAGAATCTATACCTATAAATAATTTTTTACTTTCGATAACTCGAGAGCTAAGCGAGACATGTTTTTTTTATTTTTTTTTTTTTTTTTACTTTCTATCTGTCTCATTGAGTTATATAAGAATTCATCATCAAATTGCGGTGCAACAGTTGACGTAAAAACCGCATTAGTAAACAATTGAATAAATTATGAAATTAATAAAAGCTGTTAAAAGCCATTGCATTACTAAACAACGCTATAAAAGCTGGATTACATCAGATACACGCGCGTATAGCGTAGAATTGCACCCTAATACCAAAAAATGTTCAGTTTTCCTAAGTTGTTATTATTTTCAACACTAAACTTTTAATACAAACTTCTAATGATAAAAAAAAATCAGCATACGTATTAATTATTGCGAATGGAATGAATCTATCAGCACCTAACACTAAAGGTTGAATACAAACTTCAGATGATAAAAAAACCCATCAGTGTACGAATTAATTACTGCGAACGAAATGAATCTGTAAGCTCCAAGTGCCTGAAATTTTAGCTATACAGATTCAGTCTTTTATGCAAATATAGATAATCCAGTACTGAAAAACACAATCAATAGGGGAAAAAATACGATAAACGTTGATTAATGTGAGTAACTGAATCCAAACTGAAACGCCATAGATATTTTAGTATTAGTTTTACCTGTATAATTCAGGAGTAGTTTATGTCGCGATACATGATGTTACAACGTGACATAGTGCTTATGAAAGTTGCTTAAATAACTGATAACTAAATTCCTCGTACCATTGGTTGTAACAAAAAGGTTCAGTTTTCATTATGGTCCAGGCTGAATTTCAACCTAACCACGATCTCCGCTAATATTGGCGCCACAAATTCAAAGCTTCAATCACACGCGCATTGATACAATTATTTTGTCCTAAGTTAGCAACGTCGTGTATCACAACATAAACTTGAACCTATAATTCAACGTAATTTATCCAGAAAATTATCGTAAATAATTTATTTTAATAACATTGATATCGGAAACAAATACTAAAGCTGATTGTCAAAGACATTGCCAGACATCAGGGGCAAAGAAAATCTCCACTGATTTTTCGTTCTTAATTCCTCGCATTCAGTACGGCCATCGAGCGTTTAAAAACTAAACACCCCGTATTAAAGGAAATAATGTTTCAAGTTTTGTTCAGTTTGGAGTATGAAAAAATGGTTATTATTTTAATTTGCTCATCAAAGGCTATGGCCAGTGATATTATATTGTAGTTGTATGTTTAGTGCGACGTATGCAGCATCTAGTCATTCCTCCTGTGGAATTCCTCACCATACGTTCAGAATTTCATTTAATGCTCCTACATTATTTGACGTTGAAACATAAGACATGCCAGACAAGTGAATTAAGCTTCTAAGCTTTAAAATGGTGAAAACCCCATCGAATTCTGCTGCGTAGATTCCGAGTTTTTATACGACCAATATTTCTGGTTTTCGTTTTATAGATATAGATAGATTAAGGTACCAGAAGGCTACACAGGTCATGAACTTATGTTCACAGTTTATCCCCAAAAAATTTTCACTTGTACTGAAGATGACCCTCTTTTTTTAAAAGTGTTCCTAGTGGTTTCAGTGATAATTTATATGCAAAGGAAATATAAAATACATCCACCATTCACCAAAGTTGAAGAGAGGAGGCTTAGCAGTTATTTCCTATCCATATAAATATCAACTGACAGCATTTCTTCCACTCCATTGTTGCTGAGATTACCTGATAATTTAGGATTTTTTGAAGTATTTTTGCGGTATGGTCAGGCATAATTACAGTTGAATGGAAAGTGAAATTGCTATCTGAACCAAGTTCCAGGAAAACTTTTCATTCATGTTGACATTTTACTTGGAATCGGTGATATTTTAAACAAGGTCTTTGGCACCATGTTGCTGCTCAGTAGTGGGTAGGTGTGAGTGCTAAGAATATCCATTGTTACCTTTCATTAATTCCTTTGTGGAAATGGGGGTTTCATTTCCTTATATACAGCACAGTGCATTGAAATATAAGTGCTTACATTGAAAAAACTTTGTCAGAATATTCAACAGTAAAAAGAAGTTTAAATTGCACTGCACTGGTTGTGAAGGATCCTATTGTATGTTGTACACTGTTGAAGAAATTTACTCTAGCTTCACAGGGTATGGAATGAGGAAAAAGTATTATTTCGTTTACACTGGAAACATCATTTTAACTTAGCTCAAAGAGAGACTCAGGAGATGAATCTGTCTAATATGATAACCACTTTGAGTGTCTGTCTGTAACTATCCTACAGTATTGGTGTATGTGTTATATCTAGTATGTATGCTTTGTTTTTAGTACTTTGTGTATATACTAATAACAAAGGATAGAGAAAATGAGTCATCATTCAACAAAGTTTAAGACTACGATGATTGAAATACATACAAGATGAACATATACAATATTTCGGTTTTACACCTTATTAAAGTGATAGGGACTGAGTTATATGGTTTGGGAGGTGTACACATGCCACAGTTTACCACATCACTGGGCTCTATATGTTTTTGTTTATCTCGTATGTTTTCACTCATTGCAGCCTTCAACATTGGTGAGCGATGAGTCATTTTCCCAAGCCTTTATTTATATTGCCTAAAAGTCTTTTCTTTTTCCTTAATATCATTTGTGTACATATTGTCATAGTAATTGAAGTAGGAACTATTACTACTGGATTCTTCTTGCATTACACCTGTTAAAAGGTTATTAAAATGAATAGGCAAATAGAGAAGAACCATTGCTTGCCACAAATGTCAGATTGGTGCATAATAAATGCAAATATTTAACAATTTTGAATTTTCAGGTATAAATAATTCTTTAGTAATGCAAACAGATTGTTTCATACCTTAACATGGCAGTGGAGTTAGCCATTAAAATATCAAGTTCTTACCACATAATCCGGTGGTATATCAGTGAAAATTTCATTCTAATAATACACCATGAGAGTCACCATTCTTACATTCTTCAGAAGTAGAACATGAAGTGGGCAGGTTGGATGTTAAGAAGCAACTATACAGTTGTTTGATTACCACACTATGCTCTTTTTTTTTCTCTTGCTGAAGGATGCAACTTAAAATAGTTTAAATAAAAAGATCTCAACATTGCTCAGTCCTTACGATTTTCCCTTTCTGTATCATCTTATCGCCTGTGATAAACAATGGTTTCTTTCATTTTCCTTTCTTATGTAAGTATTTTATAAACATTTCCTTTCTTTCCCATGAAACTCTTTATTAGAAAGTTGAGTATTTACGAGAAGGAAAATTTTTGATTGTTTCAGGTACAGCTGCCAACCTGAGAAAAGAAGTTATCAGGAACAAAATTCGAGCCATTGGGAAAATGGCCCGAGTATTTTCTGTTTTGAGGTATGCATAAAATATTAGAGTTAAACTGATGTATACACGCAGTTTACAAGTCAGAGCAATAAATTAGAATAGCAAGTAAGATGTCAGTGCCTGTAAATGAACTGGATCATTTAGGAAGCACTATTCATATCAGACAACATTTGTCTTTAAACTTTAGATGCTGTTGTCATAAACCTTTCTGTTGTGAACAATTGTATATTGGTGGCAATTTTGAGGATAAGGAAAATATGATGTTGAAATCTTGGTTTAATGAATGGGTAGTAAAATGTAAGCAGAAACATAACTGACTAAATCAGTAATTTATGAGTTCACAGAAGGTAAACAGTTTAGATGCAAATTATTATTTTTTTAATAGAAACACAGAATTGTAGAATTTGGAGAGCTACATATAGTACAGGCATTTTAGACAGATTTTAGGGTTAACCTCGAAAAAAATAATGTAGAGCTGAAATTTGGCACAGACGTTCCTTAGTACTTTAGAAACAAGTACTAAAAAGTCCCCACCTCTAGGGTGTCCGCGTCATAGTTTTTTTTTAGGTCAAAAGGGCTTAAATAGGGATTGAGTGCCAAATCTGTATAAACTCGTTGTAAAATTTAAAATGTCGGACTCTGTAACGTTTTATTGCACCCTAGGTAATTAGGATAGGCTAACCACTGCATAAAAGTGTAATATCGGCACAATTATCATTTAAAAGTAAAAGTATAGTCACATTTTATCATGAAGGCAGTACGAAACATAACTTTTTTTTTCAATTTCTCTGCATTGCGGAAAAACTGTCAAAGTTAGCAGGTCGGGACCTAGGATCAAAGTTGTAGTACACACTTTCAGCATTAAAATGGTATATCGTTCATCCCTCTGCGACATATGGTTGTCGAGATACACGTTGAAACAAGCACACGTGAGTCAACGCTGGGCCGAGAGCTCCGCGCACCGCTCCCCGGCCATTATGGGTATTAACATGAAAAAAATATAATGTAGACCTGAAAATCGGTACAGATATTACTTACTACCTAAGAATCATCTTGAAAAGTCTCCATCTCTGAGGTGTCCTCTTCATAGTTTTATCAGGGCAAAAGATTTTAATTAGGGCTTAAATGTCATAATCAGTATAAACGTCTTGCAGGTCTTAAAATATCAGCTTTTGTATCATTTAATTACACTACAAGTAATTGGAAAAGCTAATTATTGAATGACAGCATAGTTTTGGACATAATTATTGGACAGAAGTAAAAAAATCTCACATTTGATAGTGAAACAGGTACAAAATATGACTTGCTTTGTAACAAAGTCAGATTTGATAAAAACTATCGAAGGCCTATTATCAAAGTTGCAGAACGCAGTTTCAGCATTGAAATGGTGTATTCATCATGTTTTTGTGACAAAACGGTTGGTGAGATATCATCGAAACATTCGAAACAACACGCAGAGCTAAGCATAAGCGCCGTTCCACTTACCCTTCCTCTTCTGTCTGCATCATTCTAATTTCTTCGAACAGTGCACTGAGATTTTGTGCCCTTGGCATTATATCTAAACTGACAGAAAGAAACCTTGAAAATGATGAAACATTTTGCAAAATTATAAATTATACAAATTTTTATTAAAATCTTTGAATAAAATTTAAAGTTCAGCTTCATCATCGTACTCATCATCTGAACTATTATAGTTGACTTTACCGCATGCACATTAGTGAACACTCCTGCCCACAATGCACACATTCAAATCTATTTTGCAGATGTTCTTACAATTGCAGGGCACCAAGTTGAGTAGATGATCCGGTGCAGGTGCAAGTCGGTTAGTCACTAGCTCAAGAGCTCCATTTTTAATTTTCCAGCCCCAATCTTCAGGACCTAAAGAATTTCCTATCCATTCTTGAATCTGTAAGTATATTCGTAGAGAATGTCACTCACATGCTGCATATGTTGGTGGAAGGGACGCAACTTGGAAGGATACAGTGACTGGTTGGGTTGTGAACTTACGACTGTATTTTATTACCAGAAGTTCATGGATATTTTGACACTGAGATTTAATATTGTCATAGTGGGCAACGGCATACGATGGATCTGAACAGATGACAACGGTAAGAGAGAAGCATCGTCGATGTGTTGGGGGGAAAACATCTGCCAATTTTTTCACTCACCACAACATGGTTGTCACTTCACTCCAAACTGAGCTTTTGAAAAACTATTATAATTTCCAACGATACGGATGTCCTCGTTGGTAGCAAGACTTGGTGAAAGCAGTCGTATAAATGTAGTTCAACCTGTCACTAGCAAAACTGCACTGACACTAAGATATAAAATTGTCATAGAGGGCAACGGCAAATGTCTTTCCTGCAGATATTATGTCTTCTTTCTGTGCGTTGGGATGTTCGAATCTTTCCATTTTGTCACGCAGTACTGCAGAACCCTTCAATAACTTCCAGTCTTGTTTTTTCCTTTGCCGAAAAGAGTGCTGACAGTATCACACCCTGTGAATGCATGACAATAGAGTGCAGAGTTTTTCATGTTTGTGATGGATTTGCAGAGTTCTGCCACGTTGAAGACCTTACTAGCAGTTTTGCTTGTGACAGGTTGAACTACATTTATATTACTGCTTTCACTAAGTCTTGCTACCAACGAGGACATCCGTATCATTGGAAATTACCGCTTACTCTTGACCCCTGCAATAATCAAGTGCAAACATGCAATGCTGGCATCCTAATCTTCTTTACACTGAATGTCATGATGACCCGTAGTCTTTAATTTGTTTACAAGTAATTCGACTAGCTGATTTATGTTATAATAGTTTTTCAAAATCTCAGCTTAGAGTAAAGTGACAACCATGTTGTGGTGAGCGAAATCATTGGCAGATGTCTTCCTCCCGACACATCTACGACGCTTCTCTCTTTCCGTTGTCATGTGTTCAGATCCATCGTTTGCCGTTGCCCACTATGACAATTTTAAATCTCAGTGTCAAAATATCCATGAACTTCTGGTAATAAAATACAGTCGTAAGTTCACAACCCAACCAGTCACTGCATCCTTCCAGCTTGTGTCCCTTCCACCAACATATGCAGCATGTGAGCGACATTATCTATGAATATACTTACAGGTTCAAGAATGGATAGGAAATTCTTTAGGTCCTGAAGATTGGGGCTGGAAAATTAAAAATGGAGCTCTTGAGCTAGTGACTAACCGACTTGCACCGGCAACAGATCATCTACTCAATTTGGTGCCCTGCAATTGTAAGAACATCTGCAAAATAGATTTGAATGTGTGCGTTGTGGGCAGGAGTGTTCACTAATGTGCATGCGGTAAAGTCACCTATAATAGTACAGATGACGAGTACAATGATGAAGCTGAACTTCAAATTTTAATTAAAATCTTTGAATAAAATTTATATAATTTATAATTTTGCAAAATGTTTCATCATTTTCAAGGTTTCTTTCTGTCAGTTTAGATATAATGCCAAGGGCACAAAATCTCAGTCCACTGTTCGAAGAAATTAGAATGATGCAGACAGAAGAGGAAGGGTAAGTGGAACGGCGCTTATGCTTAGCTCTGCGCGTTGTTTCGAATGTTTCGATGATATCTCACCAACCGTTTTGTCACACAAACATGATGAATACACCATTTCAATGCTGAAACTGCGTTCTGCAAATTTGATAATAGGCCTTCGATAGTTTTTATCAAATCCATTTTTTTTTTTAACAGTTTAACGTCCCTTTTTAACAACGTGGTCTTTAGAGACGGGAAAGGATGGGGGCAAGGAATGGGAAGGAATTCGGCCATGGCCTTTTGAAGGAAGCATCCCGGCATTCACCTGGAGTGATTTGGGGAAACCATGGAAAACCCAAATCTGGATGCCCGGACGGGGATTCGAACCGCCGTCCTCCCGAATGCGAGGCCTGAACGCTATCCGTTACACCACCACGTTCGGTTTATCAAATCTAACTTTGTTACAAAACAAGTCATATTTCGTACCTGTTTCACTATCAAATGTGAGATTTTTTTACTTTTGTCCAATAATTACATCCAAAATTAGACTGTTTTTCAGTAATTAGCTTTTCTAATTACTTATAGTGCAATTAAATGATACAAAAGCTGATATTTTAAGACCTACAAGATGTTTATACTGATTATGACATTTAAGCCCTAATTAAAATCTTTTGCCCTGATAAAACTATGAAGAGGACACCTCAGAGATGGAGACTTTTCAAGATGATTCTTAGGTAGTAAGTAATATCTGTACCAAGTTTTAGTTCTACATTATATTTTTTTCACGTTAATACCCATAATGGCCGGGGAGCGGCGCGCGGAGCTCTCGGCCCAGCATTGACTCACGTGTGCTTGTTTCAACATGTATCTCGACAACCATATGTCGCAGAGGGATGAATGATATACCATTTTAATGCTGAAAGTGTGTACTACAACTTTGATCATAGGTCCCGACCTGCTAACTTTGACAGTTTTTCCGCAATGCAGAGAAATTGAAAAAAAAAGTTATGTTTCGTACTGCCTTCATGATAAAATGTGACTATACTTTTACTTTTAAATAATAATTGTGCCGATATTACACTTTTATGCAGTGGTTAGCCTATCCTAATTACCTAGGGTGCAATAATAGGTTACTGAGTCTGACATTTTAAATTTTACAACTAGTTTATACAGATTTGGCACTCAATCCCTATTTAAGCCCTTTTGACCTAAAAAAAAAACTATGACGCTGACACCCTAGAGGTGGGGACTTTTTAGTACTTGTTTCTAAAGTACTAAGGAACGTCTGTGCCAAATTTCAGCTCTACATTATTATTTTTTGAGGTTAAACCCTTAAATGCCTGGGCTAATATGTAACTTGCTTCTCATTTTAAGTAGAGAAGGGGAAAATTAATTGACAAAGTATTTGGAAAAAAAGATGATATGTTCAAAGCTCTCTGTCTGTGGTAGACTTTAAGATGATGGTGATGATGAAACTGTTGTTAAGCAGTGAAAGAAAGGAAGGACTGGGAAAATAATCTGTCACCACAGATTAGAGCAGGAGCTGTCCCTTCTGTTTGTCCTTTTTGTTCTTTTCTCGGCGTTTGTCACTTTGTCTTTCCACTTTTTCTTGTTTCGTTTTTGTTTTTTTCCCACGTTTTCTTGCCATTTTTTCATAAATATACACTGATGTATTTTAAAGTGTGTTTGTAATTTTTGTATGTCTATTTCTCCTGCCTTTGAATGTGGCAAGTGATGGTCTATTTTCTGTTTCATTCCTGATTTTCATATAGTTTATCCATTTTTGTCACAGTATGTCCGTTTTTTTTTTATTTACTGATTTGTACACCGATTCTTATTCAGCATATATTTTCAGTTTTCATAATTTATGCGGTATGACTTATCCGAGGTTTCTCGAGAAGTGAATGACCTAACTGGTTTACAATAAAATGGGTGCAAAACAAGGATGCTAGATTTGTTGCTGGAAATTACCACAGAATGCAGTCAGTAACAGATATAAGAAAAGAGCTGGAATGAGATTCAGTGGAAGACTGGAGGGGGGTGAAGAGGGTCATGGGAGTGTTCAAGTCGTATATTGGTGATGAAGCATGGAAAGATATTGGTGTAAGAATTAAAAGTTATGCATGGAAGGGGAAAGATGACCATGAACACAAGCTGGCACTCTATTTCAGGCACAAGGGTGTAGGAAGATGCTGCTTTTTTGGGTAAGGGTGTCTGTGTTTATAATAAGTTTCAAATAGAAATGATGGATATTTTACCACAAATGTTGAAAGAATATAAAGCTAATATTTGCAGAGGGTTAATGTAGGTGGGTGCAGGAAAGGGAAAAGATGGGTGTTTAGGGAAATTGCCACCAGGGCGTGTGTTTCATCGCAATTTAATTAAATATTATTATATTTTTAATATCATTACCATATATGTGGGCATAGGAATGTTTCCCCTCATAAGTGGTGGGGATTCCTGTTGCCTTTCCCGTAATTTGATGGAAGAATTCTTTAGTATCTATTGTTAATTTATATTTTTTTCTCCAATTATGCATCTTTTTATAGCAAAATCAATGTGTAACTTTTGCGAACATCAGCTTGAGCACTTATTCAAATATGGCTTACTGACGTGGTAGTCCATAAGTGTCATCAAAGTGTTTTTTGTCATTCTTCATAACCAAATTAACTGTGATTTTTTAATGACATTATTGTTATCATATCAATTATAGAAATATTTCAGTTGATAATAGAGTCATTTAAGGGAATTAACAGGTTGATGGGGTGAACTATAATGTTGTAAAAAGAAGGCATTCACTGAAACTCTCCGATGTGATAAATTTTGCTAGGCATCCCATAATCCCCAAAAAAGGAAAATGAAAGGCTTTGACTGGAGTAAATGGAGATTTGCTGAAGATGGCTACCTACTGTTATGCTTACCTTAGGTATCTTCTTTAAACTAAAGGTTGGAAAGAATTACGGATTAACCTTCCTCCATATCTATATATACACCAAATCATTTCCACTATCTTCAGTTACTGTAATGGATTATTGGTCTGTTTGCTGTAATACATCTTGTCAGCTTAAAATCCAGTTACCAGTTACCTAATACCTGCAGTGTGAAATTTCCTTGCTTGAATGAGAGAGGTCAAATCCACATAGTATAAGGTAACAAGGGAAGTGGTGAACAATTTATCAAAAACACTAAAATAATTTAAAACTTGTAAAGGGCAAAAGTAGTTAGTGGTGGTAATTACACAAGGAAATGGACGTTCAAGGAAATTGCCACTGGATCATTGGCTCCATCATAATTAAATGAATCAAATAACATAAGGTCCTTCTTGATGTGTACACGTTCGATTGCCTTGCCATACATCTCACTTCATGACTGAGATTTTTTTCCAATATATTGTAAAGGGTGTTTTTTTTTTTGTGTTTGTCTTGGCTCTTTTGCATTTTATCGTTGAGAGTGAATGGTGTTTCTGTAGCGTTCTTTATTGTCATTCCTTAATAGAATTCACACTAGTTCAGAAAGCTGCAGAAAGGGTATCAAAATTACAAGTTTGATATCACTGAAGACGTTTGTAGTTACAAAAATTTGATGTGTTAGAAAGATATCTTATGAGATTACATTTTACCAGAATATCTTCTCCTATCATTAGGACAGCATATATTCAATAATGCAAAAACAGCTACATTTGTCTTTTGAAATACTCTGTTTTATTTCATTAATTATTTCAAGTAAATGGCCTGAAATCATTTTATTTTTTCACCTAGGCATTGCATCTGTTAAGTTGTTGAAATTCATTTTTATTTGATTCAGTTGAATGGCATTCCTCAGGGTTGTTTGTGTAGAAGCTAATATTGTGACATTAGAAACTACACAGTTCACTGCTGTTCATCTAAGCCCAGCAGTTGCAACTGACCTTTGAATCCATGGCCAAAATGGATAATAGGAATTGGCATTTTGGTGAAAGTTTGTAATTTTTGAGAATATGTTTTCCTTCTTTGATATTGTATTGGTTTGAAGACTCGGCTTGCTACCCTTTCTGAAAGAACACCAGGTTTTCAGTCAATTTAAAATGTATACCTGGAAAGTGATGCTGCCACTGTTTTACAAAGTCCTGACTTGGCAGTGTTGTGCATATTGCATCTGGGGTGATCATAGGATACTGGACAGTTTATACTTGATTTGAATGCATGTAGAGATTTCATCATGTCATCCCAACTTCAATCTCTTGAATCGTGGTACACAAACAATCATTTTCCGTTGTGTATGACTCCTTAACACTATCTTGTCCCTGCTGACTAGTGTGAAATTTGTTCTGTATTACAGATTGAGTGAATGGAAGAATCTATCTTATATTGTTTCTGGTAAATACTTGCATATCAACTAAGACTTTTTATATTTTGTCATTAGCTGTGTTGGATAAATCGAATTTGGAAGGACCTTCGTGTCGAATGATGCATTTACTGTCTTCCCCTCCCCCACTTCTCCCCTTATAACTAGAAATTCTTTACCCTCAGAAGAAGAAAACTTAAATTTCATTTAAGAAGGTTTTTTTTTTTTGGCTACTTTTTCATTTCTGGTGCTCCATTACCTGTCGTAAAGTTTTGATATTCCATACATTTTTAACATATTGTAATTAAGAAAAATTAAGAAATTAATAAGTTGTTTTAAGTTAAACTTGAAGATTAGTCATTTTAATACAAACAGAAAATTCTATGTATTATCATAACCCATGGAGAACTTAGTGTTATAGAAAAATTAACTAATCAGATTTTCATGAAGTTATGCAAAAAATAGGTATTTTAATGTGAAATGTAATCATTCTATATAAATGCAATGGTGTTTTAGTATTGATACTAAGCAGAACCATTTGTTATGATTTTATCTGATATTTTGTAATGTTGTATCGTTGGAACTTTTACCTCAAAATAGATGTCACAGTTTATTAGAATGTTAGTCTTTGATGTAGTCATTTGATTTACATTTTCAGTGAATTCTAACAAACTATATTTAAAAATCTGTAGGAATAAATAACAAAAGTTATATAGTTAAAAATATGTTAACAGAATCCAAGAAAGTATTTTTTATGATTTGTGGTTCATACCTGTTTTGGTTACAAACAGATGGTCATTTCTTTGTCTGTCCACAAGGCCATAAGACTGTAAAAACCCCATCCAAATTTGTTCTGTAGTTTTTGATTAATGCAGTAAAAAAGGGACAAACAGATACCGATTTTCAGATTTATTTATGGAGAGATGGTTGTAAAACTTTCTCACACATTAATGTTTTTGTTATTAATGTTATTCTACTGTTACAAACATTATGTACACTAATTAATTAGTTAAAATTAGCCATTTCATTGTCATTTGTAATGATGTATTAACTTTTGTATGGAATGTGTCTTAATAACAATATATATAGAATGAAATGATTTTACTCACCTTTTAACTAGCCAGATCACTTCATATTAAAAATTTACAGGCATTCAATCTATTCCTGTGATATGTCTGTTAATGTACAGTAATTTAGGGAAAATTTCAACCTGTGTTGTGTCCTTGTTCCTATTTTTAACTGCCATAATAATTACTCCAGTTTTTAAAATTTGATGTTTTATCTTATTTAGGGAGGAGAGTGAAAGCGTTCTTCAGCTTAAAGGATTGACTCCAACTGGTTCTTTACCTTTGGGGGCACTGTCTGGTGGTAAAACATCACTCAAGAATGGTATGTAAATTTTATATAACTTTATAAAGTGGTTCAGATTATGCAAAATAAATTAGAAGACTGTTTTAGGGAATTAACATACCGTGACTCAGGGTTACTTGGACCCTAGGGGGTAACTTGAGCCCATTACGATAAAATGATAAAATCCCGCTCGGGTACTTATTTGTTGAGGAGATGCACGTAGTTCCTAGTTTCCCCGCTGAGTAGAAGCATTCTGCAGACTCTAGCGCTATCCACATGGTTATCTAAGTTACTTCCTGAGTTTAGTTGAGGTTACGATGTTGTCTAGCAACGTGCACAGAATTTTCTACCGGACAACTTTTATGCTTTCAAAGCATACAATTCATTGTTGAAATCAGGTAAGTGCATTTTTTTATTGTCAGACCCCTTACTAATGTAATTTCAACCAAAGATTGTCAACATCAATAGTTATTTAAGTTATTTATAACAAAATCTGCGACGGGGAGCCGGTAGCCTAATTGTAGGGTTACTTGAACCCACCATTGGCGTGGCTAATTTCAGCCTTGAGTTAGTATCAGACGCTTTTATTGCACACCTTGAAAGCAAACGTCAGGATTTTGTTAAGACTCGTCCCACCAAAAAGAGGAAACTGCAATTCCCAGCCGGAAAAAGCATTAGTGCCGCTGATGTCAATGATTCAATTGAGGATAAAACATCCAATCAATCCAATAAGAGGAAAGGACAAATAGAGAAATCTTATAATAAGGAGCTCACATCAAACCGCAAGAAAAAGCAAACGAAAAGAGGCTGGGAATCATCGTCTGAAGATGCAGATGATTTCAGCCTCCAATCGTCGAGAGAAAGAGAGTTAAGTTTTTTGAACAGTGAATTTGATCCTTTGGAGCTTGTAGATTTGCCGTCAACTAGTGACGCTAGTGAAGTTAGAGCGAAGAATAAACTCTCCAATCAAGATGAAAACATCATCGAGGATAAGGACGATGAAAACTTAGTTGAAAATGAACTAAAAGAAACATTAGTCGAAGGCAATTTCGTCATAGTGTTGTGGGAGAAAAAGGAATTTCCCGGCATCACAAATATCGATGAAGAAGGTGCAGTTGTTGAGTGCATGCAACGCACTCTAAAAGGTTGGAAATGACCAGAGGTGAAAGACGTTCTACATTATAAGTGGAGTGACATTAAAAAAAAAGATTGATCCTCCTAAAATGCTAAATAGTGGAATATTTTCTGTCCAGTCAATCAAAGAAAATGTCTAGATAAAGAACCAATATGTAATTTTCCGTTTTTGTAACTGTAATGTTCTGGAAAATATATTTCTTCATTGATTAAATTGTATTTTTTCAGATCCTATGTCCTACATGAACTCAACAGACGCTTACAATGCTTTATTATATGGAAACTAAACATGGGTCCAAGTAACCCAAGGTCTACTTGAAACCATTAAAAAAAAAATTTCAAGAATTTAAAAAATCAAATAAATCAAAATTAAAGGTTAAATTCTTAATTTACAGGTATTCTTTATAAATTATAAGTATAAAGTAAAGAAATCATTCTATATGTATGAATATAAATAAGGATTGATCAGAAATACCGCTAAAAGTGGGTCCAAGTAACCCTGACTCACGGTACTGTTTTTGAAAACAGTTTTGGAATGTAGGGTTGGTTGTAATTTATTCTCAAGCCATACTGACAGTTTTTTGTCGTGAATCTTCATATTTCTCTGACTTCTTGTTCAAACAATAATACATTAGGTACAATGAATCAGAAACGGGAGAGTCTAAATCGGAGGATGAACTTAACAACACAATTAGAAATGAGCAGATCCTGAGGATATCTTGAAGCTAAGAAACCTGAAAAAATATAAAGGGGCTGGTATAGATAATATTACTACAGATGTCTTAAAGATAACAGGATTTGACATTGTACCTTGTCTTAAAATATTTAAATTGAGTCTGGATACTTGTTGCTTACCAGAGGACTGGAAAACTGCGAATGTAGTGCTGGTACATAAAGGAGTTGTGAGAAATAGTAAAAAATTATAGGCCATTCAGTTTGACATGAGTGGTAGGTAAATTAATGGAGAGATTGATATGCAACCACATCAGAAATATATGTGAGGACTGTAAGTGGTTTTCAAGTAGGCAAAATGGATTTAGACAAGGATATTCATGTGAATCTCAGTCTGTGAGATATATGCAAGATATTTCGGATGAAATGGACAAGGGAGGCCAAATTGATAGTGTAGCACTAGATCTTTCAAAGGCTTTTGGCAGTGAGCCATAATATGGTAGTAAATAAAGTAAAAACTATTGGAGTGGATGAGAAAGTGATTTTCTGGGTAAAAGAATTTTTAAAAGGTAGAAAACAGAAAGTAAGGTTAGGAAATGCAGTATCAAAAGAAATGGAAGTAAAACTGGAAGTGCCACATGGTAGCGTATTGGGACCATTGCTATTCATTATTCTAATGAATAATTGTGTTGAATGTTTACTATCAGAAATTAGATTGTTTACTGATATGCAAATGGAGACTTTACCGGCGTATTGATTCAATGAAAGTTTCACGGGAGTCCAGCCGGATGGTGTCATAAAACGACGACGTTTTGACAACCTGCTAGGTTGTCTTCATCAGGTCTATTTAGATGTTTCTTCTCGAAATCACAAACAGACTGGCTTTGCTGCCTCCGAAATTCGAATGTCGTGTATAGAGGGTTGCCAGGACGCCCAATCAGCGCGCTGGAACTGAGGGTATCAGTGTTTCGAACTGCGTATGGAGCCAAAATGGTCACGCATCCAAGCTCTGACCACGCTCACCGTTGCTTAACCGGTCTACCGCAAGCCGGGGGTATCAGTGTTGCGTATTGAGCCATACGAGTGCTTGGATGGGTGACCGCGTATGCCTCAATACGCAGTCCGCAACACTGATACCTCCGGCTTGCGGTAGACCGGTTAAGCAACGGTGAGCATGGTCAGCGCTTGGATGGGTGACCATTTTGGCTCCATACGCAGTCCGAAACACTGATACCCTCAGTTCCAGCGCGCTGATTGGGCATCCTGGCAACCTTCTATACACGACATTCGAATTTCGGAGGCAGCGAAGCCAGTCTGTTTGTGATTTCGAGAAGAAACATCTAAATAGACCTGATGAAGACAACCTAGCAGGTTGTCGAAACGTCGTCGTTTTATGACACCATCCGGCTGGACTCCCGTGAAACTTTCATTAGATTGTTTACAGTTGACACAATTCTGTCTAAAAGGATCAATATGGTAGAGGACTGCAAACAGCTTCAGGGTGATCTGGACAGGATATATAGTTGGGTTGATAAACGTGGGATGAAGATAAATGCAAAGAAGAATCAGCTTATTAGATACACAGATAAAAAAAAAAAACTAAAGGTTGATTATGACGATAAGGTGGGGAAAGAATAGCTTGACGAAGACTTGAAATGTATATATTACATTTGATAACAAGCCTAACTAGGAAAGACACATTGGACAGGTAGTGGGAAAAGGTTTCAAAATTCTGCCATTTTTGGAGAGAGTGATGAGGGGATTTACGAGAGAAGTAAAGGAATTGGGTTACAAAACTTTGGTCAGATCATTGGTTGAATATGGTAGTGTAGTGTGGGACCAACATTTTGAGTATCAAATGCAGGAGTTCGAGAGGGTGCAAAAGAAAAAGAAAAAAAGGTTGCTAGATTTGTTTCTGGAAATTTCAGGGGAATGCAATCGGTAACAGATATGATAAAAGGGCTGGAATGGGAGTCATTGGTAGACAGGAGGATGGTGAAAGGGGTCAAGGGAGTGTTCAAGGTGTATATTGGTGATGAGGCTTGAGAAGAGATTGGTGATAGAATGAAAAGTAATGCATAGAAGGGATAAGATGACTATGATCACAATCTGGCACTCGATTTCAGGCACAATGGTGTAGTAAGATTCACTTTTTTAAGTAAGGGTGTCAGGTGTTGGAATAAGTTACCAAGAGAAATGATAATTATTTTCTCCAAAAGTTGAAAGAATTTAAAGTTGAAATTTGTAGAGGACAAATGTAGGTGGGTGCAGGAAAGAGGGAAGATGGGTGTGCAGGGAAACTGCCAAGAGCATGCACTCCTTTGCAATTAAAATTAAATTAAATACCCCTTACATTGCTTCACTGCCTCCCCCACTACCCTCAGAGCTGGTCCTAAACAAATTTGTCTTGCTACTAAATATCCCTTGTCTTCATCCTATTCTCCCCCCCTCCCCCCAGGTTGTTTGTACAACTTCCTACATTCTATCTAGGAATATAATTTGTTGTGCATAAAATTCTTTTTAGGACCTCGTGTTTGTGCTCCTGAAGTCTAAGTCTGCCAAACCTTTAAACTCTTCTACTGCATTAAAATGCCTCTCAGTTTTTTCCTGAGGTAGGTTATTTTAAAAAGCTTGCACCATGGACCTAGACACAACAATGAATGCCAAACCTTTCCCCAGTCCTCCCTCCCTACAAATGCATTGTTGGGAAAACCTTTCCGATCTGTATATTAGTACAGGCATTTTAGACAGATTTTAGGGTTAACCTCGAAAAAAATAATGTAGAGCTGAAATTTGGCACAGACGTTCCTTAGTACTTTAGAAACAAGTACTAAAAAGTCCCCACCTCTAGGGTGTCCGCGTCATAGTTTTTTTTTAGGTCAAAAGGGCTTAAATAGGGATTGAGTGCCAAATCTGTATAAACTCGTTGTAAAATTTAAAATGTCGGACTCTGTAACGTTTTATTGCACCCTAGGTAATTAGGATAGGCTAACCACTGCATAAAAGTGTAATATCGGCACTATTATTATTTAAAAGTAAAAGTATAGTCACATTTTATCATGAAGGCAGTACGAATCATAACTTTTTTTTCGATTTCTCTGCATTGCGGAATAACTGTCAAAGCTACCAGGTCGGGACCTATGATCAAAGTTGTAGTACACACTTTCAGCATTAAAATGGTATATCGTTCATCCCTCTGCGACATATGGTTGTCGAGATACACGTTGAAACAAGCACACGTGAGTCAACGCTGGGCCGAGAGCTCCGCGCACCGCTCCCCGGCCATTATGGGTATTAACGTGAAAAAAATATAATGTAGACCTGAAAATCGGTACAGATATTACTTGATACCTAAGAATCATGTCTTGAAAAGTCCCCATCTCTGAGGTGTCCTGTTCATAGTTTTATTAGGGTAAAAGGTTTTAATTAGGGCTTAAATGTCATAATCAGTATAAACGTCTTGTAGGTCTTAAAATATCAGCTTTTGTATCATTTAATTGCACTATAAGTAATTGGAAAAGCTAATTATTGAAAGACGGCATAGTTTTGGACGTAATTAATGGACAGAAGTAAAAAAATCTCACATTTGATAGTGAAACAGGTACGAAATATGACTTGTTTTGTAACAAAGTCAGATTTGCTAAAAACTATCGAAGGCCTATTATCAAAGTTACAGAGCGCAGTTTCAGCATTGAAATGGTGTATTCATCATGTTTTTCTGACAAAACGGATGGTGAGATATCATCGAAACATTCGAAACAACGCACAGAGCTAAGCATAAGCGCTGTTCCACTTACCCTTCCTCGTCTGTCTGCATCATTCTAATCTCTTCGAACAGTGCGCTGAGATTTTGTGCCCTTGGCATTATATCTAAACTGACAGAAAGAAACCTTGAAAATGACGAAACATTTTGCAAAATTATAAATTATACAAATTTTTATTAAAATCTTTGAATGAAATTTAAAGTTTAGCTTCATCATCATACTCATCATCTGAACTATTATAGGTGACTTTATCACATGCAGATCTTCAACAATGTCCACACATTAGTTATCACTCCAGCCCACAACGCACACATTCAAATCTATTTCGCAGATGTTCTTACAATTGCAGGGCACCAAATTGAGGAGATGATCCGGAGTAGGTGCAAGTTATTAGTCACTAGCACAAGAGTTCCATTCTGAATTTTCCAGCCCCAATCTTCGGGACCAAAAGAATTTCCTAGCCAATCTTGAACCTGTAAGTATATTCGTAGAGAATGGATGGCCAATGTACCATATATTCGTAGAGAATGTCGCTCACATGCTGCATATGTTGGCGGAAGGGACGCAAGCTGGAAGGATGCAGTGACTGGTTGGGTTGCGAACTTACGACTGTATTTTATTACAAGAAGTTCATGGATATTTTGACACTGAGATTTAAAATTGTCATAGAGGGCAACGGCAAACGATGGATCTGAACACATGTCAACGGGAAGAGAGAAGCGTCGTCGATGTGCCGGGGGGAAAACATCTACCAATGTTTTCGGTCACCACAACACGGTTGTCACTTCACTCCAAGCTGAGCTTTTGAAAAACTATTGTAACATAAATGAGCTAGTCGAATTACTTGTAAACAAATTGAAGACTACGGGTCATCATGACATTCAGTGTAAAGGAGATGCGGATGCCAGCATTGCATCGTTTGCACTTGATTAATGCAGGGGTCAAGAGGTAGTGGTCATTTCCAACGATACGGATGTCCTCGTTGGTAGCAAGACTTAGTGAAAGCAGTCGTATAAATGTAGTTCAACCTTTCACAAGCAAAACTGCTAGTAAGGTCTTCAACGTGGCAGAACTCTGCAAATCCATCACAAAGATGAAAAACTCTGCACCCTATTGTCATGCATTCACTGGGTGCGATACTGCCAGCGCTCTTTTCGTCAAAGGAAAAAAACAAGACTGGAAGTTATAGAAGGGTTCTGCAGTACTGCATGGCAAAGTGCAAACATTCGAACATCCTAACGCACAGAAAGAAGACATAATATCCGCAAGAAAGATGTAATGGCTATTTATAACCTAGAACAACATATCTGATCGTAAATTAGACGAAAAGGGTGACATCATAGGGCAACGTCATAGATTGACATCATGCCGTGACAGGTGACGTCATACGTGATGGCTGGCTTTTTTATTAACTAGTTAAAAATTTTTTAACAAAGCTTACTTGTCAAAATATAGTTGTCTAATATTTTTTTAACATTTTGTACCCTTTTGGTATATTACTAATGCTATAACCTTCTGCGATATACGCATTTATATATATCATTTCAGTCTCTCCTGACATATCGATAATGCACACCTCCCGAACCATATGACTCATTTTCTACAGCATGAATAAGGTGTAAAACCAAAATATTGTGTATTCTTGTGTTTGTCATATGTTTTTCACTCATCGCAGCCTTCAACTTTTGTGAGTGATGAATCATTTTCCCTTCCATTGTAAATTATACTCTGTTTGAAATAAATAGTAAAATACACAATTATGGCACTAGAAGTAAAAATGATCTTCACAAGGATTACAAGTTGTTGTCATTTGTTCAAAAGGGATCCAATATTCAGGGAAACATATCTTTAATATGCTCCCAAAACGTCTTAAATGTCTAGCAGATGATAAGATTAAATTCAGGAAAAAATTGAAGAATTCTCAATTGACAACTATTCCTACTGTGTTGAAGAATTTATATCTAATATATCTACAAAATTATTGCCACTAGATTGTCTAAATATAGTTGAATGTATTTAATGTACCATGTATGCTATGACTGTACATCTTCTGGTGTATGTATCATTTTATAATGCAAATGTTTTACTGTAAATTGACAACTTCCCACATCCCACAGAGCCACTCTCTTATATTTGGATCTATGGAAAATGAATGTATTTTATTTTAGGCATATAGTATTTCAGTTAATTCCTCTAATTCCAAAACATTGGACACTAGACATTTCTCTTATATGGAGACCCAACATAGGAATAAATTTGGCTATCACTTTATGAACATATTTGCTTTCTCTCCCAATGTTACAGTATGTAATTGAATTGAACTAAGTTAATTGAAGCAACATTTATATTACAATTGATATACTGCCAGATTGTATTGTAAAAACGTGATGTTTTGATGGCTATCTGCACCATCTTCATCAGGAGTGAAATTATATGTATGTACTTGTCTGCTGACTGATAGCTAATGTGTCAGCTCAGATGCTGTATGCCTCTTTTTTAGTACATGGTTTTGTTCCCGGTCGGCACACTGAAGGGAAATGTCTTGCTACCAATGGGCATGAATATTTGTTCTTCTTTATGGCCCGCGGACCCGAATATGGAACAGTCTTATGATGACAATGTGACAGAGGCGTGACTCTCTCTCTGAAGTTTTGCCAAGGCTGGTTTCTTGCTTCACTAAGACATAGCCTACCGTCTCTGTTGAAAGATTATGCTAGTCGAATTTTAGTTGCTTCCTTGACTGTTGAGTTCCAAAAATGTGACTATGGTTCTAGTATCTTAATGTTATTGAAATGTACTCCGTGGTTTTAGTTATGTACATGTTTGGCCTTCACTTATTTGTTGTCCTGTCTTTAAGGGGAGGTATTTTCCACCTAGAACAGTACAACAAATGAGTGATTGCTGAAAAAATGTATGAACACAGCCATAGAATGGATTTTTATATTATTTTGATACCAGTCAGGATGTCAGATTTTTGGGATTCAGTAGTGAAGGGAGGAAGTTTGACAAGCTGATGTTTTCAATAGATGCAGTAGGTTATATCTTAGGCCTGGAATCTGGCCTTGGAAAAACTACAGAGAAAGCATTGCACCTTTGTCCAGCTGCTACTATAAGATGGCTTCATATTAGGGTCCGTGGGCGACATTGATGACCTAACATGCATGTCCTCTGGCAGCCGGCTTTTGGACTACTGGGTGCAGATAATCACGTGCTATAGGGTACAACACCTGAGCTTACTCATTAGCTGTTAGTCAGCAGACCTGTTCAAATGCTTACCCACCTGATGAAGACAGTGACGTTACACATTGAAGTACAGTAGAACTCCAATTATTCAAATCAGTTGGGACCGGACTCCATTCGGATAATCAAAAATTCGGATAGTTGAATTTTTTCTGAAAAGAGGTCTATTCTGATTAATTACTGTATATATGTTGAAAATGGAGAAAAAACTATTTTCAAAGAAAAGGAGCTTTTAATTAAAGCATCTCGGTCAAAGTAGCTGTTTGACTGTGTTCATCCGTTTTTGGGCATCCAAGTCACGCATCTGCTTGACAGTTAGAAGTTGCATGTGGTCACACTCGGGCTGATGCTCCATCCTCTTCAAAGCAGTTTTAAGGCCGGCAAATGCTTGACTAGCTGATGGTCCTGTGGCTGCTTCAGCTTCGAAATTAGTGTAATCTTCTTCCTTGACACTTCCTTGTATCACACTTTCGATAAGTTCATCATCTTTTAGAAATTCATACCCAGGGTCTGACAAATCACACACTACCCACTCTCCTATATCTTCAGCACTAATTTCTGAACATCCAGGAATTTTCAAAAGAATGTTTCTGAATTCCTAGAGTGACATTCCCATCTTCTCTTGTCCCTTCCCTCTCCTTTTCTTGAGCTACTTTTTCCTTTTTCTCCTTTTCCTTCTCTTCTTCAGTTGGTATGTCTTTCAACTTGTTCCATGCACGTCTTAATGTGACTGCCTTAACCAAGCTCCAAACTTCCGCCACCATGTAGGTGCAATCTTTCAAATATTATTATTATTGTGGTTAGCCAACACACCACCTCCGTCTTCACCCTCCACCAAAAGTTTCCCTAAGAGTCACTTTCTGTAATGGCGTTTCATGGTTTTGATAACAGACTGGTCCAATGGTTGCAACAAGATTGTGACATTTGGCAGTAAAAAGATTGTTTTAAACTGCCATTCCCTCTTTCCAACAATTCTTCGGTGGGATTAGTTAAAAAAACCGATTAGAATATTCAGCGATTCGGATAGTCTGAGTTGGAGTTCTACTGTATCACATTTTTAGGAGCACAATCCTTGAAGATTCATTGCAATCATACACCAGTAAAGTTTTCATTCTTAAATCATTTATCTTATTTATAATCTTTCTATGACTTAAAAGCAACAAAAGCAGAAGGGAAGTAATGAATAGTTTTAATTTCTATGTGACCCACAGTAGGAATAGAATGGATGTCTTATAAAATTGTTAGGATATTCTTAAGCACCACAAAATAAATACTCTGTGGTGTTTTTTCAGTAGCTTCTAAGTTTGTTAAAAATGCAGTGTATTGGCACTTCATTTCTTCGCAGTTGCTTGAAAAAGTAGAATAGTTATTAAAGGAATGCTCATAAGCTTGATTCTGTAATTATGTAATGTTGTACATATTTCCTCACTATAACGGTGACATCTATAGACCGATAATATAACGAAAACATCCCTATTGAATATAAATAACTTGTAAGCCTGTCAAATTATGGGCTGGATGCGGTGTTCTGGCCATTTGTTTCTACACAATACTTAACTAAAGAAAGATTGTTATTAAATTGCACTCTGAACTTTGATTTTGTAATGATATAATGCTATGCATATTTCAGCTCCACATTATTCCATTGTAAAATCCTCTTCATAGTTAACACATAGATTTAGACAAAATATGTACCTTTCTTTACGATTGGTTTCAAGTTTTAATATAAAGATAAATTAAACCATTTCAAAAACATAAATAGGTAACCTGAATTCCTTTGCTTGCTGTAATAGCTAAATGTATGGACACAAAGTATAGTGAAAACATCTACTTTGAATTAGTATAAATTAAGAACAACTAATAATTAATATGTGTATTTAAATGAAATACTTACTTTTTGTGGTTGGTTTGCAATTTAAAACATACTAAACCATTACAGAAATTTTTTTTATGCTTCATTGGTAGGTTGCTATGACAGTGTTATCTACTGATAGTGAGTACCATACCTCGCCTGCTGTTGAGGGCAGTGCACGTGGGAAAACATCCTGGGGGAAAGGGGGGTGGATGAATCAGATATTATTAATAAATAAATTACGTCAAAGCAATTGACTTTTTTGTGTTTGTCTCCCGTACGGGTATCACTTCTTTTGCAGAAGCATCTTCAGCGGGTTTTTTGTTGTGTGGTCTATTGTATTTCTTTTAGCTCCATTCTCAGCATCAGTGCTTTTGCATTTTCGGTGGGAAGTGTCTTCATGTTTGAGATTCACAACACTACACTTTTGCACTGCACTATGTGTTTGTTATTACTTATTACGAAGTGGTCTATTGTATTTCTTTTAGCTCCATTCTCTGCATCAGTGCTTTTGCATTTTCGGTGGGAAGTGTCTTCATGTTTGAGATTCACAACACTACACTTTTGCACTGCACTATGTGTTTGTTATTACTTATTACGAAGTGCAGTGCAAAAGTGTAGTGTTGTGAATCTCAAACATGAAGACACTTCCCACCGAAAATGCAGAAGCACTGATGCTGAGAATGGAGCTAAAAGAAATACAATAGACCACAAAATAAAAAACCCGCTGAAGATGCTTCTACAAAAGAAGTAAAACGCGTACGGGAGACAAATAAACACAAAAAAGTCAATTGCTTTGGCGTAATTTATTTATTAATATTATCAGCAATTGAGGAAAAAATGATCCACAACATCCAGATATTGAATCAGATATTTTTAATGTAACAACAATTTTGCGAGACTTGTGTGTGAAGTTATTTTAGCTTTACTGTTAGCAGGGGATGTTTTATAATAATTAAATCAGGAGTGTTGGGTTATCGATGAGAACCAACAATTAATTGATTGATTTAATGATAAAAGAAACGTGAGTTCGAGCAGTAAAAGGAAATCTTAAATTCTGATACTAATACTAGAAATATGTCTGTGCTAAATGTATCTTAATGCTTCATCTCTATATGTTGCTGTAACCCAAAAATTAGTTTGTGCTACATTTTTCCAGTAATTATTTTACTTTCCTTTTTATCCTTGCAATAATAATGAATAATACTAATGAGAAAGGTCTTATTAGATGTATCGTGCTAGATACTTCAGAAGTTGTACTTTAGTTTACCTCTTTGTATAAAAAAAAAGGTATAGTTTTTTAATATATATATTTTTACATGAGAAATGTACTGTAAGAAAACTTTGTTGTTTCTGAATTAAAGATAAACATTTTAGCTGTCTTGTGTTAAACATTTTATCATATAAAGTGATCTCTTATGAAATCTGTATTTCTTTCTGCAGCATTACAAGGATTTTCTCCAAACCACAAAATTACATCATTTGCTGAAGCAAAAGGTCTGGATGCTATAAATGAAAGAATGCCTCCAAGGAAGGATGCGCCACCAACACCAGCGTCTGAAGACAAGAAATCTCTTCAGACTGGGAACCAGACAAACAATGCGCATTCAAACACAAATGCTCATTCGTGAACCTTTGATTTTGGGCAGATTAATGAAAGGTAGAGACAACAAAAGATTCCCAGTTGTCCTTTATTAATTGTAGGACTATTCCGTGCTCACAATCATACCAGTCACAATTCATAATTTTAGTGTTATTTTGAATGAAGGATTATTGCCTTAAGTAAACTAACACTTTGGTGTCTGCAATAAAGATTACCAAAAAGAAAGTGTGAGACATTTGATTTCAGATGAGAAACACTACTGCTGAGTAAACATTCATAGGTGTCATATTTTTAAAAATTCTAATGAAAGTTCTGTATTCAACATTATATTGATTATGCTGTATAGGATAGAGTGAAGGGAAATGGAAAGTCATGGAATGTGATGAATTGTTGCAGACCCTTACTCTACATTGTAGAACAAGTATTTGTGGGGGAGAAGCACTTTAATTCAAAAGTGATTTAAGAGTAGTTGGTCATATTTATTCAGGTTGGGGTAAGAACTGAAAAAAGATTGCATTAGTAACAAAAATATACTTAGATAAGCGTTTTCAGTAATCACCATAATATCATATGAACCATAAGAGATTGTGAATTGAGATATCTATTTATGGAATTGGCACAAACACTTGTTCACAAATGAAGGGAAGTGTGTGATGGCATAATTTCTTCTGAAAGGGAATGATTATAGGTTAAACCTTCAACCAAGTATGCTAAATTACCTGAAATCATAACAGAGTCATAATAATATACAATTTTCAATGCAGAATTTTTTTAAAAAAAACTCCTAAACCATAAATTTCCGGCCTGATTCTTTTATCTCTTTCGAGGCTTTCCTATGTTTCTTCATAATAAATTGTGGGTTTTATATGTATCCAATCATAAGGTTCAAAACCTGCCTCTGCTTTATTTTTTTTACACCGACTACCTATTGCTTTTCCGATTTCTTGATTTGTTTATGTGGCATTTTAATTGCTAACCTGTTAGAAGTATTAGAAGCATTATTTCTACAACCTGTGTTCTTTGTTCATCTTTAATCTTTTTTATGCATAGTCTAGGTGTCTACACAATACAGATGTTTTATCACAACTATTATCATATTGATATAAACTACAAAGGATATAGAAAATAAATCCATCACTCACCACAGTTAAAAGCAGGAAGGCTGTACACCAGCATAAGGCAAAAACATACTATATTTCTGTTTAAAATCTCATTCGTATGGAAGGAAAGAGAAATTATACAAAAGACTCACTAAAGTTGTAGGGAGGATGGCAGCAGCAGCAGCAACAACAACAACTAATTATAATTCACAAATGTAAAGAAAAATGATATTTTTGGTCATTCCCTTTTTCAAGAAATTAGAAACACGTGTTGTGTGAGGAGACTTTCCCGGCGTATCGTTGCAACAAAATCTTCACGGGTGTCCAGCCGGATGATGGTGTAAAAACACGACGTTTCGACAGCTGACTCTGCTGTCTTCATCTGGTATCTTCGATATGTTCTCAGCAGACTGACTCTGCCTCGACTGGCTTGGCCGCACGTCGAACCTCCTAGGCACCAGGGACGGATCCAAGGGGGGGGGGGATGAGGGGCTCAGGGGCCTCCCCCAGTGCATCTAGCTCACCCCCGATGACATCAAATTTTTTTTTTTTTAGCTCTACTGTCCTTATAAGGGCGGCAATGTTGAGATGAGATTTTCTGTTGTCACCACCCCTCCTTTTTCATAAAGCCTAATCTTGAACAAGTCAAGTCCCCCCCCACACACACACACACACACAAACCAAAATCCTGGATCCGCCACTGGGAGTTGCAACAATAATATCATTAGAAATATTAATTTTGGGGAAGGAATTACTCTAAGAAAAATGGGACATGTTAAAGAGTTGGTAGCAACTGTGTAGGCATAGTAAATACTGCAATGTGACGAAACATGTTGGCAGATGATATGTCCTGTCACGCTCTGCTGGGAGTCCTCCATGTCAGCTGCTCCTACTTGTTGCTAGAGCAGGTATGACCACATGCTGTGGTGGCATTGTTGTTCCTCTCAAAACGTAACCACTAATTGTGGTCTATAAGCTTTTCCAAGGTGTCACATTCTTCAATCACCCTGAATCGTCAGCACATATAACATTAATTTAACAATTTATTACAACCGCATGGGAATAAATTTGATTGAGCAGAAGTTTGCCCCACTGCTGGCAACTCTTGTCAAAGTTCTTTGTTCCTAGCCTTGTCATTTCAAACTCTCCAGGTCCCTTAAGAAATACAATTATGATCCATTAAGGCATCTTTCTTCAATAATCCTTACATCTATCACTCTCCACGATATCTGCAAGATCAGGCATGGCAACAAAACGTCCCCCAGTGTTAAACAAATTAAAGAAACTACTAAAATTAATAGTAAATGGAGTAATATAAATTATTACAATGAATTTACAAGTGGCCCTTCGAGCTCACAGATGTCGTTAGTGATACTTCATTTTATCCTCTCCTTGTGGTTCAAAAACTAACTTTACAGTTATTGAATAATCTTGACTTTACAATCTATATAAATAAAAATGAAATGCTGTTTGTTGATAACTGTATCAATTTTGGTATTTTTTTTTTAATAGTGACGGTTCGAATTAGGTTTTGAGGGGAAAGAAAAATTGAGAAAAAGTTGCCTGGAAGATTAGAAAATTTGGGAAAAACATAAAGTGCTTTTTTTGTGATTTTTGGATGAACTCGACCATAACTCATGATTCAAATGATGAATATGCATAATTATTTTATCTTGTTTGCTTTGTTCCATATGCTCCCAGGATGGAAATAACTCAAGTGAATGTTTTCTAATTTAAAAAAAAGCCTGGTAGATCTGGAGAAAAACCTGGAAAAACACATTCCAGCCTAAATTAAAATAAAATTATATTTGCTTTTATTTTTGTGTTATTTCATTATCTGTATAACAAATACAGTTATTTTATTTCTATTTCATTGGTATTAATTAAGGACTTTGGCTCAAGCCAAAATCCTCTACAAGTTATTACACGTTGTTATATTGAACAAGTTATTACCTTAATTACACATGACAGCCCCAATTTTCCAGTGCACAATGCATTTAATCAAGAGCTGCAGGGGGAAAAACAATATGATTGTAATGGATTGCAAGAATCAGTTCAAACAAATGTCAACTATTAAATCAGCAACAAAAATATGCATTTGACACACTCATGAAAGTTGTGAATGATGGAACAAGAAATTTTAACCTTTTTTTATCTCACTGATTTTGGCAACGATTCATAAGCAAAATGAAATTGCCTTTGCACTTGCTTCATCAGGATTTACAGCTATGTTATCGGAAGGTGGTCAAAAGCTCATACAGCATTCAGGTTGCCGTTGAATATGCAAATCAATCAAAATCTAACGTGCAAACTTTTGAAGAATTGTCTAATGGCCTAAGTTTTTATCAGCAAATTGGCATGTATGTACAATGGCACATAAGTACTCTTTGGAGGCATTAGATTGAATGATGCAGGATCTACAAAACAATCAAAATCAGTTTCGTGGTGCAATGATCAAAATGTAAATAAAACGCCTTGAGGTTTCAAATTTAATGGAAGAATATAAATCATTTGGTTAACATTAAATTCAATTGTGACTTAAATTTTGGAACAAAACTGCATGATTCCAAGTTGATTCCATTCCAGACCCATCACAGCATTTCAGTGTTGGACTGCCGATAGAATTCATCATCATTAGATGTTTCTGCCTTTGTGGTTCATTCCAGTGGCGTAGCTAGGGGAGGGGTGGGGGGCGGTCTGCCCCGAGTATCACCCGTTTGGTGGTGACATCCGCATTTCGAAAATAATAATCGAAATTAGTGTGATACCAAAAAAAAAAAAAAATATATTTTTGATAGACTTCTTTTATCCTTTGGTGTTGATACACGTCTACCTTTAATGTTGTGAATATTTATTTTTAAGTTGATCTGTCGCTTTTTCAAATATGATCCAGTACAGTAGAGTATAATAATATTATTGGCTACACCGCGCGCTTAAACAAGTAGAGCGTCGTTGCTCCAACAATCACAGGAACTCATTGTGCTTGCCGTCCATCACAGTTGTTTGGTTTGTTATGAGTGGCGGTGGATATAATGTAAGTTTTCTTGTATTAAGAGAGGAAGTTTTAAAATTAAAGGATATGTTATATATATCTAAAATTGTTAAAATCATGGTAATTAGGCAGTTAAATTGTAATTCCTCAAAATTATTTCAAGAAAAATGTTAGATTTTCCTTTGAAAATGAAAGAAAAAAGCAACCAAGCGTATGTTGGAATACGCGTAGTCTAGGCTTCAAAATTGTTTTGCTTTTTTAGAGTTCTATTAGCTTTCTAGCTAAGATTCACAAGTGCCTTAAAGTATTTTCTAGTAATTTTTGAATTTATGATCTGACACATTCAAATTGAGTACATTTCGTGTTATCTCATATACACTTTGTGTACCTACCTTTTGTCGACAGTGCACCTATACTCGACATGAAATCGTATCGTGTTCGAATTTATGCAAATAAAATGATTTGGAAAACTGCATTAAACTAGCAATACTGTCAGGTTTCAAGTCAATCCGGACAAGTCCAAGTGTTGCCATCTGTCGTTAATCAGTTTTTGTAGGGCATGTGTTTAAAACAGTCAGAACCGCATATCTTGCTAGCGAAATCATAACATTAGTAAGGGGACATCCATAAATTATGAGAGGTGTTTTTCCGGATTTTTGGACCCTCCCCTCCACCCCCTTCTGGAGAGAATTCGTGAGGTCTGTTCCCATCAGACCCCCCCCCTCCACCCTACGGATCGTCTTCGCAACTTTTTGAGACCTATTCTTTTTTTCCTAGGTATCACCCACACTTTTCGACAAAATCCCCCCCCCTAAAATCGACATTCGCGTCATTTGTAAACCCCCTTTTTTTTAGCTCTACAGTCCAACACAATTTTTTAAAAATCTCTCATGAGATTTCGTTGGACCCCGCCCCTATTTCACCTCACGTAATTTATGGATGCCCCCTAAGCACTTCAACTCTAGGTTCATGTAAGTTTGATATGCTTTCTACTGATTGAGAATATACAAATATGATCGCGATCAAATAAATAAGTGTATGATTCTCTAAGAATTTTCCATCATAAATTTACAGAAGAAGATTTCTATTGTGGGTAACCTCTTTGTCGTATACAGGTACCTACATTCATATGAGTTCCTTAAATCGACAGGGATGTCGAACTTCTGTTCCTGAACAAAAATTGAGCTTTAATCATAAACTGAACGAACATGCGAGCCGTTTACAACATCTTTATTTGTATGCTACTGAGCAGTGCTAGAAATCTAAAATTTACACGTGGAGATGGGCTTCGATACATATCATATTTAGGAGTCTGTAGCTACTTATTTCTTAGGCGGGTATTAAAATACTTCACTTGTAAAGGCGGCAGATATCTCAAAGGCATTTTCTTTTATTACCTGACCGTTGTTTTTTTATTTTAAATTACATTTAATTATGATTTTATATTTTATTTATTCCTCTATTTTTATGAAGGAACTTAATGTTGAGTTGCTTCTCTGACTATACAGTATCACCCAGGGTCTCACAACTTGTGGGACCCGGATCCTGGATTTGCACCAATGGGACCGATCTGGGTCTGGAATTGCTTCTACTTGGATCAAGCCAATTCTGTTAACTTTCCTCTCAATATCCCTTGGTCCTCCAAATACCGAGGTTGTGAAGTCATTTAAATACAGCCTATGTTAACGTTTCAGTAACAAATGGGTAGCTTTCGACTTTTTTAAATTTATAGCGAAATCTTATGGTCGCCCTGTAGTTAAACTGGCGGAAATTAAAATCACAACACGCATACATGAATGGTAGAGTTTTATGAAACTTTGAAAATATATCCAGGGCCATACCTAAAAGAAATAATAACAAATGTAAATGGATCAGGCTAAGTTATTACCTTTTACAGTTGGCAGTGAGAAATGCGTCCACTTGAGCACCAATACATTCGTGGATCCTTGCCGGCATTTACTTAACAAGTGTTCAGATGTCTTCTTGGTGTATGTCTCACTACGCGTGCATGTCTTTTGCAGTCAGCTGTTGCACAGTTTGTGCTGGGTGACAATGTGATCTAATGAGTCTACTTCTGGTATCCTAGAAATGCTCTATTTGGGACAAATCTTAGGACCGTGCTATCCATATTGTGATCGAAACTCCTTGCAAGGCTTGTGTGACAATGGCCGCAGTATGAGGACGGGCATTATCTTGTTGGAAAATGCGATTTGGATGTTGAACATGTGGGGTATCACAATAAGATGCAGTACCCCATCCACATAGTGATGGGCTGTCATTGCCTTCAACAACAGCCGACTCAGTCATGCTATCGAAACTGATTGCCACCAAAACATGACATCGGTGGTGGCAGTGGCGGCCCTAGGGCGGTGCGAGCGGTGCGACCGCACCGGGCGCCGTCATATGGGGGGCGCCGAAAATGCAGCGAGATATCGTTTGTGCAAAAAATGAAAAATAAATTCCATAATAACACAGCTTGCCGTTCATATATTATTTTAACACACATCATCCAGAAGAGTTTATAAAAGTAAGAGTTTTAACTTAATGCATAGTCGTATGTCATCATAGAATACAGTCAATTCGAGTTGTAACTCGAGTCAGTTCGAGTTATTCCAATCATGAAAATCACAACTCGTTCCAAAGTTAGCACCCTCCGATGCCGCGTCGCGCCTCCCGCACCTGTTTCCTGCCGTTTCGGCTGTAGTCTTGAAGTTCATGCATGGGGCGAGATTCAACCTATTTATCTCTTTCACCATATTAGATCCTCGGTGATTACAATTAACGTTGGTATCGTAAATATTTACAAAGCTTACAGAACATGTCGCCAAAAAAAAAATAAATAAATAAATAAATAATAAAATTAGAAGTCATCTGAATCGTCGTCACCAGAACTAGTTCAACACGCGGAGGAAGAAAACTTTTAATGGAACTTATTCAGACGAGACTCATGATAAAGAGCAGCATGTGCGAGATTTATCTATGGCTGGAACGTCGTCCGCTGTTCAAAAGATTGCAAATGGGTATACAAGACATACCACCATCGTAGCCTTTTCAATGTACAAATTATGACGTTATTTTTAAAATTTTCGCTTATTGACTCTGCCGGCAGAGATGAAATAATAATTCGAGCAACGAAAAAATCCAAGAAAAAAAAAAATCATACGCTTTTGAAAGAGTAACACCAAATGGAGAATCTTATAATAGTAGATAGCTTATTTACTCTAAATATGCAGATAAAGTATATTGTTTATATGTTGTTTATTCGACAGAAGGTCTTTTTTTTTTATTTGGGAAAAGTGTTTCAATGACTGGAGTTACTAAGCAGAGCGTCTCAAAACTAACGGAACTTCCTAAGACCACAATTCCACCATGCTCAGTTGAATAGAAGCTTTGATTCCATTAAGTAACTTCAATGTACTAGATAAGCATTTGTAAATACAGACTAAACACGAAAAATCACAGTGGGTTGCTATCCTCTAATGAATGATGTCTTGTTCAGAGGAAGCTTTGGATCTGAAATACTAAATACTTCTAATGATGGTAACGTCCTGGGTACATTGCAACTGCTAGGAAAATATGATCCTGTGATGATGGAGCATCTCCGCCATATTGCTAATAACGAGACTAATGTCTTATTATGTTGGCAAATGTATTCAAAACGAAGGAAGTTCGTAATAAAATTTTTGACTATGGTTGAGTCATCTAAATATTTTTCCATCATACTGAATTGAACTCCTGAGGTAATGCACTTCGAACAATTATCTTTGACACTGATTTTGTTGACACTAATGAAGATGAAATCTAAGTGCGTGAATATTTCGTTGTGCTTAAAATCCGGAAAGTGACTCTTTGGGACCTGGGAGCTGGACTCGCAATGGGACTCCCTCCATGGTACCCTGTTTATCATTCATACTTTGCAATAGTTCGATTTGGATATGAATGATTGTCGAGGCCAAAGATATGAAAATGGATCCAATATGGCAGGAGGAAACAAATGTGTCCAAAGCAAATTTCTGAACCAGTATCTTCGAGCATTTTTTAATCCATGTAACTGTCATTAAATTTGGTAATAGCAAGTGCCGTCAAAACACCAGTTAAATGGGTTTCCTTGTCCAGATTTCTTTTAAGAATATTTGTTTTTTACCCTCTATCAACAAAGTGATGGGAAGTGGTATTCAAGCACTTAGAAGGACTAACGCCGAAAAATTTGCGAAACTCGTTTCAAGAACAGGGTTTCTAACATCGCTAGAATTCGTTTACTCTTCAGTTCTTGAAGTCCTTCTGAAACGAATTATTCAGTTGCAGCGACACATGCCTTGTCACTTAGCCAGATCATGGAACAATTTGAGTTTATAATGATAGTTGTGACTTGCTATAATACATTGTATCAAGTAAACATTGTAAGCAAGGGCTATGCAGACTGAAAGTGGATTTATGAAACTCTTCACAGGTGCTGAAAAACAGCTCGGAATTTGAAAAAGAGTACCAGTTCTGATAACAGACAGCTAGAGAAACTGATTCTCAGACTGGACCATTTCCTATTATTAACCCAGTCAGATGCCGAAGAAAGTTAAATTTTTTTTAGTATGAGCCGTAAATGAGATAGCGACAGATCCAGAAGAATTGTTTACAATGAACGAGTTTTAGTATATGATCGATACAATTGAGAATGCGTTGATCACTCCGTTTGCACAAGTTTCCAAGGACGAAGCCAGAATTAGCTTCAGAGTGGTGCAAAAACAATGAAAAATACTTATTAAAAATAGTTTTACCTGGGGAAAAAATACATGCATTTAACCTGTTTAAGCATTAGTATGCGAGGGTTCTGACGAAATGTTGGTAAAGTTTTTTTTTTCGGTATTAAAAGTGGGAATTTTTATTTTCATATATTTTCTATTTTATGTATTTTAAAAAATATTAAAAACTGTGAATTTGACGTATACCTGAATTGAGCTTTGTGTTCGCCACAGTAGCTTAAATAAACCTTTTCAAACATATAGTATTCCTTTTTACAATTGTTTCTCATCTATCGTATACTAATCTTTCCGAGGTTTGAGTTATTATCATATATAAAAACTATCTTTTAAGCGCGGCTTTGCTCGAGTGGAATTCATAAAACATTCATATACATATTCGTATCCAAATCCCACGGGAAGTGCTATTTGGGATAAAAGTAGATGGCCAATAGATTATTCCAAATTTATCCTAAGCAGTTCAGTCGTTTCGACGTGAAACAATAAATACATCCAAGCAAACAAACTTTTACATTTATGATAGTAGTAGGATTTAAAAACTGTATGTTATCTTCAATCTATCTATATGGACACCTTAATAATTAATAAATGGTTGCAAATTTGGGGCGCCACAATGAAATCTCGCACCACCTGAAAAACTTGCTAGGGCCGTCCCTGGGTGGTGGCATTTACGTGAGGTTCTGAAATCACAGCAGATAAGCCGTTTCTCCACTACGCCTGCGAACATGTCGTCAATTATCACTTTGCCACAGACAGAATCGAGACTCGTCTCTAAACACAAATGTACGCCATTCACATGTCCATTTGTGTTTCGCATTACACCAGGGTAGATGATGATGGCAATGAAATTAGATTAATGGAACCATCTGTCAGCAACAGCCACCCACACCATTTGGTGGTCTTCATGTGCTGTTATCCATCTGCAGGGCCGGTTTAAGGCTACCGCAAGAACCGCAGTCGTGGGGGCCCCAAGCTTGAGGGGGCCCCGCCACGATCCCCTTCAAAATTTGTCCTTACTTAACGAACAATTTTCCTGCTAAAATAAATAATCTACTAATTCATAATGTTAACAAGCTGCATTCACAATAGACGTTTCTGAAGCGTGGAGTTCCAGGAGAAGTCCTTAATCAGATTCGTTGAGAAAGTCGTATCTGATGTAATTACAGTAGGCCTATATATTTAAAGACTTGTATTGCTCTGAACCTGTTTCAGCAATTTATGTAATTTCGTTCGAATAAACTCATTCATCTTTTGACGTTTCATATAAAAAGTTATTGAATTAAAATGTGTATGCCTGCTCACTTGTCTCCAGCTCCAAAAACCTATATTTACTAGCAAAGAAAGGCAAGAAAAGAAATGTTGTATACAAAAAGTGTATAAAAGTATAATAGCTATAAAATTAAATACAAAAACAATTTCATCTGACACAATGGGCAGCAGGGCTTAGCCAGAAATGAAAGTGGCAGTAGTTGGGAAATCCATATGAGATGCATTGATAAAACACCAAAGACTAGGCGAAGTTGGTCCCGTTCAGCTAATACTCAATAAACTGCTGGCCCATTTGTATACAGATTTTCTCTTTAATCGTTGTTTGAGCTCTACACACAGATATATATATATATATATATATATGTGTGTCTATAAAGTCACGAAAATTATCAAAAGTGTAGGCAAAAGTACATCTGGGAGATAAGTAGGAGGCCCCAAAATCGAATTTTGCAGGGGGCCCCAAGATTCCTTAAGCCGGTCCTGTCCATCTGCATGCACCCATACCTGCTCTATGAGTATTAGAGCCTTCTTTCGTCCACTGTGTAACAAGTTTGTATACTGACATTTTAGTACGGCCAATCCTTCGGGAGATTTCACCATATGATGCACCCTTTAAAAACATGTCAATTCTCCGACCACTCTCACTGTTAGACATTTGGGTGTAGAGAGTTGTCACTCTTCGCCTTGGCATACTTAGACAACAAAAACTGGTGGGCAACAACGTGTAATGTGACACCACACTGTTCGCCACTTATACGCTAAAAAAAATATGCAATTTACATAATATATAGCACCGTAATTCTCACATTATTACATATAAAACTTTTAATTTTAAATCTTTTAATACTCTTCATGCGGGAATATTTGGGGCAAAATTTAATTTGTTTATCATAACACCATCTGGGTGCTGGGATTTTAATTTGCACCAGTTTGTGTATCAGTTGCTAAGTGTAAAGGTCGAACTGGTCTGCACCGTAACCACAACGACAACCGGCCGAGTGATGGCTCGCCCCCTCGCGTCCACACTTTACCTTAGCTCTCCCGTGTTCCTACCCGGTCTTTAGTCTCCTCTAACGTTTACAACTGATTGTTTCAGGGAATCAGTGTTGGGGATGACAGGTAGGTTTGACACCCTACTTTATTATAGAGTACTGTACTTTATTCTGCACAGTTTTGGTACGAATGTACAAAAATAGTATCCCAGCGCAATATTAACAGTATCAACACAATCTCAATGAAATGTCAATCACTTCGCACTTGACGTGTTTGTTTTGTCTGATGTTCTTTTCGATTCACTCAGTACTTTTTGTTAGTGAAGAACGAGATTATAACATATTTTAATTTAAATATAGGTCGTAAAGATTTTGTATACTAAAAATAATAATTTCATGTTATCTCAATGTTCTAGTCACAGAGTTTCTTATTTGGAAACTCACAGTGCACCTATATCGTAGTCACCTATCTTGAAAAGACGACCTACAGATTAACGTGAAATTCAAACCACCGAGCGTCCTTCGCGTTAAATGATAAAAGCTTTGCCATTCGTAAAAGTAAATTTTAAGGCCCGCAAAAATTACAGTCGAGACCGGGATTTGAACCGGGACTGTCAGTTTCTAAATTGCACGCAGTAATCATTTGAGTCACCAGTCTGTATATAGGTGTGATGAAAAATAACTTTCCAAACATGATAAAATAAACATACTCTTTTTCTATACCATATAGTTTTATTATCAAAATCCACTTTTATGTATTTGAATACATACTTTTCAGTACTTCTAGATTAGTGTTGTGTCTGGTTACGGCGTGCGATTCGGGTGTGGGAGGTTCGGTTACAAAAGCGGATTTCGGCTGCAATTTTTGTGGGTCGTAAAATTGGTCTTAAACTCTGGCAAAGCTCTGATTTTTTTAATGCGAAGATGCTAGGACTCTTCCTACATTTTACGAACATCTGATGAACATGGATGAAAAAAATATACTTTTTTAAGGCAAATAATAACATGGAAACACCATTTAGTCGTAAGGGAAGGTAAATTTCCGAACTCTCTCGATGTGCTTCTCCACATCTAGCAGGCCGATACTGATCCGCACCGTCAAAACATAAGCCAATCCAATGACGGCCGAGTGTCGGACTGAGGCCCAATCTTCAGATGCCTCTCTAAAACCACTTTCGATCACCGGTGAGCAGCATGTGGCTAAAATCTTACCGTATTGACTATTGAACATGAAGTAACTAAAATTGATAATTTTGAAGATGTGATTTACGAGTTTGCAGCTGTTAAAGCTAAAAAGGGAAGATTGTGAAAGCAAATGTTTTTAGTTTATTGTGTTTTTTAAAATGAAGTTAATATTACAATTTTATTAACCATAATTTTAATAACAATAAATGTTTATTTAATTATATTTTATTGATATGATATTTTACACTTACAAGATATTATATTTTACTTAATTTTGAATTTAAATTTTCAATAGGTGACATCATCGATATCTGCTCTGGGTGTCACCCGCGCTAGCTACACCACTGGATCATTCTGCACAACCTCTTCCAAGTCTTGTGGTCATTCCAAGATGTTTCCTCCACCACTTTTCTCCAAACCACTCCCTTTTCCTCTGAATGTTTCTTCACTTGGTCCATACATCTTGCCTGAGGTCTTCCAACTGGTCTCCTTCCCTTCCTGCTATTCACCTTCCGCATTATCTCCTCCTCCATACTCGTAACATGCCGCAGCCAATGCAGTATTTTCCTTGTTAACATCTCTTCTAATGCTTCCAATCATAGTCTCTCCCTGATGTCTTCATTTCGGAAGTTATCTTTCCTTGTGACATTTTCTATCCCTCTCAGAAACCTCATATCTGCAACCTGCAATCTGCTATTATCTCTCTTTGTCTAAGTCCAGATTTCAGAGCCATAGGTCAGCATGGGCTGTTAATATATATATATTAATGTGTGTATGTTTGTTGGTTTGTTTTTTTGTTGTTTGTTTGTTTTGTTTGCTCTTCATACAAATCCACAGTTTTCATCTGATATCGATGAAACTTTGCACACTTATCCTTTGAAACAAGGAGAAAAATACTGTCTATATTAGGTTGAAAAATTATCTGTATAAATAATACAAGTTGTCTTATAATTTCGAAAAATTACTGAACGGCGATAGACAGACGCGTTGGATGTGGAGGTCTCTGTACTGTTTTTACGTGTAGCGGTCAGGTAGGTCAGTGGTTAAAGCACTTGCTTACTAATGTTTGGGTTGTGGTCTCCGGTTCAAATCTCCGTGGAGGCTAAGATTTTTAAAAATTGTTTTTGATCGTAAGAGTCACGCCTGGGCCGTTGGTTATTCAGATTGAATATTAATCTGTAGATATCACAAAGTTAGGGGATCAGTGCGAGGCAAATCATAGGAAGTCTTGCATTGCTGTAGGTGTACACTTTTTTTATGTTATATTGATCCCTCAGGGGTGATTTGCAGTCAGTGTGTGTATGATCTTCAGTAATTGTACTTTAAATGCGGAAGTAAGTCTCTGTCTTTTGTTACATTTTGACAACTAAATGCCTATACCAATATTGATGGAATTTGACAATAAAATCTGTAGGGAGCACACAGGACATTCTTTTTATTCGGTGTGATTAACGGTTGTAGTCACGAAATTTTGAGAACTTATCGAATGGTGACAGAGAGACGAATGTGTGTGTTAGTCTGTAATGTTATGTCGTTTGCCCAAGCTATGCTTCTCGCGCATTATGTTACTGTATAATTTGTTAGTAAATTTTGTTTGGAGAAAAAACATATTGTTTAGTATGAATATAGATTTTCTCTGTCGTTTTACTTGCGTCTGCTTAAATGTTTCTGTACCAGTTTATTTTGCCTTATTTTTTGACATGCCTTGCAGGCATTAAACGGGCCTAAGTTGTAGCTCTAGCAGAGCACGATCAGCTAAAGTTATTAGAAACCAAGAATCGGATGCTAATGCTGAAGAAAGAAGAAAAGTCCAAGCTGAAATAAAGCTGCCCTTAGTTAACACCCCCCCCCCCCCCACATTCCCTCACATTAGTTTGTCTTTCTGTTTTTAAATATGTTGGAAATTGATTCTTTTCACGAGAAAGGTTCGATGGCAGAATGATATAGCAATGGCTTTACGGTCATATAATGCCGACTCGTTGTTTGGCACCAATCCTTCACTACCAACAACTTTCTATATTCAATCCTGGAAAAGAATTTCTTAATCCACACATACGAAGTTGCGGGTATCAGCTATTACTTTATAGAGTAGAATTTTGTCTTCCTTCCCTATGTTCCTCCTCCAAATTACATCCTTTATCTGACCTATTTCTTCTTCCATCATTCCATTGATAGTTTCCTTGCTTCCCAAATACACAAAATGATTCTATCCTTATTAGTTCCACAATTCTTCCATCTATTTCTAAACTTGGTCATATGCTTTCCCCAGTACTTTATCATAGACCTTTTCTATATTACTGTGTCTTTGCCATATCCCCCCATTTTCTTTACGATTAGTCTGAATATAGAAAATGCATTCACTGTAGATCTTCCTTGCCTGAAACCAAATTGATCCTCTCTAGCTGCGTTCTCTAGTCTTTGTCTGATTTCATGCAGGATAATTTTTTCATATATTTTCAGGCCATGGCTCAGCAATATAATACCCCTGTAGTTCTCGCATTTCGTTTTACTCTCTTTTTTATGAATAGGCACTACAACTCCCTTCCTCCAATCCTCTGGTATTTTCCTTTCTTTCCAGACTCTCCGTATGAATATATACAACCATTGCATTCCCATCGCTCCTCCTGCTTTTACCATTTCTGCTGTCAATGCATATAGTCATGGTGATTTCTCATTTGGTTTTTCTTTCACTGCCAATTCTAATTCCAGTATGCTAAATTCTTCTGTTTCCCTCTCTAAAGCAGTTGTTCCACAATTGTTTTCTTTGGTTCTTTCCTGGTTTCCATCTGTTCCTTCCAATAGGTTTTTGAAGTACTCTTTCCATGTACTTCGCCTGATTTGTCCAGAAACTTTGGTCAGCACATCATTAGGTTTTGTCTTGTTCTTACTACACCATATAATATTTTCTTATTTCCTTTGTAGCGTTTTTCAGTTTATCTGTTAATACCTCCCACGATTTTACTTTTGCTATTTTTATCATTTCTTTCTGAGGCTTTTGCTAATCTTTTCAATCACGCTCTTTTCTCTTCTGTTCTGTCTTGAAACCACTCACTCCAAGAAATATAATCTTCACGGGTGTTCAGCCGGATGGTGTCAAAGTAACACGACGTTTCGACAGCAAGCTCGGCTGTCTTCATCAGGTATCGGTGTCTGCTGGCTGTCGTAAGCTGGCTGTCACCGCGTCGACTGACTCCCTGGTGGGGCGGGTGTGCTCTGATTGGTCGGACGCCCCACGTGGGCAGGTAAATAAGGAGGTGCGTCGAGGAGTTAAGTCAGTCGACGCGGTGACAGCCAGCTTAGGACAGCCAGCAGACACCGATACTGATGAAGACAGCCGAGCTTGCTGTCGAAACGTCGTGTTACTTTGACACCATCTGGCTGAACACAAGATTATATTTCATCAATATGCCTGGAAAGTCTCCACTCACACACTCACTCCATGCCGCCTTCTTTCGTTTTACAACTTCTGCAATACACTCATTCCACTATGGCATTCTCATTCTTCTTATTTGATTCCACACATCCTTTCTTCTGCATTTACTAATGTTGTTCCGAATCTTCTCCATTCATCTTCTCCATTCATCTTCTGCTGTTCTTGTTTCATCTTTGGAAAAGTTGGTCTTCACTTCTTCCTGAAATGTTTCCTTTGTACCACTATCTGCCAGCGTCCAACACCTGATCCTTTGGACTCTTTTGCTTACTGCTTTTCCCAGACTGAGTTTTTTAAAGTCTGCTACAACCAACCAGTGATCTCCTTCTAGATTCACACTTGCTATGACTTTTACATCCATTAATTTTGGGTGAAGACATTTGCTAAACGATATGTAGTATATTAGCCTTCTACTCTGACCATCCTAGATGTGAACTTGTGACTGTCTCTTTTCTCATGCTAGGTGTTGAATTTCATAGTAGAAAATCTTCCTTGGTTCTACCATGGATCCCTATCATCTTCATATCCTGGTCTGTCTTTACCTACTCACTCATTTAAATCCCCTATCATGATAACCTTTCCTTCCTCGGTTTTCCCTTTTAGGTCTTGTATAAATTCTTCTTTTTCTTCCTCTGTGTACACAACTTGAGGACCGTACACCTGGATGATATCTACTACCTCTCTGTTTACCACAATCGGACAGTTGCAATATCCATCTATTGGTGTAGCTAACATTTATGACTTTTCCTGCCAGTCTGTTATTTAGAACTATTGCTATCCCATTAAACCCCTTGTCTACTTCTCCTGACCACCATAGTCTGTACCCTTTTCCTATTTTCTTTCTTTCATGTCCCTTCAATTTTGTTTCACTGAACACCAATATGCTTATGTTCCTCTCTTCCATTATACTGGTAACTTCTTGTTGCATCCACTTAAGTGATAATACAGGATGTCCACCATGAACATGACACATTTGAAATTGCTGTATATTTGATACTGTTTAAGGTAAAAAGAAAATAATGCATGCAAAGTCAAGAGTAACTCATCAAGAGTTCTTCAAAAAGTCAGTTCACCTCTACATGAGATCCTCTCATTGCACAAAGAACATCTAGCCTGAATTCAAGTTCCTGCCAGATTTTCTGTAACATCTCAAGCGTAATGGAAGTGACAGCATCTAGTATGTGGCCGCAAAGCTCTTGAAGATCACAAATTTTGCGGCCTGTATACACTTTGTCCTTCACACATCCCCACAAGAAGAAATCTAGAGGGGTAATATCTGGTGATCGAGGCCACCACGCCCAATCCAGCGACCGGAAATTGGTTGTTGAGAAATTCTCGAATGATCAGGCTCCAAGGTGGAGGGGCGCCATTCTTTTGAAAGATGATGTTCAGCTGCAAATGCATTAACTGAGGCACAACAAATTGTTCCAACATGTCGAGGTATGTCTGCCCATAACTGTTTTTTCTACAAAGATGATCAAATCGTGCATCACTCTGCACCACGCATTTAATTTCAGGCTGTTACAAATGTGTTCCATAATGCAGTGTGGGTTTTGTGATCCCCAAATACGTGCATTGTGTGTGTTGACTTTACCCGATAAATGAAATGTGGCCTCATCAGGGAAAGCAATTGGAGTAAAAGATGTTGGGGCTTCATTAATGTTATGTAACATGTCAATAGCAAACGCCTGCCTCGTATCACCGTCAACTGTTTTCAGTTCATGAAGCAACTGCAATTTGTATGCATGAAACCGAAGAGTGATGCAGTACCTTATGTACAGTGGACTTCGGCATAAGCAGTTCTCGTATCGATTTTCGAATGGAATGCATGGACTTTATTCAAACGCCTGTCTCTCAGCTGCTACATGCTCCTCTGATATGCACTCATTACCACCATGCAATTTTTTCACACTTCCCACTGCCAAAAAGTGTTGTTTCCATTTCTTAATGATGTTCCGTGATGGTGGGTCCTTGAACACTCGGCAAAAGTTGTGTTGTACTTGAATCACTGAATTTGTTTCCGCTTACCACCATATAACACTTGCTCTCTCTTGCGGTGATGCCATTTTCAGTTAAGCTACTGCAGCGCCAGCTACAACCTCTTGTGTGGTTTTCAAAAATTGTCAACACAACTTCCACAGTGTGTCTACATATTGGAATACATGTTACCAACTTACTTCCATTCGTTGAGTTTTGGCAGCCAAATGAAAGGTGTCAGATTCATGGTGGACACCCTGTATATTGATTGTTCCAACTCGTAGTCCAGTCCTTCACCCAGGTCGTTGTCCATAACATCCATCCTTTCAGAGGCTGTGCTTTTGAATCATGCTTCTCCCACTACCAGCTTGCCAGGCCTGTCTTAGCTTCACCAGAGCCCCATTGGCTGTCATTTTTCAGGGTTTCTCTACAGAAACATAGCTATCGTATTGGTCACATGGTGCACTAGGTCCCTATTGTACATTGCTCTTCCAGGCAGTCCCCTAATTCATGCCATTGCCCATTTCGTACCACATGGGGCGGGGGTTTGAACTTGTGGGAGGCGATAGAATTCATCTTGATTATAAAATTTTCCATTGTCATCCTTCTGAATGTACTCCTCCTCAAGTTGCATGGACACAATCGTCAATAAATGCAGTGATCACTCAGAAATATGTTTTTTCACCCTCATTTTTAATTTGTTTACATATTTTCAGTTATTCACAATTTCGCGAAACTACTGTAAAAAAGTTTATTGAAATTGGGACA
>JARYHS010008074.1:364559131-364587650 GCA_031002005.1 Vandiemenella viatica | reverse complement strand
CACTATGATGTAGTTGAGATCTTTGAATTATTGCAAATATAAGAGGTAATTGTGCTCTTTTATGATGATTTCTAAAGAATTAACCTACAGAAATTGACTATTCCAGTTTTTTTTAAATAATTTTAAGTTGAAGTGGAACACATGATCTAGTCACAATTCTGCTACTAATCTAATTACCCTCTTACTAGACGACCCGTGCGAAAATTTCGCGAATAAAATACGACGAATAATGAGGTCGAATGCTTGTAATATAATGAATAGTAGAACCGTAGTTTTGTAGCAAATATTTTTTTTAGTGTAATAGGTACACAGCAAAATACTCACAACATATTATGAAACAATTAGGAAAATTTAAAACACACTTTATTTATGACAAACTGTCACTGACCTTGGTAGAATAAAACCAACCTTAACAAACTGCACACAACATATCAACATCTCTGTGATATTTGTTGCTGAGCGAATAAAATGATTACATTGGAATTGTATAGCAAAACGATAGTGTTTCCGTAAAAGAAAAAAATAAATACGAAAAACTACTTATTGAATAAAAAAAGTTTGACTTCTCTGTGATATCAGCTGCTGAAATCTGGCGACTTGGCTCTGAACAGTCTCATACGCGCTACCACTTTTAGCACCAAATTCTGAACATTTTTTTCTTAATTTATGATTTTACCTAGCTGGAGACCTTAATTTTTAAAACGATATGTCATTTATCGATTTCAGCTAGGTATAGAAGAAGATAAATGGCATATAATAAAAACAAAAATTTTAAAAATCAACACGTTATATAACTAATATTGATACTTTTGCCCTTTAAGGGTCGAATTACAAAAAAAAATCTTTTATAAAATATGGTGTGACCAAAGCAGCCACCTTGGTCTTTAAAATGATACCTCATTTATCGATTTCGGTTAGTTATCAAGCAAGGTAAAAAAAAAGTTTTGAGAAATGATGTTATTTTTGCCCCTTAAGGGTGTAATTTGGAGAAAGTTTTTTCTTAAAATATTATGTGACGATAGTGGATAATTTAATATTTAAATCGATACGTCATTTATTGATTTCGATTAGGTATCAAGGGAAATAAATAGCTCATGACAGAAAAATGCGTTGTAAAAATATTAATACTTTTGCCCTCTAAGGTAAGAATTTTTAAAAATTTCTTTCTTAAAATGTGGTAACGGAACCGAAGACATTACGAAGACCTTAATCTTTTAAATGATACCTCGTTTATCAATTTTGTTTAATTGTCAACGGAGGTAAATGACTTGAGACACAAAAAACGCATTTTAGAAATACTGATATTAATGCCCTTTAAGGGTCGAATAACGAAAAATTCTTTCTTAAAATATAATGAGACTATGGCGGAGACCTTAATATTTACTATGATACCTCATTTATCTATATCGGTTATATATTAAGGGAGATAAATGGCTCGTGACACAAAAATGCATTATAGAAAAAATTATACTTTTCCCTTTAATGGTTGAATTCCAAAAACATTCTTTCTTAAAATATTATGTCATAAAGCTGAGACATTACTCCTCGTAATCCTACTTCATTTATCGATTTTGGTTAGATATCCAGGGAGATAAATGGCTCGAGATACAAAAAACGCTTTTCAGAAAAATCGCCATTTTTGCCCTTTAAGGGTCGAATAACGAAAAATTCCTTTCTTAGAATATAATGTTACCACGGCGGAGACCTTATTCTTTAATATGATATCTCATTTATCTATATCGGTTAGAAATCAACGGAGATAAATGGCTCGTGACACAAAAATGCATTATAGAAAAAATTATACTTTTTCCCTTTAATGGTTGAATTCCAAAAACATTCTTTCTTAAAATATGATGTCACAAAGCTGAGACATTACTCCTCATAATCCTACTTCATTTATCGATTTTGGTTAGATATCCAGGGAGACAAAATGCTCAAGACATAATAAACTAATTTTAGAAAAGTTGACATTTTTGCCCTTTAAGGGTCCAATTACGAACAATTCCTCTCTTAAAATATAATGTTACCACGGCGGAAACCTTATTCTTTAATATGGTACCTCATTTATCTATATCGGTTAGATATTAAGGGAGATAAATCACTCGTGACACAAAAATGCGTTATTGAAAAATTTATACTTTTTCCCTTTAAGGATTGAATTCCAAAAACATTCTTTCTTAATATATCATGTCACAAAGCTGAGACATTACTCCTCATAATCCTACTACATTTATCTATTTTGGTTAGATATCCAGGGAGATAAATGGCTCGAGACACAAAAAACGCATTTTAGAAAAATCTACATTTTTGCCCTTTAAGGGTCGAAAAACGAAAAATTCTTTTCTTGAAATATAATGTTACCACGGCGGAGACCTCGATCTTTAATATGATACCTCATTTATCTAAATCGGTTAGATATTAAGAGAGATAAATCGCTCATGACACAATTACTCATTGCATACATATTGATTCTTTTGCCCTTTAAGGGTCGAATTCCGAAAAATTTCTGTCTTAATATATGACGTCACTAAAGCGGAGATCTTAGTCTTTAAAATGATACTACATTAAACGATTTCATATACGTATCCAGGGAGATAAATGACTTGTAACACAGAAAACAGCATTTTAGAAAGATTGACATTTTTGCCCTTTAAGGGTCGAATTCCGAAAACTTCATTTCTTAAAATATGATGTGACCAAAGTGGAGACCATAAGCTTTAAAATGACACCTTATTCATTGATTTCGGTTAAGTATGAAAAAAGATACAGGTTTGTGACAAAAAATACCTTATAGAAATAATATATACTAGACGACCCGTGCGAAAATTTCGCGAATAAAATGCGATGAATAGTGAGGTTGAATATAATGTCACCAAGTTCAGTCATTACTCTTCATACCCCTACTTCATTTATCGATTTTGGTTAGAAATCCAGGGAGACAAATGGCTCGAAACACAAAAAACGTATTTTAGAATTATTGACATTTTTGCGCTTTATGGGTTGAATTCCGTTCTTACAATATAATGTTACCACGGCGGAAACCTTAGTCTTTAATACGATATGTCATTTACCTATATCGATTAGATATCAAGGGAAATATATGGCTCGTGACAAAAAATACGTTGTAGAACAATTTGTACTTTTTCACTTTAATAGTTGAATTCCAAACACTTCTTTCTTAAAATATGATTTCACAAAGCTGAGACATTACTCCTTACAATCCTACTTCATTTATCGATTTTGGATAGATATCCAGGGAGATAAGTGGCTCGAAACACAAAAAACGTATTTTAGAAATATTGACATTTTTGCGCTTTATGGGTCGAATTACGAAAAATTCCTTTCTTAAAATATAATGTTACCACGGCAGAGACCTTATTCTCTAATATGATACCTCATTTATCTATATCCGTTAGATATCAAGGGAGATAAATCACTCGTGACACAAAAATCGATTATAGAAAAATTTATACTTTTTTCCTTTAAGGGTTAAATTCCAAAAGATTTCACAAAGCTGAGACATTACTCCTCGTAATCCTACTTCATTTATCGATTTTGGTTAGATATCCAGGGAGATAAATGGCTCGAGATACAAAAAACGCTTTTCAGAAAAATCGCCATTTTTGCCCTTTAAGGGTCGAATTACGAAAAATTCCTTTCTTAAAATATAATGTTACCACGGCGCAGACCTTATTCTTTAATATGATACCTCATTTATCTGTATCGGTTAGATATTAAGGGAGATATTTCGCTCGTGACACAAAAATGCGTTATAGTTAAATTTATACTTTTTCCCATAAAGGGTAGAATTCCAAAAATATTATTTCTTAAAATATGATGTCACAGAGCTAAGACAATACGCCTCATAATCCTACCTCATTTATTCTTTTTGGTTAGATATCCTGGGAGATAAATAGCTCAAGATACAAAAAACCCATTTTAGAAAAATTGACATTTTTGCCCTTTAAGGGTCGAATTACGAAAAATTCCTTTCTTAAAATATAATTTTACCACGGTGGAGACGTTAATATTTAATATGATACCTCATTTATCTATATCAGTTAGATATTAAGGGAGACAAATGGCTCGTGACACAAAAACGAATTGCAAAAATATTGATACTTTTGCCCTTTAAGGGTTGAATTCCGAAATATTTCTGTCTTAATATATGACGTCACTAAAGCGGATATCTTAATCTTTAAAATGATACTTCATTAAACGATCTCAGATATGTATCCAGGGAGATATTTGACTCATAACACAGAAAACAGCATTTTAGAAATATTGACATTTTCGCCCTTTAAGGGCCGAATTCCGAAAACTACATTTCTTAAAAAATGATGTGACCAAAGGGAAGACCATAAGCTTTAAAATGACACCTCATTCATTGATTTCGGTTAAGTATGAAGTAAGATACAGGTTTGTGACAAAAAAAATACCTTATAGAAATAATATATATGATGATTATTTTTTTAATTATCTTATATACTTTGAGAGTTTAATGCTTCTGCATATAATTCTGCAATTGAAGAATTGTAATTTTAAATTCCTGTTTCATTTTTGGTATACTATTCAACACTTGCTAATTTATTCAAATCCCTGACACCTACACCCACTACCTTATGTTTGTAATAGAATGCCATCTTGTGGATATCGTTGTCATTTCCCTTCCATAGACTGCTACTAATTATTCCACCAATATCTTTTCACACTCCACCACCAATATATGCCTTGAACACTCCCAGTATTCTCTTCTCCTCCTTCCTCCCAATACATTGCTTTTATCATATCGGATCTTGACTCCTGCAATAATTTGCACTAACAAAATTCAGCTGCTCTTTGCATGTCCTCAAAATCCTCTGTTTAATACCTAGAATGTAGATCCCAAACTACACAACCATATTCAAGCAATGGTCTGACCAGTGTTTCATAATCCAATTCCGCAACTTCTCTGTAATATCCTCTTATCACCCTTTTGTAAAATTTTCCTACCATATTCCCAAAGTGCTTTTCCCAGTTGCGATTATTATAAACTGTTAGGTCAAGATATTAACGTTCAAGCCTTCAACAATCAACCCTTTTCTTGGGTCTAGGCCATTAGAAATGGGTAAATAATGGGGGGAATGAATTCAGCCATGACCTACTGACGGAACCATCCCGGCATTCACCTGAAGTGATTTGGGGAAAACTTTTTCCCCTTGGCTTAATGTCTCGTTGACGTTGAGGTCATTAGAGGCGGATAAGGACAGCTGGGAAGGAATTCAGCCATGGTCGTTTGACAGAACCATACAGGAACTCACCTGGAGTGATTTGGGGAAACCATTTTTTTTATGGCTTTACATCTCGTCGACATTGAGGTCATTAGAGGCAGGAAAAGGCAGGTGTCAAGGAACGGGAAGGAATACGACAATGCTCTTTTGACAGAGCCATCCAGGCATTCACCTGGAGTGATTTGGGGAAACTGTCAAAAACCTTAATCTAGGTGGCTGCACGGTGATTCAAACCCACATCCCCCGAATGTGAGGCCAGAAAGTAAACTGTTCACCCACTACGCTGATTCGCGCCAAGTAGGTTCCCATAAGAAGATACATTTAGAATTAAATGTCTAGAACGTGAAATTTTTTTGTCAGTCCTTAAGAGTACTAGGGATTTATTCTGATTTCAAAATAGCAATATGCTGGGTTTTTTGTTTTTTATTTTTTTTTTTTGCGGCTGTAGGCAGAAAAAAGAAGTTTTATTTCTGCATACAAAATTGCTATCAAAAATTATTTGGCAGTTGTTTTTCTTAAATTCTAATGTATGTAGGTTATATCAATTAGGGTATTTATAAATGTGACCCCATAAGACTTCATTTTTAGCAATGCGATGATTAAAAACGAAAAAATTCTTCCGTTCCGTATACATTCCTTGTGTTTCTTGACCCTACCAATATGGCGACCTCCCCACCCCACCGCTCTCCACTCGGCGTCACTTCGTTGTATGGACAAGGTCCCTTACGTCGTCTCCTAGGGGTAGTTAGAAATGAAGAGGTTTACACAGGATAGGAAGAGATGGAGGATTGCATCAAACTAGTCTAAAGACTGACGACAGCAAAAAAAAAAAAAAATAATGAAAAGTAGTTCATGGATGGGAAAAGATGACCATGACCACGAGCTGGCACTCGATTTCAGGCACAAGGGTGTAGGAAGATTTTCTTTTTTTAGGTAAGGGTATCAGAGATTGGAATGAGTTACCAAGGGGAATGATGAATAACCTACCGAAAACATTAAAAGAATTTATAGTTAAAATTTGTAGAGGGCAAATGTAGGTGAGTGAAGGATAGGGGGAAGTTGGGTGTGTAGGGAAATTGCCACCGGAGCGTGTGCTCCATTGCAATTAAATTGAATAAATTAAAGTGTATTAAAACATTATCGTCGTGATTTCGTGTTTGAATTTCATTCCTGTCTTTCCACTTTTCTTAATAATATTTTTCAATATTACACGGTTCAGTATTTCTATAGCAAGTTCTAAAGTAAGTTTTAAAGAAATCATTAGGTGTTAAGTGTATTTTCTCTTCAATGCAGACCATTACCTGAATGTGGTAGTATTGTATTGGACCGAGAGTACTGGAATAAGATATGGGTTTGACGGGGTGCAAAGGAAGGCAGCTACATTATTTGTAGAAATTTTTCCAGAACTGTGCTGAATTGGGAGTAGTTGGAATAAAAATGAAGGGTGAAGAGAGTGCTGGGAATGTACGAAATAAATACTGGCTATGAGACTTGGATGGACATTGGTAGAAGAATTAAGAAAGAGAAGAAATACTCAAGACAACAGCACTTTATTTCAGGCATAAGGGAGCGGGAATTCTGATTATTATTATTTTTTTTTTGTCCTGTAATTAAGTCAATGTTTGGATATTGCAATCAAAGATATAGGATTTAAGAATTACTACATTGCAATTAAATTATATTAAAGATTGAATTGGTGCGAAGTAAGTTAAAAAAGATTTCATTCATGGAAATAAAATGTCTATGTTCACAACGTATCCAGCCACGTTTATAAATTTTGTTAAATGCTCTATTAATTCCACCTCATACTGTTAATTTAAGTTTGTAAATTGATTTTGATTATTTTTTCTTCCACTCTTTTTATAGCCATCGTCTCTGTGTTATATTCATAAATGTTAAATGTCATTTGGTGAACTGCTCAAAGAGTAAAAATGCGCGAAAACAATCCGTTCACTTCCACAATGTTGGCGTGAGCAATATCCTGCAAATTGATTAACAAACGATTTGATGCCTGCTTGAAGATTTGTTCGAATTCATTTCTGACACTTTGCAAAGCGGATTTTTCTTTTTAGTCATTCGAAATTTAAATCTTTTCTGCAAATTACAGACAAACCTTTATATCAGCGATCTCCGAATATTACGTGAAAATAACGATTGTATGTTTTAAAATAAATGCAGAAAAAACTTTATTAATTTATTGTATTGATTCCTTGCTCAAAGGTCTTTGCCCTAGTTACTTAATGATATCTCCTTAGAATTATGTGTATATCACAAAATAGTTCTCAGGAAAGCTCCAATTTTTGCTCAAATGACGCCCTTCACACATACCTAAAAGCTATACATCCAACGTTTAGACAAAACTTAATCCTTCAGTGACCAAAACTTCGAAAAGTGGTATAAAAATTAGCATAATGGTGTTGTATTCGTCCGCCACTGGCTTGATCCAATTGTTGTAGCTCTTTGGTGATCATTTTTCGTAATATCTGGACGACCGTCAATTCTTCCGAGTGGTATTGTCTATTTGATTTGCGGACCCGTCTTGCTGGAATCGAATACAGCAATTAAAGATGCGCGAAATTGTACATATTCAGGCTGGCCAGTGTGGGAATCAGATTGGAGCTAAGGTACATTGATTTGTGACAAATTAGGTTGTTTATTTTCGCATTTGTCATATGGTGATCTTCTAGTCGATTTTTTTCTATAATTATGCATTTTGTTTTAGTTCTGGGAAGTAATATCTGACGAACATGGAATAGATCCTACAGGTACCTATCACGGAGACTCTGATTTACAGCTGGAAAGAATAAACGTCTATTATAATGAGGCTACTGGTAAGTGAAATTTGTACAATTACTCCACGTAAGTTTGAGCGCAATGACTTCAGCGATGTTTATAAGGAAGCAGTTAAAACAAATTTCAACAGGTTAGTACCAGTTTCGGGCAGGTGGAGAATATCCCCTCACACCGCATTTCCACTTAATCACAACCTCCACAAGCATTATAATTTGATATGGTCCCTGGACCAAGAATATAAGTGATTACGAAAATCTGACGGAGCCTCATATTTTAGTGCTTGTGGTGACGTTTTAGGGTTTTGTAAGACTGGAAGCCTGAGGCAAATAGGCAGCGGAAGACGCTATTAGATTCGCCTGCCACAACTATCAGCTGTTCCGAAAATCTATCTGGGCTAATCGAAACCTACGATGTGTGGTAGAAGTGTAGTCGATTATAATAAACTGCTGATCATACCAAACACATAGCGGATGAGAAGGAATCAAGTACTCCTCACCTGCCTTCATATGTACTGCTTTGTAACTTTTGAGTACTCTACTGTGTGTAATGCTTAAGGCGTACTCGGGAACTGCACCACTTTTGGTACCTGCCAGTAACTGGTACTAACCCGTTGAAATTTACATCAATCGCTTCGTCAACATGTCCTCTTCACGTTTTGCGATCATACATTGCGGAAAAGTTGCCAAGAATTTAATTAAAAATGCCGCGTACTCTTTGACGTTACTCCACAATTTTTACTTGTGTGCAGTTCTCTGTGTTCGAGGCAGATCTCTGCATAGCTAATGGTTTGACCATTGTTTCCAACAATGATTAAGCCAAAAAATACAATATTTTATGTTTCTGTGTAACCGCAGGTCTTCTTTAAAAATATTGGAAAGAACTTTTTGTTGATTCTGTTGGCTAGTCACTTAACAGCTTGTCGATCCATCTGATCTGATCATTTGTTGTTCATTAAACCTTTTTTATACCACACTGACTCTTTTAAAGTTGGTCAGCCTTGATTATTTTTTATTGTTTTAGTTTGTGTCGGATTTTGACACCTTTATTGTCAAGTACTTTGATTTGATTTTTATTCCTTTGAAAGCAAGTTTAATTTTATTTTTTATTTTTTGTGGTTGGCCAAAAAGACTTTGCTTTACAGGTTTTGAGTTTTATTGCATTTAGCTGTGTGACTTTTCTTACCGAGTGTCCGAGAGGATGACAGTTTGAATCCCTGTCCGGGCATCCGGATTTGGCGGATTCTATCATTACCGTGGCGCCACAATATGATGATTGATTCTTATAGAACTCGACAACATAAATCGAAAATAAAGAATAAAGTTTTTTGATATCTCGCTTGGTTCTCGAGATATCGTATCTCAAAATTGACGTAGTTAGGTTGAAATACGGCCTGGACCAGAAGAAAAATTTCACTATAGCCAATTTTGATGATGAATTCTTACGTAACTCGATGAGAAAAACGGAAAATAAAGAATAAAGTTTTTTGATATCTCGCGTAGTTCTCGAAATGGGTGCTGTGCAAAGTACGGCCAGTAGAAAAAACTGTTAATTCAGGTTGAAAATGTGATTAACGCATTCCTTAAGCATTTCTATTTAAGAAAAAGTGTACGCGAAGTCGAGAAAACAGGTAGGAAAGAAGTAATATAGTGAAATTCGTCGGGTTACGTGCGGTATTGGCCGATGTGTAGCAGTCATTTTACCGCGAATGTTCTATTCCTCAAGCTGTACACATGTTGATTTTCAAAGAGCTGTATTGGTGGACGTTGTGGTTAGGTTGAAATGCAGCCTGGACCGGAATTACGACTAATATTCCGTAGTGTATAGTGGATTTTGAACGACTAATGAGGACGCCATGTCGCATTCTGACTATAATGACGTCACACACGGAACGAGACGTCCATTGCGCTAATGCCATAATATGCGTAACCGTGTTGTGTTTAGGCTGAATGCCAGCCTGGACCCAAATGACTACTAATATTCAATGGTGCTTAGAGGATTTTGAGTGAAGAAGACAACGGCTACACCAAATTCTGACTATAATTACGTCACAGGCGGCTCAAGATCTCTACTAACGCCAAGTTAGTAACGTGTAAACGTATGTTTCGGCGCGGATTACACCTGTGTTACATATTTTACAGATTCCAGGTACACTTTTCTGTAAAGAATAAGCGCCAAGGAAGAAGCTAGTAGTATTTTCAACCCGAATTAATAGTTTTTTCTACTGGCCGTACTTTACACAGTAACCCTCGAAATATTGTATCTCAAAAGTGATGAGGTTAGGGTGAGATCCGGCCTGGACCAAAAAAAATATAAAAATCACCAAAACCACCATATCTACATGGTGGAAATGCAATATAGGTGTTTTATTTTCTTCCTAGTGATTATTGTTATGTTGAAATACGGCCTGGACCAGAAAAAACGACATCAAAAGCAGAAGGAACTATACCTATGGCTGATTTTTAACATGCTATATCTCAAAAACCAAGCGAGATATCAAAAAATTTTATTCTTTACTTTCGATTTATTTCGTCGAGTTCTGCAAGAATTCATCATCAGATTTTGGCGCCACGGTAATGATAGAACTGCCCGGATTTGGGTTTCCCCAAATCACTTCAGGCGAGTACTGGGATGCTTCCTTCAAAAGGCTATGGCAGAATTCCTTCCTGTTCCTTGTCCCCAGTCCCATCCTGTCTCTAATGAACTTGACGTTGACAAGGCATAAAGCTATAAGTAATAAAAAGAAAGAAAGTAATCTTGTTGCTGCAATGAGTTAGAAGACAATGCTCCCATAAAGCTTATAACAAGAATGCAAGATTATAAGGAAATAACACAGACCAAAAGAGCTCAAAGTAAACAAACTTAAATAAGTTTAGATTGTAAATCAAGCTGTTGCTGACTTAATCATGGTGCCATGGACCAGAGTGTTAAAAAAATTGTTTCAGATTATTTATAGAACAAATACTACTAACAACAAGCTGAGTTGCTCACTTTATAGGTTTCTTCCAGATTAGTCTCAATGAAATGTCTTCAACAACAATAGAGAATTCTGAATATTACAACTTACATCGCATTGTGTGTGGATTGGTAGCTTGGTGATATAGCTCCTGTTTACAAAACATGAAGATCAGCGGTTCGATTTACGGTAAGGGTCAAAGTTTATTAGGCATATATCCTGATAATTCCATCTAGCAAAGTTTGTTTTGTTTATCTGAAGCACATTGGAATCTTGGAGAAAGGAACTGGAAGTCCTGTCTGTTGCAAACTGCTATAGTGTGCTTTCTTCAGAAGTTAACAAGGAACCTTGGGAAATTAAGTGACTGACATTCGTGGAAATCCTAGCATGGTATACGCTAATAACGACTCTTTGTTAGGTGATGAGGATAATGTTGCATCTTGAACCACCCAAACTACTCTCCAGTATAACATCTAGTTAAAGGTAAAAGGGAAGTTGAACATGAGCAGTAGCAATAACTATTTGAAATCTGAATCCAGGAAGAAGACAGCTTTTTGAGACATCTGGTTAATGTAAATTTTAGCAGGGAAAAATGAATCGTTACATTTGTGCATTAGCCTCAGTGGAAATACTGCTTCTTTGTTTCAAATGTGGATTTGTTTAGCATGCAGCAGCATTCTTTCTCATGAACACACTATATTTAGGATTACTTGTACTAGCCATGTTTCGATATATGGTTAGTTGCCATTATTTGAACTTTGCAGGCTGAGTTATTCTTAAACTCTACCAGTCAACAATCACAAGTGTTTGTTTCCTTGTTCTTAACATTATATACTGTAGCATCAAGCACTAGAATTAGCCACCTAGCATTATGGCACATGATAATGATGTGGATTTTTTTTTCAAACATATTCTTATAGTGTTTTTTATGTCTATTTTTTGGTGTCATCCTTTGATTTCTTTGTGCTTATATTGAGTGTAGTGGATGAAGCTCATGCTCTAGTGGCAATTTACCTATACATCTACTTACAATTCATACATATTTTTACTCTAAATTTCTTCACAGTTTGAAGTATATTGTTCATTAGTTCCTCAGTAAATTTGTTTCAGTGCTTCGCTCCTCTACCTACAAATAAAAACTTTTCTACTCCTTTATGCCTGAAGTCAATTGCTAATTTATTATCATATATACCAACCACTCTATCCTCATGATCTTCTATTGCTTCAAACCAAGCTCCTTTATCATATCAATCAGGGATTATATGGTATAATAATTTCCACAATTGATTCTTACACCTGTATCTAAAATTCTTGATGTGGACTTAATAGTATTCCACCAAACTTAAGCAGATTCATGACCTAGAGTTCATAATATTTTAGTAATTTTCCTTGCACACATTATAATACTTGTTTTTAATAGAAGCAGGAATTTGAATGTTTAACTTCCAACTCTGCAATTTGTCCTGCCCAAGTTATTCATGTATACATCAATAAACTTACTTCTACATTTCTTCCCTAAAACGCACTTCCTTCTTCCCAAAATCCTACCCACTGCACCATGAACAAGCTTCAGCAGACCTTCCAGTCTAAAGAACATCTAGGACCACAGATACTCTCCTGATTCTCCTAGACTGTCACATGGATCATTATCAGTGGCGGATCCAGGGGGGTGGCTAGGGGGCTGAAGCCCCCCCTCCTCAAACCACCAAGGTCACCCCTGATGACATGGATTTTGGGGATCTTTTTTTTTTTTTTTTGGCTCTACAGTTTTAATAATGGTGGCAATCTGGAATAATGAGATCTGTCAGCGAACCCCTCCTCCCCGGAGTCAAGCCCCCCCAAACCAAATCCTAGCCCCCCCCCCAAAAAAAACAAAATCCTGGATCTGTCACTGATCATTATCATGTGATAGACCTTGCAGCATGCATCCACCACCACTACCTATTTCAACCAAACCATAGGGGAATATTTTCCTATTATTGGACATGCAATTTGCACTATTACACACCTCATCTACCAACTTCTGCTTTCACTGTACAGCTTCTTTTATTGGCATAAGTACTAACCAACTGGTCAATCAGGATGTACAGCCACTGGAAATCAGTCTGGACCATCCTTTTCCAGTCCATGTCAGGTCACACAACTCTAAAAACCTCAACTCATGTTTTACAATGTGATGTTAGAGTTTTTCCTGATAGTATTTATTACCTTTTCAGAACTTCATAGATGGGAACTAGTGTAACAACAACCCTACTTCATCCTCTCATAAGACCTACCAGCAAAAGTTTATCTTATTATAAACATACAATTTCTTACTATATACAAAACATTGTTTATGCCTTATTTTATTAAAAATATTATAATTTAATTTATTTTACTCTGTTAATGGCATCATTAATTACAGAAATTATACTCTCTTGCAAATATTGTTGATAAAGTCACCCCCTTCCCTCCCTGTATCTTTGCAGTGCCCAGCCCTCCAATCTGGTTCATCTTTGGCTTAGTCTTGTGGTGAATGTCTGATCCCTTTGTCATGGACCTCCTCTATTCATGATTAAGATTTAGACCCCAAAAATGTTAAGTGTTTTTGTGTTCATCCTCACCCCTCCTGTACTCATCTGTGTTGAGTGATGGGTTTATATTCCCTATTCTCCCACATTTTCTTTGCTAGCATCAGTTTCATCGTCACTACTATCAAATAAACTAACTTGTAATAAACTTAACTAGTAATTTCTACTACACCTTCTAACATACAAAACCTAAATTACTGCTCATGTAACTAATAAGGTCCTGCTTTTGGCTTTATTTCAAGTTTGCCTATTCAACTATTTATAATGACATGATTAAATTGTAGATTTTGTCAATCCTGATACTATTATTATTATTAAATATGATGGGGTCAATTTTCCTACAAACCTAATTATGATTCTTCTATATCTTGACCTTAAAATCCTTCACAATCTGGGGTAGATTGTTCATTAACTCCATAGATAACTTGTTCCAGTTCCTCATTACCCTACCTGCAGATAGAAACTTTTACAGTCCCGTATGTCTGAAATCAACTGATAAAATACTGTTGTGACCCTGTCTTCCCATTCACATCTAAATTTCTAGCAATATTTATCGTGTTCATATCGCCGATATATCCTTTGTACATCCTCAAAATTCTCTTATTAATCTTTTATCATTTCTGTTACTTAGTGAAACCTTTTGTAATTTGACCAGAAAAAACTATCTGAATTTGTATTCAGCTTGTTAAACTAACACAAATGGAGCAATGCATTTTTTTTAATCAGATTAAAATGTTTTTGTTTCAAGCAGGATGGTAGTAGAAATTATTTCATGGGAACGTAGAGGTTTAGGGATATTGCCACCAGACGTGTGTGCCCTATATCAATTGTGATTAAATTAAAAGCTGTGATCTTCTATTTACTTTTCAGGAGGAAAATATGTGCCTCGGGCGATTCTTGTTGATTTGGAGCCTGGCACAATGGATTCTGTCAGGTCCGGACCATTTGGGCAAATCTTCCGTCCGGACAACTTTGTATTTGGACAAAGTGGTGCAGGAAACAATTGGGCCAAAGGGCATTATACAGAAGGTGCAGAACTTGTTGATTCTGTGTTAGATGTTGTCAGAAAAGAAGCAGAGAGTTGTGATTGCCTTCAAGGATTCCAGCTTACTCACTCCTTGGGAGGTGGGACTGGTTCTGGAATGGGCACTTTGCTTATATCCAAAATCAGGGAGGAATATCCTGACCGCATCATGAATACATTTAGTGTAGTGCCATCTCCAAAGGTAAGTGGTGTACTGCATTTGTAAACTGAGCAATGTTTAAACTATGTTATATTATTAGGATGCTTTGTCTTCAGGTGTCTGACACTGTTGTGGAACCATACAATGCAACACTATCAGTTCATCAGCTGGTTGAGAACACTGATGAATCCTATTGCATTGACAATGAAGCTCTGTATGATATTTGCTTCCGCACATTGAAGTTAACAACTCCAACTTACGGGGATCTGAACCATCTTGTTTCAGCGACCATGTCTGGTGTGACAACATGTCTTAGGTCAGTAAACAATACTTAAATTTGTGGTCTTTTGTAATAAATTTAATTTAATTTTACTTTTGTTATAATGTTTTCATCAGCATTTAGCCCATTATTATTTTTAATGAAGTGTGATGCATCATCTGCCCCAGTTACAACTACCCTACACATTATTTTCTCACTACACAAATTGTAAGAAACTTAGATGTGCACTGGGGTTGGTGCACAAACTTGCATCTTAACTGTGATCGTGCAAACCTAAGGTGTTACAGTACTGACTTAGTTCTTAACACAGTCGCCACCGTAGTTTTAACCAAGAAACTAGGGAAAGGTGGTAGTTCAATGATGAAAGTTCACTTCTGATATGATGAGTATATTCTTCAAAACGTTACAAAGTCAAAGTACTGCACAGGCAATCAGACAATCTTTTCCAAATTTAGTTCACAGATTCGACTGACCATTCAAGCACGACCGAACCCCACGCTACCACTATTTCTTAGTTACATGAGTTTTCAGAATAAAACTTCACCCATGCTGACAAAACTCCTATCGATGTTAAACAAACTAACAGTTTGCCGCGCCACGAGCCCAGAGTTGGCCACCTTACTACATAATGCGTCTACACCGTCTAACTGCTGCTTCTTGAGTGGGGCGAGCTTAGGTTCTGGAGGGGGTATATATAGGATTGGACCGTGAGAACTTCCTTATCTTGACATTCCCAGGGATTTGATACGATAGCTGATCAGTTTCTGACATGTTACGAATCTAATTTGATCATGACAGTAAAAATAATCCTAGCTCTCTGAAATTTTGGTAGTAGCAAGATATTATTACGAACGTCAAATTAAGTTATTATAAAAAATTTTGTAACTATAATAGTTTAGCCAGAAAAGAGTCGTAAAGATGTGATTGCCATAACTTCCGAAATATTGCTCCTATTGAGCTGAAACAAATTTAATACTACTCTCCTATTGCTCATCTATACTCCGATGTTAAATAAAGAATTTTACCTATTTTTGAAAGTGGTCCAAAATTCGAAAACAAAATGTAATGTCTTGAAATATTTCGAATATCGACTTGAAAATAACTCTAAACAAATTTTCCTAATGAAAAACTATTAGTGTAAAAATTTGGAATCTCTAAGTCTATTCCCTGATTTATTACGAATTTTTATAAATATCACTCCACCCGAATGTCGAGCAATTGCATCATTTTGTCCAAGCGCTTACTCGCGCCAAAACCCATTTTATTTTATTACAATTAAATGCTTTAATATTTTGAAATAGAACTTTTCCAGAAACCTTTATATTTAAATAAACTTTCCTCTGAATATAATTTCTTTTCATAAATCCCCGAAAAATACTGAAAGTTCGAACTTTTACCTAAATCACATGGCTATATCAAATTATGTTCAAAAACGATCTTTAGACTGCATGGAACTTTCTCAAATTTTAATATGTTTATTTAAACCGAAATTACGATACTTTCTGTCTATCACTTGATTTCTTAACTGTTTTCTAATACCTAAATACTTCGATTTTAGATTTTAAAGTGGAAAATTACGTGATAAAATTCTAAACCGGCAAATCACTTTTCAACATATTCAGACTCTAAGTAAGATCTTTTAACAACACAATTATCTTCTGGCTATCTATTTACCTAAACATCTTTTGAACTAAAGAAATATCTTGATATAGTGAAATTAAACGAAAGTCAAATACTACCTATTCAAATCTAAGGTTAAGTTTCTTAACAGCTGTTTAAATGAATTTAACTATTGAATTTACTGTCAACACTTGAATAAATGCTTATATAGGACATATTACTGGGAATTATTAGCAAAATTGACTATAAAAACGACTTTAAAAGGGTGGTCCCATATACTTCAACTGAACTCGCTATCTCAGTAACTAATTTCGTTATTCGAAATTCTAAGATGTGTTACAAAATTTTCACTTCAATTTTTTTCTGTGCATGAGACAATTTATTCAACAAATTTATTTCAGCCTCTGACTGTATTACCCATACATAAAAATTTTTTAACTCCCTTGTGTGTGATATCAAGGACCATTCTCTTCCTTTCTTTGTACAAGTATTGGTTCTTCTCAAAATATTGATCCAGGTCTTATCACCAAAGAAAACCATATATATACCCTGATAATATTTTTGTTTGTCTCTAATTTTATGACTTTTGATACAACTGCTTTATAATTATGGTCCCTGATTTCGTTCTATAGTAATTTTGACAGATAATTGTCAAAGTTTGAAAAAAAAAAAAAAAAAAAAAAAAAAAAAAAAAGGTATATATAGAACAATTGATACAGAAGTAAGAATCTTCATTTATTGTGCAGATAAACTCATGTTTTACATATTGTACAATTGAGATAAAAATTAGAAACCATGATTTATTTTTTTCATAAAAACTCATGTGTTACAAATGCATCATATATGCATCCTTGGTCTCTCTGCTTACATGTACATAATAGCCCATTTTTCCCACATACTAAATGCAGATGTCAGTAGTGATGTCAGGTGTCAAAGATTCTAGAAGTGCTAGGTGATAAAGTTTCCATATTAGGCATTTTTATAAAGCTTTCCAAACTATGGATTCAGGTATGCCCAGTTCCCTGCTAGCTTCTGTAATGGCTTCTTAGGACTACATCAGAAAGCCTCTGCAATCTGGTCCAAGTTCACTTCTGACATGGAAAGATGGCAGTGCTTTTTTTTTTAAACAGTCATTTTCCACAAACTCTGCATACCATCTGAAATAGAATTGTCAGTGGGTGGATCATTATCAAATGTTGTCTTGTAGTGACTGACTCTGATAACAGATTGAGTTTAGTTAAATTAATGAATGAAAAATGAATTCTTATGACACCTGGCAGCAAAAAGTGTAATTGTTGAATGGTAGGTGATACAGAACAAAACTATGAGAGTTTTTCTACCTATCACAATTATAGGTATAATATTTTGCACATAACAAAATCACAAAATCCTGATGAATATTTGCATTAACAGTGTACTTGATATTAACAATACTGATCCTGTACTACACCACTTTATTAAAGCAAGGGGTTTACTGAGGTTTTGTATCCCAACTCCCTACCTTCCATGGGATATCCCTTCACTGTCCTCTCTGGTAGAAGAATAATTTAGAAACACCTCAAGCCAAGCGTGCTTTGCGCAGTTCAGATTATTATTAAAACATATGCTGAGATGTTTACAAGCAATTCCTCCTTTACCATATAATCCTACAAAATCATTGTTGTGTACCAAATAAGCTGATTCATTTGACATTTATTCTCTTTCCATTTGATTTACCCAACTAGATATTCATGTCCATATCATTTTGTGGCCACTCACAATACTCTTTCTAATTAATCACAGTGTACAGTTTTAATAATCATCTAATAGTGAATTTGATTAGTGAGAGATAAATCATATTTCAATTAGCATTTACACTCCGTACATGTTGGCATCAGTTCAATAAGAAACTTTTATGTTTTTTTTTATTCTTCTGCAGCTGGGAAAATTACAGTACTAATATTTTCCCATTTTATCAGTATGTTTTAAAATAATTCAATAATACACATGACAATAGAGTAGGAAAAATAACCCATCGTTTACCACAGATGAAGGCAGGAGGGCCAGGAAAAAAAACAAAACAAAAAACACACACACACTATTATCCAATAATGTACATGAAATACACTAAGATTTTTAAAATCTTGTCTTGACCCTAAGGTTATTGCTTAGCACGGTATTTGAGCCATGGAATGTTCAAATTACTTCATATATAAATCGAGAGAAATAGACCCTGTACAGAGATCATAAAAATTGCAGGCAGTCCAGTATATGGACCTGGAACTTCTAGATTTATTTAATTTATTAATTTCAATGGAGCACACGTCTGGTGGCAATTTCCCTATGCACCATTCTTCCCTCTTTCCTGCACTCACCTACATTTGCCCTTTACAAATTTCAAATTTAAATTCTTTCAACATTTTTGGTATATTATTCATCTTTTCTGTTGGTAACTTATTCAAATCCCTGATACCCTTACCTAAAAAAAGAGAATCATCCTAACCCTTGTGCCTAAAATTGAGTGCCAGCTTGTGGTCATGGTCATCTTTTCCCTTCCATGCATTGCTTTTAATTCTTACACCAATATCTTTCCATGCCTCATCACCAATATATGCGTTGTTCACTCCCAATGACCCTCTTTATCGTCCTCCTTTCTTGCAGTGAATCCCATTTCAGCTCCCTTATCATACCAATTACTGATTGTGTTCTGCAGTAATTTCCAGAAACAAATCGAGCAGCCCTTTTTTGCACAATTTCCAATTCCTGTATTTGATACTCAAAATGTGCATCCCATACTACATGATCATATTTGAGCAATGGTCTGACCAAAGTTTTGAAACCCAATTCCTTTTCTTCTCTCGTACATCCCATCATCACTTTCTCCAAGAAGTGCAGAATTTTTAAACCTTTTCCTACTACTTGTCCAATCTTTCTTGCCCAGTTAAGCTTGTTATCAAATGTAATGCCAAGATATTTAATTTCAAGTCTTCAACAAGAAGTTCTTTTCCCACCTTATAATCAACCTTTAGTTTTTATCTGTGTATCTAATAAGATGACACTTCTTTTCATTTATCTTCATCCCATGTTTACCAACCCAACTAGATATCCTGCTCAGATTTCCCGGCAGCTGTTTATAGTCCTCTTCCATTTCAATCCTTTTATATAGCATTATGTGATCTGTAAACAATCTAATTTCTGATAGTAAACCATCAATGCAATTACAATAATAATGAACAACAATGGTCCCAAAATGCTTCCCAATGGCATTCCCAATTTTACTTCCACTTCTATTGATACTGCATTTCATACCCTAACTTTTTGTTTTCTACCTTTTAAAGATTTCTCATCCACTCCAGTAGTTTTCTCCTTGCTTACTACCATTTTATGTCTCACTCTGTCAAAAGCCTTGAAAGGTCTAGTGCTACACTATCAATTTGGCCTTATTTGTCCATTTCATTTGAAATAAATTGCATATATTCCACCAACTGAGATTCACATGAATATTCTTGCCTAAAGCAATGTTACCGACTTGAAAACCACTTACACTCTTCACATAAATTTCTGATGTGGTTGCAGATCATTCACTCCATTAAACTACCTATCACAGATGTTAAACTGATTGGACTATATTTTTCATCACTTTTTCTCACCCCTCCTTTATATACTGCCACTACTTTTCCAGTCCTCCGGTAAGCAGCAAGCATTCACACTCAATTTATATAATATTTCAAAATAATGTACAATGTCACATCCTGCTATCTTTAAACATTTCTGCCTTTCTCAAATCTTCAGTAACTTCTATAGCTCCATCCTTATCTACAAACGTCACAACAAATTGCCTTACCCTCAATTTTCTAACATAACCATAGAAATTTCTGGATACATCAGCACTGACAATACTCTTCATAAACCCATATTTAGTCAGCTTCTTAGCTATTATTAAGTCATTGTTTAGTTTTTTTATGTTCTCTTCTTACCAACCTTTTTGATCTCTTCACCTCCCTATTATAGTACCCATGTTCCTTATTTTCTTTATTTTCTGTTTTGCATAAAATATTTCTTCCCCCTTTCTTATTATATCCTTGGAACTCTTCCCACCTAAACTGTACTGTACTTGTGCCTTCCTTCCATTTGCTGAAACATTGTCTGAAATATCACTCTCAAGTTCGAAATCTGTGTCTTTTTATAATTTTAACTATTTTCCTCTTCAATTTTGGCTGCTGGTTCACTGAATCAGAACACAAATTACAACTTAACTGCCATCCAGCTGATGGATGGTATTATCAGAACCAGATCAAGGAAAAAAAGGGGTGGGATAGAAAATTGGGGCACTTACCCTGGGTGACACACTTGAGGGAAGAAGCAGCAAAATTTTATTTGAAGGGTGACCTTTTCTTTTTCTTTTTTTTTTTAGCTCCAGTACTGCCCCGGGTGGTAAAACTCTGGGTGGCGACAATGGGAGTGGCTAAATAATGTTCAGAGAGTTGGCAATCCACAGTTTTTGCCCAAGCTCTTAATATTCCTGGATTTGCACTTGGTATTATTAAATAATAATAATTTTTATATTTTATGGTTGTAATGACCTGATGTCAGGGTTTCTAGTGGCTGCGCATTCCACCCCCGTCATAGCCGCCTTAACCTAACCCGGCAATCTTGCTGGGTACAGGAGACCTACAGTTTAACGTGGAATCTGAACCACAGAATCATTAGTAAGCTGTACCTGAGGTGAAGGCCAAGTTAAGTGCCTATGAAAATCTCCGCCATCACAGGGATTCGAACTGGGGACCTTTCAATCTCCAGTCAGATGCATTAACCACTGAGTCTTAAGAACTGAGACTGCTCAGGTATTAATTATTATGAGCCAGAATTAGCTGACTGTGTTGTGAACGATACACTGGAATTGTAGAGTTTTAAGTTTTAAAATTTGTATTAAAAATACCTGTTATGAGTATACATTACCTGTGTGAAGCCAGCCATACCATATTAGTTATTACTGGTTCTATTACTGCAATTTTATTTCATTTTGAATATGCTTATGTGTTTATTTGAGTGGGGATATTAATATAAAAAATTAAATTGATATAATTTTTAAAAACATATGTTAAATGAGGTGTCAAAACTGGCACAATTTCATAATCTGGAAGTAATTATAGTTGTAGCCAAACTTTCAGTGTAAAAATACTACAAGACCATGTGGTGGAATGTAAATGGTGTAGGGCAGTGCAGCACGGTCTCAGGAATAGTTTATTGAATGTGTTGCTTAACCAATGAACAATTTACAGATTTCCAGGCCAACTGAATGCTGACCTTCGAAAACTGGCAGTGAATATGGTGCCTTTCCCCCGCCTTCACTTCTTCATGCCTGGTTTTGCTCCTCTCACATCTCGAGGCTCCCAGCAGTATCGTGCACTTACTGTACCTGAATTAACACAACAGATGTTTGATGCCAAGAACATGATGGCTGCCTGTGATCCTCGTCATGGGCGATATCTGACAGTTGCTGCTATTTTCAGAGGTCGCATGTCTATGAAAGAAGTAAGTAACTATCCAATCTCATTATATCTGAGTATATAACAGTACATGTTTCTTCTTTTTTTAAAAAATAGTATTCATATTCATTGTTTTTGCTGTAATTGTATGTGACTTCAGATGAAAATAAAAATTATATCTTGTTTCAAGGATCAGGCAACAAATCTAGTATTGGTGGTGTGTTAACCATATCAATTCCTACCTTTCATCTCAATACTCTTTCAATTGTACGTACCTCATGACCACTTTCTTTCATTATTATTTTCTGAAAAGTATTGAAAAACAGATTTTATTTTACTCGTTTTATTCAATTAACTATACATGTAGTTTTTGTTGGGTTTTTTTTCCAGCTAATACCTGTACCCTGGTTTACTTAAATTTAATTTCCTCTGCTGTCACCACTATATTTTTCAAAACAGATTTATTGTTTAATGGTAATTTACAGGAAGATGTGCATTTAACAACTCGTGAATATGGCAAAATGTGAATGAGATTTTCTCAGCTTATAAATGCAACAGTCTTCATGGGTTTGCAGCTGGGTATTTTTTTGAAATGATGATAATGTTTCGATAGCATCCTCTCTTGTCTTATCCTATCTTCCTATAGAGAAGATCACTGCAAAACTTTCAGATTCTCAATAGCAAGATACGATTACTTGATGAGGACAACAGAAAACATTGTTGAAATGTTGTCAATGTTTGAGGAAAATATCCGGCTGCAAACTTGTAAAGACTATGTTGTATGGCGAAATGTCTGAATATTACAATTATTCCAACACTTTTCATTCCCAACCAGTGTGATTACAATTTAATAAAAACCATTTTCATGTACTAGTCAGTGAATATTATTATATCCTTATTACTTTAATGTACTAGTCACATTGATTTTCAGGTGGATGAACAAATGTTAAATGTTCAGAACAAAAATAGCAGCTACTTCGTGGAATGGATTCCAAATAATGTCAAGACTGCAGTGTGTGATATACCACCTCGTGGTCTCAAGATGTCTGCCACATTCATTGGTAATTCAACAGCCATTCAAGAGTTATTCAAACGGATCTCAGAGCAGTTTACAGCAATGTTCCGGAGAAAAGCCTTTTTGCACTGGTATACGGGAGAGGGGATGGATGAAATGGAGTTCACAGAGGCCGAGTCAAACATGAATGACCTGGTCAGTGAATACCAGCAATACCAAGATGCAACAGCTGAAGAAGAGGGAGAATTTGATGAAGAGGAGGAAGGAGAGGGTGATGAGGGTTAAGCTTCAAGGTCACAATATCACTTCCTTGTTATTTGTTACTGCTTTCAAAATGTGTACAATGGTTTAAAGTACAAATTGTGAATGTTACAATTTTTTCGATCAATAATTCTGTGACGTTGGGTTCCAAGGTGTTATTTTATTTACTGTTCATACTGTTTGTAATCTACTGTATGGTTTATGTACAATTCATCTTTTTAAATATTAAAAAGTCATGCTCAACATTTCTATACTTTTATACTATACTAGATTTTTTAAATTTATCTTTCTTCATCTTCATGTGGGAATGTGTTTTTATTTTTTATTAGACATTGTTATGATAAAGCTCTGGTGACTAATTTATTGAAAAACCCAAATTTCCTTCTCCTTTAAATAAATATAAAATTGTAAGAATGAAGACTTTCCTAGCATAAAATTGCAATACTTAGCAAAGACATAAGGAGTGAATATTTTTACATCTGTTGTGAAGGGATTCAATGACTGGAGTAAATTATCAAGGTAGGTCTTAAACAGTGAAAGATTTTTTATGGTGACAAAGCTAATTCCCATTCGGGTGTAAACAGCATTACAGTTATGAAATAATAACAAAATTTATCTTATTAAATATAATAAATATTATTTAAGAGTATTTCACAATATCATTAGACAAAAATTATTTCAATGTTTTTTAGTAAACCAACAAAACAATTAATTTTATTTTCTTAATTGTGATGTTGCATATGGCTCATTGGCAATTTCTGTATGCCCCTGCTTTTGCATTCACAAATTGTATTCTTTTACTGTGATTTTCTTAGTTAGTTACTTCACTCTTTAACAAATTTTTATTTCAAACTTGCTGTTGCCAACAACTTTTATGAATATGGACTATTAAAGAATAGATTAAGCCAGTTACGTCACAGTTAACACATTATCGGCAAGAGAAAAGAGGTAGCTTAATTCCTGCAAATAATATGATTCCATTTGTGGTTGCATGATAAGCAAGAATTAACTAAATCTGATCAGTCGTTCATGCGTGAATTGCAGTAAATAAAAAATGAATACTAATTTGTGTACTTTTATTTTAAATTTCTCAGCTTTCTGGCTTCACATCAAAATAAAGCATACACTATTTTAGGGGTGGGAGTAGGAACTAAACCTCATCAAAATCCAACAAGTGGTTTTTACATGAATCTTGTTCATCTAAACAGACAGACAGGCACAATTTTTTACTTAAAAAAAGGTTGATTCTTCTATAAGGTAAACTAATTTTTAAAAAAAATCTTAAATGTGCAGACGATTTGTTTTCCAAATTGGAAAATTGTATAGTATTCCCTATTTCTCCTTCTCTTTAATTTATTATGTTCCATCTATTGCAGCTGGTACTTGATGGATTTTCGAAGTTATGCTTACTTTTGGAAGCTCTAATCAACTAATGGCTTGCTAGTTATGAAATAATTTCACCAAAAACCCACTGGCCATCATTTCTCAGTGTTTCTGAAGGTCCTTCAAAGTTACATTATTAGTCTTGGGGCACTCTAGATTCTCATTGTGCTTCATGCTGTTGCCTGTATCCCTCTAAATTAAGGAGGGTTGGACCAGGAGAAGACATCAAATGATAATGATGACCAAATGGATTCAATATTTTAATACATGAAATGTACTGCTAAACTACTTTGGTTTCCATTGTTTTTCCTATTATTGTTTTGAATTTAAAAAGATTATGCAGTATTTTTTGGTATGGAGAAACTACAGAAATAACCGAATTTCCCTAGTAAGAAAATGTATTAGGTATATAGGTAAATTAAGTAATAAAACACAAGACCACACTGATGAGAAAATTACAAAACCTGAGAATTTCGTGACAAATGTCACTAAACCCAATATATAAACAGTATACTTAAATATTTGCGCACACAGTAATCCCTTGAAAATTACAAGATTATTTTTTGCCTTTACATTTAAATGAAATAGGGAGTAATACTGTCTCCCAATTACATGAACTCTTAATAGATATCAGCCAAACAGCATATATTGTTGAAATAAAAATTATTTAACCACGTTTATTTAAATCTGATGAAATAAAGTCATGTATTGGTAAAGCCAGGGCTACTTTCAATAAAATGAATAACCTTTTTAAAAGCCGTAATTTATCAATTACCACGAAGATGAGACTCCTGCGCTGCTATGTGTTCTCTGTCCTCCTGTATGGCGTTGAAACGTGGACATTAACAGAAACTATCAGTAAAAGGCTAGAAGCTTTTGAAATGTAGCTATATAGAAGAATGTTAAGAATAACATGGACAGACCACACCACAAATGCTGGAGTGCTACGCAAAATGAAAGAAGACATGGAAATACTGACCACCATAAAAACACGAAAGCTTCAGTACCTTGGCCACATCATGAGGAATAATAGGCGTTATCAACTCCTGCAATCTGTTCTCCAGGGAAAAATACCAGGAAAGAGAAGTGCTGGTAGAAGAAGAACTTCCTGGTTAAAAAATCTAAGAATATGAACCTCCAAGACAACTACGGAGTTAATCCAAGCATCAGCCAGCGGAGACGAGACAGCAAAGATGTTTGCCGACATCCGGAACGGATAGGGACCAGAAGAAGAAGAAGATTTAAATATTGTCCTTAATTTGTAAGCAGATTAAATAAGAAATTAGTTCTCTTATTGCTTAAACAATATATTCCAAGATGCCTCATTTTAAAATACTTTGTGGCCTCCAAAGACATGCAACAAAACATTACGTTCATCTACTTTCACATCAACTTCTGGGTAAATAATTGTATCAATTTTGGTAGAACATCAGAGCCAGTAACAATTTTCATGCAGATCTGCTTTTGTATTTCAAGAAACTTTAAACCCTTTCAGTGCTTGAGGTAAATTGATCACTACATCCTTTTAAATTTGTTCCAGTCCCTGCTGTCTTACCTGCAAATAAAACTTTTCCCACTTCCTTTGCACTTCTTGTATTTGATACTCAGAACGGTGTTTAATTAATAGTGGTGAGCATTTTACAACTTCTGTGAACCATCAACCAAACCTTCCCATTGTGGAACCTGTTACTATTAACAAGACTTTGATGACCAAGTAATAGTGGTAGGCCTGAGCAAAGTGGGCATGGTGAGCAAAGCAGCCATAGTGGTTTTGTGAGCTAGGAATGATGACTTCTTGCGGGCAAAGTCAATACTTGTTCCAATGCCCTGACTTCAACCAATCCATTTAGCATGTCATCTCTTGAAGCTATTAGAATATTTATGGTTTTTGATTATAGTGATATTTAATAAGTTCTCAGTTTATGTATTTGTTACTAGGAAAAATGTTTTTGTAATGGTGCCAATCTAGGCAAAGCTGCTGGTAGTGGTGTCTGCTTTGTTCACTAAATACCAACTGATTATTAAAATTCCCCATATATAATAGTTTGAATGATTGCTTTATTATTATTTCAAGCTAAAGTGACTATAATAATAAAAACCAAAATTGATGAAATTATTTCTATTTGAAAGTTGTTTTATTACAAAGTTGATGTTGTGGTGGTATTTCAACTATCATAAACTTCTTTTTCTGTGGGCTCAAATACATTTTACAGTGGCTTGTGCAGTAGGAATAATTAACAAGAAGCAACAAAGATTCTTTGCGGGTATTGACCTCTGCATAAAAATGAACTTGCAAAATCTCACAAAAATGAGGAGGAAAAAGACAAAAACCAGAAAGAAACTGTAACGTAGTTGGCCTTATTGGCAACTAAGAAAATGAGAAGGGAGAATGTTTGGTATCGGTTTTAGTAGGTGACCCAAGTGATATTTCCCCCAAAAGTAACACTATCAGGTGTAGAAGAGAATGTAACAATCACATTGGTAGTAGTTACAATGTCTTACTAATTTTCTAAAGGAAGTTGTGTGCAATCTTAAAATCATAACAGAGGAGCCTTGTAGCTAGGATGACGCAACAGCCAGCAGATTCATGTAGGTATGAAAGAATGGTAGTCAATGAATTAAGATTCAGGGATGAAAGTAACGGATCTTAGTTTAGAATAACAAAATATGGTTTCAAACAAAAGTTAGAATAAATATGACGAGTTTTAAGGTAGTTTTTCAATAAAGAAAAAAATGGTAAGTTGACAATAAACTAAGTAGTCAAAAGATAATTACATCGGATGAAAGGTCTTCTTGTGAAAAGGTGATGACAGCAGTTCGAGATCATTGAGTTGGCTGGAAGTATTTTAACAGGAATTTCCAAGCGAAAGCTGTTAACGCATTGTGGCTAAACAGACCACCTATAATGGGTTGAAACAAAAACGAAAGGTGAAACTAAACTAGACAAAACATCTGGGAGGCACCCTATTTTTATGAATGTGCAAATTTGTTTTTAAAAGTAAGTTTGGTGGAAAGTTTGATCAAAACAATGCACTCTCAATATAAGATATTTAATTTCAAAGTAGTTAATCTGAATTTAATAATGGCTGCCAAGAAGGGATGGAAACTTTGAGAGACAATATCTTTTTAATTAAAGGGTTTTAGAAGGGAGAAAGATACACTAAATTAATCATCAAAATATGTAGAATTTCTGAAGTTTAGAACAAATAGTTGGGACACTAGATCTAGAAAATAGGTTTATTAAACATCAAAAATTAATAACGAAAATAGGAGAGCAGATATGAAAATTTGTATAGGGATGGAAAATGCTTAGAATGAAGAACTCTACAATATTGCAAAGTTTCATGAAAATCAGGAAAACTTGGGGGAGGGATGCCTATGTAATCCGCTCCAGATAAGAGAGGAGACTGAGAGGGTCGAAAGAGTGCCAGACACGGTGGAAAATTCCATCAGCGGCAGCTTTACTTATGGGAGGCTATATAAGAAACCAGAGGGCTGACCTCCGCCGCATTAGTTCCAAACAGTTAGAGGGTAGTGAACGTGTGAAGAGCGGGCGGGCGGGCGTTATGGTCAAGGACAGCTGGCATCGCTTAGTGTAGCGTAGGCCAATTATGAATAACATGACTTAGAAGATTCATAGACATCTATAATTTTTGGAAATGGATCATTGACTAAACAAACTTGTTTTCCCTGAATTTAATTTGTTAGTTAGTAAATTTCGT
>JARYHS010008074.1:364433484-364558131 GCA_031002005.1 Vandiemenella viatica | reverse complement strand
AATCCCGTCTGAGCATCCAATATTCTCGTTCGTCGTATGTTTAAAGACATTAATTCCTAACTTAAGAAAGAAACCTCATTGGTTTAAATCGCATTTTATTAAGCGCTCAATATAAAAGTATAATGCTTATTCCCGTCCATCGAATGCCGTCAAACAACGATCGCTGGTTCGAATCCCCGTCTGAGCATCCATATTCTCGTTCGTCGTATGTTTAAAGATGGTTTATATCGCATTATTATTAAGCGCTCAATATAAAAGTATATTGCTTATTCCCGTCCATCGAATGCCGTCAAACAACGATCGCTGGTTCGAATCCCGTCTGAGCATCCATATTCTCGTTCGTCGTATGTTTAAAGACATTAATTCCTAACTTAAGAAAGAAACCTCATTGGTTTAAATCGCATTTTATTAAGCGCTCAATATAAAGTATAATGCTTATTCCCGTCCATCGAATGCCGTCAAACAACGATCGCTGGTTCGAATCCCCGTCTGAGCATCCATATTCTCGTTCGTCGTATGTTTAAAGATGGTTTAAATCGCATTTTATTAAGCACTCAATATAAAGTATATTGCTTATTCCCGTCCATTGAATGCCGTCAAACAACGATCGCTGGTTCGAATCCCGTTCTGAGCATCCATATTCTCGTTTTTTTTTCCTAAAATCACTCCAGGCGAATATGGACTGGCAAAAGACCAATAGAATCGACAGCTGGTACTAGGGTGGTGAAGCTGAGGTTACCTCTGGTTCGAATCCCCGTCTGAGCATCCATATTCTCGTTTTCCTGAAATCACTCCAGGCGAATATGGACTGGCAAAAGACCAATAAAATCGATAGCTGGTACTGGGGTGGTGAAGCTGGGGTTAGTGTAGGAGATGGGGGAGGGAGGGGGGAGGGGAGGAAAAGGGGGCGTGGTCAAGGACAATAGGGGTGTAACTGAGGTTAGTCAAGTGGTCCTCATGTCAAGTGGTTAGTCAAGTGGCCCTCAAGTCAAGTGGTTAGTCAAGTGGGAGGGGGGAGAACAATAGGTGTGAAAATGATTGACAGGTGGGAGGGGGGGAACAATAGAGGTGTGAAAATGATTGACAGTTCTTTTGTGTGGGCACGCTCTCTCTATTTATACCTACTCTCCGAAAGGAGGGCGGAAGAGCGGGCAGCGGTTCAGAGCACCCTCTTGCCCTTGGGGTTGGAAACGGCCCCTAAAGGCGGATGAATCAGAAATGATCAACGGCATGGGGATGCAGAAGGCAACGGGAAACCACTGCATTAAAGACCCAAAGGGTATCCCGAGGACATGTAATCCTCTCAAATTAAATATATCATGATGGCTTCTTCCTGGGTAAAATATTCCGGAGGTAAAATAGTCCCCCAATCGGATCTCCGGGTGGGGACTGCTCAGGGAGGAGTCATCAGAGTGGATAGAAACATTCTACGAGTCGGAGCGTGGAATGTTAGAAGTCTGAATAGGACAGGTAGGTTAGAAAACATAAAAAGGGAGATGGAACAACTTAAGTTAGATGTTGTTGGGATTAGTGAGATTAAATGGAAGGACGCACAGGATTTCTGCTCTGGGGAACACAGGATAATTAACACACAAGCTGTCAATGGAGTCACTGGTGTAGGATTTGTAATTAATAAGAAAGTAGGGAAACGGGTGAGTTATTATGAACAGTTTAGTGACAGGATTATTTTGATGAGGTTAGAAACTAAGCCCGTCCCAACCACATTAGTACAAGTATATATGCCAACGTCACAGGAAGATGACTAAGAAATAGATAAAATATACGCTGAAATTGAAGAACTAATCCAATATGTGAAAGGGGAGGAAAATCTAATAATCATGGGTGATTAGAATGCAATAGTGGGAGAAGGAAAAGAGGGTAATACGTAGGATGTTTTGGTCTAGGAGAAAGAAATGAGCGAGGAAGCAGGTTGTTAGAATTTTGTAAAAGATATAAGCTAGTAGTGGCGAACACACTGTTTAAGAACCATGCAAAAAGAATATTCACCTGGAAACGTCCTGGGGATACAGGCAGATATCAGCTAGATTATATCATGGTCAAACAGAGATTCAGGAATCAAGTTCTAGACTGTAAAGCGTACCCAGGAGCAGACATACACTCTGACCATAATTTGATAGTAATGAAGTGCAGGCTGAAATTCAAGCGAATAAGGAAGCAGCATAAGCAGAACAGACTGGCAGTGAATAAACTGAAACAATCTAGCACAAGAGAAAAAATTGCAGAAATTGTAGACATAGGTCTAAGAAGTAACTGTGAAAGGAGCTCAACAGAGGGCGAATGGAATGCATTAAAGACCGAAATAATGAAAGCTGGCAAAGAAACATTAGGCTTTAGGGAACAAGCTGCCCACAAACCTTGGATCGCAGAAGAAATTTTGGAGCTGATGGATCAGAGGAGAAGGTACAAAAATGCGCAGGATGATGCAGGAAGAGAGCAGTATAGGCAATTTAGAAATCAAATAAATAGGAAATGCAAAATAGAAAAGAAAAAACGGCTGCAAGAAAAGTGTGAAGAGGTAGAAAAGGAAATGGTCATAGGAAAAGTAGAAGTTGCATATAGAAAGATCAAAAACAGAATTTTGGAGAGATGAAGAAAAGAGGTATGAACATTAAAACTGCCGATGGGAAACCTCTTTTAAGCTCAGAAGAAAGAGCTAACCGATGGAAGGAACACATTGAGAAACTGTATGTGGCGGACGACTTGAACAATAGTGTATTGGAAAAATAAGGCGATGTCGACATTGATGACTTAGGAGATCCTGTTTTCAGGACAGAATTTAATAAAGCTCTGAATGACTTGAAAGCAAATAAGGCAGTTGGAATTGATGAGATCCCTGCAGAACTTCTTTAATCTCTAGGAGACGAAGGAATCGAAAGATTATTCAAGCTGATATCAAAAAGTTATGAAACAGGAGAAATTCCAACTGATTTTAATAAAAATATCATCTTCACACTTCCAAAGAAAGCACAAGCCGACAAATGTGAGAATTATCGCACCATTAGTCTAACATCACATGCTTCAAAATTACTTACCAGAATAATATACAGAAGGATGGAAAGGGTAGTAGAAGAGATAGTAGGTGAAGATAAGTTTGGGTTTAGGAAAAATCTTGGTACAAGGGAAGCAATTCTGTCTTTAAGATTAATACTTGAAGGGTGGATCAAGAAAAACAAAGATACTTTTATGGCATTTGTTGATTTAGAAAAAGCTTTTGATAATGATAGGTGGGACAAGATGTTCAAAATTTTAAAGAAGTCAGGTCTAAAGTATCGAGATAGAAGAATACTCTATAAACTATATAAGAATCAAGTGGCTGTAATAAAAATAGAGAACAACGAGAGACATGCATCAGTTAAAAAGGGTGCCAGACAAGGTTGTAGTCTATCCCCGTTAATATTCAACTTGTATGTAGAAGAAGCAATGAAGAAAGTCAAAGAAAAATTTCCATGCTGCATAAGTTTTCAGGGAGAAAAAAAATCAGTATGTTAAGATTTGCTGATGACATTGTCTTGTTAGCAGAGAGTGCTGAGGATATTGAGAAGTTACTGAATGGCATGAACAAAATACTGAAAGAAGATTTTGGACTGAATATAAATCAAAGTAATACATAAGTGATGAAATGTAGCAGAAATGATACCAATACTAGTGGATTAAATATAAAAATAGGATCGGATGCAATAGGTGAAGTGAGTGAGTTCTGTTACTTGGGAAGCAAAATTACAACCGATGGCCGAAGCAGGAATGATGTTAAAAGCAGAATAGCACTAGCAAAAAGAGCCTTCATGAAAAAGGGAAATATTTTTGTTTCAAATATTGATCTAGGAATTAGAAAGAACTTTTTAAAACTCTATGTGTGGAGCACAGCACTTTACGGTAGCGAAACATGGACTTTAGGAATACCGGAAAGAAAGAAAATTGAAACATTTGAAATGTGGTGCTACAGAAGAATGCTGAAAATTAGGTGGACAGACAAAGTAAGAAATGAACGAGTTTTGGAAATGATGGGTGAGTAAAGAAGTTTATGGAAGAAGCTTACAGGAAGAAGAGACAGGCTGGTAGGTCTTATTTTGAGACATGCTGGATTGATTAATTTGTTAGTGGAGGGAACAGTCGAAGGTAAGAACTGTAGAGGAAGACAGAAATTAGAATATATGAAGCAGATAATTGAGGACGTGTGTTGTAACATGGAGGTAGGGATAGAGGGGAGACCAGGTGTCGCTTAAACTGTGAAGCAGCCTGTCTCCGGAGCCGCCATCTTCGTGAGTTCTGAACATTGGTCTATTTTCATTAGCTTCCTGCTGTGAACATTTCATGTTCGGATATTTCAAGGTGTTTTATAATGTCAAATTGTGTTGCCTATGGTTGCACAAACAGAACCAGTAAAAAACAACCTGGAATAACATTCCATAGGTAAGTCATGCTGAAATTATTGTTCTTGAAGTACCTATTTGTAGTGCGGCGTCTGCAAGACACAATAGATGTCATTATAGATTTAAAGTGCCTGTTAAAAAAGTTCATTCACAGCTCTCAATAGGACGACGGTGTTATCAAATATTTGCTGATGCAGAGAACCATTTTATCTTACTATTTTTCACGTGTGGATCAAGTTTACATCGCGATGAAGCGAATACATTATGCTATGTGCTTTAGTCCAGTTGAAACTGTTTGATGAAATTAATTGTGATATGCGATCTAGTAGGCCCTAATCGTAATGAAGTACATTTTGTTGTTATCTGAAATGTAATTCGCAATATGTTTAAAGTGTTTGGTTGCATTTGCGTCGTTTAACTCTTTAGCGGCAACATTAAGTCAAATTGTGATTAGGTTGAAATGCAGCCTGTCGCAGAGTATTCTTTTAATAGCATAAGGAACAAATTATCTATTTGTTATTAGTAATTTATTGAGCACCTTGTTAATGACACAAGCTTGCGAATTTTGATATATGGTAGCAAGATAATTGCACTGGCCAGTTCTATCATTACAGTGATTTTGAATTCTTATGTAACTTAACGAAACTAATTGAAAGTAAAGAACAAATTTTTTTGATATCTCGCCTAGTTCTTTTGGTCCAGGCTGCATTTCGATCTAACCACCTCACTTTTGAGACATTATATCTCGAGAACTAAGCGAAATATCAATATACATTTTCAATTTATCGCATCGAGTTCCTTAAGAATTCATCATCAAATTGTGGCACCACGGTAATGATAGAATCCCCTTCCACTAATACTGCTGGCGAATTTAAATAGGTATCCACTACCATTGCAATATCTTCTGAGTGAGCCATGAACTCTTTTGAAGGTTTATCATATCATATCAGTTGTTTTAAAGTCCTTACCATTCTGCTAGGCTATTTTAAAAATTTTCATATAAGACTTGCTTCTGTTTTTAAATAGGTCTAGACCTAATTTTCTTGATTCTGTAATCATTCCCATCAAAGATTTTAAAATTACTGAAATGGAATGTGGAAATATAATCTATTTGAACATAAACCAAAATTTAAGGACTTTAGGAACAAACAGTTTTGTTACTTATTCATATTAAAAAGAACTACCACTGTTAGCCTTTATTCATAGAATATTTTTTCTTTGATACAGGTTTCCAAAGAATGAAGATCTACGATCAAAATGGATCAAAGCTTGCAGGAGGCAAAATTGGATGCCAACTAATTTCAGTTTTTTATGTTCAGCTCATTTTTCAGAAGATCAAATGGATAGAACATCACTGTCATCAACAAGACTGAGAGAAAATGCAGTACCAAATGTTTTTTCTGAAAAAGTGTTCTGTAGAAGTGTTTGCACTAATGTCTGTTAATTTTTTTAAAATGAAGTAAATATTTTGAAAACAGAAACCATAGTTGTACGAATGTTACTGAGTGAAAATATATTCAGTCAGCTCAATGAGCACTCCCTTGACCAAGGTGTGTTACACAACCACACAGCCCTGCTTATAAGGGCAGTTATAAGAAATTATTTATCACTTAGGTTTAACTACTGGGGCAAGAACTATGTAAAGAAAGGAGATTAGGACTAAATATACAAGATTGATTTTGTTTAAAAGTCAATAAATTCTTTCTTTAATAATTTTATCAATTTTGATTACTGAATGAGGAGCATTTTCTACATACATTTTAAATAAACTGCCAGTAGTTTGTGTAAATGTAGGTGACATAATTAATGTACCATGTATGCTATGAGTGTACAGCTTCTGGTAAATGAGTTATTTTGCTATGCTGTTGTTTAATGTATTATGTATACTAGAATATGCCTATACATCTTCTGGTGTGTGTATTTTTTTAATATGCAATTGTTTATCTGTAAATTGACAAGTTTCGAAATCCCACAGAGCCAGTCTCTTATACTATTGTGATCAATGGAAATTGAATGTATTGTATTTTATTTGATCCTCTTTCAAAATAAATACAAGTCATTTTGGTTAATATTTGAAATGCACACTTATTGATGTAGTTGACATCTTTGAATTATTGCAAATATAAGAGGTAATTGTGCTCTTTTATGATGATTTCTAAAGAATTAAACCTACAGAAATTGACTATTCCAGTTTTTAAAAATAATTTTAAGTTGAAGTGGAACACATGATCTAGTCACAATTCCGCTACTAATCTAATTACCCTCTTAATATTTTTTTAATTATCTTATATACTTTGAGAGTTTAATGCTTCTGCATATACTTCTGCAATTGACGAATTGTAATTTTAAATTCCTGTATCATTTTTGGTATACTATTCATCACTTGTTAATTTATTCAAATCCCTGACACCTACACCCACTACCTTATGTTTTAAATAGAATGCCATCTTGTGGATATCGTTGTCATTTCCCTTCCATAGACTACTACTAATTATTCCACAAATATCTTTTCACACTCCACCACCAATATATGCCTTGAACACTCCCAGCATGCATTTCTCCTCCTTCCTCCCAATACATTGCTTTTATCATATCGGATCTTGACTCCTGCAATAATTTGCACTAACAAATTCAGCTGCTCTTTGCATGTCCTCAAAATCCTCTGTTTAATACCTAGAATGTGGATCCCAAACTACACCACCATATTCAAGCAATGGTCTGACCAGTGTTTCATAATCCAATTCCGCAACTTCTCTCTAATATCCTCTTATATCCCTTTTGTAAAATTTTCCTACCATATTCCCAATGTGCTTTTCCCAGTTGCGATTGTTATAAAACGTTAGGTCAAGATATTAACATTCAAGCCTTCAACAATCAACCCTTTTCTTGGGTCTAGGCCATTAGAAATGGAAAAATAATGGGGGAGGGGGGGGGGAATGAATTCGGCCATGACCTACTGACGGAACCATCCCGGCATTCACCTGGAGTGATTTGGGGAAAACTTTTTCCCCTATGGCTTAATGTCTCGTTGACGTTGAGGTCATTAGAGGCGGATAAGGACAGCTGGGAAGGAATTCAGCCATGGTGGTTTGACAGAACCATAAAGGAACTCACCTGGACTGACATTTGTTTCTTATGGCTTTACATCTCGTCGACGTTGAGGTCATTAGAGGCAGGTGTCAAGGAACGGGAAGGAATACGACACTGCTCTTTTGACAGAGCCATCCAGGCATTCACCTGGAGTGATTTGGGGCAACTGTCAAAAACCCAAATCTAGGTGGCTGGACGGTGATTCAAACCCACATCCCCTGAATGTGAGGCCAGAAAGTAAACTGTTCACCCACTACGCTGATTCGCGCCAAGTAAGTTCCCATAAGAAGATACATTTAGAATTAAATGTCTAGAACGTGAAATTTTTTTGTCAGTCCTTAAGAGTACTAGGGATTTATTCTGATTTCAAAATAGCAATATGCTGTTTTTTTTTTGCGGCTGTAGGCAGAAAAAATAAGTTTTATTTCTGCATACAAAATTGCTATCAAAAATTATTTGGCAGTTGTTTTTCTTAAATTCTAATGTTTGTAGGTTATATCAATTAGGGTATTTATAAATATGACCCCATAAGACTTCATTTTTAGCAATGCGATGATTAAAAACGAAGAAATTCTTCCGTTCCGTATACATTCCTTGTGTTTCTTGACCCTACCAATATGGCGACCTCCCCACCCCACCGCTCTCCACTCCGCGTCACTTCGTTGTATGGACAATGTCCCTTACGTGGTCTCCTCTCTTTTCTTTGCTCCATGGGTTGTAAGGGGTAGTTAGAAATGAAGAGGTTTACACAGGATAGGAAGGGATGGAGGATTGCATCAAACTAGTCTAAAGACTGACGACAGCAAAAAAAATAAAAAAAATAAAAACATGAAAAGTAGTTCATGGATGGGAAAAGATGACCATGACCACGTCAAGCTGGCACTCGATTTCAGGCACAAGGGTGTGGGAAGATTTTCTTTTTTAGGTAAGGGTGTCAGAGATTGGAATGAGTTACCAGGGGGAATGATGGAGAGGGAATGATGAATAACCTACCGAAAACGTTAAAAGAATTTATAGTTAAAATTTGTAGAGGGCAAATGTAGGTGAGTGAAGGATAGGGGGAAGTTGGGTGTGTAGAGAAATTGCCACCGGAGCGTGTGCTCCATTGCAATTAAATTGAATAAATTAAAGTGTATTAAAACATTATCGTCGTGATTTCGTGTTTGAATTTCATTCCTGTCTTTCCACTTTTCTTAATAATGTTTTTCATTGTTACACTGTTCAGTATTTCTATAGCAAGTTCTAAAGTAAGTTTTAAAGAAATCATTAGGTGGTAAGTGTATTTTCTCTTCAATGCAGACCATTACCTGAATGTGGTAGTATTGTGTTGGAACGAGAGTACTGGAATAAGATATGGGTTTGACGGGGTGCAAAGGAAGGCAGCTACATTATTTGTAGAAATTTTTCCAGAACTGAGCTGAATTGGGAGTAGTTGGAATAAAAGTGAAGGGTGAAGAGAGTGCTGGGAATGTACGAAATAAATACTGGCGATGAGACTTGGATGGACATTGGTAGAAGAATTAAGAAAGAGAAGAAATACTATTTCAGGCATAAGGGTGCGGGAATTCTGATTTTTTTTTTTTTGTCCTGTAATTAAGTCAATGGTTGGATATTGCAATCAAAGATATAGGATAAAAGAATTACTACATTGCAATTAAATTATATTAAAGATTAAACTGGTGCGAAGTAAGTTAAAAAAGATTTCATTCGTGGAAATAAAATGTCTATGTTCACAACGTATCCAGCCACGTTTATAAATTTTGTTAAATGCTCTATTAATTCCACCTCATACTGTTAATTTAAGTTTGTAAATTGATTTTGATTATTTTTTCTTCCACTCTTTTTATAGCCATCGTCTCTGTGTTATATTCATAAATGTTAAATGTCATTTGGTGAACTGCTCAAAGAGTAAAAATGCGCGAAAACAATCCGTTCACTTCCACAATGTTGGAGTGAGCAATATCCTGCAAATTGATTAACAAACGATTTGATGCCTGCTTGAAGATTTGTTCGAATTCATTTCTGACACTTTGCAAAGCGGATTTTTCTTTTTAGTCATTCGAAATTTAAATCTTTTCTGCAAATTACGGACAAACCTTTATATCAGCGATCTCCGAATATTACGTGAAAATAACGATTGTATGTTTTAAAATAAATGCAGACAAAACTTTATTAATTTATTGTATTAATTCCTTGCTCAAAGGTCTTTGCCCTAGTTACTTAATGATATCTCCTTAGAATTATGTGTATATCACAAAATAGTTCTCAGGAAAGCTTCAATTTTTGCTCAAATGACGCCCTTCACACATACCTAAAAGCTATACATCTAACGTTTAGACAAAACTTAATCTTTCAGTGACCAAAACTTCGAAAAGTGGTATAAAAATTAGCATAATGGTGTTGTATTCGTCCGCCACAGGCTTTATCCAATTGTTGTAGCTCTTTGGTGATCTTTTTTCGTAATATCTGGACGACCGTCAATTCTTCCGAGTGGTATTGTCTATTTGATTTGCGGACCCGTCTTGCTGGAATCGAATACAGCAATTAAAGATGCGCGAAATTGTACATATTCAGGCTGGCCAGTGTGGGAATCAGATTGGAGCTAAGGTACATTGATTTGTGACAAATTAGGTTGTTTATTTTCGCATTTATCATATGGTGATCTTCTAGTCGATTTTATTCGATAATTATGCATTTTGTTTTAGTTCTGGGAAGTAATATCTGACGAACATGGAATAGATCCTACAGGTACCTATCACGGAGACTCTGATTTACAGCTGGAAAGAATAAACGTCTATTATAATGAGGCTACTGGTAAGTGAAATTTGTACAATTACTCCACGTAAGTTTGAGCGCAATGACTTCAGCGATGTTTATAAGGAAGCAGTTAAAACAAATTTCAACAGGTTAGTACCAGTTTCGGGCAGGTGGAGAATATCCCCTCACATCGCATTTCCACTTAATCACAACCTCCACAAGCATTATAATTTGATATGGTCCCTGGACCAAGAATATAAGTGATTACGAAAATGGAAAATACGCCGTCTGACGGAGCCTCATATTTTAGTGCTTGTGGTGACGTTTTAGGGTTTTGTAAGAATGGAAGCCTGAGGCAAATAGGCAGCGGAAGACGCTATTAGATTCGCCTGCCACAACTATCAGCTGTTCCGAAAATCTATCTGTTCTAATCGAAACCTACGATGTGTGGTAGAAGTGTAGTCGATTATAACCAAACATATAGCGGATGAGAAGGAATCAAGTACTCCTCACCTTCCTTCATATGCACTGCTTTGTAACTTTTGAGTACCGGTACTCTACTGTGTGTAATGCTTAAGGCGTACTCGGGAACTGCACCACTTTCGGTACCTGCCAGTAACTGGTACTAACCAGTTGAAATTTACATCAATCGCTTCGTCAACATGTCCTCTTCACGTTTTGCGATCATACATTGCGGAAAAGTTGCCAAGAATTTAATTAAAAATGCTGCGTACTCTTTGACGTTACTCCACAATTTTTACTTGTGTGCAGTTCTCTGTGTTCGAGGCAGATCTCTGCATAGCTAATGGTTTGACCATTGTTTCCAACAATGATTAAGCCAAAAAATACAATATTTTATGTTTCTGTGTAACCGCTGGTCTCCTTTAAAAATATTGGAAAGAACTTAGTATTTGTTGATTCTGTTGGCTAGTCACTTAACAGCTTGTCGATCCATCTGATCTGATCATTTGTTGTTCATTAAACCTTTTTTATATCACACTGACTCTCTTAAAGTTGGTCAGCCTTGATTATTTTTTATTGTTTTAGTTTGTGTCTGGATTTTGACACCTTTATTGTCAAGTACTTTGATTTGATTTTTATTCCTTTGAAAGCAAGTTTTATTTTATTTTTTGTGGTTGGTCAGAAAGACTTTGCTTTTCAGGTTTTGAGTTTTATTGCATTTAGCTGTGTGACTTTTCTTACCGAGTGTCCGAGAGGATGACAGTTTGAATCCCTGTCCGGGCATCCGGATTTGGGGGATTCTATCATTACCGTGGCGCCACAATCTGATGATTGATTCTTATAGAACTCAACGAGACAAATTGAAAGTGAAGAAAATAACTTTTTTTTATATCTCGCTTAGTTCTCGAGATATCTCAAAATTGACGTAGTAAGGTTGAAATACGGCCTGGACCAGAAGAAAAATTTCGCTATAGCCAAATTTGATGATGAATTCGTATGTAACTCGACGAGACAAATGGAAAATAAAGAATAAAGTGTTTTGATATCTCGCTTATTTCTTTAGATATTGTATATCAAAAGTGAGGAGGTTAGGTTGAGATCCGTCCTGGACCAGAATTTTTTTTTTTTTTTTTATTTACCAAAACCATCACATCTACACTGTGGAAATGCACTATAAGTGTTTTTATTTCTTCCTAGTGATTGTTGCTAGGTTGAAATACGGCCTGGACCAGAAGAAAAAACACCAAAAGCAGAAGGAAGTATACCTATAACTGATTTTTAACATGCTATATCTCGAAAACCAAGTGAGATATCAAAAAATTTTATTCTTTATTTTCGATTTGTATCGTCGAGTTCTACAAAAATTCATCATCAGATTTTGGCGCCACGGTAATGATAGAACTGCCCGGATTTGGGTTTCCCCATATCACTTCAGGGGAGTACTGGGATGCTTCCTTCAAAAGGCTATGGCAGAATTCCTTCCTGTTCCTTGTCCCCAGTCCCATCCCGTCTCTAATGAACATGACGTTGACAAGGCATAAAGCTATAAGTAATAAAAAGAAAGAAAGTAATCTTGTTGCTGCAATGAGTTAGAAGACAATGCTCCCATAAAGCTCAATAACAAGAATGCAAGATTATAAGGAAATAACACAGACCAAAAGAGCTCAAAGTAAACAAACTTAAATAAGTTTAGATTGTAAATCAAGCTGTTGCTGACTTAATCATGGTGCCATGGACCAGAGTGTTAAAAAATGGTTTCAGATTATTTATAGAACAAATACTACTAACAACAAGCTGAGTTGCTCACTTTATAGGTTTCTTCCATATTAGTCTCAATGAAATGTCTTCAACAACAATAGAGAATCCTGAATATTACAACTTACATCGCATTGTGTGCGGATTGGTAGCTTGGTGATATAGCTGCTGTTTACAAAACGTGAAGATCAGCGGTTCGATTTACGGTAAGGGTCAAAGTTTATTAGGCATATATCCTGATAATTCCATCTAGCAAAGTTTGTTTTGTTTATCTGAAGCACATTGGAATCTTGGAGAAAGGAACTGGAAGTCCTGTCTGTGGCAAACTGCTATAGTGTGCTTTCTTCAGAAGTTAACAAGGAACCTTGGGAAATTAAGTGACTGACATTCGTGGAAATCCTAGCATGGTATACGCTAATAACGACTCTTTGTTAGGTGATGAGGATAATGTTGCATCTTGAACCACCCAAACTACTCTCTAGTATAGCATCTAGTTAAAGGTAAAAGGACGTTGAACATGAGCAGTAGCAATAACTATTTGAAATCTGAATCCAGGAAGAAGACAGCTTTTTGAGACATCTGGTTAATGTAAATTTTAGCAGGGAAAAATGAATCGTTACATTTGTGCATTAGCCTCAGTGGAAATACTGCTTCTTTCTTTCAAATGTGGATTAGTTTAGCATGTAGCAGCCTTCTTTCTCATGAACACACTATATTTAGGATTACTTGTAGGGGCCTACTAGCCATGTTTCGATATATGGTTAGTTGCCATTAGTTGAACTTTGCAGGCTGAGTTATTCTTAAACTCTACCAGTAACCAGTCACCAATCAAGCACTAGAATTAGCCACCTAGCATTATGGCACATGATAAAGATGTGGATTTTTTTCAAACATATCCTTATAGTGTTTTTTATGTCTATTTTTTGGTGTCATCCTTTGATTTCTTTGTGCTTATATTGAGTGTAGTGGATGAAGCTAGTGGCAATTTACCTATACATCTACTTACAATTCATACATATTTTTACTCTAAATTCCTTCATAGTTTGAAGTATATTGTTCATTAGTTCCTCAGTAAATTTGTTTCAGTGCTTCGCTCCTCTACCTACAAATAAAAACTTTTCTACTCCTTTATGCCTGAAGTCAATTGCTAATTTACTATCATATATACCAACCACTCTATCCTCATGATCTTCTATTGATTCAAACCTAGCTCCTTTATCATATCAATCAGGGATTATATGGTATAATTTCCACAATTGATTCTTACACCTGTATCTAAAATTCTTGATATGGACTTAATAGTATTCCACCAAACTTAAGCAGATGCATGACCAAGGGTTCATAATATTTTAGTAATTTTCCTTGCACACATTATAATACTCGTTTTTAATAGAAGCAGGAATTTGAATGTTTAACTTCCAGCTCTGCAATTTGTCCTGCCCAAGTTATTCATGTATACATCAATAAACTTACTTCTACATTTCTTCCCTAAAACGCACTTCCTTCTTCCCAAAATCCTACCCACTACACCATGAACAAGCTTCAGCAGACCTTCCAATCTGAAGAACATCTAGGACCACAGATACTCTCCTGATTCTCCTAGACTGTCACATGGATCATTATCAGTGGCGGATCCAGGGGGGGGGGGCTAGGGGGCTGAAGCCCCCCCCCCCAAAAGCACCAAGGTCACCCCTGATGACATGGATTTTGGGGATCTTTTTTTTTGGCTCTACAGTTTTAATAATGGTGGCAATCTGGAATAATGAGATCTGTCAGCGAACCCCTCCTCCCCGGAGTCAAGCCCCCCCCCCCAAAAAAAAAACAAAATCCTGGATCCGTCACTGATCATTATCATGTGATAGACCTTGCAGCATGCATCCACCACCACTACCTATTTCAACCAAACCATAGGGGAATATTTTCCTATTATTGGACATGCAATTTGCACTATTACACACCTCATCTACCAACTCCTGCTTTCACTGTACAGCTTCTTTTATTGGCATAAGTACTAACCAACTGGTCAATCAGGATGAACAGCCACTGGAAATCAGTCTGGACCATCCTTTTCCAGTCCATGTCAGGTCACACAACTCTAAAAACCTCAACTCATGTTTTACAATGTGATGTTAGAGTTTTTCCTGATAGTATTACCTTTTCAGAACTTCATAGATGGGAACTAGAATAACAACAACCCTACTTCATCCTCTCTTAAGACCTACCAGCAAAAGTTTATCTTATTATAAACATACAATTTCTTACCATATCCAAAACATTGTTTATGCCTTATTTTATTAAAAAATATTATAATTTAATTTATTTTACTCTGTTAATGGCATCATTAATTACAGAAATTATACTCTCTTGCAAATATTGTTGATAAACTCACCCCCTTCCCTCCCTGTATCTTTGCAGTGCCCAGCCCTCCAATCTGGTTCATCTTTGGCTTAGTCTTGTGGTGAATGTCTGATCCCTTTGTCATGGACCTCCTCTATTCATGATTAAGATTTAGACCCCAAAAATGTTAAGTGGTTTTGTGTTCATCCTCACCCCTCCTGTACTCATCTGTGTTGAGTGATGGGTTTATATTCCCTATTCTCCCACATTTTCTTTGCTAGCATCAGTTTCATCGTCACTACTATCAAATAAACTTACTTGTAATAAATTTAACTAGTATTTTCTACTACACCTTCTAACATACAAAACCTAAATTACTGCCCATGTAACTAATAAGGTCCTGCTTTTGGCTTTATTTCAAGTTTGCCTATTCAACTATTTATAATGACATGATTCAATTGTAGATTTTGTCAATCCTTTTTCACTTTGATACTATTATTATTATTAAATATGATGGGGTCAATTTTCCTACAAACCTAATTATGATTCTTCTATATCTTGACCTTAAAATCCTTCACATTCTGGGGTAGATTGTTCATTAACTCCGTAGATAACTTGTTCCAGTTCCTCATTACCCTACCTGCAGATAGAAACTTTTACAGTCCCGTATGTCTGAAATCAACTGATAAAATACTGTTGTGACCCTGTCTTCCCATTCACATCTAAATTTCTAGCAATATTTATCGTGTTCATATCGCTGATATATCCTTTGTACATGCTCAAAATTCTCTTATTAATCTTTTACCATTTCTGTTACTTAGTGAAACCTTTGGTAATTTGATCAAAAAAAACTATCTGAATTTGTATTCAGCTTGTTAAACTAACACAAATGGAGCAATGCATTTTTTTTAATCAGATTAAAATGTTTTTGTTTCAAGTAGGAGGGTAGTAGAAATTATTTCATGGGAAGGTAGAGGTTTAGGGACATTGCCACCGGACGTGTGTGCCCTATATCAATTGAGATTAAATTAAAAGCTGTGATCTTCTATTTACTTTTCAGGAGGAAAATATGTGCCTCGGGCGATTCTCGTTGATTTGGAGCCTGGCACAATGGATTCTGTCAGGTCCGGACCATTTGGGCAAATCTTCCGTCCGGACAACTTTGTATTTGGACAAAGTGGTGCAGGAAACAATTGGGCCAAAGGGCATTATACAGAAGGTGCTGAACTTGTTGATTCTGTGTTAGATGTTGTCAGAAAAGAAGCAGAGAGTTGTGATTGCCTTCAAGGATTCCAGCTTACTCACTCCTTGGGAGGTGGGACTGGTTCTGGAATGGGCACTTTGCTTATATCCAAAATCAGGGAGGAATATCCTGACCGCATCATGAATACATTTAGTGTAGTGCCATCTCCAAAGGTAAGTGGTGTACTGCATTTGTAAACTGAGCAATGTTTAAACTATGTTATATTATTAGGATGCTTTGTCTTCAGGTGTCTGACACTGTTGTGGAACCATACAATGCAACACTATCGGTTCATCAGCTGGTTGAGAACACTGATGAATCCTATTGCATTGACAATGAAGCTCTGTATGATATTTGCTTCCGCACATTGAAGTTAACAACTCCAACTTATGGGGATCTGAACCATCTTGTTTCAGCGACCATGTCTGGTGTGACAACATGTCTTAGGTCAGTAAACAATACTTAAATTTGTGGTATTTTGTAATAAATTTAATTTAATTTTACTTTTGTTGTAATGTTTTCATCAGCATTTAGCCCATTATTATTTTTAATGAAGTGTGATGCATCATCTGCCCCAGTTACAACTTCCCTACACATTATTTTCTCACTACACAAATTTTCACTTCAATTTTTTTCTGTGCATGAGACAATTTATTCAACAAATTTATTTCAGCCTCTGACTGTATTACCCATACATAAAATATTTTTAACTCCCATGTGTGTGATATCAAGGACCATTCTCTTCTTTTCTTTGTACAAGTATTGGTTCTTCTCAAAATATTGATCCAGGTTTTATCACCAAAGAAAACCATATACTATATACCCTGATAATATTTTTGTTTGTCTCCAATTTTTTGATGACTTTTGATACAACTTCTTTATAATTATGGTCCCTGATTTCGTTCTATAGTAATTTTGACAGACTAGTTTAGCTGTACCACTACGGCACAGGAATATTACAAATAATTGTCAAAGTTTCCATATTAGGCATTTTTATAAAGCTTTCCAAACTATGGATTCAGGTATGCCCAGTTCCCTGCTAGCTTGTGTAATGGCTTCCTAGGACTACATCAGAAAGCCTCTGCAATCTGGTCCAAGTTCACTTCTGACATGGAAAGATGGCAGTGCTTTTTTTTTTTTAAACAGTCATTTTCCACAAACTGTGCATACCATCTGAAATAGAATTGTCAGTGGGTGGATCATTATCAAATCTTGTCTTGTAGTGACTGACTCTGATAACAGACTGAGTTTAGTTAAATTAATGAATGCAAAATGAATTCTTATGACACCTGGCAGCAAAAAGTGTAACTGTTGAATGGTAGGTGATACAGAACAAAACTATGAGAGTTTTTCTACCTATCACAATTATAGGTATAATATTTTGCACATAACAAAATCACAAAACCCTGATGAATATTTGCATTAACAGTGTACTTGATATTAACAATACTGACCCTGTACTACACCACTTCATTAAAGCAAGGGGTTTACTGAGGTTTTGTATCCCAACTCCCTACCTTCCATGGGATATCCCTTCACTGTCCTCTCTGGTAGAAGAATAATTTTGAAACATCTCTTTGCCTCAAGCCAAGCATGCTTTGCGCAGTTCAGATTATTATTAAAACATATGCTGAGATGTTTACAAGCAATTCCTCCTCTACCATATAATCCTACAAAATCATTGTTGTGTACCAAATAAGCTGATTCATTTGACATTTATTCTCTTTCCATTTGATTTACCCAACTAGATATTCGTGTCCATATCATTTTGTGGCCACTCACAATACTCTTTCTAATTAATCACAGTGCACAGTTTTAATAATCATCTAATAGTGAATTTGATTAGTGAGAGATAAATCATATTTCAATTAGCATTTACACTCCGTACATGTTGGCATCAGTTCAATAAGAAACTTTTATGTTTTTTTTATTCTTCTGCAGCTGGGAAAATTACAGTACTAAAACTATCCTTCATTTTATCAGTATGTTTTAAAATAATTCAATAATACACATGAAAATAGAGTAGGAAAAATAACCCATCGTTTACCACAGATGAAGGCAGGAGGGCCAGGAGGGAAAAAAAAAAAAAAAAAAAAAAAACCACACACACACAATTATCCAATAATGTACATGAAATACACTAAGATTTTTAAAATCTTGTCTTGACCCTAAGGTTGGTTACATGCCAGGTACTTTTTTCGGTAGTTATTGCTTAGCACGGTATTTGAGCCATGGAATGTTCAAATTACTTCATATATAAATCGAGAGATGTAGACCCTGTACAGAGATCATAAAAATTGCAGGCAGTCCAGTATATGGACCTGGAACTTCTAGATTTATTTAATTTATTAATTTCAATGGAGCACACGTCTGGTGCCAATTTCCCTATGCACCATTCTTCCCTCTTTCCTGCACTCACCTACATTTGCCCTTTACAAATTTCAAATTTAAATTCTTTCAACATTTTTGGTATATTATTAATCTTTTCTGTTGGCAACTTATTCAAATCCCTGATACCCTTACCTAAAAAAAGAGAATCATCGTAACCCTTGTGCCTGAAATTGAGTGCCAGCTTGTGGTCATGGTCATCTTTTCCCTTCCATGCATTGCTTTTAATTCTTACACCAATATCTTTCCATGCCTCATCACCAATATATGGGTTGTTCACTCCCATGCCCCTCTTTATCGTACTCCTTTCTTGCAGTGAATCCCATTTCAGCTCCCTTATCATACCTATTACTGATTGTGTTCTGCAGTAATTTCCAGAAACAAATCGAGCAGACCTTTCTTGCACAATTTCCAATTCCTATATTTGATACTCGAAATGTGCATCCCATACTACATGATCATATTTGAGCAATGGTCTGACCAAAGTTTTTGAAACCCAATTCCTTTTCTTCTCTCGTACATCCAATCATCACTTTCTCCAAGAAGTGCAGAATTTTGAAACCTTTTCCTACTACTTGTCCAATCTTTCCTGCCCAGTTAAGCTTGTTATCAAATGTAATGCCAAGATATTTAATTTCAAGTCTTCAACAAGAAGTTCTGTCCCCACCTTATAATCATAATTAACCTTTAGTTTTTATCTGTGTATCTAATAAGCTGACACTTCTTTTCATTTATCTTCATCCCACGTTTACCAACCCAACTAGATATCCTGCTCAGATTTCCCGGCAGCTGTTTATAGTCCTCTTCCATTTCAATCCTTTTATATAGCATTATGTGATCTGTAAACAATCTAATTTCTGATAGTAAACCATCAATGCAATTACAATAATAATGAACAACAATGGTCCCAAAATGCTTCCCAATGGCATTCCCAATTTTACTTCCACTTCTATTGATACTGCATTTCATACCCTAACTTTTTGTTTTCTACCTTTTAAAGATTTCTCATCCACTCCAGTAGTTTTCTCCTTGCTTACTACCATTTTATGTCTCACTCTGTCAAAAGCCTTTGAAAGGTCTAGTGCTACACTATCAATTTGGCCTTATTTGTCCATTTCATTTGAAATAAATTGCATATATCCCACCAACTGAGATTCACATGAATATTCTTGCCTAAAGCAATGTTACCGACTTGAAAACCACTTACACTCTTCACATAAATTTCTGATGTGGTTGCATATCATTCACTCCATTAAACTACCTATCACAGATGTTAAACTGATTGGACTATATTTTTCAACACTTTTTCTCACCCCTCCTTTTTGTACTGCCACTACTTTTCCAGTCCTCCGGTAAGCAGCAAGCATTCACACTCAATTTATATAATATTTCAAAATAAAGTACAATGTCACATCCTGCTATCTTTAAGACATAAAAATTTCTGCCTTTCTCAAATCTTCAGTAACTTCTTTAGCTCCATCCTTATCTACAAACGTCACAACAAACTGCCTTACCCTCAATTTTCTAACATAACCATAGAAATTTCTGGATACATCAGCACTGACAATACTCTTCATAAACCCATCTTTAGTCAGCTTCTTAGCTATTATTAAGTCATTGTTTAGTTTTTTTATGTTCTCTTCTTACCAACCTTTTTGATCTCTTCACCTCCCTATTATAGTACCCATGTTCCTTACTTTTCTTTATTTTCTGTTTTGCATAAAATATTTCTTCCCCCTTTCTTATTGTTTCCTTGGAACTCTTCCCACCTAAACTGTACTGTAGTTGTGCCTACCTTCCATTTGCTGAAACATGTCTGAAATATCACTCTCAAGTTCGAAATCTGTGTCTTTTTATAATTTTAACTATTTCCCTCTTCAATTTTGGCTGCTGGTTCACTGAATCAGAACACAAATCACAACTTAACTGCCATCCAGCTGATGGATGGTATTATCAGAACCAGATCAAGGAAAAAAAGGGGTGGGATAGAAAATTGGGGCACTTGCCCTGGGTGACAACTTGAGGGAAGAAGCAGCAAAATTTTATTTGAAGGGTGACCTTTTCTTTTTCTTTTTCTTTTTTAGCTCCAGTACTGCCCCGGGTGGTAAAACTCTGGGTGGCGACAATGGGAGTGGCTAAATAATGTTCAGAGAGTTGGAAATCCACAGTTTTTGCCCAAGCTCTTAATATTCCTGGATTTTCACTTGGTATTATTAAATAATAATAATTTTTATATTTTATGGTTGTAATGACCTGTGACAGGGTTTCTAGTGGCTGCGCATTCCACCCCCGTCATAACCGCCTTAACCTAACCCGGCAATCCTGCTGGGTACAGGAGACCTACAGTTTAACGTGGAATCTGAACCACAGAATCATTAGTAAGCTGTACCTGAGGTGAAGGCCAAGTTAAGTGCCTTTGAAAATCTCTGCCATCACAGGGATTCGAACTGGGGACCTTTCAATCTCCAGTCAGATGCATTAACCACTGAGTCTTAAGAACTGAGACTGCTCAGGTATTATTATGAGCCAGAATTAGCTGACTGTGTTGTGAACAATACACTGGAATTGTAGAGTTTTAAGTTATATTAAAATTTGTATTAAAAATACCTGTTACGAGTATACATTACCTGTGTGAAGCCAGCCATACCATCTTAGTTATTACTGGTTCTATTACTGCAATTTTATTTCATTTTGAATATGCTTATGTGTTTATTTGAGTGGGGATATTAATAAAAAAATTGATATAATTTTTAAAAACATATGTTAAATGAGGTGTCAAAACTGGCACAATTTCATAATCTGGAAGTAATTATACTTGTAGCCAAACTTTCAGTGTGAAAATACTACAAGACCATGTGGTGGAATGTAAATGGTGTAGGGCAGTGCAGCACGGTTTCAGGATAGTTTATTGAATGTGTTGCTTAACCAATGAACAATTTACAGATTTCCAGGCCAACTGAATGCTGACCTTCGAAAACTGGCAGTGAATATGGTGCCTTTCCCCCGCCTTCACTTCTTCATGCCTGGTTTTGCTCCTCTCACATCTCGAGGCTCCCAGCAGTATCGTGCACTTACTGTACCTGAATTAACACAACAGATGTTTGATGCCAAGAACATGATGGCTGCCTGTGATCCTCGTCATGGGCGATATCTGACAGTTGCTGCTATTTTCAGAGGTCGCATGTCTATGAAAGAAGTATGTAACTATCCAATCTCATTATATCTGAGTATATAACAGTACATGTTTCTTCTTTTTTAAAAAAAATAGTATTAATATTCATTGTTTTTGCTGTAATTGTATGTGACTTCAGATGAAAATAAAAATTATATCTTGTTTCAAGGATCAGGCAACAAATCTAGTATTGGTGGTGTGTTAACCATATCAATTCCTACCTTTCATCTCAATGCTCTTTCAATTGTACCTACCTCATGTCCACTTTCTTTCGTTATTATTTTCTGAAAAGTATTGAAAAACAGATTTTATTTTACTCGTTTTATTCAATTAACAATACATGTAGTTTTTGTTGTTTTTTCCAGCTAATACCTGTACCCTGGTTTACTTAAATTTAATTTCCTCTGCTGTCACCACTATATTTTTCAAAACAGATTTATTGTTTAATGGTAATTTACAGGAAGATGTGCATTTAACAACTCGTGAATATGGCAAAATGTGAATGAGATTTTCTCAGCTTATAAATGCAACAGTCTTCATGGGTTTGCAGCTGGGTATTTTTGTGAAATGATGACAATGTTTGAATAGCGTCCTCTCTTGTCTTATCCTATCTTCCTATAGAGAAGATCACTGCAAAACTTTCAGATTCTCAATAGCAAGATACGATTACCTGATGAAGACAACAGGAAACATTGTTGAAATGTTGTCAATGTTTGAGGAAAATATCCGGCTGCAAACTTGTAAAGACTATGTTGTATGGCGAAATGTCTGAATATTACAATTATTCCAACACTTGTCATTCCCAACCAGTGTGATTACAATTTAATAAAACCATTTTCATGTACTAGTCAGTGAATCCTTATTACTGTAATGTACTAGTCACATTGATTTTCAGGTGGATGAACAAATGTTAAATGTTCAGAACAAAAATAGCAGCTACTTCGTGGAATGGATTCCAAATAATGTCAAGACTGCAGTGTGTGATATACCACCTCGTGGTCTCAAGATGTCTGCCACATTCATTGGTAATTCAACAGCCATTCAAGAGTTATTCAAACGGATCTCAGAGCAGTTTACAGCAATGTTCAGGAGAAAAGCCTTTTTGCACTGGTATACGGGAGAGGGGATGGATGAAATGGAGTTCACAGAGGCCGAGTCAAACATGAATGACCTGGTCAGTGAATACCAGCAATACCAAGATGCAACAGCTGAAGAAGAGGGAGAATTTGATGAAGAGGAGGAAGGAGAGGGTGATGAGGGTTAAGCTTCAAGGTCACAATATCACTTCCTTGTTATTTGTTACTGCTTTCAAAATGTGTACAATGGTTTAAAGTACAAATTGTGAATGTTACAATTTTTTTCATCAATAATTCTGTGACGTTCGGTTCTAAGGTGTTATTTTATTTACTGTTCATACTGTTTGTAATCTACTGTATGGTTTATGTACAATTCATCTTTTTAAATATTAAAAAGTCATGCTCAACATTTCTATACTTTTAGATTTTTTTAATTTATCTTTCTTCATCTTCATGTGGGAATGTGTTTTTATTTTTTATTAGACATTGTTATGATAAAGCTCTGGTGACTAATTTATTGAAAAATCCAAATTTCCTTCTCCTTTAAACAAATATAAAATTGTAAGAACGAAGACTTTCGTAGCATAATATTGCAATACTTAGCAAAGACATGAGGGAGTGAAAATTTTTACATCTGTTGTTAAGGGATTCAATGACTGGAGTAAATTATCAAGGTAGGTACTGAATAGTTTGTCTTAAACAGTGAAAGATTTTTTATGGTGACAAAGCTAATTCCCATTCGGGTGTAAACAGCATTACAGTTATGAAATAATAACAAAATTTATCTTATTAAATATAATAAATATTATTTAAGAGTATTTCACAATATCATTAGACAAAAATTATTTCAATGTTTTTTCGTAAACCAACAAAACAATTAATTTTTTTTCTAATTGTGATGTTGCATATGGCTCATCGGCAATTTGTGTATGCCCCTGCTTTTGCATTCACAAATTTGTATTCTTTCACTGTGATTTTCTTAGTCAGTTACTTCACTCTTTAACAAATTTTTATTTCAAACTTGCTGTTGCCAACAACTTTTATGAATATGGATCATTAAAGAATAGATTAAGCCAGTTACGTCACAGTTAACACATTATCGGCAAGAGAAAAGAGGTAGCTTAATTCCTGCAAATAATATGATTCCATTCGCGGTTGCATGATAAGCAAGAATTAACTAAATCTGATCAGTCGTTCATGCGTGAATTGCAGTAAATAAAAAATGAATACTAATTTGTGTACTTTTATTTTAAATTTCTCAGCTTTCTGGCTTCACATCAAAATAAAGCATACACTATTTTAGGGGTGGGAGTAGGAACTAAACCTCATCAAAATCCAACAAGTGGTTTTTACATGAATCTTGTTCATCTAAACAGACAGACAGGCACAATTTTTTACTTAAAAAAAGGTTGATTCTTCTATAAGGTAAACTATTTTTTTTTTAAATCTTAAATGTGCAGACGATTTGTTTTCCAAGTTGGAAAATTTATAGTATTCCCTCTTTCTCTTTCATTTATTATGTTCCATCTATTGCAGCTGGTACTTGATGGATTTTCGAAGTTATGCTTACTTTTGGAAGCTCTAATCAACTAATGGCTTGCTAGTTATGAAATATTTTCACCAAAAACCCACTGGCCATCATTTCTCAGTGTTTCTGAAGGTCCTTCAAAGTTACATTATTAGTCTTGGGGCACTCTAGATTCTCGTTGTGCTTCATGCTGTTGCCTGTATCCCTCTAAATTAAGGAGGGTTGGACCAGTAGAAGACATCAAATGATAATGATGACCAAATGGATTCAATACTTTAATACATGAAATGTACTGCTAAACTACTTTGGTTTCCATTGTTTTTCCTATTATTGTTGTGAATTTAAAAAGATTATGCAGTATTTCTTTTGGTATGAAGAAACTACAGAAATAACTGAATTTCCCTAGTAAGAAAATGTATTAGGTATATAGGTAAATTAAGTAATAAAACACAAGACCACACTGATGAGAAAATTACAAAACCTGAGAATTTTGTGACAAATGTCACTAAACCCAATATATAAACAGTATACTTAAATATTTGCGCACACAGTAATCCCTTGAAAATTACAAGATTATTTTTTGCCTTTACATTTAAATGAAATAGGGAGCAATACTGTCTCCCAATTACAAGAAGCTCTTAATAGATATCAGCCAAACAGCATATATTGTTGAAATAAAAATTATTGAAATCTGATGAAATAAAGTCATGTATTGGTAAAGCCAGGGCTACTTTCAATAAAATGAATAACCTTTTTAAAAGCCGTAATTTATCAATTACCACGAAGATGAGACTCCTGCGCTGCTATGTGTTCTCTGTCCTCCTGTATGGCATTGAAACATGGACATTAACAGAAACTATCAGTCAAAGGCTAGAAGCTTTTGAAATGTAGCTATATAGAAGAATGTTAAGAATACCATGGACAGACCACACCACAAATGCTGAAGTGCTACGCAAAATGAAAGAAGACATGGAAATACTGACCACCATAAAAACACGAAAGCTTCGGTACCTTCGGTACCGGTATCATGAGGAATAATAGGCGTTATCAACTCCTGCAATCTGTTCTCCGGGGAAAAATACAAGGAAAGAGAAGTGCTGGTAGAAGAAGAACTTCCTGGTTAAAAAATCTAAGAATATGGACCTCCAAGACAACTATGGAGTTAATCCAAGCATCAGCCAGCGAAGACGAGACAGCAAAGATGTTTGCCGACATCCGGAACGGATAGGGACCTGAAGAAGAAGAAGATTTAAATATTGTCCTTAATTTGTAAACAGATTAAATAAGAAATTAGTTCTCTTATTACTTAAACAATATATTGAAAATAAGATAGGATAGGGAAAAAATAAACAGTTACCCGTCACTTACCACAGATGAAGGCAGGAGGGCGAGACACGTAAAAACACAAAAACAAAAGAATTACACAATATTTCGACCTAAGTCTTATTCATGTAGGAGGCGAGACATATGGCAGGGGGAAAGATGTGGTCACATCCGAGCCCGCCACATGAATCATGATGTTGTGGCATTAATCTGCAATTTTCAGAATGAAGTCTTTCTGGAAACAATTCGTGTTGTCAGAGTAAAGATGCCTTTGAACTCTGAACAGTAAATTACTGGACCTTAAAATCTGTGTTTTGGACAATCTTTTGATGTAGCCCTCATTGGAAAATCCTATTATAAAATTATTGGGGTTGGCGACTGAACTAATAAAATTAAATATTGCAGAGAACGAAGTATAGGAAAGAATTGAAAATTTGAACATTGGCACCATCCACATTAAAACGTCATCTGTAAGGAAAAGACGAACGTATCAGAACAAACAATTTTTTTTCCTACAAAACCAATGTTAGGGAAAAACCCAACAAGTGCAGGAGAAGAAGAGAATCATTTGATGACGATCAAGAGATAAACAGCTTAAAGAATACAAGAACAATGGATCCAGTGCTGCCTTGTTCCATTTTTTCTTACAAACTCTGTGCTGGAGTTGAAGAAAACACTTTTTTTCCATTTGTGAAAATTGCAGCTTACATTTTGCCTGTTATGAGTTCCAAGTTGTATAAATTTTCCTAAAATAAAGTTATATTTTGAAAATTTAAAGCAATTTTTATCTCTCATTTCTAGTTTTGCATTTTACCCTGCTATTTCAGGCAAAGTTGAAATATGGTAACTTTTTAAAACCTAATAATTTTACACTTTAAACTCTTAATTCAAAGATAACTAAAAAAACTCTTTTGTATACTAACATAGCTGAAGTATGTAACCACTATTTTCGAATCCTATTGGTTTACTATAAGGCAGCTTAAAAATCATCAAACCATAGCTTGGCCATTTTGCCTGGCTTTCCCCTGCAACTATTCCATCAAATTGGAGAAAATAACAATAACTAAAATACCAGCCCATAGGTGGTAAGGACTTACTTTTTCTCAGCCAGCAACTAAATAGTAAAACATTTTGTTGTTTGCTAGTCTTGAAGGAAAAAAAAGCCGAATGGATCAAAACTAAGGTTAAAATACAAATAACAAGGAAATGATCTAGAAATGAATAAATGTCTTTAAGATTGCAACTTTAAATGCCCTGGGTTCTGGAAAAAAAAAAATGAGCTATTGACCAAAAAGAATATAAAAATCGCTGTGAAAACTAAGCGAAGAGAAAAAACCTGAAAGACACTAAATTAACTAATAATTATCCGAATATTTAAAGTGGTGTATATTATGAAGAGGGAGCATAAAACTGATAAAATCCTGTATAACAAAACTGATTATTAACATTTTGGAATTAAATGATTATTTAACTAAGTATTAAACTATAGCCAAGTTAACTCTCAATTATTGGTGTGTATTCACCAATTAGACGTGACAATGCAAACAGTGAGATGTTCTTCAATAAGAAGCAAACAAAAATAAGTAAATCTGATTATCTATTTCATAGTAATGAGTTATCTAGCTTTTAGAATTGATTATACTAAAGTCCACCACTGGAACACAGGGCGAAGAATAATAAATACAACTGACAATAGATAATGTACACAATAATATCAGAATTACAAACAAGTTATTCAAGCACAAATATTGCCTCATATGCATATAGGAAGCAAGAGGATATAAATGTATTCTAGATTAAATAATAATAAATAAAAAAATTCCAAAATTATTATTGGTACTAGGTTATTCTGAAGCCTTGATTTGTAAATAGGTCAAATTGTACTTACTTTAACAATTAGGTTTCCTCTTTGATGGCTCAAAACCAAGAACTCACAAAAACAGGTAAATAAATAAATAAACAGGAAATATGTTTGAAATAATTTTAACAAAGAATAGACGTAATAACACAGCATTTAGAAATGGGCAGAAAAATAGAAGATATATAAAAGAACATTAGTAAAATAATGAAACCAGCACTTATGAAAGATTCATGTTAGGAAGAAATAATTATGAAAGTAAGGACTCAGACACTGGCCCAAACATATTCAGAACATATAGAGGATAAAAGTAATGCATTAAGAAATAACAAATCAATACAAAACAAAATTACATGAACCTCAAGTGTAGGTGTAGAGTCTTGGTTAAAAGAAGTACTAAACAATGAGGTTTTTCCTGACAGTTACAGAGAATATCACAGAGCTAGAGGAGCAATAGGGGAGGGGATTTTGTTCTGTTAGCTGAAACTATTACAATTCACTGGAGTTTTGAGATCATGATCATGAGTTACTTGGCTATTTCTGGGGTAGTAAAAAAATTGGTGTGTTGGCTGTTTACCGCAGTAGAAGAATTACTGATAAAAATGAGGCTCTTGAGGAGAAATTAAATTCATTTTCAGATTTCAGAGGTGATAATAGAATGGTCATTAGTGGTGGGGATTAAAATTTACCATGTGTTAATTGGGTAGGAAGTAAGATTAACAATACAAGAGAATAGAGATTTACAAGTACCTTAATAATGCACGGAGGTTTTACGCGAGTTATAGAACATAACACTAGAGGTAAAAAAAAATTGGATATCTTCCTAATAAAGCCAGATTATAACATTGTGAGGGTCAAATAACTAAGTAATAAGTGATCATGAATCAGTTCTGATGGATAAACCAGTAGCCAAAATTGAAGGGAAATAGGTACAGTTATAACAAGTATCAGATTTCAACTTCAAGAGACATTTCAGGGAAAGTTTTAGCAAATGGAAGGATGTCACATGTAAAGTAGAGTCAACGTAGGAAGAGTTCAAGGAAATAGTAAGAAAGGGGGGGAAGGAATATTTATTTCAAAACAGAAAATAAAGAGAAGTAGAGAACCTACATACATGGGAAGATGAGGAGGTTAAAGAGGTTGGTAAGGGGAGAACATAACAGAGTTAAGAGACAGCAAGGTAGTAGGGAATATTTAAAGAACTAACAGAGGAATTAAAATATCAAAGAAGATGGTGTAAGATGGGTTTATGAAGAGTATTATCGGTGCAGGAGGCACACAGACTGTTGCATCTAGAAATTTCAATGGTTATGTTAGAAAACTGAGGAGAAGTTAATTTGTTGAGATAATTATAGATAAGGATAGAAAACAAGTTACTGAGGATTTGAAAAAGGCAGAGATTTTGAGTAACTGGTTTAGTGAGACCCTTAGTGACGATGAATCAGATATGGGAGGGTGTAAATCAAAGAAAAGATTTAACAACATAATTAGAAATGAGCAGGCCATGAAATTTGAATCCATCCTGGGATATCATGAAGGAACTAAGAAAGGTGAAAAAACATAAATGAGCTGGTTTAAATATTACTACAGGTGTCTTAAAAATAGGGGGATGTTACATTTTACCTTATCTTGGAATATTATTTCAACTGAGTCTGGATACTTGCTGCTTACCAGAGGACTAGAAAAGTGTTTTAGTATTACTGGCACATAAAGAATGGGTGAGAAATAAAATAAAAAATTATAGACCAATTAGTTTGACATCAGTGGTAGATAAATTAATGGAGATATTGATGTGCAACTACATCAGAAATATATGAGAGGAGTGTAAGTGATTTTCAAGTCAGCAACATGATTTTAGGCATTGATATTCATGCGAATTTCAGTTGGTAGGATATATGCAGATATTTCGGATGAAATGCACAAGGGAAGCCAAATTGATACTGTTGAAATACACCTTTCAAATCCGTTTGACAGAGGGAACCATAAAATGCTGGTAAATAAGGTAAACACTGTTGGATTGGATGATAATGTGATTTGCTGGTGTTGACGATCTCTTGTTACTGTGGCTTTGTGCATAACAGTTTCGCTAAACTGTGACCGTTGATGTAGCCTAAGGATATTTGGTAGTCCGGTTGCCAATTCTCTGTTATACCTCAGGGGTGAAGGTAGGTTATTTAAAGTTCACTGTAGACTTTCATGAAATGTTCAAACTATATATTCTTCAGAAATTAGTACATCATATGGTAACAAAATTTAAAGCATCGAAATTCTTCACTGAATTAGATAATTGCAGGTTAAAACCCTGAGACAAGCAGCAACCAACCGCTGATGAACCCCTAACTGAATAAAGTTCAATTACATCAGAGTAGAAACCCTTCCCCACTAGCTGCTGAAAATAATTTAAGATGGCTGCCTAGACCAAATAACTCCCTTCCTTTCCACTGCACCTCGTATCATATTGACTATGCGATGGGCACAACTTTCCCGTACAAGTGCATTCAAACAACTGCTCCCTCCACAATTTCAGGACTCTATTTATAGAAGACAGGGTCAGTTTCACAATATATCCAGATATTACGAAAAATTTGAACTTATTTTTTCTTTGATCTCCTTGAAACTTTTGTGAGATGTAGTCCTTTGTCTTAACGTTAAAACAAATCCTTATGATATTTTTTTTTAGCTTCAGCCGTTTGTCTGTAAAAAATTTTTAAATTTCTAAACTTAAGATTTTCTCCTTCAGAATATTCAAGCTATGGTGTTAATTATTGTTTTAAAATAACCTACTGATCCTCCTGGATCTTTTCATGTATATTCTGGCTTGTTTAAAATTTTATATCTTAGTGAAATTCATGACTTAAAATTTCTTTATTCCGTATCTCCTAAAGTATTTGTGTTACTGAGCTGAAATGTATTTTAAATGCTTCAGGGAGCAATTTTCTACATAATATGAAGTTGTTTAGCCGTTATTATTATTAATTTTAATTGTGATGTCGACAATGCTCTGGTGGCAATTCCCCTAGTCATCCAATTACCCCTTTATATATTACCCCTTTTATATATTATATATTAAAATTTCTTTTATAATTGAAATGTTAAATTCCTCCCCCATTTACTTTTCTGATTTACAAATTTCTTAAGCGTTTTTGGTAAATTATTCATCACTTGGTAATTTGTTCCAATCCCTGAAACCCTTACCAACAAAAGAAAATTTTCCCACTCCCGTATGCATGAAATTGAGTGCAAGCTTGTGGTCATGGTCGCCTTTCCCCTTCCATGCACTATTCCTAATTCATTGACCAATATCCCTCCAATCTCCATCACTGTCATATGCCTTGTACATCCCACCCACTCTCTTCCTCCAGTGAGTCCCAATCCAGCTCCTTTATCATATCAGTTACTGACTGGGTCCTGCGATAATTTCCACAAACAAATCTAGCTGCTCTTCTTTGCACATATATAGGAAACACTACCTTCATGTTCCAATGGTCTGACCAAAGTTTTGAAACCCAACTCCTTAACTTTTGTGGTACATCCTCTCATCCCTCTCTCCAGTAAATGAATAATTGTGTTACCTTTTCCTACCAACTACCCAATTGTGTTTGTTATCAAATGTAATGCCAAGATATTTACACTTCAAGGTTTCAACAAGCAATTCTGACCACACCCTGTAATCATAATTAACCTTTAATCTTTTATTACCTAATAAGCTGACTCTTCTTGGTATTTATCTTCATTCGAAGCTGACCTATGCATTTAGATATTCTAACAAGGTCACCCTGCAGCTGTTCGCAGTCTTCACCTGTTTTGAATCTATTGCATACCATTATATCATCTGCAAAATACCTAGATTCTGACCGTAACCCATCAACACAGTCATTCATTAGAATAATGAACACGAAAAGTTCCAATACTCCCATATTTACTTCCACCTCTTTTGATAATGTATTTCCATCTCTAACACTTTGCTTTCTGGCTTTTAAGAATTACTCTACCCGGCAAATAACTTTTCATCCACCTAATAGATTTCAGTTTATTTAAAACCATTTTATGGCTCACTCTGTCAAATGCTTTAGAAAGATCTAGTGCCACACTATCAACTTGGCCTCCCTTGTCCTATTCATTTAGTTTCAGTTTTTTTAGTTAAAATCTGTTTTCGATACTACTGCCTTTTTTTCGTATTTATTCTTAATTTACTTTTTCTTATTATGACCAAAATATTTCCTGGTTGTTTACAAAAACTTGTTCAGTGTGCATCAGAAAAATTCTTCTTTCTTTTAAATATACTTTCCAGTCTGTATCTAGCAGAACTACGTTGTGTGCAACTTTCGTTTTCTTGTCGAAATCATCATTTTACTACAAAAACGTTACTTACTCTTTACCTACTGACTCCAAATTTTTACACGATGTAGGCTAAAATTCAATACATTGTATGAGTTATAAATCTTTTCATTAGCTTGAAAACTCAGAGTTTTGGAATTGTTTAACTGTTTTTCCCAGCTGTTTTAAACACGTGAGATTTTCAGTTTCAAAATCAAATATCTCTTCAATAGTATTTTTTAAACTTGAAGTGCCATATGTTTTTTTCATCCTGGTAACTTACTGCATCTTTGAACATGAAGGTAGTTTTCTATTTAAAAATATGAAATTTTCTTTGTAACAACAATGTTGACAAATCATTATGATTGAATTTCACTGTTTACTCCTATTTATCCCTTGAATACAGTAAGAAAATGATTTTGAGTATCCTTTATGGCTAGATTGTTACTAGCTTGCTACTCTTTAAACTAATTTTGATCATTTATCAGCAAAATTTAGGTTATATGATGCTGGGTAGATGATTTTTAAAAGGTTGAAAGCAAGAAGTTAGTGTAGGAATTGCAGTATCAAAATAAGTGGATGTAAAAATGGGAGTATCCTAGCGGGACCATTGCTGTTCATTATTCTAAGCAATGTGTGTTGATGGCTTACTGTCAGAAGTTAGGTTGTTTGCAGATGAAATAATGCTATATAATAGAATCAAAATGGTAGTGCACTGTGAACAACTCCAGAGTTATTTGTGCAGAGATGGGATAATACATGCAAAGACAAGTCAACTTATTAGATACATCGTCATCATCATTTCCCAGCTCCAGTCTTCCGGCTGCTGGTCATGAGCACTCTCCACTTCTTCATGTCCACAAACAGTCTTCCAGTCAAGCAATAAATCCTTCTTGATTTGGTCTATCCATTTCTTATTGGACCTTCCCACACGTCTTTTACCTTGGATGTTCATATTAAAGTAGGCCTTTGCTCTTCTTTCTTAATCCATCCTTTGGACATGTCCATGCCAACTCAGGCAAAAACGCACAAGGATTTTGCCATGATAATGTTATGATGTTCAAAATTTTAAAGGAAATAAAAGAAATATTTTCATGTGGCATAAGTGTTCAGGGAGAAGAAAGACAGTATGTTACAATTTGCTGATGATATTGTCTTGTTAACAGAATGGGCTGAGGATATTGAGAAGTTACTAAATGGCATGAACAAAATACTAAAGTAAGATTATGGACTGAATATAAATCAAAGCAAGACAAAAATGATGAAATGTAGCAGAAATGATATCAATCACAGTAGATTAAACATAAAAATAGGATCAGAAGCAATAGGAGAAGTAAATGAATTCTGATACATGGGAATAAAAATTATAACCGATGGCTGAAGCAAGAATGATGTTAAAAGCAGAATAGCACTAACTAAAAGAGCCTTTTTGAAAAAGAGAAATCTTTTAGTTTTAAACATTGATTTAGGAATTAGAAAAAACTTTTTAAAACTCTATGTGTGGAGCACAGCACTGTATGGTAGCGAAACATGGACTTTAGGGATACCAGAAAGAAAGAAAATTGAAACATTTGAATTGTGATGCGACAGAAGAATGCGGTAAATTAAGTGGACAGACAAAGTACAAAATGAACAATTTTTTAAAATGATGGGCAAGGAAAGAAGTTTCTTGAAGAAGCTTACAGAAAGAAGAGACAGGCTGGTAGGTCATATTTTGAGACATGCTGGATCAGCATGTCTCAAAATATTTGTTAGTGGAGGGAACAGTCGAAGTTAAGAACTGTAGGGGAAGACAGAGATTAGAATATATGAAGCAGATAATTGAGGTTGTTGGTTGTAAGGGGTGTGTAGAAGTGAAGAGGTTATCACAAGATAGGAAGGGATGGAGGATTGCATCAAACCAGTCAAAAGACTAATGACAGAAAAAAAATAAAATATTCTGGCCTCTGCGTGATTGATTTTATTCCTCACTTTGTCCTTCATGTTCTCTAAAACACCATGTTGCTCGTCCTTCAAAAAGATTTCCAGATGTCTTTGTAACCAATTTCAAAACTTCATTTTAGAAGCTTGAAGTCTACCATTGTCACTTCTGTACAGCGTACAAGTTTCTAGTGCATAAGTCACTAAGGGAATGTAATAGATTTTGAGTAGTGTATGTTTACACTTCCTGGGAACTTTTTTTCCCACAACAGAGTTCTCACTTATTTATAAAAGACTGCTGCATTATTATTTTTGTTTGTAATCTCACATTGACTGGTGTTATCTTTACTCAGAGTACTGCCAAGATATTTGAATTGGTCAACATTTTTTAGTTGTTAATTGTTTAGGTAAATATTCATATTGGAAGTCCCTGTACCTGTTTCCATGACCACCATCTTACTCTGGATGATTTTCAGTTCATATCTCAAGCTTCTTCCAAGTCTCCAGCTTCTCCTGCACCTCTTCTGCACTGTCACCCCAAATCATAACATCATCAATAAAAACTAGGGCATTTGTTTCTTTTCCATACAGTTCTTTAAATTTCTTCAAGATGTCATTCATCACAGCAATGAGTTGGGGTGACTGAGCACTGCCCTATTGTATTCCTCTTCTTGTCTCAAACCACTTGCTTTCTCTATTGCTTATTTGCACACAGGCTTTTGTGTTTTCATACAACATTTTAATCTTGTTGATTAGGACCCTGGTACCTTTCTCCATTCTAGGAAATCCTAACTTTTGATATTACAATGTTATCATAGGCCTTTTCGACATCAAAGAAGATTGATGATTTCTTTACCCCTTTCTAGATGTTTTTTAATGAGCATTTTTGCTGCAAAGATAAAGTCTATAACACTTTTTCCTGGCCTGAAACCATGTTACTCATCCTCTAATAAGATTTCCAGATGTCTTTGTAACCTTTTCTCAATCACTTTTTCCAACATCTTCATTCCATGGGAAAGAATTGTGATTCCATGATAATTTCCACATTTTTTTCTGTTGTCCTTTTGAAATATTGATATTATTACACCCTTAGACCAATCCTCTGGGGTATTATTGTCCTTCCAAATGGCATTTAACACCCTATACAACCACTGGACCCTGCTGTTTTTATCATGTCTGAGTTAACCTCGTCATAACCACTTGATTTACCTTTATTCATGAATTTCAAGGCTGCTTCTACTTCAGACCAGGCTATAAGGGATTCTGCATGTTGCGTGGCTTCTGTCTCAGTAAACCATTTTAAATCCCTGGCATATGTATTCACCTGTCACCTTTTAACAGTTTATCAAAATAATGTGCCATTTCTTCCCTGATCTTGCCTATGTTCCTTATCACTACTCCATTATTATCCTCTAATGCTTCACTGATTCTTGCTGTTCTCTCCTATTTTTAACTGTTTTGTATTTCCTTTACCATCTTTTTGAAGTTTAAGGGGAAATTCCTCTTCTTGTTTTTATCATTCACAATTATTCATTTGACCATAAGTTTGTGTTCTTTATATACCATAGTCAGTGATTTAATTTTTTTCTCATCAACCTTCTGCTTTTTCAAGTCTAATAATCTCTTTGCCATATTCCTCAGCTGAATAGCTGTCTTGACTTCATTATTCCTCCAAGCAGTTTCCTTACTCCGAACCTTATGTACCTGTCATACCGTATAATTCGTTTGCCTCTTGAAAAAGAGTGTTCTTGAATTCCTCCCACTCTTCATGCCCACACATGGTTTTATTTTTGGGAACTTTTCACCTGATTCTTCTTTGATATTCTTCCTGCTTCTTAGTATTCTTAGTTAGATTTTTTATCAGCCTTTTTATTGCACAATTGAATGCCTTTTATAGCACGTATAAGCATGGGAGCTGGCAGGATTACTTTAAGAGAGGTGTATCTGTATCTTTTTACACAATAAGTGCAGTGGCAGATCCAGGGGTGGGGCCATGGGGCTCAAGCCCTCCCCCCACAAAAGTATTAAGGTCCACCCCCGACATTGGTAATTTTTGAGATTTTTCTTTTATTTTTAGCCCCTCAAATGAAATCCACTCAAGCCTGCCCCCAAATCAAAATCCGCTCAAGCCTCCTCCCCCGCAAACCAAAATCCTGGATCCGCCACTGATTCAGGCCCGCCGTAAGCAGGCGTGGAAGGCATGCACCGCATGTGGGCAGCACGTCGAGGGGGGCGGCAAATTGAGTGATCGACAGTCGCCGCGCCGCGAAAGTTGCCACTCGATTGTCACCGCAATGAAACTTATGTAGGGCGACCCTTTTTTTTTTAGCTTGGCTGCTGCTTCACGTGGCCGGCGACACTCAGGGTGTAAATAACGTTGGAAGGGGCGGTAATCTCACAGTTTTTTTGACTCGTCTCAGAAAACTCCTAGATCCACCACTGGCTGTAATTAGACTTGGGGGGGTGGCAAAATTGGTATTGCACACGGACGTTCAAACAGCTAGCGGTGGGCCTGCACTGATTATATGTACCATTTATTACTTATTAACTAAGGATACTGAATTTATTGACGTAGTATTGAATAAATTTGGATAACAACCTAAGATCCTTAAGTTATTATTCAAACAGTGAATTTAATTTTTTGTTTTTTAATTTTTTTCTGTATTTTATTTCATAGCAGGGGAGTGCAAGTGCATCCCCTTGTACCCCCCTCCCGGTGCCCATGGATATAACTAATCTATGGTTACTGCCTAAATTCTCAGTAGGGATGACTTTGACATCCGTAACCCGTCTTCCTGTCTCCACCGTTGTTATAATCAGATCAATCATTCTTTTGTATTTTCCATCCCAACTGTATCTGGTTACTTTGTGACTGTCTCTCTTCTTAAACCAGGTGTTCTGTATTTGTAGGTTACTAAATCCCCTTTTTTCTTCTTCTGTCATCAGTCTTTTGAATGGTTTGATGCAATCCTCCATCCCTTCCTATCTTGTGATAGCCTCATCACCTTTACATACCCCTTACAACCAATGTCCTCAATTATCTGCTTCATATATTCTAATCTCTGTCTTCCTCTACAGTTCTTACCTTCGACTGTTCCCTCCACTAACAATTAAACTAATCCAGCATGTCTCAAAATATGACCTACCAGCCAGTCTCTTTTTTCTGTAAGCTTTTTCCACAAACTTCTTTCCTCACCCATCATTTACAAAAAAAATTCATTTTGTTATTTGACTGTCCACTTAATTTTCAGCATTCTTCTGTACCACCACATTTCAAATCCTTCAGTTTTCTTTCTTTCCGGTAGTCCATGCTTTGGTACCATAAAGTACTGTGCTTCTCACATAGAGTTTTAAAAAGTTCTTTCGAAGCCCTAGATCAATATTTGAAACTAAAAGATTTCTCTTTTGCAAGAAGGCTCTTTTTTGCTAGTGCTATTCTGCTTTTATCATTATTCCTGCTTCAGCAATCAGTTGTAATTTTGTTTCCCAAGTGGCAGAATTCACTTACATCTCCTAATGCATCTGATCTTATTTTTATATTTAATTTGCATCATTTCTGCTACATTTTATCACTTTTGTCTTGCTTAAGTATTTTGTTGTATCCTCAGCCTGTTCTGCTAACAAGAAAATGTCATTAGCAAATTGTAGCAAACTGGTTTTTTCTACTTGAACACTTATGCCACAAGAGAATTTTTCTTTTACTTCCTTTATTGCTTCCTCTACATACAAGTTGAATATTAGCGGGGATATACATCAACCTTTTATCACACCTTTTTTAACTGACACATATCTCTCATGGTTCTCTAATTTTATTATAGTCACTTGATTCTTATATAATTTTTAAAGTATTATTTTATCTCGATATTTTAGGTCTGACTTCTTCAAAATTTTGAACATCTTGTCCAACCAAACATAATAAAAAGCTTTTTCTAAATCACCAAACACCATAAAAGTATCTTTGCTTTTCTTGATCTGTCGTTCAAGTATTAATATTAAAGCTCTATGTAATTTGAGAGGATTACATGTCCTCGGGATATCTTTTGGGTCTTTAATGCAGTGGTTTCCTGTTGCCTTCTGCATCCCCATGCCATTGATCATTTCTGATTCATTTAGGGGCTGTTTCCAGCCCCTAAGGGCAAGAGGGTGCCTGGAACCGCTACCCACTCTTCCACCCTCCTTTTTGAGACCATTGACAAGCTGTGGGTGACTCCTTATATCGAGGATCTTTCAATCGCCAGAGCCTCGGCCATGCAAACAGGTTGTACAACATGAAGGAGAGGTTGGCATTTGGTTGAAAAAGGCTAATGTAGTCTCTCCCCAACCCTTACACCCTCTGGTACACTTACATTGGTATAATTCCACCTGTAATCTCTAATTTTATTCACTGGTTTACTGAACCCATTTATTTTCATCAGAATTAATTCTTGGCCACTGAATTATAATCAGGCTTTTATTAAGAAGTTATACAATATGTTTTGTCTCTTGTGTTCTGATTACCACTCATTTAAAGCCTTCTACTCACACTAAGTTATTTTCAAATCTTTCTTGTCACTAAGTTTATTTCCTTACCAGTTGACATTTGGTAAATTCAGTCTCCTTCAGTAACAAACATTCAGCTGCCTCCTCTGAACTCCAAATATGAATGTAGTTTCTCCCTCAAGAACCTCTTCTTGTTCATTTACTGTACTGCTGCTGTAAACTGACAAGCCACTCTTTCTTACTTAGATGTGCTCCTAGAAGTCGGCCCCTAGTAAAACTGTTGCATTGTTTGGTAAGCAGTATGACTACCTTTTCAGAAATTCTTCGTCTGGCTTTGTGGTGCACTCTACAGCCTTTGGGAAAAATCTCGCTGTGTACCACTCCTTCCCATAACCACAAATCTGCTCCTATAACAATTTGTCATTTGTGAATCTCTGTTATCAAATTTTATTGCTTTATTGATTACTATCCAGCACTTAACCAACAATAGCCTTAAAACTGACTTTAATTTAACTGCAATGGAGCATAATTTCCTTACAAACTAATTTTTCCCATTTCCTGTACCCTCCTATTTTTCCCTCTACAAATTTCGCCTTTGAATTTTTTCCGTGCTTTTGGTTAATTATTCTATTCATCAGTTCTCTTGGTAACTTATTCTAGTCCCTCCCTTAATCATTTATTTTAAGCACATTGTTTATTGTTTTAGGATGACACATTGTTATGTATTCTTTAGTATTGGATATACTGTGTATTTTGTAATAGGCTAAATAGATAAAAATAACCTATTTCTTAACAGCAGTTGTGGGAGGCAAAATAGTTTTAGATAGTGCAAATAAAAAAGTATATGGAAAGTAAACCCAGCCCTTACTTTAGATAAAGGCAGGATGAATAGCATAGTAATCATTGTATATATGGACTATTGATGGCATTGGATGGAGAGGAATATCTTTGAAAAAAAGAGGGTCACGTGGTGTAATTGTCTCATGTGCAGTGTGGTTCGAATGTGTGCAGAAAAAACTTGTAAACAGTTCCCACGTGGAAGAGTTTTTACCTGCAATCGCATGAATGGAGACGTTGTCTGATATTTTAACATGGTTAAACTTTTAGTATGGTATCGAGGTGACCTCCATGGTCAATTTGATCAGAATAAAGCATAAGAACTGTGAACTCACTAACTTTCTTTTCAGTGCTGTAACATAACCTACAGCGGACTCATCCATAATATTCTCTATTTCGACAGAGTGGCAGAGAGACTACTTTTCAATTGCTAACCACAATTCTCCATCATATGGTGACCGCGACAGGGCTATTTGTATTTCGAATTAAGATTTGTAACTAAGGGAAATGTATTTAATCACCTTGTAAGTTGTGTTTATTTTATCTGTGGTATGTATATTATTGATATTAATGTACAGGTTGTTCACAACCTGTGAGATTTGTCACTAATTACTTTGATACTAATGTATCTTTAGAAAGTTAAGTATTTATGATTAAGGGAAATACATGAGCACATCTTGTGAATTTCAAATGTTATTTGTAATATATGTATCAAGGTCACTGTTGTTCATAACTTATATTTGTATGACAAGCAATTTCATATTTGATAGTTTGTAATTTCAGTATTTTAATGTGAGATTTTGTTTTTTTCTTAGTGAATTAGTATGTAAAATGTGATGTGAACAAGGTAAGTTAGAGCATTCAAATCTAAATTTATCCTATATTTTTAGACTGTTAAAATTGCCAAAAAAAATAAGGAAAATTTGGGAGGGGATGTAACATAGTAATCCTTGTATATCGATATGTGGACAATTGTTGGCATTGGATGGAGAGGGATATCTTTAAAAAAAAGAGGATCATGTGTTGCAATTGTCTCATGTGCAGTGTAGTTAGAATGTATGCAGAAAAAAACTTGTAAACAGTTCCCACGTGGAAGAGTTTTACCTGCAATCGCATGAATGGAGACGTTGTCTGATCTTTTAATATGGTTAACTTTTAGTATGGTATTGAGGTAACCTTCACAGTCAATTTGAACAGAATAAAGCATAAGAACTGTGAAACCACTAACTTTCTTTTCAATGCTGTGACATAACCTGCAGTGGACTCATCCATAATGTTCTGTATTTCGATAGAGTGGTGGCCAGACTACTTTTCAATTGCAAACCACAATTTTTCGCCATATAATACAATATTTTGGTAGTAAACTTTAATAATGTCAGTGGACAATGTATATGGCACAGGAATCCAATGTGCACATGCTAATGCTAATAGAGGGTTGTAGTGGAAAGTGTGAGGGTGAAAGGGGTGGGAGAAATGGGTGTGAATATAATTTGTAGTTACGATAAATATAGAGAAATATTGTCACTGTAATTGTGGAAACAGAACAAAAGTAATGAAAAAGATAGAAATGGTGACTACAAAATAAAAATGTATAAAGTAAGGAGGTGATAATATTACATTAATATGCATGTGAATTAATAATAAGTTTAATGGTTGAGGCCAGGTGTATGTCTGGTGTCAAGGATATGTTGACAAGCTAATTCTTTTTTTTGTAGATTTCAGAAGAGAGTGTGGTTAGTGGAAGACCAGAGCCAGATTAAAACAGCAATGGGCCTGTAGCAAATGTGAAGAAGCATCATCAATCTGGCCTAATGAGAATGCTCCCGGAATCCTAGATGAGGCCCCACTATAGAAGGCACGGGGCCACCTGGTAGGTGTGGTGCCCATAGCATTTGCTAACTCCTGCTACGTGGCTAATCTGGTACTGCAGAAGACTGCAAACAGTTGTTCATGTTTTATGAATTGTGGGATGATCAAGGTTGGTCATGTAAACCATTAGACAATGGTGATTCGTTCTTATGGTAGGTTGGTTAGTGGTAAAGCCTATGTATGTACTGGTGTAGTGGAGGCAAGTAAGTTGGTATATAAGGTGATATGTAGAGCATGAGCGTATTCCAATATATATAATGCTTGCCCAATCATTGAATTGGAGTAGGTAGTGATGGCTTGGTGCATGTTTTGCAACAAGGAGTTGGAGGGGGGCTGCTAGATTTATCTCTGGAAATTGCTGGTGTACACAATCAGTAAATAATATGATAAAGAATGGGGTTCATTGGATGATAGCATGAAAGTGAAGAGAGTCATGTGAGTGCACAAGGCTTATACTGTTTTTATTTCTTTTATTTTTAGTTATGGCTTTATGCCTCATCGATATTGAGGTTATTAGAGGTGGGATGGGCCTAGGAACAAGGAACAGGAATGAAACTGGCCATGGCCATTTTAAAGGAAGCATCCCAGCATTTGCCTGGAGTGATTTGAAGAAGCCATGGTTTATACTGGTGGTGAGGTATGGAAAGACATTGGTGGAAGTATTAGGAGAGGTGCTTGGAAGGGTAAAGGTGACAATGACCACAAGCTGGCACTCAATTTCAGGGATAAGGGTGAGAGAAGAATTTCTTTACTAGTGGCTGGAATAAATTACAAACAGAGATCATGAATAATTTACTATAAACACTGAAATGATTTAAAGTTGAAATATTTGGAGGACATAAGTAGGCAAATACAGGAAAGGAGAAAAATGGGTCTGTAGGGAAATTGCCACCAGAGCATGCGCTCCATCAAAATTAAATTAAATGATAGTCTTTTGCATATGGAAGATCTGTGTGGTAGTTTGCAAGAATTCAAATGTATGTATTTGTACCCAAGATGTTATTGACATTGGCTTGTCTGCTGAAGCATGTGTGTGTGTGTGTGTGTGTGGATGTGGAAGGAGGGAGGTGGCCAGTGGAAAGGATTTTGTAATAAACAATACACATATCAAGGAAGAAATGGGGAGAAATATGTAAAAAAAAAGAGTTTTGTTAGTTGACTCAAGACTCAAGACCAGGAGAAAATTGGATGAAAAATTGGGGCTACAGTTAATTTTTAGAGGAGCAGGATGGGAGTATTTGTGTGAAGAGTAGCATGAGAGATTTGGTTTTTTACAAGATCAGGAGGGTACCTGCATGAAATGAGGGCTTGTGAATGGTTTTGGTAGTGCCTGGATAGTGTTTCTTCATTGGAATACATACATCTTCCATCAGTGGCAAGACTATAAGGAAAGGAAGGTTTTGGTGTGGAAGAGATGACAACTATTGAAATGTCAACATCATCTAAGGTGATGAGTGTCGGACTAAATCCAGGTTGTGGTATGACAGAGTCATCCCCAATGAATATTAATAAGTAATTATAATTAATATTCAGATTTTTTTATATTTGTTTATTTAAATTGTAAAGTGTAGGGTTAATTCATACGTAAATAATTATGTATCAAGCCTGGGCAGCCAAATTTATTATTATATAATTTAATTCTGCACTGTTAAGAAAATATTAAATATGGAAAAGGGTTGGGACCACAGTTTTGAGTATAAGGATAGCTGGACAATGCTAAATGCCGGCGACATTCTGGCGCCCTCACCCAAAGGTGATGGCAGCGAAGGGCGGGCAGAAACAGTTACCTGGCAAGGACGTTGGCTCCGAGGAGGGGCAAGGTCAGTCAAAATGTGTGCGAAACCAGTGACGAATGCTAGCTATGGCACAAAATACATGATTGTGGGATACATCGATTCACCAATCATGTATGGCTACAGGGTTCACATTTGTTAATCCAAGGCTTCTGTTCGATGTACGGAGAGAGGGACTTGCTGTTCCGATGAGCTGAAGTACAGATGTGTCATCCAACACTCTCCTAGCTGTTGGTCAATGACTGCATCTAGATGCATTCTGGCTCAGATGTGGCCAGAAACTGAGCGTTTCACCTGCTAGTGGCAATCAGCAGATGTGCTAGCGCAGATGGGTCCGCATACTGGCATTCAACAGTGACACAGAGCGTGTCACACCTCGTCAAGCAGATGTAACAATCGGTAAAGTACCAACGCAAAGGTCCATGGTTCCATAGGATTTTAACGAGGCTTGCTAACCCATAAATGGCTTCTGAGATAAGACTCTGCTCTCATCACAACAATTACTGAGCTAACCAATTTTCCATGTTCATAACTCCAAATTTTAAGCATCTTGCTCATTATATTTAATTCAAATGATGCTTTTCACTTTAAATGGTGCCCCTGGGATTGTTTTGTAAATGTTAACTTTAATTTGTTGGCCTGCGATGCCACATTAATGTATGTTGAGTTTGCAAAAATTTGAGTTATTTTAAATCAGTTTATGTTTGCATTTATCCGGTAAATTGTAAACTCTGGGTATTGCTTGCTTATTTTCTTTGGATATTGTGTTTAACGTAACGTTAAATATGCCCGGCCTTGTATCAGCCAGAAGACCAAATAAATTTAATATTATTTTGTGTAACTTAAATTCTTGCGGCAATCAAGGTTCTAGTTCACCAATTAACAAATCAGTAAAATTAATATTCACAATAATAAAAGTATAGGAGTGATGGTGGTACTCTCCCCCCCCCCCCCTCCTCTCACTCATAGAGCCTTATAAGGTGAAGATGACAGAGTGGCTATTGTCATTACTTTTGTTATGTTCTGTCCCTTCCAGAAATAATGTTTCTCCATTCTTATCCATTCAATATGTTTTCCCAAACTATCACTGCCCCTGTCACCCTTTCAATTTCCACCACTCCATTCACTAGGTGATCAGTGATGAGTGCACATCTGCTACCCTCACCATGTGTTTTATCTACTCACATCATTAAGATTTTTCATCCAAAATGTTGTAATATATGTTAATCTCTACCTTGATGATAAATTTTGGGTTTGCTCTTCCTGTCCTTCCTAACTTTAACCTACTTCTTTGGTGTTTCTGATTTCTCCAACCATGCATTTGTCACCTGTAACTCCATGGTTATCTGTAGTAAAAGCAGCATGATATAACAGGATGTAGTTGATTCAGGTCTTCCACTGCTTTCACAGACCACAGTTAAACTCGGCCTCAATGTGGTTGAACCCCATCATGGATAATACTAGAGTCAGACATAATTTTGTCCATGCAGGTTATGACAGTGGACATGTTTGATCAGTATGGTGTGGGGAAGAGGTTTTGACCGAGTTGTTAGTTACACCTGTAATGAGGTTAGGACTTGATCTTCATTAAATGGTGGGCCACTCGTTAGGCAATAGTAACAGATACCAAGTGGACCAGATCACACAAATGAGAAGGGAATAACTATTAAAAGTGAATATATTCAGGAAGCTAATGGTACAGGGAATGGGATAGGTGATGTAAGCAAGGTTAACTGTAAGGATAAGATCATACCAAAGACAGACATGAAACTATTACCAGTGATGTGTTGGAGTACAATAAACATAGTTGTTGATTTTGATGACTTAGTTAATTTGCATAACTGAGCAGTGGAGGCAATGGTTTAGTCTTGGTTAAAACAAGAAATGGTAGACATTGAATGCTGTCCAGAGGGTTGAAGAGTGTATTATAGGGGGAGAGTAGGTTTTTATACAACTTAATGATGATTATTACAATTTCCTAAATGTGAGTTAAATGGGAGATACAAAAGAAACGATACAATTATTGGTTGCTTACCTACTGGGGGTATGAATGAGAAAGATGAAGCCCTCGGGATTAAAGTAAATACATATTCATAGTTCACAGGAGGAAGTATGATGGTTATATAATCTTCAGTATATCAGGTGTAGACTTTGGAGCAAACAGGATTAATAATAAGACAGAAAATATTTTAAGGCAATTATGTGAGGAAGGAAGACTTAACAAATGAAGAAGAACAAATCATAAGGGTGCAAAACAGAATTTATAGAGACCAGACTACTACAGAGATTCTGTGAACATGTATAATCTATGTCATGATCACTCACCAATGTCAGCTGCATGCAATGCAGTGTCACTTTTTTGTATTGTTGAACAACCTCAGCATTCACTTGAATGATTACATAAAACTTAAAATTTATAGTATCAACAATCAGAATGCTTGGTCTGAGATCTGATAGTGGCATCCCTGGTATGTTGTGCATCCCAATGTCCAGTATGGTAGCATTTCAACATGCACAGCCAAACTGCTACGTAGTGTATAACTAATAAAGCTTGAAATAAATTGCAGGATCTCAGGTTATATGATTCTCCAGTGGCGGATCCAGCAGGGGGGCTAGGGGGCTCAAGTCCCCCCCCAAAAGTATTTAGGTCCACCCCCGACATCAGCAATTTTTTAGATTTGGAGACCTTTCTTTTTTTTTCTTTTTAGCCTCCCAAACCAAATCCACTAAAGCCTCCCCAAACCAAAATCTGCTCAAGTCCCCCTCTCCCAAACCAAAATCCTGGATCCGCCACTGTCATTCTCCTATGTAAATTAGAACACTATGGAGTTAGTAATAGGCCAGAATTTTGTTTTAAATTGTATTTACAAAATAGAAATCAATGTATATGCTTGAAAGCTATTAATACAGGAAGAGTTATAAACTCAGACTGGCAAACAGTTAATTGTCGTTTACCTAAGGGATCAATATTTGGCCTCCTGCTTTTCTTAATTTACATTAATGATGAACACATATAATATGTGATAATTGTAAAGTTTTCATTTGTGCTTAACAATTTACCTTAAACTGTGAAAGCATTTAAATTAAAATTGCTTACCTACAGTACATAAATTGCCACCAATGCATAAACTGAATCACAATTAATAACATGCTCTCACCAGTCATTTGCTTTTAGAAATTTAAATGGCCTGTAACATAGGAGTGTCACAGTCAGTGTTAGGAGGGGAGGGGGGTGGCAAGTGGGGCATAGTATCCCAGACCACGGGCCCAGGTGCAACTAAACAGAAAGCAAACATTAAAAAAAAACTTTATAAAATGCATTTTTTTTCTGACTTCATAAAAAATCCAAAGTTTATAGTAAAAAAAAATTGTGGGAGGGGGAAGGGGAGGGTCTAATAATGCTTACCTGGGGTCCAAGAGTCCTAGCAAAAGTCATGGTCAAAGTTATTGCTTATGGTTCTCCAATTGATTGCAACTTGGTTGTCATAAATTTACATTTGGATCTATAACTGCCTATCTTCTTTCCTTGATGAAATACAACTAGCACTTTCTACAGTACACAAGTGTGAAATGGCTTATCAAGTTTCCTTGAGATTCCTAAAGTACAAATTGTGATATTCATGAGATATTACTGCAGGGTGTAGTTACATGATAATATTAGGTCCTGATACTATTGAAAAATGTAAAGACATAACCATATCACCCCAAAACAAACCCACAAATACTACATTGCACTGAAAAGATAAAAGCCTCTCTTCAGACAAAACATACTCTGAGCTTCAATTGGTCCAACCCCACTGTTGATAACTTTTCATATACTGATAACTTAATACCTTCTACCATATAAAATCAATCAATATTACATTTTCTCTACCTGTTTTTTTATGCCAAATGGCACCTTCCACACGGCCTATGTATCTGTGGCAGGTAAAAACGTTTTAGTCACCATTTTCAATATGGCACCAACATTTCATAACCTGTAACATATAACAACTGCTATTTTAAACAAATTTTCTGTTTGTTCCAGTCATTGCAGGTCAACAACTACATTGTGCCAGAGAATAACAATGATAGTTCTATTTTTCTATACATTTTCCCCAATTTTTTGATTCATCAATAATGTCCTACGTACATAGATTATAAATTCCTGCAGCCTTTTTGTTAAATAAACTTCATTCCCTAAAAAGTCATCCTTTATATTTCTTGTTGTTCTGTTCAAAGATTGCATCAATATGCTGATATTATTCTTCACTGAGTTGATGGTAATTTTAGTTCTTCCTTGTTGAAATATGGATAAATTAGGTTGTTATCTATGGTCTACATCTACATCTATACTCTGCAAATCACAAATACTGTTGGTGGCAGAGGGTGCTAAGCACCAATCCTAATTCTGTGCATTCCAATCCCGAACAGAACGAGGAAAGAAGGAATACATAAATGAATCAGTATGGCATCTTAATTCTCGAATCTTATCCCTCCTGTCATTGCGACCTAAATAGGTTGGTGGAAGAAGTATTTCATTGCACTCGTAAATTAAAGATTTTCGCATATTCTCCAACAAATTCAAAAGAAAACGACGTTGTCTGCCCGACAAACAATCCCAGCCCAACCCAGGTATCAGCTCTGTGACACTTACGTAAGGACTGTAACTAGCAGTCACGAATCGAGCGGCTCTCCTCTGTACTTTCTCTAATGTGTCAATCAATCCCTTGCGATACAGATCCCAAATTCCACAACAGTATTCCAAATGTGGACGCACTAGTGTTTTGTACGCTATTTCCTTTGGATGAGCATTACAACTTCTCAAAATACGACCTATGAATCTTAGTTTAGAAATAGTTTTGCCTACAACGGAAGTTATGTGCAAGTCCCATTTCATGTTACGCCTAGATACTTCAGGGAAACCACAGTGTCAACAACTGAATAGTTAACTTTGTTCTCATGAGCAAACGGGGTCTTTTTATTACTTATTTTCATTGCGTTGCACTTTTTGCAGTTAAGTGTAAGCTGCCATTTACGGCACCATTCCGAAATAACGTCCATATCGCACTGAATTTCTAAGCAATCGTCGGAGCACCTCACTTCCCTATAAATAAGAGCATCATCAGCAAAAAATCGCATCTTGCAATTAACGTTGTCACCGAGATCGTTTATAAAAATTAAGAAAAGAAGTGGTTCTATTACACTTCCTTGATTAACGCCCGAAGTAACATGTAGCTTAGAAGAGGCTTCCCCGTCACATACTGTAACCGACCAGTTAGAAAATCGCGTATTCATTCGTAAATCTGTTATACCGTACGCTCGAATCTTCGCTAAAAGTCGGTTGTGTGGTACAGAGTCAAAAGCCCAGTTGCGTTTCACACGATCGGTTCTTCCGAAATCTGTGTTGGTTTGCTGTAAGTAACTCGTTTTCATCTAGAAACTTCATAACGTTAGAGCATATGACATGCTCCAGAATTCTACTGCAAACAGATGTTAGAGATATGGGTTGATAATTCCTAGGATCTTTCCGATCTCCTTTCTTGAAAACGGGAATCACCTGCGTTATTTTCCAGTCAGAAGGTCCTTTTCTTTCTTCTAAAGATTTACGAAATATATCTGACAGAAATGCTTCTATTTCTTCCGCGTATTCCGAAAATACTCTTACTGGTATACCATCGGGACCCGGCGCTTTCCTCCACTTCAGGATCTTTGATTGCTTTAAGATTCCTACACATCGATTTGTACTGGATCCATCTCAAATTCTACACGCCGTGGAGAAACGGGAATGTTTTCCGTGTTTTCGTCAGTGAAGGAATTTTTAAATTCGATGTTAAATACGGTAGCCTTGTCGCGGCTGTCATCAACTTACCGACCGTCTTGTAGTAGAACTGGCATATTGTTATCACAACCACTTCTAGTGTGCTATTTGATCTGGTATTACCTCAGTATGGAAGGTTGCCAGGGCCCCATTTAGGCTCTCTGGGTCTCTAGGCTATACAGGTCGTGCGGGCCCCCTGTAGCTTAAATTTGGAAATATTCCAAATTCAGCCTAAAAAATTTATGGGCGACCTTGAGAGCCAGGGTTGTGGTACGGGTCCCCTCTTTGTGGTGCGGCCCCTAGGCTATAGCCTATGTAGCCTATGATTAATGCGGCCCTGAAGGTTGCAGTGTTGTTATCATTATTTAATTTAATTTAATTGCAATGGAGCACAAGCTCCGGTGGCAATTTCCCCCTATCCTGCATCCACCTACATTTGCCCTCTACAAATTTTATCTTTAAATTCTTTCAACGTTTTCGGTCAATTATTCATCATTTCTCTTGGTAACTCATTCCAATCCCTTACATCCTTACCTAAAAAAGAGAATCTTCCCACACCCTTTGTGAGGAACAAGCTCTACCTTAGGGGTTAGGTAAACACCTTGTCTCAGCTATAAACGTGCGTAGCCTAGGATGTTACAGTTCTGACTTAAAAATCGTGACCTGGCAGCCACATAGCTTATTGAACCAAACGTTATGGAAAGGTATGAGCAACAATATCGTCAGAAACTTATCAGTTATCTGATACAATTCGTGGGAACTATCGGAAAATTTAGTTCCCAGGCTCACGCAGTGGTAGATAGCATAAATACCCCCTCCAGAACCTTGCCTCTCCCCAGTCGTCAAACAGCAGTCTAGTTGTGCAGATATCTAGTTTGGGTTCGTGGCGCGGCAAAAGTACAAACTTTAGCGGAAACGGTTGATTTTTGCAATCATGGGTGAAAGTCACTTTAAATACCTCATGTAGGTAAGTAGCTGTGGGGGCGTGAGGTTGGTCTAGCTCGAATGGTTGGTCGGATCTGCAAGATGTTCTTCTGAAAATTTGTTTGATCGCCTGTGCAGTTTTCTGACTTTGTAAAATTTTGAAGAATATAGTTATCTAACGAGAATGAACTAGTGAAACTTATTTGAACTTATACCTTTCCATAGCTTTAGGTTAAATAAGCTATGTGGTGGCCAGGTCATGATTTTTAAGTCAGAACTGTAAATCCTAGGCTACGCACGGTTATAGCTGAGACAAGGTGTTTACCTAACCCCCAAGGTAGAGCTTGTTCCTCACATGCCGACCAGGTGGGGATAAAATTCACTCAGAATTTGCTGTCCATTCGAGTCTGCCGCACATTTCTTCAAGATCTGGCACCTACTGTTTAACGAGATTTTCAACCGAGTCTGCAGCTTCACGACAACAACGACGGCAAAATCTTTGCCGCGAAATCCTCTGCTACGAGATCCAGGGCCACAGCCATCTACTACAACATCGATAGCGGGGTCCTTCAGCATCTTCCGAGCACTGTTGACGTTCCTTCATGTCACCTGCAATTATAACAGAAAAAACACACAAATCTCTTTTTACAAAACCACAACCGCGAACTCGATAACAGTTTAGTTGTGCAGTACCAGCTATGTAGAACGGTATCTAGTTTGGACACTCAGAGTTTAAATACGAGTATGCTTAAAAGTGATTTGCCGGTAAAGAATTTTGTCACGTAATTTTCCACTCTAAAATCGAAATATTCAGTCATTAGAAAACAGTTAAGAAGTGAGTTAATAGATAGAAAGGAGCGTAATTTTGGTTGAAACAACATATTAAAATTATGGAAAGTTTCATGGATTTTAATGATCGATTTTTAAATATAATGTGGTATAGCAAGAGATGTGCTTCATAAAATTTTTTAATATTTCAGTCTTATTCGGGAATTCATAAAAAGAATTTATGTTCAGAGTAAAGTTTATATAAATATAAAGATTTTTGAGCAAAGTCTTATTTCAAAATATTAAAGCATTTAATTGTTAGAGTGGAAAATTACGTGACAAAATTCTTTACGGGCAAATCACTTTTAAACATATTTAAACTCTAATTAATATCTTCTAGTACCAAACTTTATCATCTTCTGGCTATTTATTTACCTAAACATCTTTTGAACTAAAGAAATATACTGATTTAGCGAAGTTATGTGAAAGTCAAATATTACATGTCCAAATCTGAGGTTGTTTCTCAACAGCTGTTTAAATGAATTTAACTCTTGATTTTACTGTTCATACTTGAATTAATGCTTATGTAGGACATATTACTTGAAATTCTTACCAAAATTAACTGTAAAAATGGCTTTAAAATGGTGGTACCATACACTTCAATTGAACCCGCTATCTTGGAAACTAATTTCGTTATACGAAATTCTAAGATGTGTTACACCATGTGCCTGAAATCGAGTGCCAGCTTGTGGTCATGGTCATCTTTTCCCTGCCATGCATTACTTTTCATACCTACACCAATATCTTTCCATGCCTCATCGCCAGTATACGCCCTGTACACTCCCATGACCCTCCTCATCCTCCTCCTGTCTTGCAATGAATCCCATTCCAGCTCCTTTATCATATCCTTCACTGATTGCATTCTGCGATAATTTCCAGAAACAAATCTAGCAGCCCATTTTTGCACCCTCTCAAACTCCTGTATTTGATACGTAAAATGAGGGTCCCATATTATTCAAGATATTGCAGAGGCAATCTGTGATTCTTTCATCTTATGAGCTCTTCAATATCTCTTTTTCATTTGGTGTGCAATATATTCACTTGCAAAAAGTTACCCTGTCACTAATACTGCTCCAACTTGGGATCATATATTTGATGATGTTTCTTTTAAACTTCAGGATTTATATTACAAATTTTTATTGGCTTTAGCGTGAAAGAAAGCTGAATGTTGAATCTAAACTTCATATATACTGGCTTGTAGGAGGAAATTAGGCCCGCCGTAAGCGGGCGTACAAGGCGTGTACCGCACGGGGGCGGCACATCGAGGGGGGCGGCAAAACGAATGTTCGACAGTCGCCGTCCGCGATAGTTGCCACTCCATTGTTGCAGCGACGAGATTTGCAGTGCCGGGTGGCAAATAACAATGTTCGAAGGGGCGGCAATCTCACAGTTTTTTTGACTCGGTTCGAAAATTTCCTAGACCCACCACTGGGTGTAGTTGGACAGTGGGCGGCATAATCGGTATTGCACACGGGCGTTCAAACAGCTAGTGGCGGGCCTGGAGACAATCCAGTGAATGGGTTTTGCATATATTGTTAGACAGTATTAATAAGTCTTGCTTAATTATCACTTGTTTGCTATTTCATTTTTCAGAGATTTTGGTACATTTTGTTTCCTTCGCGTCTCTGATTCTTTGGACAAGTTTCTTGTATCACAAGACTGCTACAATTTTTAGTTCAAAGATGTCAAAAACTATTATTTATTTCTCAAATTGGATTATTTCAACAGTAATTAAAATTATAATTGGATCAACTTCGATAAACAGTACTTTAGGATTTAATTTTATGTTCAAGCGAAAAACGAACTACCGTACCATTGATGTTTATCTTAATATCTGTCAGTGTACTGCTCATACAAAACATATTGTTTTCATAATTGAAAAGGAGGCAAAAGAGAATCACAACAAAGAAATTGTTAGTTTCCATCATTCAGAACATAGAAGCTGATTGAGAAACTAGTTTAAGAGAAGTACATTTATTTCAACTGGTGTTCTGAGAATCAAGACGGTGGAATTTGTGAGTTAGGGTATCTTACTGTAAAAATGAAGTAGTCTTGCTATGTGTACGACGACTATGTAACAACCTAATGTTTTTGCCATGGAAGACGGCAAATTTGTTACTGGGAAAACCGTTACAGAAAGCACAAATGTTTAATTGAATACAGGCATGTGTGTGGGCACCATACGCTAACCTGCCGCGACAGGAGCACTCAATGTGAGCAGTGAAGCCCGACGAAGCCGTCAACTTCTTTCAGGCGGTCATATTTCTTCCCCCTCACGTTAATTAACTGCTAATAGTGTTGCTGCTGCCCTGTGCGCTATGTCAGCGAGCTATTTCCGAAATAAACAATGGGCCGGATCTGGAGTTATAAGAAACCAATTTATCATGCTAAAGCTTCGATGAGTTCACACATTAATTTAAAATAACGACCTTTCTGTTTTGTTTGGTAACAAGTTTTTGGTAGTTCAGAATGGGATCGTCGGAACGTATTACCTTCCAGTATTTAGATTCTGTGAACCACATGACACGTGGAGTACATTTTTTTCCCCTGCAAATCAGACGTGGTTGTATAATCAAAATCAGTTTCTATGGAACCTCGAGAACCGTCAAATCTAATTTCTTTTTTAACGAGATAGGCCAATTAGTACTGAAAGTGAGGGCGAGAAAAAGAATCTTTCACGATCTTTATTAGTGAACTATTTGTTTGGAGTAACTAGAAGAAAAGTGTCGCTGTCTAGGGGAATAATATTTTTTGCAGCGGCATGCGAGCAAGTAACTTATTTTTGTCTCTTTTATAAGTGGTATAAACTACTTTCTGCACATAATGAGTCCTTTAATTACTTAAGTGACTGAATACATATTTTTGTATAAACAGGGCAACGAATCACTTCAAGTCGTTTTAACTTTTCTAATAAGAACACACGCACAAGCACTTGTGACCTTAATCTTAATTTAGAGCAGGAATCAGTATGATTTGCAAACAGAGGTTTATGCAGAGGTTAATGGAAGTTCTCAACATCTGCTGTAGGAAAAACGTTTATATTACGATAATGTTAGGATCTTCAGATTGCTTTTTTTTTCCTTTTTTTCTTTTGCTGTTCGGAGTTTCTCAACTGGTTCGATGCAGAATGAAATTCTCCATCTATTGCTGTCTTGTATTAACCTCTTCAACTCAAACATACTCCTTTCACGTCTTCAGTTGACAACTTAATGTATTCTATCTAACCTTGGTCATCCCTCTTCAGTTCTTTCCTTCGATTGTTCCCTCTACTAACAAATTAGCCAATCCCGCATGTCTTAAAATGTAAACCTCCATCTTGTCTCTTCTTTCCGTAAGACTCTTCCACAATCTTCTCTCCTCACTCATAATCTCCAAAACACGTTCATTTCGTATTTTATCTGTCCACTTAATATTCAACATCCTTCTATAGCACCACATTTCAAATGCATCAGTTTTCCTTCTTTCTGGTACCGTTTTCTAAAAGTGCTGTGTTCTACACATAGAGTTTTAAAATTTCTTTCTAAGTCCTAAATCAACATTTGTAACTACACTAGTTGTCTTTTCCAAGAAGGCTTTTTTCGCCAGTGTCGTTCTGCTTAGATTGCTATAAATCACATAGTCGCGGAAGAAAGGGGAGAATTTACATAATGGCGCGTCTTATGAAAAAAGGGAGTAGTCATCAACCTAATTAAAAGTGTAAGTTATTTCGAAACAAACACTGTTTGGCCAGAAGTAGAGATTGATTCACGGCCAAAAATAAGACACAGTGGAGACAACTGAGCTGGTAAATATAGTTTCATGTGGCCTTTATGACCTACAGAGAAAGTTTCGGTAATCCCATCGGGTATAGAAGATGCACAGTCCATCGTGGGATCCGAACTAAACAAGTGTTCTAGCGTATTTCATGTTCACAAAGTAAGGTGAAGGCTGGGTAAAGAGCCTTAAATATTCTAGCCGAGACTGGGATTTGAACCGGAGACCTTTCGATACCCAATCATACGCCTTGTTAGTGGAGGGAACAGTCAAAGGTAAGAACTGTAGAGGAAGACAGAGATTAGAATATATGAAACAGATAATTGATGACGTGGGCTGTAAGGGGTATGTAGAAATGAAGAGGTTAGCACAGGATAGGATAGGATGGAGGATTGCATCAAACCAGTCGAAAGACTGACGACAAAAAAAAAAAAAAAAAAAAAAAAAGCCTTATCCTCTGAGCATCAGACTCCTCTTCAGGGCATCAACATCTGTTGCAGTATGATGCTGTTTTATTTCCTCGTTACATTCAGTACCGGATTAGCCACGTAGCAGGAGTTACTACGTGCCCCGCGCCTGGTTACACTTTGATTATTTTCTAAGACAGTAATAACGTCGCAAGGGGAATAAGAATCAGTGAACATAAGTTCTGACTTTTTCTGAGCATTCACTAGAGAATTGCAAAAACTAAGCATGTGTTCGCAATAGTGAAAAGTTGGTTAATATTGTGTTGTGTGACCTATAAAAAGCGTTTATTTTATAACAAGAAATAATTTTAAAAAAATAATCAGTTGAACGAAATACCTTTAGTCAATGTTTGTTCCGATGTGAATGCGATAGCTAACGGATTGAGACGAGCGGCGCGGCGCGGCGCGGCGGGCGGCCAGATGGCGGGGGTGTGCGCGGAAGTCGTAACTCCGTTTTTTGTGGGGTCACGTGCCGTGACGTCTGGCGCGTGGCCCGTGTCCCTCCACCATATATCGTGGTCCCGCCCCCGCTGCGATGAAAGCTATATGGAGACCCACATGGCGCCTGATTGGCTCATTAGCGGAACTCGACTGTGAAATGACTGAGTGAACAGCTAGGCCACTTAGCAGCTGACGGCGACTTCGGCTTTACAACCAAGCCGCGGATAGAAAGGCTAACGCAATCACTCCTGGTGCCGGGTGACACTTCACCAAAAGTCTACCCTCCCAAAATGAAAGATACTGGCTCAACCAACAACAATAAACACAAACGCTTGACATATCTGTCAACAGAAGGACTTGATCTTAATGGAAGAATAGGCCTTGGGACTGACGGTGCGATGCATGGGTTGCTTGTTTCACTCACTTATAGGATATGGCCGTTTTTAATTAAATTTTGAGCCCATGTATGTCGAAACCATAATAAGAGATAATCTGTTATAAATGACTGGAGAGTCAATAACACGTTATAACTAACTGGGCATCCTCAGTCATTGAACATAATTTTTTACAGAGTATATTCCTAATAAACACGAAACTCGTACAATACGAAATAAAAACGATGGTGCCAGAAAACTGGTGCTGTTGAGAGCAGATCTTTCAACGATATAGCTACTTGCAATGGCTACGCAGCTGTTATGCACTTACAGAAATTTTAAAAAAATATTTTTACAATGATGGTATTCGAACGTTGCACTGGATTAGCAATGTAGAAAATGTTTTCATCATTCTGGACTTGGGCAGCAATGTCGGACAAATGATCGTGCACGATTCCCAATCCCAGACTGTGCGCCAAAGTCCTGGGATCAATCCGAAACCTTTCCGTCGTGTGTACAACGTGAGAGTATAATACACCGTTGATGGTTTTTCCTTTTGGCAGAGACGTTAAATTATTCGGCCTTTCAGAAGAAAAGGCCTGAATGGAGCGGCACTGGATTTCACAGCAATAGCTTACGTCCGGCCATTGGTACGCCACAATGCTGTTATAAGTACTATATTTACACAGTGCCCTCCTATGATGCTTCGAGAAATGTCTCATTTGAGTCGTCTCACTGAGTGCAATGAGTCCAATCACTGCCGCTTCTTATTACATGTAGCATTTCGTTCCTCCTGAAGGTTCTACTTTAAACATCTCTTCTAGGTATACTCGTCTGCAACCCCTTGATGCGCCCTTATGGTCGATATTAGTCGTTCATTGACCTCAAACAGCCATGCTGGATAACTCCTTTTAAGTATCACAGTATTACACCGCATTACTGCCGCAACTCTAATTTACTTAAAGGCTCTGCACTCCTAACCGACCTATTCCACTTCGTGTAGGCATATGTTCCTTATTATGATTTCTGTTTACTGCTCCAATATTTCATAAAAACTTTTTTCACTGTTACGGCATCAGTTCTAACAAGGGATGTCATCATAGCTGAACAGCGTTCCCAAACGCTATTTGCACCAGACAGATGAGTTCAGCAAGACATTTTTCATCTTAAACTTATATTTTATTCGCTACTTTTCAAAAGTTTTACCCAATTCATCAGAGTTCGTATTTTTTACCTCAGTTCTGAGAGCTTTTCCTTTAGTTGCATCCTCAGTATTTTCCAGTATCTTTTCTTTGCCAGCTTTTGCAAAATTTATACTATTTACTTCGTTTGTGGCTTCAAGAAGCTGTTGAGTCCCTAACAGTAGTCTGCAAATACTTGGCTGTACTGTGACAAGAAGAACGCTTCTTTCACAATAATATTGTGGAAACTAACCATTGTGTATAGACTACAGCTATTATGTAGATACCGGCTTCTGTCTTGGCTGTACACGCAGTTTAACCGAATCCATAGAACACAAGTTTTATAGCATATTTCTCATGGCAAACACATGCCTTGCATGAGGTGAATGTGAGCTAGTGCTATTGGCGTTCTTGTCACTTGTTGCTGCGGCAGGATGGCTGTCACGTGTCGCCCCCGGCACGAGCCAGGCTGGTCGTTGGCCGCGTGCGGACGGACAGACATACGGCACGGCGGCACGGAGCGGCGGTCGTCAGCCCGGCTTTATGCCGCGAACTGCCGATTCACTGCCCACGATGGAATCACAGAGCTGCTCTCTTTTTGAGTACCTCTCCGCCTGTCAGCCGCGAAGAAGCAAAAAAGAAACCACGTCGCTAAAAACTGTTCAATCACCGACGCATGCGCGAGGGGCCGTTTCGTGGTGCAGCTGAATCGATGACTATAACTTCACTTTTCGGTACTTGATGTTAGACATACCTCTTGTAGCGCCGTAAGTTTGAGTGGGTGTAAGCACACTGTCTGCCACACCGTTTCTTTTTTCAGCAGATCTTGTTGTGCAATTTTTATAAATGAAAATTAAATTATGTTGGATTTTCAGTACTATTTTTCCACCTGAAAATAAACTTCCACCGGTTTGTGTGTGGAGACTTTCACGGCGTATCGACGCAACAAAATCTTCTCGGGTGTCCAACCGGATGATGGTGTAAAAACACGACGTCGAGGTAGGGCAGTCAGCTGAGAACAACTGCGAGATACCTGATGAAGACAGCAGAGTCAGCTGTCGAAACGTCGTGTTTTTACACCACCATCCGGCTGGACACCCGAGAAGATTTTGTTCCACCAGTTTGTTTTTAAATCTTCATTCCGAGCTGCGAGCCACAAATGCACCGCTTCTTCATCAGAGGTGAAGCTACGTTCTCAAATGATTGCTTTCAGATGTATCCAAGGAAATTGTTATGTTAAATGCTGCTGCACGGCACTTTTCAGCGATTAACTCGAAGATGAGCTTTTAGCTGCGTAGTGAGCATCTGAATGTAATGTACTTCGGCTATTTCTATTCAGAATGTGACACTTAATGTCTTTCACGGAATTTATTGAGAATTCGTAATAATCTCACAACTAATTAGGGCACATGCGAATTCAATCTGATAACCAGTTGACATTATAAATTAATATTAAAGCATCAATATGATTCACAAGGACAGGTTTAACTGAATCCCCACAATTACAATCAAAGATGCAAAAGTACTTACAGGGCGTTCGCCGGGAAACGCAACCCACTGTTAGCGCTACAAGGAAGAAACTGCTCCCGGCGAGCGAGCGCTCAGTTTCCGGCATTGTTCGACCGTCGGCCGCGGACTATTTCATAAACTTGTATGTGCTAAGCATTTAAATGTGACGTAATTCATTAGCTTACCTTATAAAAGATGCTGGAAGTGTTGACCCTCTTGTGTAATGCACATTTCACATCTTCTGAACATATTTCGAGACACACGCTGCCCTAACTGACTTAATGATTTTTTGGGTGACTGTTCTAGTCGAAAAGCGATATCGTTAATTTTCTCCTCTGTGAGAATACGGTTGACCGACAGTCTCTTTTTGTTAAAAAATGAACCCGTTTCTCTTACTTTTTTAACCAGACGCAGAATTGTTGATTTAGCTGGCAGTAAAGCGCCAGGAAATTCGCGACGAAATTTACTGCGACACTTTTTAAACGACTTCTTCTTCACATATGTATCGTAGAGAAATATTCTTTGTTGCAAACTGTAACGTACCATAATTTTACTCACACTCAAACACGGTACAGATTAATAAGAGTATGAAGCCCCAAACCAGCCAAACCGCAAAGAAACCTTTATTCACAACACTGATTAATAAGAGACTGAAGCCACAAACTATCTACAATGCAAAGAAACCGTTCTTAACAATGTAAGGGTCACTGCAATGCACTGTTGGGGCAGCGGAGGTGTTAAACAGTGCGGTGATTCACGGTGCCGCGTGGCGGAAATTGCTGCCGCGACTGACCGAGCAAGTTGCCGACGGCAACAGACTGGGAGGGTAGCGTTTTCCGGCGAACGCCCTGTATTTACCGATAACATTCGAAAAGTAAATTGAGTACTTATTAATCGTTAAGAAAATCAAATAATTCACAAATCAAGTAATTCACAAATAATGATAGAAACGAGATGACAAATAATACAATGATAGGAAAATGAAACTTAAAGGTACGTAATAACGTTAGATCAAAAATTGAGAGCGTGAAATCTTATTGTTTGTGAAATACACTAGGTGATTATACGGTTTTACTTTGTTTTTGATGATCTGTGGTTAATATTCGTCTTGTTTACTGCGTAATAGTGACTGCGAAACGCGGTGCTGCGATACAATAAATCTTATCCATCGTTTCGAATGGCTACTTAGCACCAGCGAGATGGTCTGTCGTGAATGACAGGTCATTCAGTAGCTGTGTTGTTATATTTAAAGGACTTTTCCTGCTCTCATCACAATTACATTGTATCAGGTATTAGCCTGAACTGTGCCAGCTGAAAATTCCGGAAACAAATCCAGGATGCGAGTGTCTCCACAACCTCACGTATGTTTCGAGCAAACCTCGGTTCATCAGAGCACCCGCGCCATCCATGGGTTTCCACCGGTGGGTAGATCTGAAAAAGATCCTCCGCCATCGCGGTTGTCAGAGAAATAAATTGTTCAAATATTAGTTGGGCTATCCACAGTGCATATATATAATTGGCTGCCGCGTCTCTCCTCTCCACAAAAGTTTCATGAATTCCCAAACTGCAAATTTTTCAAAGTCCCACTCGGCACTGTCAATAATTTGTCCTTACTGCCTTGATACTTAAAGCCACTATTCAAATATCCCTTTTTCGGCTGTCACAAGTTTTCTCACGCTACCTGGAAGGTGTTTTGTTAGGTCCCAGGGAACTATTGCATTTGCGTTAAGTGGCATCTCATTTCTAAGTCTCCTTTCTACTTCTAACCTGCCCGTCGCTATGTCTTCATATCTCAAATCGAGGATCCACACTTTGGTGCCTATAGCTTCTGTCATCTTCTTGGTATTTTTATTATTACTAAGTTATGCGTCTGACTCGCGGAACATTACAAGTGTAACGATGATCACTGATTCTTCAACAAGTATTTTTTTGTCTGGCAGTGTTATAATACTGGTTCTACTTGACAATCACAGAGACATGTGAGAGTCAGTATATAACATAGTAAGCCGTTAAAATGTTGAGATTGTTGAAAGAGCTTCACACATTCAGATGGAAATATAATTTTACAAAGAATATTCGTAATATTAAGGGTGTAATTAATAATGGTGGTTGATGTAAGTGTAATTAAGAAAACAGATGTGTATACAATTATCATGGAAAAGAGTAGCCTATAAGATAGCGATTATTTGCTTAGATTCATATATTCTTCGGAAGAGATATTGTAGCTATAGATGGATTAATCAACATTATGAACGGTAGTAACGAAAAAAAAAACGGGCAATTTTGAGTGGAATAATGTTTAAGTTGAAAGTAGAGAAAAAGGAAGGAGTGAAACCGAATTAACTGAACTCTAAGATTTATGTGTTTAGAGGGATAGTTGCTGAAAATAAATCTAAATGATCGATCCTGCGTGAAAAGTGGACCTCGTAATTTTTCTAATCGCAAGCTTGTCCGAGTATTCTTAACGCGGTCAAGAGTGTTGATGGTAGCGGAGGAACCGTTCAGACAATATAAGACAAATAAAAATAATTGAATGTCAAAACCTACAAAGTTTATTCTTTTAACAAGTCCTTAAGTATTACAGTGGTAGCCATATTTGCTGGAAAACGAACGAGCAATCTCAAATCTGCAGCAAACGAAGAATAAAAATAAACTCCGACACCCAGAACAAATATTTTATTTAGATTATTAGATGTTATTAGCTATAACCACAAGCGACATTGCAAGAAGTAACACCAGTAAGGATTTGATTACGAGTTTATTCTTGGTCGGTGACTGAGGATGTTCCCATTACATTTTCTGTCATTCAGTCAGAGCCTCGTGGTGATGAGTCCAAGAGTGATCACACAGTGAGGTTGTTATCAAGAAAATTCAACTTACTTTCACTACTTGTCCAAATTTAACACAACTGCGCATAAATAGTGCCACCGACAGAAGTTTTAATTTAATTGCAGTTCTGATTAAAAAAATTATCATCAGAGGTTCTTTTATTAAATGATTTACGGTATATATATAAAAAGAATGGTAACGGGAACTAAATACAAATACGTAAGTCATTTGAACGAAAAATTCTGCACACCATAAATAAATGCATAAAAACATTCCTACATTTCAATGACGGATAGGGAGATGCACCCGGTCGCGAATTATTTAGCGCAACCAATAAGCCTCTATATGGTTATAACGTGGCTTCTCTTCACTCATTTCAAAGTTATTTTGTCAGAATTGCTCTTCTGAATCCAAAATGATCTTTGAACATTCATGTTGGCCTGTAAAGGAAGGTAAACGAGTATAAACATTTCTTTCATGCCAACCACGTTGGCTCAGTTGGCTGGGGCGCCGTGATAGTGTCCGGTGCTGACGCAGCGTTAACTGGTTTGAATCCCGGTGGTCGAAGAAATTTTCACCATCGGGACGTGGTCCGAAGGGTAGCGGAGATGGTGGTGCACAATTCCTAATCACCATATTGTGCACCACAGTCCTTAATTAAATTCCAAAGCTCTACTGAGTAAAGGCATATGACACTGTTGAAGGTGATTCGTCCGTCATTGGTGCGTACCGGAAGAGTACGCCTGAATTAACCGGCAACTGGTTTCCCTTTCTCATGTAATACAACACAAACAATAGGCACAACACCCCAATTCATCTTCACGAGAGAGTTCCCATCGAGGGTGTAACTTCATGGGAGCTGCCTACTCCCAGAATCAAGCATGGTATTGCAAGAAGAAGATTACTTTCATTCCTTTGCAAGGGCGTCAGCTGGTACTTACGTATGATCACTACGTATCCAGCCCCTTTCACTGTAGGAAACCGTTGTCAACATTTCACTCGGTACGCAAGAGCTTATTCTTTCTTTGTCACGTCATTTCTTCAGATAAGTTGATGCGATCGACCTTATGACGTAGGAGTATTCTGTCTCTTGTCCTAGGTGTGCACCCGCACAGCCACCCCACTGTGGGTTCACTCGTTCCGTGAACAACCCGTCGAGTGGCCATCTGCAGCTAGGCCAGTCACCTTGCTCACTGGACACGCAAATCGCCTTTTGATAGCGAGCACACTGCAACTCGTTTTCTTCTCTCTCTCTCTCCCGGTAATCGCATCTCCATTCTGCTGTTTATTTACGATTCTGCGTCGGTCACAACAAATTCACAGGTCCTTAACAATAATCTCGACGCATAACGGTATACGGAATTGATAATTTTCATGTCACGCGTTTTCTTGACTGACGAAGCGAAGATTAATGGACCATTTTTATCAACAAAAAGAAACAGATACGGCAACTGCGACTATTTTTTAATGCTTTGCACCACTGACGCAGCATTATTTATGTACCGAAAGTAAGTATTAAATCAACCGATTAATTCAAGGCATCTAAGTATGTTTTTTACTACTATTATTTCCGGTACCATGCTATATTAATAGTTCAACCCATAAACTACTTACCATTTTCAGAATATTTATATTACAGAAGAATGTACCCAAGATTTCACAACACAATACTATTAGATTAGCTTGTCCACCGTCATGAGTAGTTTCAACTAATAGCTGCAGAATCTTCAAAAATCATATGTAGTAGAAGCTGCGGAAGTTGATTAGCGCCTGTGAACATGTCTTGAGGATATGTGTATGTTCCTGGCGAAATTATTAATATTTCGCAGTTATCTGAGAGTTGAGCCAGTCACAATTACAGTTTTTAACAACCAACTAAATCGAATAAAGATGAGTGTACATTCATATTTATTTTAAACATTAACTATGATCCGAATTACAATAGTTGTATCGAATCCGAAGATAATGTTCTACAATAATAGAGACTGGTTTAGTTCCTAACATCTCATCGGAAATAGAGCCGGAATATCTCATATAATATTATTAGTCAAAATCACATTATTGTCAAATATATTTTAAGTTCCAAAATTCTTTACCATTTGACAGCATGAGAGCATGTAGCAGAAAAAGTTATGTTACACATACTGCTATGTTAACTAAACGTTCTAATAAAAAGAGCACTAATTAATGGCTTTCAGAATTAAAAGGAACATGTAAAAATCAATTAGATAGCTGACTCATAACTTTGAACACATTTTCTTAACTTTGACACAAATTTCGTGGACTGAAGCGATCACATAATTTCCTTCATATAGTTGCACTGGTGCGAGTTTCTTCGCTATCGACAGTAAAGCAGTCATTCAGAAAACAAATGTGGAGTCAACATTACCGACCACAGTAAAAAAATTAAGTGCGTAGATATATCTCTAACACAGTTATGCTATAGTTCGCAGTTCAGGAAACTTAAACCACTCCATTAAAGTTTAACACTGCTATAAACGTAACGAAATTGGGAATTTAATTTACGGTCAGACGCTTGAGCTCTGCTATTAGAAGAAAAACAAGAGGCAAAAACCAAGGTCCGTGCGGGAAAGGCAGGAGACAATGCTAATAACATAATATAACATTCATTTAATCCCAAATGATAATATTACCTGTCGGCAAATTAGCATTGTATTGTCATAGACCATTTGCTAGGAAGATAAATATCAAGCATATATATATATATATATATATAAACCTCACGAATATATACAAGATTTTGGCAGTTAAAAGTTTGTACTATCTTTGGAAAGGCCCTTGATAACAAATTATATTTGGCTATCGTATTTCTGTTGGGATATTTCGGCAAGAAAAAAGATTCATATTGGTACCATTTTATAGAAAAGATTATTTGTTGTTATATAGTTATTTATTTTGCTTTCAGATTATCGAGACCTCGACTTTGATATTGGCTGTTATTAAAATCATATAAGCCCATTAATTTTAAAAATTCTTATCAAACTAATTTACAAAGTGTTTAGTGGCAGTTGCAGTGTTATGAGATATACATACAGACGGGCTGATATTGCTCTCGATTGTCACTGGCGATGCATTCTGGAACAAATGTTTTGAAAAGAACGTAGCAGTTCGCAGCGTATGAACTGTAATTAAAACTCTCAGGTTTTATACAAGGTATGTCTAGTACTAATAAGACGTAGAAGCCCGTTGAGTGTTTCATTGTTCTAAAGTGTTTCAGAATGCTACTAGAAAATTTTATCTGGGCTCCATATTCAAAGTCAAGTCGAGTACTACAAAACAAATAACGGCAGGGTGTCACAGAAACATTCGGAACAGCCATCACATGGCTCAAAACTGTTAGATATAGTAACATATTTAAAGCATAGGAAAGAAGCACTAGAACTAATTAAGACTGGATTCGGAAAAGTAAATAGTACATACGAATCAACTATAGCATTTTAATTAATCTTAGAAGGACAGATCTTGAAAAGATCTATTTGTAAAAAGCTGTTGATAGGATGTAAGATGACAATGTGCAGACATTTAAATATAATCAGATCTGAAATTCTTCGTTGGAAGACTAATTTTATATATATATAATACGTATATGATTGTGATAAAATTAGTGATCTACAAGTGGTGAATAACAGTTAAGAAAAGGAAATATTTAGGAATTGAGTTATTAGTTATCAACAAATCTAATTGGGCAGTCTTAGGATTGTATCAATAACATCTGTAGTAAAACGTTAATAAAACTTAAAAATTATATTTTTGTGAAGCCATAACTCTATATCCTTTCGGTCCATGCTTATAAAGTGTCACTTCAGTTGATTCATGCATAAACAAATTTTCACCACATTAAGTGAAGAGAGTTAGATATCACGTTAATCTGAAGAACTTACAGGCAAAAGGTGAGAAATTAACTGAAAAACTTATAATAAGTTAACATATGATGGTTCCAATAGCTTTCGACTTCATTTCTGACCCATCTCTGGTATTGTGAAAATATATGACGGTCAGGTGAAATTATAATGTCCTTAACAGAAAGGTTGACCCTGTTTCATTTATAATCATTACCTGACCCTTGATATCTCCCACAAATTCGTGCCTTACATTCGCTACTACATACGAGTGCTGTAGTTAACCTGACAAATGTAAAATTTCAGAGGGCACAAGGCAATGAAGGACAGTAAAAATCAAATGGATCCGGGTATATACATCCTATAAGGTCAATCCAGAAAGGGAAATTTACTTTGACACTGCTTTTTCAGATGAAAATCGTGTCACCAATGAACACCCGTATTCTAGCGTCATGGTTGTTAACATCTCTATTTTAACAGAAAGAGGTAGCAGTCAATTAAATGCAATGCGTTTTAAACCACTGCATTGATTAACTACACTTGAACCTTTTTCAATATAAATACACTCCTTTAATTCACTTCTCCTTCCTTTCAAACACCCATCAACCCTCAGCTTAAGTACTATTATTTCCGAGGGTCTCAAATATGTGAAGCTGCAATGAAATGCAAATGAACTCCGTCCATTGCAATGAGTCTCGGTTCGCCCCGGCCTTTTCTTCTGCTGCTATGCCGTGTCCTTTACTGCAGATAGTGGACTCACCACGAGAGGCAGTGAGAGCAACTTGTGCAATCGATATTTATACATAATCGATTTCACATACAAACGATGGTGAAACAAAAACATCTGCCTAGTTGTTTTAACGTAACTCACGGGAAATTTTTTTACGTCTTATAGCAAGATAGGAAGTCTCCTTGTTCGAAGAACAATTCTTACTAACAACCTCTCTAACGAACGGCCTTCCAGCTGCGTCCGATAGGGTATCTATAGCCTGTTTAGTTAACAGAGGCGGCTGAAGGTCAGCCTGCTTTACCCCCACACGCGAAGGGGAAATTTACTCCTACATAGGGCACAGCATCGAAAGGTAGGAAGGGAGGGGGTGAGGAGATGAAGAGTGGGGTCAAGGGGAGATGACATTGAGCCGCCAGTTAAGAGTGAACAGGGTATAACACACAACAGGTTCTATATGCGCTCACTTTCATTTCTTCCACACAACAGCACTCCCCAGTGGTAATTTTTCTATTCATATTGGCTAACATTACACCTATAGAGTTGACTTTGTGATCATTGCTCCAGCAAGTTCGGCCAATATTCCTTCACATACTTCCTCTTTGTTGGTCTCATGGGCAACGGCCAATAACAGGAACGGTGACTGACCCTAGAGGGTTGCGCAGCCACGCCCTCGCCAGGTGGGTAGCAAAGCAGAGAGAGTGCAGCTGGTCCTTCAGAAAGAGAAGTAAACACTTTTTTATCTGCTATTTTTACTTCAAAAGGAACTCAATAATAGTTTGTTTAATGTTTTATCTTCCTTATTGGCGAAAGTAAAATTTTAGCAGATAATCGAAACAATGTTCAGCAATTTATCACCTATTGTTAAGTTCATATTATATTTAATTGCAAACGAAAGAATGCAGTTTAACTGGACTTCTACGGAATTAAATAACTTGGGTGGGCACTGTATTCATCTTTTTGAGCATATAGTGCCTGCAAGTCATTTTCAGACGTTTACTTTAGTACCATATCCGTTCCTAACAATGTGAATATTTATACTTGAAGTTCTGTTCTGAAAATATATCACTCTGATAAAATGGTATGATGGAGCGAACATCGTGTATCTGATAACGTACACAATTCTTAAGTAGCAGGAATGATAGCTGCTTGAGTGACGTTCTGATCTATCTACTACATTTAGATTCTAACTGCATCTGAAAAACTTAATCTTAGTATCCGAGGATGAAACATCCAAAGGCATCGGTAACCAGTTACACGGTCGACTGCAGAAAATTTTCCGCTCATAAATAATTGATTAAGTAATACCTCGCAAAATATTTAAGAAAGAAAAATGAAACGATGTTGTGATCACGGGAGAAGTAACAGCATGTTACATCATTCTGGAAAGAATAGAACTGAGATTCCAGAGATCGATGTCAGTAATGTTACATTTATCGAAAAACATGTATTACAAAAGAATAATGCATAATGGCACTGTGATCCTTGATATTGCAATCGTGAGGCACTGATCCAGGAAGGTAAATCGGAATTCAGGCGTGAGAGGCGTGTGGTGGCGGCTGCTGGCAGCCAGCCTGCTCGCGTCACGTACGTGAAGGGACCATTAAGGCGGGCGGCCGTAATTACCAGTAATTTGACGCCTCTCGGTGTTAATGGCGCCCTATTTGTATACAGTGCATACAACACCTTTCATTTTACCGCGTAATAGACGTAAAGTACCACAGTACTTAGACACAGCCTGACGGTGTTACTTTTTTTCTCTTATTTACGGGTATTAAAATAAAGAGAGGAGAGCTGCAGGTGGAAACGTGTAAGATGAGTTCTCGACACTACAGATACTACGTCGGATGTCGTCAGCGATCAGTCGTCGTGTGAGTCAATTTCCTTATGAGCACGAGAGGATATAATTAGCAAAGAAGTAGCCAAGTAGGGATCTTATCGTTCGCCAAATTAAACGTGGTCATGTAAAGAATATTAAACTTAAATCTTTTTTTTTTTTTAATAAAAATCCGTCTTCTAACAACTGGTTTTATTTTTAACTTTCATCTACCAGACGCGTTTCGCCCTTCTGGAGTGGGGCATCGTCAGTGGTAAAAATTGTAGTGGCTAGCACATGTCAGTCCAGAACAGCACCTTCCGCATTTTTCTGCACCGTTGTACCTTCCTACAGTTTACCATTATCTCCTTTAATATTGTTCACTTCACTTTATTTATTTTAATTTTCTGTTAAATTGCACTTTTAACTACACCAAAATAATTATTGTGTCTAAAGCGATTTGTTTGACTATAAGACGTCCGTTTTATAAGTCCTGTATTTGACACAAATTTATACTGATTTATCATGGTCGCTAGGTTAGGAGCAGCATGAAAGAACTATGATGGTCAAGTGTGGATTTTCTTAACAACTTGAATTAGCACCTTGCTTACAACTTCAAACTGATACATTAATTCCGGAAAGTGTTTTGAATTAGGTGGAAAAAAGTGCAATGCAACATACACAGATCTGTTCAAAGATATATAGATACTGACGGAAGAAGGCTGAAGGAAGATCTGGCTCGACGCTACAGTGCCAGAGGTGGCCCTAGCTAGTTTTTCAGGTGGTGCGAAATCTCATTTTGGCGCCTCAAATGTGCAATCGCTTATTAGTGTGTCCATACAAACAGACAGAAGATAACTTACATTTTTTACACGCTACTAAAATTATAAATGTAAAAGTTAGTTTTCTTGGATATTTGCTACTGTTTCACGTGGAAATTGCTGGATAACTTAGGATAAAATTTGGAGTAATGTGTTCGCTATCTACTTTTATCCAGATCGAAAAAGTAGTTTCCGTGGAATTCGAATACGTATATGAATGCGTTATGAATTCCAGTTGAGCAAAGCCAAATTCAGAAAACAGTCTTTATATATTCACAATAACTCGAACTTCAGAAAGATTATTATAGGATAGTAACTGTATGAATGAGAAACAACAACAGTAAAAAAGAACACTATATCTTATTAATTTTTATTTACGCTACTATGGCGTACACAATGCTCACGTGTACGTCAAATTTACATAGATTTAATAAAAATGTTTAAAACAAACAAATGAGGAAATAAAATAACTAAAAGGCCTAGATTGCCAACTTCCTAGATTTTTCCCATTGGCCATATTATTTTCTATAGATAAAATGGCAAGATCTGAAAGTCTGTCTTGAGTCCGAGATTACCATAAATAAGTTTTGATAAGTTTTAATTTACTGAAATTTCGTTCTCCTTTAGCGACAGTTACAGATATGGTCAGCAAAATTCTGTGTGCTGTTCACACATTCAGAAATATATCCTGCCAACCATTTTGTTTCATAAATTGATCTTTTATTGGTTCTGCTGATTCAAGTCCCATCAACAATTGTTTCAGTTAGAAAGTTCCTCAGCCAAATCACAACCCGATATGTCACATTTTTGTCCATTAGTTAAACTCATTTCTAAATCTTCACAGGATTATTCCAATAATTACAATTCTGGAAATGTTTTGATAATGACACTATATCATCAAATTTAGATGGCTTTGAAAGTTGAGTGACTAACGCATTCTCAATATTACCGATTATTAAAACACGTTCATTGTAAACAGTTCTTCGAGATCTACGTCCTCGTACTCAAAATATTTCATTTTTTCTTTGGGATCTGACTGGCTAAATAAAAGGATGTGTCCCAGTCTCCAGTTGTTATCAGAGCAGAAGAATAACCCCGGTACCCTCTCTCAAATTGCGAGCTATTTGTAGAGCGTTTCATGAATCCACTTTCATCCCCGATACCCTTGCATACAATATTTACTTCAAACAATGCATTATACCAAGTCACCATTGTAACAATGAACTCAAATTGCTCCTTGATCTGATTCAGGGTCAAGGCACAAGTGAAAAATTCGTTTCCAGAAGGGCGTCACGAACTGAAGAATAGTGATAACGAACTGCAACGAGGCTAGAAACTCTATTCTTCGAACAAGTTTCGTAAATTATTTTGGCGATAGTCCTAAATTCTTGACTTCCACTTCCCATCGCTTTGTTGATCGAGAGAATGAAAAAAATTCTTTAAAGAAATCCGGACAATGAAACCGATATAATTGATGTTTTGGCGGCACCTGCTTTTACCAAATTTAATGACAGCTACATGGATTAAAAATTTCTTGGGAAAATATTGATTCAAAATTCTGCTGTGGACACCTTTGCTTCCTCGACATATTGTATCCACTGTCATATCTTTGCCCTCGATAGTAATTAATATCCAAATCGAACTTTTGCAAAGTATCATTAATATACTGGCCAGTGAGTCCAGCTCCCAGGTTAGAAGAGTTACTTACCGGCTTGTAATCAATGAAATACTCACTCATTTTGACTTCGTCTTCATTAGTGTCAACAAAGCAATGTTAAAGATATTATAATAATTCCTTGTGGTTGTAATGGCCTGGTGACCGGGTTTCTATTGGCTGCGCATTCCGCCCCTGTCATAGCTGCCTTAAGCTAACCGGGTAATCCTGCCGGGTACAGGGGGCCTACAGTTTTACGTAGAATCCGAACCACGGAAGCGTTCAGCACGCTGTGACAGAGGTGAAGGTCGGGGTAAGTGCCCATGAAAATTCCTGCCGAGACAGGCATTCGACCGGACACCTTTACATCTCCAGTCAGTCGCCTTAACCACTGAGCCACCAGACCACTCATATTGAAAATAATTGTTCGAAGTGAGTGACGAAGTTCAATCCAATATGATGGAAAAGTATTTAGATGCCTTAACCATAGTAAAAATTTTATTAAGAGCTTCAATCGTTTTGAACACATTTTCCAAAATAATAGACATTAGTATCCTTATTAGTTATTAGCAATAAGGCGGAGATGCTGCATCATCAGTGTCATATTTTTATTTAGTCTTTCGACTGGTTTGATGCAATCCTCCATCCCTTCCTATCCTGTGCTAACTTCTTCATTTCTACATACCCCTTACAACCCACGTCCTCAATTATCTGCTTCATATATTCTAATCTCTGTCTTCCTCTACAGTTCTTACCTTCGACTGTTCCCTCCACTAACAAATTAACCAATCAAGAATGTCTCAATATATGACCTACCAGCCTGTCTCTTCTTTCTGTAAGCTTCTTCCATAAACGTCTTCTCTCACCCATCATTTCCAAAACTCGTTCATTTCTTACTTTGTCTATCCACCTAATTTTCAACATTCTCCTGTAGCAAACCCTTACACCCCCATATTTTCATAGCAGTTGCAATATATTCCATTATTACCATTATTAAAAGTATTTAGTGTTTAAGATCAAAAGTTTCAGCTGAACAAGAAATTATTGCGTGTTAAAAATAATATTTTTTACATCATTCATTCGAGGATAGCAACCCACCGTGATTTTTCGTCTTCAATCTGTATTTACAAATACTTGTCTATTACACTAAAGTTGGAAGTTTCGTGAGATTTTAGATGCTCTGATAAGTAGATCCAGTCAAATTCTTCTTTTTCACAATGAGAGAGAGACCTTCAATCAATATACTTTATGTGTAGATTTAGAGTAAACAAGCCATCTTCTTTTATAAGTTTGTTCATTTGACATTACACTCTGAAAACACGTATATGAAAAATGACGTCCATGACTTTTTCTTGGATTTTTTCGTTGCCCGAATAATTATTTCATCTCTGACTGCAGGGTAACTGAGAGATCATTTTGAAATATTATCATAATTTGTAATTTGAAAAGGCCATGGTGGTGGTATGGATGGTATACCCCATTTTGAAGTTTAGACGGCGTTGCGGCCATTGCAAAATCTTCTTGTACATGCTGCTCCATAGGTTGAATCTCGCCTAATGCACATACACACACCTGCAAATGAGGGGGGAGGGGCGCTTATCCCGGACGTCGAAATCATGTTCAAAGGGGCGGTAAATGACTAATTCGTGGGCGGTGACCTTTCTTAGCTCCAATGCCCTGAGTGGCAACCTTCAGGGGTCGGAAAATCAAAGAGCAGCTTTAAACTGCTGCGGGCGGCAAATTCATATTTGAAGGGGCGGCAGTCACAGGTCTTTGCTCTGGCTCGGAAAATTCAGAGATCCGCCACTGGTGCACGAGCTGCATGACTATAGTCGAAAAGGCAGGAAACAAATGCGGGAGGCGCGATGGGAATGCGGAGAGTGTAATTATGGGACAAGTTCTGGTTTTCTTGAATGGAGTTACTCGAGCTGACTCGTACTATAAATTAAGTGGAGGCTCTTACCTTTATAAATTCTTCTAGATGTTTAGTGAATTTAGAAAAGTATGTGAACAGCAAGCTGGACTACTATAGAATTTATTTTTCATTTTTTGCGCAGACGATCTCTCGCTGCATTTTCGGCGCCCCCCAAATGACGGCGCCCGGTGCGGTCGCACCGCTCGCACCGCCCTAGGGCCGCCCCTGTACAGTGCTAGACATACACGGTTATGAAACATCCCTCTCTCACGGCTGTCGTTAGTCTGGTAATAAGATGGTTATGCGGGTACATTCGGTGACTTAGAGGTCCCGTCCACAGTGGCTGTTGCCCTCTCCATTACCACACGTTCCCACTATTGTCGGACGATTTTACTCTCCAGTGTAATGTTAACAACTGAACTTTACAGATGGTTGCGTATTTACGTCACAGTTGAAAGATTTGTCAATGGGATTACAGAAAATTATCAGTCACACACAGTGAGTTAAATTAATATCAATAAATGATAAATATTTAACTGAAAAGCATTAATGCCCGACTCAATGTATATGAACAATACTAAGCCTCGACTAGGGCTGTTGATAAAATATCGATATATCGAAATAGTGAAATTATTTTGTGAAAATATCGATATTTAAGAGTGATATGTTAAGACGATATATCGATATTGAAATCTGGGTATCAGAGTCGATATTTTTTAAAATAAAGGTGTCATGTTATTGTTGGAGGAAAAGAAAAAAATTACCTGTTTTACACATGCAATATATTTAATCACACATAGAATTTTAAGAAACAATAAAAAAATTTAAAACCAAGCTGATCAAATAAAATCTATTGCACCTTATTTTTAAATACTCAGATAGTGCTTCTGATTAATTACGATCCGAGCAACAAGCAGAAATAACAAAAAAGCATATTAATGATCATTGAAACTTTTTCGAATTCGTGAATGCACACGTTGTAAAGATTCTTAAAAAACTTTCAATCTATGCAAAAGTATTAGCATTAAGAATTTATCGTAATGTACCAGGTATTGTAGTACTCCACGGTTAAATATTTGGTGCGAATTGATTATACTTATTGTTCCATGTCAACAGAATAATTGAGCTCCAAAAGTATGTCACAGCCAGATTAGTTATACCACTAATAAATTTATTAAGAGAAGAAACTGACATGAGTTTTGGTTCAATGGTTGCTAAATTAAAACAATATTTGGATCAGCTGAGTATTTCAAAACCATCAGTGGACCTAAGATTCCGGATAAATAGATTTTTTTTCTATTCTTTCAGAAATTGCTATAAAATATTTGGTATCTTCTTCCACATCTGTAGCAACTGATCGAGGTGACACAATTAATCTTTCAGTGCCTAATAACTGCAGTAGTTAACCATCAGAACGTATAAAACAACGAGTATTTTTAAAAACAGTTGCTGACAAATATTGGTACACATATATTTATTTTTTATTAATAATTCCTGGAAGCACAGTCCACACTCCTTCCTTAACCTTTATACGTCACAAATTTTTATTTTAAACAGAGTTTAATAAGCTTAGCTAATGTGTGTAATTTAATTAATTACATCGGAAGTTTGTGGAATTCAAACTCTTTGAAACGACTGAGATAATCCCTCATCATAATTGCACACAACTTCCAGTTGACCTAGAAACAGGTAATTTGGTACAAGTGCATGATTTCTCTCCCAAATAACAAGAAAAGTATTTGTATTTATTCAATGACAATCCAAATGGTGAAACTTCTTGGAGCAAATGTGTACGTTAATTGCTTTCCTCTTGATAAGGCTATTTGCCTTAAATTTATATTTCGCACAAAGATCAGAAAGGTTAGTAAAATACACTAAAATTTACTTGTTTTTATTCTTTTAGTGAAAATGTGTAATAGCTAAGTCCCAATGTTATTCTTTTCTTAAAAAAAAAATTGCCGTGAAAAACCATTCTATTTCTGAAATTGAAGACTTAATTCAGGAGAATATCTTAAAACTTTTTATAAGTAAATAGCCACAAAAATCGCCCGTTTTGTACACGATAAGTTTTTGTAACATTGTTTTGTAAAGTACGGTCGATATATCGATATTCTTCTTCGATATATCGAATCCGATGTTGATACTTTTAAAAATATCGACATATCGAAAATCCTATATATTTCTAAATATCAACAGCCCTAGCCTCGACGCAAAGTTAATATCATGAAAGCTGACTTTTGTAGTAACAGCATTTGAATTTAATGCCGAATGAGCTGCCAATAAAATAATTTACTCATATGATAGGCGGAGATTTGCAAAATAGCCATTTTGCAACGCGATATTAACTATAGTTAACTCCAAAATAAACAATTCGGCTGTGTGTTTAATATAAAGTACTTACTTACCATAAATTTTGGAAATAAAGAAAAAATATGGTTCACTGGCATTGAAGTGAGGCTACCATGCATTAGGGCTGTTGATAAAATATCGATATATCGATATATCGATGTTGTTTTAAAAAGATATCGATATTTATGAGTGATATTTTTTAGGACGATATATCGATATATCGATATTGAAATCTGGATATCGGAGTCCGATATTTTTAAAAAATAAGTGGTTATTTTCCGTTTTCCTAGTAGAATATTCCAAATTATTATTGGAGGGAAAACGATTACCTGTGTTGCACATGCAATACATTTTCATAGATAGAATTTTAAGAAACAATGAACGATACGAGCACATGGAGAAGAAGGGCCGCCGTAAGCGAGCATGCAAGGCAGCATATTATGTAGCGAGCGACCTTTTTTTTTTTTTTAGCTCAACAGCTGCTTCGGGCAGTCGGCGGCGACACTGGGGATGGCAACAATGGGGGGCGGCAAACTCAGAGTTTTTTGACCCGTTTCGGAAATTTCCTAAATCCACCACTGGCAGTAGTTGGACAGGGGGCGGCATAATCGCTATTGCACGCGGGCGCTCAAACAGCTAGCGGCGGACCTGTGGAGAAGTAAAAAACGAAAGTAAAATAACTCATTCAATATTCATTAGAATTCTTGTCTGGACATTTTGAAAAGTTTTTAAAATTTGTCTTCAATCAATGCAAAAGTATTAGCATTAAGAAACTAATCGTAATGTACCAGGTATGGGTAGGGTTGCCAGATAGCCGGAAAATCCGGGAATGTCCCGGAATTTTGTGTCTGATCTCGTGTTCAGGAATTATGCGTTACTGTCCCGGAATTTCCGTATACTAGTTTTTTTCTCAAACTCAGTTCACCACGGTGGTCATGAGGCCAAGCCAAGTATCCCATGCTTGCAGCGGGAGGATGGAAAGTCCCTTAAATCAGAGGAATTGAAACTGACAGGAAAATTTGAATTTTCTGGGACTTTGAAAATTCTATATGCAGTTAACATTAACTCCCTTGATACAGAGTTCACATGTCTGAAACGTGTTTTTCATGTCCTTCCAAAAGACTTTCCAAACGATAAAATCTGGGCCAATTTCTTTAGAACAAGCGTTTTTAATGATTTTGAATATTTTTTAAAAAATAGTTGGTTTTGTTTTGTCAATTCCAACAAGCAATGACTTTTACGAGACAAGTTTTAGCCCGTTGAATAATTTGTGAAATAAGAGCCAAACAGAACGTTCATGGATTCGATCAAGGCTGAACTGCAAACTCAATCAATTTTGAAGACTCTTGCTGAGAAATTTTATCAGTTTTGCAAAGCAGTGACGGAGAAATATTTATGAAAACGGCAATAATCTAGTAATAAATATTTTAAAAGTAGATGATTAAGATCTATTTTGATTGATGTTGATTTTGATTTAGCAAAAGATAGATGATAATTTTTTATTATTTGTTGATTTTCTGCCTAATTTTAATTAATGAGCCTAACAGAAGTGTTCAGTTTTGGTTTAATACTTTTGAGATTTTGATTGATAATACCCGATGTTGATTTTGAACCAAAGTAAAAAATTCCTAACGAGGTGGTCAATTTTTGTTTTAAGTTTATTATTTTTCCTTTTGATTCATAATACCTGATGTTGACTTACTACCATAGTTTAATTAATAAAGTTAAAAGAGGTGCTATATATACGTTAGATAGCATATTTACCTAAAATAGATTTTTTTTATTAATTTGCATTTTTGTTCACTCTTTAAACATACCGCAAAAATACTTTTTAGACCCAGAAATGTCCCGGAAATTATAAGCCTGCATCTGGCACTCCACAGTTAAATATTTCGCGCGAATTGGATACGCTTCTTGTTCCATACCAACAGAAGAATTGAGCTCCAAAATTATGTCACAGCCAGTTTTGTTATATCACTTACGAATTTATTAAGATAAGAAATTGAAAAAAAGAATCTACCACTTTTGGATTGCCTTTACAAAGTGTTATGCTAAAAACTTATTATTATAGATTGGTGCCTTTAAAAAACAATTTGTTACTGCCTTGACAGTAGCGGCTCTAGGATTTTTCCAAGCCGGGGAAAAACTGAGATTGCCGCCTCTTCAAACATTGTTGCCAGCCAGACCCCGAGAATCGCCTCCTTGATTGTTGGCCAAACGCATTGATGTCGCCACTTTAACTGTTTGCCAAACGCATTGTTGGACACGATTTTATCGCCCAGAGCAAGTACCGCGGTTTGCTCCCACCCCTCGCCCTAAATCCTGCATTCACCTAGAATCTCAGCTTTAAAAAATTGTATTATGGTAAAGCGTTACCCATTTGCGGAAGCAATATCAAAGAAGGGGAAATTTTCAATTAATGTAGGGAGTTCTCCATTCATAGTAGAAGAAACAACGGAAAAACATGAGTTCATGCTCTTGAAAAGTATGTCCAATGAAGTTTCTGACATGAGTTTTGGTGCAAAATTTTACTTCATTCACCACCTTAGTTTGGATTTTTTTTTTTGGATCTGAAACTCTTTTAAATAACTATGACGTTCTTTCATCATAATTCTATGCAACATCCAGTTGTCCTAGAAAATGGTAATTTGGTACACATACTTGGCTTCATCCCCATAGTATAAGAAAAGTTCCTGTGTTTTTTCAATGCCAATCTAAAAGCTGAAACGTATTAGAGAAAATTTGTAGTTTAATTGCTTTCTTCTTGATGAGGCTATATGGCTTGACTTCAGTTTTGCACAAAGATCAGGAGCATAAAAAACACAATTAATTTTACTTTGTTACTACATTTAATTTGGCAGTTATTGGTAGTCCTCCACCGATGGTAACAATGCAGACACGGCGAAGCTCGCACAGAACGAATCGAACTCGAGCCCGTTGTTTTACATGAGCGTGCGTTGTCGAGGAAAGTATTTTGACATGAAAATTGGATGTAAGCAGGGATATTGATAAATTCGGATACATAATCTTTGCTAAGGTACAAACATTTGGTCCAAAAAAGTAAGAAGACTCAGAACAAGCAATCAACCTACAAAAAGAAATTAAATTCCATATAAAACAATACTTGTAAAAAAAGTGACTTGGTGACTATGCAAACTCTGATAATAGAACATCAACCTAAATAAATGCCTCTACAATGTTGCATTATTGAGCTTTTAAACTCACAAAAGCCAAGATTTCCATCGATGCTCTTTTTTGGATTCACAAGTCTTCGAGTAAATCATAAACATTCTGCCTTTCCTTTTAGTAAAGTAGTAGTATAATGGCTAAGTCACAATTTAAAAAAAAAGATTTATCCGTAACGTCATGAAAAACTATCTTTTTTTCAGAAAATATCATTAAATAGACACAAGATTTCGCCCTTTTTTAAAATGATTTGTTTTTGTAATATTGTTTTTATATAATAGGGGCGATATATCGATATTTTTCTTCGATATATCGAATCCGATATAAATATTTTTTTAAAATATCGATATATCGAAAATCCGATATTTTTTAAAATATCAACAGCCCTACCATGCATTCGTTTCCTTGGTTTGAAAAGTTCTCTACTAGTTTCAGGGACAATACTTTTATATTTTTTAAAATTTTATGAATCGGAATGCGGCATATTAAACTTATATATAATTCACTGTAAAAATATTGGCTGCGAGAAGTAAATACTGTTTCGCTGGGCGCGATTCAAACAAATACAACTCTACGGAATTTCACAAGGTTTGAAACACTGTGCAGCATACGATTCCGGGATTGAAATAAGGTTTATTTTATCCTGATGTTGCATGGGAAAGCTGAGAAATACAAAAAAAAAAAAAAAAAAATCTAGTCAGTTCTTCTGCCTGTTCGTTCCCTTGAACACGATTCACTCGGTCACGACCTTTATGAAGGAAACATCGCGGAATTTATCGTGAGTGATTTCGAGAAACCACGGAAATTCGAAATCTTCATGGCCAGACGGTGATGCGAACCGGCATCCTCCCGAATGCGAGACCGGAACGTTACCGTCACCCCACATGCTCAGTATGAGTCATAATCGCACTGGATTTCTCAGTGTACTATTTGCGGCATTCTTGAATGGAAATTAGTGTCAAATTGTCTATACTTTGATAGATATTCTGATATATATATAAAACCAAGTGAACGAAGCTAGGGGCAACGACTAGTGATATATAAATTTACAGAACATAGCGTTAATTACTTTGAACGTAGTGCGTTTTCGTAATTCGCAAATAGCACCTGCTTATGTCTCAGCGTGAGAAGCTGCCAGACCATCTTATCAACCGCATACATTGTTACCGTAGAAAGTGCAACGAAAGTTTGTGATAGACACGTACTTACCAGAAAAGTTTAAAAACGTAACTCTAATTCTGAAATGTTTCGCAAATACCCTAAATCACAGTGCAATGATTTTTAATGGATTTAAACGACTAAATTATAATCTTGCAAAGTTTGGCACTTCAGTTTTTCTTAAGGCGAAAGTACATGTCACTTTAAATTTTCGAGGATAGAAGGAAATGTGTAATTTAACGTAATTGATATTGAACACATGCCTCGGTGCTAATTTCCCTACACTCCTGGTTTAACATTTAGTATTTTATTTCTTCTTTGTTATTACTAATCTTAAACTTCATTTATTGCAATAACACCACCCATCTACTTTTACCCTTTATTAATTTGATGTTAAATTCATTCAGTGTGGCTTGTAAATTGTTCTATATTTACTTTAGTAATTTGTTCCATACCTTGACTCCGTAACCTATAAAACAAAATGTTCCATTCCCTTAAGCCTGTTGTCATGTTCATCCGTTCCTTCCGCGTGCTTCTCCTAATTCTTTTGCAATCTCCAGCCAAGTCTCATCTCCTATATACGCCTTACACATAGCAGGCACTCTCTTCACCCCTTTTCTGTCTCCAGCGTTACCACGTCGCATATAATCTATGAAAACGCTATAAACTTAGGTCCGAATTTCTATAGACCACACCTCTTTTAAAAATATTCATTGGAGTTATTCAAAGAAATGACTGGCCGTTGTTTTCGTATGCTTCTTTGCAAACGTATGAGTTGCTTAGGTACTCTGTTAAGAGATATTCACAGTTTTACTCTGTCGCGTTTTTGGAGAGTGATGCGCCAGGCTTCGTTTGCAAATTAACTGCGACCACAGATTATTACAAATTAACTATTATGTGCATAGGTTAGAACCTAAGCAACTGCTATGAAATTAGTTGTCATAATACATTAATTAATTTTGATTTTCGTAGTATTTAATCCTTTAAAAAAAAATATGCAAAAACTCTACGTCTAAAATCATGGAATTAATTTTCAGTAACATACCGCTAATGAAAACAAAATGAAAAAAGCTCAAATTACTCATGTCGTCTGCTGTAACAACGAGTGCCAATTTACATTCCGATCTAGGCTAAATTTCAATTTAATCGAAACTTCCACTGGTATTGCTGTTTGACCAAAGTTTAAACATTACGGTCTACTTACCTATTACGTGTTTTACAAATCACTTTCGTTAAGATCTTTGTCCGTGTTCACTGTATGTGAGTTATCAGATTATTTAAAGTGGACAATATGTTACCGTCATTTCATTTCTTCTGAGTTGGTTACCTATTAAATAACGCTTTTAATTTTAGAGCTGTAATAGTATCTATCGGCCGCTACATATGACCAAAGATTGTGTTACGAATGTTTGGCCAGCCTCAATCAAGAACAGCGAGATGCTTCCCAAGCAATTTTTGCTGCGATTGTTGATCGCATTCCCTTCAGACTAAACAGAAATTCTTTAGATTTTGCAGAGTGAACTTTTAGGATCAACACGAGTCAAGCGACCAACATTATATAATACTGCGTTAGTTTCTGCCCATTTCTAATTGTTTTATTATTATTTCTAAGTCCCTTCAAAAGAAATTGTTTCAAATTTTACAGAGGGGTCCCTTATGGCGAAACACAGGTCAGCTTCGTATTTTAGCCAGATCAGTTAAGCCTGTCTTTACCTTTGACCCTAAAAGCGGTAACTATTGTAGACCCGTGACCATAAGCAAAAAAATGGTCGCAGGCTTACACTTGCTTATTAAACAATTTGTTAAGACTTAATGTTATTATTAAATTCGTATAAGAGGTTTCATAAGAAAATCGTTACTTATGAAACTATTTTTTTTTATTTAACAGAAAGAAATCTTTTACTTTCGTTCACTGAGTTTCAAATATCTTTTTTGATGTAAGATGAGGTCATACTTTTTTAAAGCTTTTACTCTATATGGAATAAAATAATAGAGCAGTAGTAGGTACGTATTTATAATCATATGAGGCAGTAACATGCACAAATAGTGTTAAGAGAACATCTTGAAAATAAATACTGTTCAAACTGCCATCAGCAATTTAGTTTCAACAAATCTAAACTCATTAACACCATCGTCAGTTAATTGAATTAATAATCATAAACACTAATGTTGCCAACATTTAGCAGATCACAAAAAGAACGTATCCGTACGGAATCGCTAAAGGTCACAGTTATAAATTAGAATGGTTCTACGATTGACGTCATAATTTCAAGCTTTAATGTAGAATCATTTAGTTCCAGCCTCCAAGTTCAGTGATAACATCAACAAATCAGGATTTAACATCTGCCACATTTTTCTTATCAGCTCATACTCTATCGTTTCTCACTGAAATTGTCTTATATTATTTACTATTATATCTTGTTTACACCTTTCCAGGAGTACTGTAAATTAGAATACGCATTGCAGTCACCAGTGATTTCGAATTTGTTAAACTAGAGATTTAACACCTTGACTCATTCTGACAACTATAAATACTTAGTGAACTCTTAAAACAAAGAAGCATTCAAAGAAGAAAGCCAGGAGGAAAAGACTCTTGAAAGAATTATGGATCCTAGACTACGACAAGTAGCCCAATTAGATATTAGAATACCACCCAGTAAAGGTGTACATTTACCATTTTCATTGAAAGCGTTCTTACTGTATTACGTTGCAGCTATCATAAGTATTTAAATTTGACCAAATATACGTTTAATAATAACGCCTGTAGAAGTGTTTTATATCGGAATAGTAATTTTTAACCGTCGATCAGCCGCACTGCACTTGGAAAGGTCTGTTTTGTGAATCTGTGGAGAGATCCAATAATTCTAAAAAGCTTCAATGTATTTCTTGTACAACAAAGTGCCAAAAGTTATGGGATATGAAGACGTAAACTTCCAGACGGTGGTAGAAAGAAAGTCGGGGCTTTCATTTGTACTCTCGTGAATCGTATTTTTGTTTTTGTTTTTTATTTTTACTTGATTATGGCCGCATGACACCAATTGACACACTTTGAACGCGGAATGGTAGTCAGTACTAGACCCGTGGGGCAGGGGCGTATCCAGGGGGGAGGGGGGGCTCAAGCCCCTTCAAAAAGAATTTGGGTTCACCCCTGACATCGTTATATTGGAGACTGATCTTTTAAGGGCAGCAATCCGAGGAGAGTATAAAGCCTACCCTTGCCCGAATCAAGCCCCCCCCCTCCCCCAAACCAAAATCCACTCAAGCCCCTCCCAAGTCAAAATCCTGGATCCCTTCAGTGGGGCACTCACTTTCGGAAATTGTTCATGAATTCAAAATTCCTGGATCCACAGTGTCAAGAGTGTGCGGTGAATGGACAGCGCAGCGTCCGACCACGTCTACTTAATAACCGATACAGCGACGGCAGCATCGACGTTTCAGAGTTGACACTCAGTGTGCGACCCACGACAGATAAGTCCCTGCTGCAGTGCAGAGAAGTTTTGCGTTGATGGGATACGGAAGCAGAAGACCGACGCCAGTGCCTCTGCTAACTGAACATCATCAGCTGCAGCGGCTGTCTTGGACCATTGCGGAGTGGAAAAAAGGTTGCGTTTTTAGAAGAGTCATAATTGATAAGAGCTGACAGTAGAGTTCGAGTGTTACGAAGAATTTACAAGGCTGTGGATCTAGATTGACCGGAAGTCACTGTGCAAGGAAGTGGTGGCTCCATCCTGGAATGGGACATGATTACATGGCACGGACATTTCCAGCGAATGATTTTACCACCCAAATTGCCAGACATGAATCCAGTCGAACATGATCGAAAGGTCGGCTTGTGCACAATTATCCCTCCTGTACCGGTAAACACGTTCTGAATTATGGACGGCTAAAGAGGAAGACTGCCGACGACTTTTTTGAGTCATTGCCACATCAGGTTGCTGCATTTCGCAAGGGAAACGGGAGTCCTACGTCGTATTAAGACGTATCCTAACACTTCCGGAACTTCAATGCATATTGTGTGTACCGCCAGGAAATGTCTGTATATGAGAAAACTAATTTATACTAAAATGAGTGTGAAGTCTTTTCTTCTCGTAAGAACTTATTATCGTTCTTGTGGAACATTTAACCAATTTTAAATTTCCCAAAGAAAACATACTGGTTGGTAATGGGGCTTGGAGGGACATTGATGAAAGAATTAGGAATAGTACACCGAGATTGGTGGGTGAGCGGTTAGCGCTCTGGCCTCGTATTCGGTTGACGCATGACGGCGGTTCGAATCCCCGTCGGGCATCATGATTTTAGTATTCCATGGTTTCCCCAAATCACTCCAGGCGAATGCCGGGATGCTTCCTTCAAAAGGAATATGGACGAATTCCTTCCCGTTCCTTGTCCCCAGTCCCATCGCACCTATAATGACCTAGACATCGACGAGGCGTAAAGTCATAAGTAATAATAAAAAAAAATAAAAAAAAATTGAATAGTGCGTGGAAGGGGAAAGATGACCATGAGCACAAGCTGGCACTCGATTTCATCCATAAGGGTGTGGGAAAATTTTCTTTTGTGTGTAAGTGTGTGAGGGATTTGAACAAATTACCGACTGAAGTAATCAATAATTCAGTCTACCAAGAATGCTGAACGAATTTAAAATTAAAATTTTTAAATCGCAAAAGTAGATGGGGGAGAAATTTAACAGTCAAATTATATAAGATACTTAAAAAATAAAATAAAAATGGGGTAAATAGCTGACTAAGGGAATTAATTTCCACCGGAGCTTCTGCTCAATCGCTATTAAATTAAATGGGTCGCAATGAGGAGGCAGTGTTGTCAAATGGAAAGAAGAAATCCTCATATAAGTTTGTAATAATTATTTTTGTGTATTCTGGTTGCTGTCGGTTTGTACCTCTCCCGTACCGGTGGTCACTGGAATTAGCTTCACACACTGTAGGGTACTAGCAGCTCCTAATGACCGCTATTAGCGTGGCTCACAGGATGCTCCCTATCTCACATCTCCGACGAGGCGCCGCGGCACGTCCTACCTCCCCACTCCAATTTTTTATGTTACGATAGTCTGGCAGCCGGCGCATACAATTAATTGTAACGCCTCTACAGCAAACAACCCAAGTTAAGTTCACCTCGTCATCGTCGCTAAAAAACAATAACGGTCTTATTGTGTACTACACATTTATTCCTACGAGCCAGAGTCTGAAACTGCACAAATCCAAACTAAGTTTTTTATCCAAAGGTTTGGTCACACCTGCTGTATATACACAGGGTATCCTGGAATGAAAGGATAATCCAGCAACCACACATAGGTCACATCATTTCATACTATATAACAAAATTTTATTTTAGTAAAAGTCTCACCAGTTTCGAGATATTGACTATTTTAATCTTAAATTTTTTTTTTGAAACATGTGTCTTTGTTCAGTTTATTCCATACCATTCCTACAAATTAAGACTTTCTGAACCCCGTTTTTTTTAATATACTCAAAGATACTGCGTCATCTAAAACAAAACTTTTTTTCTCTAAAAACGTTAAAAAAACCTTATAAAAATCCTAAATGGTATATGTATTTATACTTCTTTTAAAATGATTGTTTTATGGTAGTTCAATCTGTTAAAGAGACCATGGTGCATTTTAAACATGTAGTAAAACAATGATGATAATGATTTTAAAAAAAGATTTTTAATTTTTTTTTAAGGTTTTAAGACGAAAAGAACATTGTTTTAGATGACTCAAACATCCTTGAGTAAACAAAAAACAGGGATCAAAAAGTCTTAATTTGTAGAAATGGCTTGGAATAAACTGAACAAAGTCACATGTTTCGAAAAAATATTCAAGAAATCAGTATCTCGAAAATGGTGAGACTGTTCCAAAAATTAAATTTTGTCATATAGCAGGACATGATGTGACCTATCTGCGGTTGCAGGATTATCCTTTCATTCCTGGACACCCTGTGTATAAAACTGTTAATAGTGAATAGCTTCGTGAATAAACTTGAAAATGTTGCTATCCAGACGTAATAAATTCCTCTTCTCTAACTGATAACAATTCCTGACCAACAGATTTCGTATTTACGTTCCCAAGTTCCTCTTTTGACTCTTGCTTGTATTTTCACACAACACAAATTTATCCTTGATTATGGCTATGTTTGTGTCTCATTATCGAGACTGACAAAGTCATACAAGAGATATTTTATCGCTCTTCGCATTGTGTCTACGGATGTCCGTGGGTCTGATTGTAAACCACAATAGCGTCTCCTGCGGTAATCGTCCCATCACACGCAGCACTTTGCGACTAAATGGGCTGTGCACCATGTTCCGTCTGTATTATATGATATTGTGATTTTGCTGTGGAGGTGTTTTGTACTGCTGTCGTAACTGCACATACTTTATTACTGTACCTGTCTGGGCAATGGGAAAAGAGTCTTCTTAGTTCAGTGAGCCTTCTGGAAATGATAGCTTCTGAATTATTAAGGAAGCATCACTTGTGGAACTGATACCAAAACCTTTCAGTTGGTTTTAATTTTATCGTCGCTCAATTAAACTCAAAAATTCTTTCGGAATTGATGCAATTGCACTGATAGACTTTAATAAAGACAACGTCACCTGTTTGTTAGAGGTTACAAGTTCAACACATGAATGACATTCTCACATGCAATGAATCAGGAGTATGCCACTATACTTCTGAAACGAAGATACCGAGTATGGAATGAGGAGCAAAGAGGAAGTGAAGGTAAAAAACCGATTGTTTGATGGCTACTATATGACCATTGTTATTTTTTTTACCGTTGGCTTTACTGCTCTTCGAAATCACTAGAAGCGGGAGATGATGCATACGGAGGCAAAGGAACCGCAAGAACTCGGAACCATCTCGGCATTAACCTGAAGTGATTTTTGAAAACCATGGTAAACTGAAATCTGTTAAGCAAGACCGGGAATCGAACCCATTTCTACTCGAATACAAGATCTGAGCATTAATCCACAGTGTACTACCGAGCGTTTATGTAATGACGAAGGGGTATAAGACTTCTTGCGCATTCAGTTACGTACAGGTCGGGCAATTTTTTGAAGAAAAAGAAGCTACTGAAAAACTGTTGATTCATTTGAATTAGTAGAATAAAGTAGTGGAAGTTATGCAGCAGTTTAACCATGTATCTGTTTAGCTGTTAGTCCAATGAAAAAATAGTATGAGGTATATTCGATCGTTACAGTAAAGCTATTTGCAATGCTGCTATTATTTCGATCGAGCCATACTACCGGACTGTAACTATCATGTTTCCTTATGTTGAAAGTAAGTTATTTTCACAATCGTAGGAAACTGAGAGATTACATAATTTTTAATCAACTTTATCAAAGGCTGGTATACTTCAGTTTAAGTTCGACCATCTCGTTCTTTCTTAGCTATGTATGAATGCATAGTTACTCCGCGAGGTTTTTGTATCTCTGGTTACTGGAACCTTCGTGGCCTCTAGTTCTTCAGCCATAGTCTATAACCGCCTCGTCATTGCAGTGAGTAAGGCTGTCTTGAATTTGTGCGTCTCAAATAATATTCATTTCTTCTTGGAGAGACATTATGTCCGCAGATATTGTCACCTGACGACACTATAAACAAAATAATACCTTCGAAATGATTTATTCAATGTATCTTCTGTTCCTCCTCAACCGTTAGGTTGGTGGGATTTTTTTTCTTTGGATATTTAAACTGTGAATAATTCCAGTAGACTTTTTCAGTAATATAAGTATATTTACGTTTTTATTATTTCGTGCGGAAGACTGCGATGTATGTGTAGTGTGTTGTAAATGAATGAAGGGACATCAAGCGGACCCCAGGCTCAACGTTCCCATCCAAGGGACTAGTCACCGTCAACAACTTCCTTACGCACTGCGGAGAGTTTAGAAATTTAAACCAGGACTTTGGACAGTCTGGTGATTGCATTACGACCTTTGTTATCCTGCTGACCAAATCCTGAAAGAAAGAAAGGAAAACAGATGTTGAAAGTTCACTTATTTTGATTCCCTATCTCTTTTCATATGGGTTTTAAGGTATTATCTATTTTTGGTATTATCCGTGTTGTAACTCATTACCTTTGTATTCTAATCCAATACTCAATAGTCCACACATTAGCTGAATATGAATTTAGTCATTGCGTGCCTAACTATCATTTGTTCAAAAGTTAATGGAGATATCTGGCAAAATCAGTCCACACTCGAAGCCAAAGACTGGTAGGTGTATCCTTTGCTTTTAACCATGCTCTTTGGAAGGAATTACACGCAGCTACCTAACGGAAAGTAACATAACAGCACGGTTCCAATTTCTGTCACGGAAAACAACATTTGGCGCCACCTCCACTAAATTCCTTGCTTTAACAAAGACAACATGCCTGATGCAATTGATCAAGAAGATATGTTATGCAAATATTTGAGAATAGCCAACATTCTCACCAGCCAAACTAACATACAGGAATTATATAGTTTCGGCTCTGCCACTGATCGTCCTTTAAACAGCACAGTCTTGTGACAATACAGCAACTTCCATATTAATATGTGAAATACAAGGACATCAGGGTATCAAATCAGATAAATTCCTGAGTATAGAACAAATCAATCACTTCGTCTCCACATCTCACCTCATTCGAAATGCTCGAAGTTGATATTTATTACAATGCTTCTAACGAGGGAAGTGGCAGGTAGGATTGCTCTCGCTATGTATTTTATATATTTTATTATATTTTATACATATATATGCATAAAATAAAAAATGGCCATGCAGGCATATAGCTATTTCAACTGTGTTTCAGTTTATTCCTGTATATGCGTATATTATCGTCATTATTACTATGTTATAGTAATGGCAACACAAGGCGAACACAACGCCTAATTAAAACGATATATGTCCTTAGCCTGTAAGCTGTCAGGTGGATGTCCAGTTACCTGATCGGGGAGTGTTAACGAGGCCAATTATCGAGGCTGGCTGACGGCGCCATTAGCGCCTCGTGATCGCAGTCGGTGCTCAGTCATTTGCAATGGTCCAGCCTCGCCGTGTGGATAAGAGCTAGCCGCGTAATTGTCGTTCTGTGATCAGTGAAGCTCACTGTCGGTAATTTATGCTCCGGTAAATCTTGTTTGTCTTCGCACTGACATTGATATCTGTGACACAGAGATGTAATCATAAGACTTGTCATTAATTACCTCTTTGGTATGGCTTACCGTGAATTATTGGGCGCCATACATCTAAAAGGTTATTTTGCCTTAACTCAAATTTATAAATTTATGCATGTGACTTGCGTCTCGGGATTATGCAGGTTGGTTGAATGATTTTGGGCTTACAATATTTTATTGTAAGTGCAGCTCAAGGAGAAATTAAATTGTTTCAGTAAACAAATTGCAACAATTAAAACGTTTTTTTAAGAAAACATTATTTTTCATACCTGCGAACTCAGCTGGGAGCAAGTGAAAAATCTTTCAGTCACGCACGGAATTTGAGAAGAATGTTGCTAACGTCTATTGTATACAGGGCTGGAATACCATTGTAGTGTGCAGTCGCTAAGATTGCAGTGTCATAGACCCCGGCAAGCTGCTGTGCTGTCCTCTATGCACCTGATCGTGTAGAGTGGTAGACCATCGGCGTAGTTATGTGACAGCCGGTGACAGTCACACCGAGTTTACTTGGACTCCCAGCCAGAATCACAATTCAGGACAGAATAATCTCTCCTGCCGTCTTGATTTCTCCAGGAAAAATCGATTTCGAAACATGATCCTCCTCCGCACAAACATGGTCCTATCTCATCGTCTGTCAAAGTCTTTCTTTCTTCCTGTAGACAGAAACCTAATAACACTTATAACACCACCAAAATCCGTCGTGATTGGCCGAAGACCCCTCTACTGATGCCCTGCTTGTCAAAATATTGGGAACTGGCGGCAACATCCTAAAAGCTGGGGTTGCGTAGTTCCTATTTTTTATGTCTGAACACAGGTTTCCTAAAGTAATTTATCAAGATTCCTCCTCTTCTCCTGCTCAGATTTTACGGCACGTATAATTTTTGTTACATAAACATCGCTTCATGCTTTGCGGGATTACTGATAAAACTATCACACCTACAGACACAGAATCTCTCCAAGTTGTCTGATTTAGCTGCTGGAATGAAGTCGGAACAACATGGCGTTCAACGGTGAACAAAAATCAATCTGCGTCTTAGAATTTACTGAATGCGACTTAGTTGTGGTGGGATTACGATAAAGATCGTGTAATTGTATCTCCTTTGTCAGGTGATTTGGCATAACTGCAAGAAAGAATCTTGCTTCTGGTCGCTGGTACCGACCGTGAGATGGAGAGACGCCAGTGGCTGGAACTTCAATACAGGATTGATGTCTGTTGCGTTACCAATTCGGCTCAGAACTACAATTGATCCAGCTAAAACCTTCGCTACACTTATCATAACCACAAGCAAATTAAGAACAGATGATACCATCTTGAACCTTGTTTTACAAAGTGGATGATTCAAAGTACTAGGTATATCCGGTATCCAACGTAGGCGTTAAGTTTTAAGGAACGGTGTGGCATTTTCAATAACTGCGACGGTGTTTGTGTTCTGCGTATATTGACGTTACTGTTGTGGATGAGAGGAGTGAAGGGAGACGGTAAAACACGAAGCCTGCTCTTTTAGGCCTACTCATCCGAAAGTAATCTAGGGCCACCAGGCTTAATATCCCCATCGGATTTGCAAACCACCATCAACACCGTCGTATGTCTTCACTCCACACGCATTGCCGAGGGGTTTGGGATTTAGCCCCACTGTTTGATGCAGCATCTCGTGATTATGAATTGTGCGCCAACATCTTTCCTAATCTGGCGTCCATTTCCTGATGGTTAAAATTTCATCCAACCAGCCTCTAACGTTCCATGAAGCTTGCATTTCAATTGTTAATTTAATGTTGATCGAGTACAATGATTTTACGTATGGAGACTCGAAATCGAGTGTCAGTTTGTGGTCAGTGTTTTCTTTTCCCTTCCATGTAGAGGAGAGCCGGCAAAGTGGTCATGGAGGGCAAAGTGGCCAAGGGGGAGTTTGGGACCAAGCCATGGCGCCATCACGAGGGGAAAAATCATAACTAAGACAATGTAATACCTGCAGTAACCTTGAGAAGCCCGATCAGGTTAGCGTATCATCTCTCGAAGTTATTAGAATATTTGTGGTTTTTGATGAGCCTGATGTTTGGTCACTTTATGAATTTATTACTAAGAAATCAGATGGCCAACCGCGTCTGAACAAAATTCTTCTGCAAGAGTGATGTTTTTGCTGTAAGTTCCTGATTTGGTGAGCGTGATTGTTTCTTTGCATTGTTACATACGTTTCCATACCGGCGCCAAATTTGGGCAAAGTGGCCACCTGCTGGTGGCCGTGGCCTCTGTCTGCCGCGTACGGATTCTGTTTGTCCATTCCAGATTATTAACATTATGCAATGCTTTGAACAGATGTTTTATTATCATGTGAATCTGATCTCCTTATATTAATAATATTAAAAAAGTAACTAAATTATATCTATTTTGTGGAGGTATTACAACCACCGGAAACGTCTTTTTCGGTGAGCCCAACAATAGCAGGAAAAAGCAAATGCAAAGGCTGAAACAAATGTTCTTTACGGATGTTCACATCAAATTAATATAAAAATATACTTGAAGCTGCAAAAGCAAACAAAAATAAGAAAACAAAAAAGAAGGAAACCAATGCTAGATAGAAAACCACAAACCGCAGGAAATATTACCCAAAAAGATGATTTAATGATGACCTGTACTGCAACGAAAGTTTTTCAGCTCATGATCACAAGAACGATGGATCCAGTACCAAATGTGTTCCTTTTGGGCTCACGAACTCTGATGGAGTTGAACGAAACAGCTATTCCCTTTGTTTGCGATAATTGCAATTGGATGGGCAGAGCCTGTCTCCGGGTATCGACCATCCAGATTGCGGTTTCTCGCAGACATCTAGGCGAATACTGGGAAGGTCCTCATTAACTACAAATTTCACAAACTAAAAATACACCTAAAATACAGAAAACACAAAGTTACACATTTCGCAGACAGATGGCAGCTCAACCCAATAGGTTAGACTCAGGTTCCTCCCTACGCTCTCATGGTTCACACTGGCTACCTGAAGGGCCGCTGTCCACGTGGTTCTTGTTGGCCGGATCGGAGGGGAAAACACGGAGGGGGGAGGGAGTGGCAGGTTTATCACTGGCGTTGAAACAGACTGTAATTATCTTTACATATTGTCTAGGTCAGGGGTGGCCAACCCAAATGGACTTGCGGGCCACTTTGGAAGTGCATCATAACTCCGCGGGCCGCATAAAAATCATATATCCCTATATTAGATTTAGACCCACTATAGATATTTTTGGAGTGAAAAATTGAAACATAATGAGTTATTATTATTGCGTTTCCCATAATTCTTAATTTAAACATAGGTAATATAGTAAGAATGATACTCATAATTTCGACAGATAATTTTTTAATATATGGATCCACAAATAATCTATTTTTTTAAAATACGTTTGTTTTCACTACTTTGGCCATTATAAAATAAATATATTTTGTAAAAGTGTAAGAATCTCGCGGGTCGGAAAAATGTTTCAGGCAGGCCGCGGGTTGGCCATCCCTTGTCTAGATACTGATTCCACGTGTAAGCCTACTTTTACTGAACTAATGAGGTAACAACTGAAGTCTGTTATATTTGCATCAATATTTTTTTTTTTTTTTTTGTTAAAGGCATATGGAAGGTTTCCTGCGAAATGCTAATAAAATAGTGATAAAAGAATATAGCATCTCGTGTTTTTAGATTAATAACATATTCATATCCTTCCCTATCATAATACTTCGTTTTCTACTCGTAATTCTGTAGTTCTCATGTTTGTAAATATGTTTAGCGCATTACTTCTTGAATCGTTGACTAGCGTTAAATCTTGCGTATATAGCGTTTATATATCACATAGACTATTATGTTGTGGAGTCCTCCTTCCTTGCATTTAACTAAAAAGAGAATATGTATAAAAATAAATGAATTTTTGAATAAAAGAGAACAAACATTGTCTCTCATTGTCAGGCCGAGAATTTTTCACCTTATTCTCGTATACAATAAAAACAACAAACTGTAGTTAATGCGAGTCATTACGGTCATATCAGTATTAGCAACACATAGACACAAGGAGGAAAGGAACCCCACCTCACTATCTGGACAGGGACGACTTTTATAGTTACTTTTAATATGCAGAAATTATAGCATACTCATCTTTACTAGTTTCCAATGGAGGATCCTAGAGGGCGAAACGATTGCCCACTGTCAGTCAGGACAACGTATTTTATTCGAAGTTTCACCGACGTCACAAGTCCAGTGGGCCTGTTGTCAGGTAAGAACCAGAGAGGAAACTGCGGTCGGAGGGAACTGTTGACTACACTGCTAATTCTCCTATCTCTGCCTCTCCCGTCTTGTGGCCTTTAATAGGAATCCGATTCGATTATTGGTATGGCAATACAAATTGCAGTAAAATTCCGGAGGACGTGGGTTTGAATCCCCGTCCGGGAATCCGGATTTGGGTTTCCCATGGTTTCCCCTAATCACTCCTGGTAAATGCCGGGATGTTTCCTTCAATAGGCCATGGCCGAATTCCTTCACGTACTGACCTCAACGTCGACGATGCGTAAAGCCATAATCAAAAAAAAAAAATCAGTTTTTGCAAGGTTTCCTTGAATCACTTAGTGCATTGCCAGAGTGATTCCTATTTAACTGCTTCGACCAATTCCCTTCACGTTTTTTATCAACAAAACTATCACAAAGGTACTAACCCAGCTTCAACAACCCATAATAACCGACAATCTGCTGTGGACTAACAAACATACTCTAACGTTGGAAGTAAACGAAGAAAAAAAATCAATTTATATTTTGTTGGATGACAGAAATGATATCCTACAATTATCACATATATTTTAATTTTTTAGTATCTTTGAATTTGAGCTTCTTTGGCTGAAACAAGTTTGTTTAAATAGGTATAATTTTGGGTTTACGTAGCAACGGTTAACTACGAGTGGGTTTGAGAAAATAGCTGATAATTTAAGCTGGAATAACTACTCACCAAATTATATTCGCTTCCACAAAGTGATAATCATGAAGTGTTATATGGTTCTATAGAGCAGAAGAAATATTAAAATACATACAAATGGATTATACATGTAAATCCTTTCTACAAGCAGTTAAGGAGAACTTGCGTAAATCGAAGAAGTCCGATTTGTAATTGATGTGGTTTTGTGTTAGCTGTTGGATAGCATTAAAAGTGCTTTTGACTGTGTAAAGTAATCCAACTTTCATTATATTATACTTAGGCGACCATGACATTCATCAAATCATAAATTGTTCCAACAGCTAAACGACTAATTAAAGAAGAATAAACACGGGAAATCCTACAATTTGAAATAATTCAGCGCAGTATTGATGATTTTTGAAACTGAAGCCACCTAACCGACGCTAGCTACCACTGGTGCGAGGAGGCGCTGTTGTATGGTGTGTTGTTGACGGCAGGTGACAGGAACAGAGCCTGCTGATGATATCGCGCAGCCCCGCCAACAGCACAGTCGGAATCCCGACCAGTAAGGGATAGCGCCTCCATTCTGAGGGCTTCCAATCGGTAAACCAAATTCACACTACAATGTAAAATACCGTGGAAATTATTTATTTCAGTTAAATGAGTTACAGATAGTCTAAAGTATCTTTGATGTGAAACATTTATTGGCGCGCCTTCAAGGACTGATATGTCACGACGCTCTCCTGTGCCGTCATGCCCCATCTCCACCTCGCCTCCGATCTCTATTCCCTTTTGTTTTCAAAAGAACACTGTCTTTAGTGCTTAAAGAGTTTAAAACAGTGACAGTATTATTGAATTTGAATATGAGTAACACTGACGATCAAGCGCCCAAGAAGAAATTAAAGATGATCAAAGTGCAGACTGCAGTAAAATGTCTAATACGCTTTCATAGCGTTTACTTGACGACACACAATCTACAGATTCAAACCAAAGGTTAGTAAATAATCTGTTCATATATTATTACTTATATATACAGGGTGAAGCATTTAACTGTTTCTCGGAATATTTCGCAAAGTACAAATCGGATTAAAAAAAAGTTGTAATAAAAGTTGTTCACCTCGAAGAAGGACATCCATTAACATAACGCTCGACCCCCCTGCACCACCCTCGGGGGCGGGAGGGGGGTGACTTTGAAATCTTAAATAGGAACCCCTATTTTTATTGCAGATTTGGATTCTCCATGAAAAAGTCTTTTGTATGAAACATTTTTTTTCGCTTCATGATAGATGGCGCTGTAATCGGCAAAAATGAAATTGAGTTTAAGATTGTTGCAAAACGGCAATATCTCAAACAAATACACATCAGATCAGGAAAATCGAAGTACTTTTTTGATATTTTTGATAATGCCATCATGTCTTACCTCCCACAATCGAATAAGCACAGACTGTGATCATGCGTCTCAGTCCGTGATCAGACTGTGCATGTTACTTCAATGATTCGGACTGTACACATCTCATCGCAACTGTTCCACGATGTTAACGATTGCAGAGAGAGTCGATATCATTACCACGTACTTTGAGGCTCATAGAAATGTTGAAGAAGCTCGTTAAAGGTATGCTAATCTGTTCCCTGATAGGCATGTGCTGTCTGCAATGACCTTTTTTTTTCTTTTCTATCTGCTTAACGTCTCTCTAACAGCGAGGTCTTTAGAGACGGGAAAGGATGGGGGGCAAGGTATGGGAAGGAATTTGGCCATGGCCTTTTGAAGGAAGCATCCCGGCATTCGCCTGGAGTGATTAGGGAAACCATGGAAAACCCAAATCTGGATGCCCGGACGTGGATTCAAACCGCCGTCCTCCCGAATGCGAGACCAGACCGCTAGCCGTTAAACCACCACGCTCGGTGCAACGACTTTTCGCAGTATTGTCCATTTGTTTACTGAAACCGGAAGCGTTAAACCTAGAAAAAGAGTCCGACCGCGTCCTGTGACATACGAAAATAACACAGTGAATGTTTTAGCTGCAGTTGTTGCAAATCCTCACATTAGTTCTCGGCAAATTGCGCGAGGTTCAGGAATTTTGCAAAGAAGTGTTCTACGTATACTGCATGAACACAAATGGCATCCATTTCATTTATCGCTGCATCAAGAACTGCATGGTGACGGTTTCCAAAACCGCCTGAATTTCTGCAACTAGATACAGGAACAACTGGCAGTGAATAATAATTTGATTTCACAGATTCTTTTCTCTGATGAATCAAATTTTACGAATCGTGGTCAAGTAAATCGACATAATATGCATTAATGGTCATTGGAGAATCCATATTCGGTAAAGCAAGTTGAACATCAACGCGGAAGGAGTGTCAACGTTTGGTGCGTTATTTTAGGTACACAGGTAATTGGCCCATACTTCATACAGTAGAAGGTAATCTGACTGGTCCAATGTACAGCGACATTGTAGATAATGTTTTACCCATTCTAATGGAAGATGTTCCACTTCAAACAAGAATGGATATGTGGTTTCAACTCAATGGATGCCCAGCGCATTATTCACGAATATCTCGAGAAGTTTTGAATCGAAACTATCCGGGTCGATGGATTGGACGAGGAGGTCCTCAAACGTGGCCCGCACGTTCACCCGATTTGACTCCTGCCGATTTTTTCCTGTGGGGATGGCTAAAAGAGAGAGTTTACATGGATGTACCAACTACCCCAGAAAATATGCGGCGGCGAATTATTAATGAATGTGAAAATATAAACACAGAGTTGCAATGTGCATTAGAAACAACGGACATCATTCCGAACATTTGCTGCAATGAAACACTTGTGAGAAGCAAGGGGAATCACAGTATTTTTAAAAAAAATTGTTTCTAATTTCCTAATCTGATCTGTATTTATTTGAGATATTACCGTTTTGCAAAAATCTTCAACTCAGTTTCATTTTTGCCGATTACAGCGCCTTCTATCATGAAAAGATAAAAATGTTTCATACAAAAGGTACATATTTTTTCACGGAGAATCCAAATCTGCAATAAAAAATAGGGGTTCCTATTTAAGATTTCAAAGTAACCCCCCTCCCGCCCCCGGGGGTGGTGCAGGGGGGTCGATCGTTATGTTAATGGATGTTCCTCTTCGAAATGAACAACTTTTATTACAAAGTTTTTTTAATCCAATTTGTATATTGCCAAATATACCGACAAACTGTTTTAAATGCCTCACCCTGTATATAAAATGATAATAAGAAAAATATATTTATTTTACTAAAGAATGTCTATGCTTTTATTTATCTTTCTCGATATTTATTTATTGGTTTCCTGTAATTATAAATACTTTAAGTAACCATCAATTCCTATATTTCACATCTGCCGGGCGTCCGTGGCACCACAGTTTTTTTTTTAAAGGTTAATACTGTCATAGAACATAACAGATAAGGGAAAAAAAAAACACAGCTGAAGGTTGTTTCTCATACCGCAATTGTATGATCTAATGCCCAGGTCAATATCTTTGAGGAAAACGCGATAACTAAGACCTTTATTCCCCTACGAAGTCGCCTGACATCCGTAGACAACAATTAACCGTAATAAATTCGCTTTTAATAAAGCTTGTAGCGGCGATAATACATGTAAACACAGGACTTATATCGGTGGCCATGTTAAACTTAAAAGCTCCGTAGAGGTTATACAGTATCTGTCCTTTCACTGGACGCCTGGTCCAATGGTATTTACTCCAAAAATTCCATCGTCCGTCAGGCGCTATTTTTTTTTTGTTATTATTCTCAAATGCAACAACGGTTCCTCCAGCACGAGGAGTTTTTACAAGAGCCCCTGATGCCACACTAAATCAAATGCACCGCTAAGAAGAATTACCGCTTAAATGCATATCCCACCAGTCGAAGCAGTTGCTGAGTGGTCGAATGTTGCCAGTGGAAATCAAATTTTTCGTTGGGCGCAAGTATTTCTTCTTCTGAGAAGTCTTGGAGTAATTTGAACATCTGTGAATCTAAATGGGTGTTTGTGTCAGAGAGATGTCCCTCTTATGTACTTTTGACGAAATTTTCTCATTGTTGTACCGCGAAAGTGCAGTTGGTTGCAACGAAATTTATAATTGGAGAAAACTGCACACCGATCGTTATGTTATCAGTTGAGAAACTGTGAACAATAATAGGGGTTTTAAGGAAAAATGAGCTGATGCAAAATTATCTTACGCAAAAAAACCTCCTGCGGTTATCTACAGAAAAATATGACCTTCGAAAAAAGTTTCTTACTAGAGTAAATTTTATTTTCTAAACAGAACGACAGATTAAGATCTATACCAGCATGCTTTGAATGTCTTCATCAAAGCAGCAAGGCAATTAACCTGTTCTACTATAGACTTATAACGATATTCATAAAATGGAGTAGTTTTCGGACATATCGCCCTTAAATGAAGATTCGAAGGGTCCAAATAATATTATTTAAGAATAATTGATGAAACGTTTTAGCGTTATTAGTTGCAAACGAAACTGTACTAGTGTTAAAAGTAAGAAGACGGTAAATTGTATAATCATTAAATAAGAAACGTAACGAGCACTACCATTGTTACTTGCAAAAAAAAACATGGCTTATCAAATGGGATGGCTGTTGAAACAGAGATTTAACCCATCAGTACAGAGAGGATAACGAAGTTCGTTAAAAATACCTGGCTATCAGATTCTGCCTCAAGGTAAAACAATTTTCATATTATCATCTTATTGCCATCAAAGCCAGATGCATCGCAGATTATGAATCATATTTTGTTTCAGTATTCCGTGCTCAAATAAAGTTCTTTAATCTTTTCCTCCTTCTCTAGATAAATAAACAACTGCAATTGATTTGGTAAAAATGTACAAATCGCTGTAACATGCGTTGACAGAACGTATAAAAGTAAGTTAACCGTCTTGAGCCTAAATGGGTTTTTGTGTCAGTGGTATGGTCCTCTTATTCTTGACGAGATATTCTCGTTGTTGTGACGTGAATATACAGCTGCAAACAACAAAGCTTAGTTTAAAGCATAATGGCAGTTTCATTGGTCCATGTTTGCAGTACAGTTTTCGCGCACCTGAGTTTTCTTATCTTCTCTCGATTTGTCAGTGTGATTATATCTTATTTTTCAGAGATGTTTCTATACTCTTCAGCAGGCCGTCACTGGTTTTGTAACATAAAACTTCACGCCATGTACAAAGAGGGTAGTGTAAAGACATAACAATGCTAACAGGGGAATTAAATTGGACGTGCGAAGCGAGCGTGATGTCAGCAGAACCTGTTTGGAGACAGAGGAGGGATCGCTTGGAGACAGCACCTCACAGTCACGCTGGAAAATTAAGCGCGGATGACCCAATACACAGCAGGTGACACGGCTGCACCTAATGCTTAACTTGTTTATTTTCGCTGTCTCGTAAGCCTCTGCCATTATGTCGCATAAGAAAAAGCTGGCACGATGGTAAGTGGATTTGCAACAGCTCCCCACATGTCTTTAAGCGGCAAGACAAGTTTAGATCAAATTCGAAAATGACTGAAATAATGTTCTTTAACTTTTTTCTACTTCTCTAGAAAAGTAAACAACGGAAATTGGTTTGGTGAAGATGTAGACGAGATGACTTTCAGCATAATTTTTTTTTCTTTTTTTTTCTGTGGGAAATAACATATAACGACAATTGGAATTAAATCGTAGCAGCTTCTGAGTTGTGCCTCGTCCAGGATGGAAAACTCACTACAGAGAATAAAACCGCATAACTCATACCTAAGAAATTTATAACCTTTAATAATCATGCGACAAAATATTTATCGATTAGTAAGAGAAACGGAACGTCGTGGTTGAGCGGTACCGCTCGGGCCTTGCATTCGGGAGGAAGAGGGTTCAGACAACAACACCACCTAGAGGGGATTCAGATTCCTATCTGGCCATCAGATTTTGGTATTCCATTGTGTCCAGAATCATTACAGGCGAATGTCGGCGTGGTTCCTTCAAAAGGCCATGGCTTAAATACTTATTTCATATTGTTAACGATCACTACTGGGTTGACTCAGTTGAGTTGAATTCTAAGAAAGGTTTCGATACAGTTCCTTACATCAGGTGACATAGGATTCTGTGAACGCCCTCGGGGAAAGCTTTGAGTCCTACTAAAAACAGCGATAAACTTTTTTTTATCTTATGGTTTTACGCGGGAGAAGGACTGGGGGCACGGGACGGGAAGGAATTCGGCCATGGCATTTTAAAGGAAGCATCCCGGCATTCACCTGGAGTGGTTTTTGGAAACTATAAAAACTCAAATGTGGATGACCGGACGGGGATTCAAAACCCCGGTCTCCCAAAAGCGAGGCCATAACGTTACTGTTTGTCCCTCTACGCTAGTATTGCAAGTTTCAATTACATGCCGTCAGAATTGTTTGGAGGATTTTGTTGTCAAATTTGTTGGTTCAGTGAGTGTTGTAACTTCTCACTCTGCGACTGAAGTTTGTCGGTTCTCATGCAGCCATTTGTTGAGGTGCAGTGGGCTGCCGCAAGCGCAAAGACCGGAAAGCAATGTGAAGTGGGAGCGCTGACGCCAAGTGGCGGGTCCATACAGCACCGCGGCTGTCAGCAGGACACAGAGTACTGTTGTCCGCCCGCGCTGTTGTGGTCGACAGCCTGCAACGGCTCTGTGCCGTCACCACTATTTGCAACTCGTCATCTCCAGCCGGCCATCTGCCACGCTGTGACCCCTGCACAGACGATGCGCGCCTGCTCACCGCACGTGCTGGCGCCCACATGGCGGAGTCCAGTGACATCAGCTAGTGTGTGCCCGATGTTTATCACTGTATTAACACTAACACTAATGACAATATAAAAGTAAATAAATAAACAGGCCAACTGTCTACTCATTCTGATGCTTAGATACAATTTTATCCTGTATCACATACGCTTTTCTACCTCCTATGATAAACGATAAAAGAAATCTCAAAGAGTCGTTACTGATATAAAGACTTCGTTCTTCTGTCACCAAGCGTGGTGGGTGAGCGGTAACGCTCTTCTTATTTTTTAAATGGCATTTGGCTATGTGGCCATACAGCCAGTACTATGTAATTTTGTAGTCATTCAATGTAGTATAGATTCTTCATGATACAGACGACACAAGACAAACAGAACACTTAATTAAAACCATCCACGTCCGAGGCCGGAATCAAACCGGCGACCACTGCAACGCTAGGCTAGCCCGCTTTCCCCTACGCTACCGGGGTCGGCGATAACGCTCTGGCCTCGGATTCGGGAGGGCGCGGGCGTCCAGATTTGGGTTTTCCATGGTTTCCCAAAATAATTTCTTTCGGGATGCTTGCATAAAAAGGCTATGGCCTAATTTCTTCCCTTTCCTTATCCCCCACTCCTTTCCGACCTTTAATGACCTCGACGTCGACGAAGCGTAAAGCAACTAGCAAAAAAAAAAAATCTTCTACCATTTTGATTTTTTGCTTTTGATTATTTGATTCACCTGTTACTTGTAAAGCGCATGTGTACGCGTTGAACTGGTATGTTATTATTATTTGAGAATGGATCCTATTGGATCACGCAAAGCTTTAATTCTCATCGTAGCTTGTAATTAAGAATTTGACCAATGTTTCCAGTGGGTAGTTCGAACCTGGTATTGTTATTTCGTGGAGCAATAGGGGAGGCCTTAAGTGTTGCAATATCTCTGCGATTTCAGTAACTTATGTTTTCGATGATGGCTCAGCGGTTAAAGCGACTGACTGGAGATCGAAAGGTCCATGGTTCGAACCCCATTCTCGGCTCGGGTTTTAAAAAACCTTTAACCCATTCTTCACCTATAGCACAGCTTGCTGGGTAGTGTGAATTACGCCAGAACTCTTCCGTGATTCGGATTCCACGTTTAAAACTGTAGTTCCTCTGTACCCGGCAGGGTTACCGGGTTAGGTTAAGGCGGCTTCGATAAGGACGGATTGCGCATCCAGTAAAAGCCGTATCACCACGTCATTACGACTACACAAGCTTTTTACCTTTGTGACATTTGTTTTATGTTCGTGAAATATGTAGTTTATCAGGCGGAGGTTGGGGATCGCCGCAGCTTTCGCCAAGGTGACTGCGGAAAACCGCCTAAAGAGCGCAACCACTGTGTTAGGTATGCGGGCTCCGTGACTGAACCTGATCCAGTTGTGCAGTACCTAGCCGATCCAGTGTCCTGGTGCCTGAACGCGCGTAGCCACTATGGCGGTCTTAGACTGCTATACATTTTTATTTGCACGCGTCAAGTTGTGACATTAAACCAATAATTATAATTTCCAATTATGTACAAATTAAAAAAATATTATTATTTTAAATGTGACAAATTGGAACAATATGTTGGGCAGTGTATCAAATAATTATGAATCTAACCAAAATGGTTTAAGCAAGCTGTGAAGCAATTTTGTGATAACAAATAAAAATAAATACAAAACTGACTGGAAGTTATCAATTAATGAGAGCTCATGAACCAGGGAAGAATAAATGTGAATTTAACTCATTTAGTCTTGTAAATGAAAAGATACTTTTCTATAATTTACAAATTGAAATCGTAGCAAGAAAGACCTAAAAGTATCAGTTGGTGTATTCATTAAACAGAGGATTAAAATGGGAAGTCGGGTAGTTAACGGTGCAGTACTCGTATTTTGTATTTTTAGCACTGAACAAAGTAGTATTTTCTACCGATGAGCTCGGACATGTGGATGAGACAATCTCTTTTGCTGTTGCCACTTTTTCATTGCATTTACTGACAGTGACTGGTCTGGGTGTCTTCCATCGTCTATTTAATCTGAAGAGCTTTCATCGTTGTTATTCACTATCGTTTCTGCAGATTCTGTACGGTGCGACATTTTGGGGAAAATAATTAACACACGTTTTGGATAAATCCCGAGGAATATTTTTTAAAAGAATATCTATCATCTTTTCTTTCTCAAAAACTAATGAAACACACACACAAAACACATTCTTCCTCTAGCAATGGTTCTTGCATCACAGTTAATGGGCTACAAAGCGATCGTAATTTCTCATGGCGTCGACTAACGTTAAATGTGCGCTACTGCATGTATCGTTCCTTATCGACCTATGAGTTAGTGAAGTGCTTATTTATTGAAAGAAGCGAAATTCAGTTCTGAAATCTTACTTGACCTAACACCTATCCGTAAACTACTTGCGGATTTTCTAGCAGAGTTACAGAGAGAAAATAATTATCTATTTCTCTGAGTGGCGCTTGGAAGGAAAGTGAAATGCAAGATTTGTGACAGTCGTACAACAGTATTTGTGTCACACACCGCAGTATTTTTAATCATCGAATGACAAACATGTGTAGCAAGTTTAATCAAATCGTTCCACATATTTCCGGAAAGTTTGAAAATGTATTAGAATGTTCGAATGTTTCGTTCTGATGGTTTCATATGAAAAGATTTAATCCCGCCGCATTTTTCGTTTGGCAGGTTTAAATTTGTGAATATAATTTCGTATCAATTGGTTTGTTTATTACATGTGTTTGAACGATTCACCTTCAGCCTATCAAGTTAGAGCTTAATTTTAGTCGATTAATGAGAAAAAATGTGCATAAAGTTTTATTTTTCTTCCATAGATACCAGCAGAGGAAGGACCTCCAAGATGTGAAACATGTCATGGTTTGTATATATATAGACCGAGCGGGGCGGTGTAACGGTTAGCGTTCTCGCCTCGTATTCGGGAGGACGGCGGTTCGAATCCCCGTCCGGGCATCCAGATTTGGGTTTTCCATGGTTTCCCCAAATCACTCCAGGCAAATGCCGGAATGCTTCCTTCAAAAGGCCATGGCCGAATTCCTTCCCATTCCTTGCCCCCATCCTTGCCACCCATCCTTTCCCGTCTCTAAAGACCTCGATGTTAAAAAGAGATGTAAAGCAGTTACAAAAAAAAAAAATGTATATATATACTATAATCTTACTGAAAAAGAGTATTATGACAAAAAATATAAGGAAAATAAACATTAATTTTTACAACTGAATTTTGCAAAAGGCATATTAGATACAATTAATTATTTTGTATAAATTCTTGAACCGAAAGAAAGGAGGTGCCATTAAGATAATCCCTCAGTTTATCCCTTAAATACATTTTTATTATCTTCAGACTGTTTTTAAACAAATGTGTCCCCGAATAATTAACCCCTCTTTGTACTAATAACACTGATGTTTATGTTTTGCACGAGTTATTTATGTTACTTGTATTAAAATAGTGAACCTATGCATTTGATGTAAAAAAATTAAAATGTTGTATAACAAAGCACATGCATACCCAGTATATACTTAAAAATCATTGTAAAAATAATGAGAGCTTTCTAAAGAATTGTCTACAAATATTACTTAGCTTTACCCTACACAGCATCCTAATAGATCTTTTCTGTGCTATGTAAACTTTTTTATTTTGTAAAGAGTTTCCCTAAACAATTATGCCAGACGAAATGACAGAGAAAATAAGAAGATTACACCTGTTTCATTAATTTTATTGCTGCTATTGAAGAAAGTGTTCTTATTGCAAAGGTGGCTGTATTTAACTTCTTCAGCAGTAATTGTATGTATTTTTACCAACTGATTTGAATGCCAAGGAATTTAATACTCTTTGTTGACAACATTGTTATATTTTTATAGTTTATATGTAAATTATGCTGCGTATATTTTTTGTTTTAAACCTAATGTAATGTGTTTTATCAAAAATTAAATTCTAATGATTTTGCCTTAAACCAGTTTGCTACTTCACTAAGTACTGAATTTGCATTAAATTGTAGATTACTGTTCCCCCCCCCCCCAGTCAGGTTAGTGTTGTCTGGAAAGAAAACTCTCTTAGCAGTGTCGGATAAGTTTACAGAAAAATCATTGATGTATAATAAAAACAGAAGGGGTCCTAAGACTGAGTCTTGAGTAATCCTGTGTTGTATTTTATTCCAATCTGATGAAGCATGTTTACTGTTTTTAGAGTAAAAAAGGAAGACTTTGTGCTTTCAGTTTCATCAAAATCGGCTAATCCATTCGTAAGTAATGTTGGAAAAACCATACACCATAAATAAACACGTTAATGCTGTTTGGTGGTATGGAAATATGTGTGACAAATAGGCTATTTGACAGTATTAAAAATATATTATAAATTGTAGTCATTCGCGTAGATTAATGCTTAAGCAAGCTATTTTGATTAAATTCGAAAAGAAAGGAGGATTTTTTTTATTTTTTATTTTTTTTAAATAAAAAAGCGAAATAAAAATCGGATTTTTCTAGCCTCTTGTCAAGTGACCGAAAACGCTCTGGGATTTGCGATCGCTTTGGTGACGTCACCTGTCGGTAAGCGCAGCGCCTGCGTATGGACCGTTTCCTATTATCCAAGTATTCATCCATTTTTATTATTTGTTGCTGGTTATCGTTTGTTACTAATGAGGTTTTTTGTTGAATATAAAATGAAGAACAATTTGTAGAAGCCTACCCCGGAAATATACCGAAAAGTATTTCTCGGGCTACCTATAGAAACAACTCCTGACTTTTATTCTGCATAGCTTGAAAATGTAATAACTCAATTCGAGAACCATTTATGTTTAAACTGGAAGTTATAGATTAACAGAAATCCTTCATAAGAATGACTAAAATTATTTACCGACCGCGTTCACTTCGTCGCACATAGAAACTGTGATGTTTAAGTATTCACTATTAACGAGAAGCTAAGTAACGATGCCATGGTATCCAGTTAGCTGCATGGTTAAAGAGTTCTATAGGAATTTGAAGATCCTATGTTCGAACCTTGATGAGGATAATATTTTTTTCGTGTGTACATTTTTTTCGTTTCTGTTTGCTGTTTGTTGCTTTACAGAATTATATATTTTTTTTTTAAAGATAGACGGATGTGACATTGTACCTTATCCTGAAATATTATTTAAATTGAGTCTGGATACTTGCTGCTTACCACAGGACTGAAAAAGTGTGATAGTAGTGTCGGTACATAAAGGAGGGGTGAGAAATAGAGTTGAGAATTACAGGCCAATCAGTTTGACATCAGTGGTAGGTAAATTAATGGAAAGATTGATATGCAACCACATCAGAAATATATGTGAGGAACGTAAATGGTTTTCAAGCAGGCAACATGGGTTCAGGCAAGGATATTCATGCGAATCTCAGTTGGTGGGATATATGAAAGATATTTGAGATGAAATGGACAACGGTGGCCAAATTGACAGTATATCACTAGATCTGTCGAAGGCGTTTGACAGAGTAAGCCATGAAATGGTAGTAAATAAGGTAAAAACCATTGGAGTGGATGAGAAAGTGATTTGCTGGGAAGAAGAACTTTTAAAAGGTAGAAAACAGAAAGTTAGGGTAGGAAATGTGGTATCAAAAGAAGTGGAAGTAAAAATGGGTGTGCCACAGGGTAGCGTATTGGGAACATTGCTATTCATTATTCTAATGAATAATTGTGTTGATTGTTTACTATCTGAAATTAGATTGTTCCCAGATGCCATAATGCTGTATAAAAGAATCAAAACAATAGAAGATTGTAAACAGTTGCAGGGTGATCTGGACAGGATATCTAGTTGGTTTGGTAAACATGGAATGAAGATAAATGCAAAGAAGAGTCGCTTTATTAGATACACAAATAAAAAACAAAACAGTACCGGATTAACCACGTAGCAGGGCCTCGCACCTTCTAGGGGGCCCCCGCACCTAGGCTAGATTGGTGACTTTTTTTTTTTGTAGATTTGAAATGTAAATATCTTGGCATTACTTTTGATAACAAGCTTAACTGGGCAGGACACATTGGACAGGTGGTAGGAAAAGGTTTCAAAGTTCTGCACTTGTTGGAGAGAGTGATGCGGGTATGTACGAGAGAAGTGAAGGAACTGGGTTACAAAACTTTGGTCAGACCATTGCTCGAATATGGTAGTGTAGTATGGGACCCTCATTTTACGTATCAAATACAGGAGTTGGAGAGGGTGCAAAAAAGGGCTGCTGGCTTTGTTTCTGGAAATTATCGCAGAATGCAATCAGTGACGGATATGATAAAGGAGCTGGAATGGGATTCATTGTAAGACAGGAGGAGGATGAGGAGGGTCATGGGAGTGTGCAGGGCATATACTGGCGATGAGGCATGGAAAGATATTGTAATAGGTATGAAAAGTAGTGCATGAAAGGTAAAAGATGCCGATGACCACAAGCTGGCACTCGATTTCAGGCACAAGGGTGTGGGAATATTCTCTTTTTTAGGTAAGGGTGTCAGGGATTGGAATGAGTTACCAAGAGAAATGATGAATAATTTACCGAAAACTTTGAAAGAATTTATAGATAAAATTTGTAGAGGACAAATGTAGGTGGGTGCAGGATAGAGGGGAGATGGGTGTGTAGGGAAATTGCCACCGGAGCCTGTGCTCCATTGCAATTAAATAATAATAATAATATTGGAAGAAGTCATAAAAGTCATGCAAACGTTTGAAACATATATTGCTGCCATGCAAGAAAACTTTCATAAAAATATAACTGTCCGCTTTTAATTGTGAAACATACCAGAGATACATTATCATTGCAAAAAATCCAAGTGCTCGGTGGTGAATAATAGAATTTATTTTAACAATAACATTTTACAACAATCTGGCAACAATTTCGGAACGCTTTGAATACCTTTGTTGGAATTTTTACGAGACGATACAGCTGCATGTTGCCTTTCTGACATAAATGCATCTATTTAGGCGGTATTTACTTTTAAAGCGCAAGTAATTTTCATTATCTTTTAAACTGTTATCGGTGTGCAGTCCAGTTTCAGTTTTGAAGTCTTTTTTGATTATTTTTTATAATACGCTTGCTATCCAAAAATTTGTGGAACATTTGGAAAAAAATAATGTTTTGTTGGATTTTAGAAAAAGAATAAGCGGCACTACCAACAGCAACTAGTATCTAAAGAAAATGCCCACAAATAACAAAATATATTCGAAAGCGAGTATCGAACCTAAGAACCCTAACCTTACTGATACTCGCCTCAATCAAAGTAATACAATATCAATACGAAATTATGGTACAAATGAATTCACAGTAAGGTGTGCGACTTGGTCGCAATGACGTCTGGGTTACTACGAGCAAGTTGCAGCAACTTTTCTTCCTATTTCAACTAATGCGGGAACACGTTTATTTGGAGAGTTGTGGTTGTAGATTGATCTACCACACACTATTTATAAACCATATTTCCAACAATTTATGCACAAGTACAGAGAAACAAACCAGACGTTATTTATGTAGAGGGAGGGCGCGCTGGCACGTGACGTCACGAGTATCTTAGCCCGCGCCAGATAGCAAAGCAGCGTTTTGGTGGGCTTTCAAATACTCTATATTTTAACGTTGAATTTTTCGTAAAATAAGCACTTTCGTGAAAAAATTAATAGTACCCGGTAAATAACGTGTATCAATAAACTATTTAAAACAATTTTCAAAAAATAGTCAAATAGCCAATCGAGGTAGAGTTTATGCTTTGGTGTATTGTCTCTCGCTGATTGATTTGTGCCACGTAACACCTGGTTGCTCGCCTCCAGCTGCAGCACGCGACTGGGTCGAGCGGACCGCCGAATCTTTATGGCCCAATAAAGATGCCGGCCGCGAAAGCTTGCGCCGCAGATTAAACGCCACGTGTGCCACCAGCTGGGAGGGGCAGCTGCTCACCTTGCTCAACACCGCCAATCACCGCAGTCTGGTTTTGTCACATCCTGGAGCCATTTCCATAGTACGAATTTTGAATTTTACCTAGACACGCTAGTGATGGAAAAATCGGTATGACATTCTTAAGAAGAATCCAGACTCTCTAACCTCCATGATGGACCGAACCAGGTCGGTGAGCGGTAACGCTCTATCCTGGCATACTAGGTTTCAGTTTCCCGACATATAATCCTGATTTCGAGTTTCCATGTTTCCCGATACCCTCCAAGCGAATGATACGATGGTTCTTTCAGAAAGAGGCTATGGCCGAATTCCTTTTATCTTTTTCCTCCCATCCTTTTCCATCTAATGACCTCGACGTCGAGGAAGTGTAAAATCAGAAGCAATATTTGATATTTGTGACTCATAACACAATAATCTAGAAACTTTCAACTACATCTAATTACAGAATGAAATACGAAAGAGAAAATTTGTAGTAAGAACGGAGACTTTCCCGGCGTATGCTTGAAATGAAGCCTTCACGGGTGTACCGCCGGATAGTGTTTTCAAATTTGTAGTCTTTTGGGCTTATATTAGTTATAATTTACTGATCAATTTGGAACTTATTTCCGATTGTTAAGTTTCACGAAAAGACATATTCAAGTCATTTGCACTTTGCCTTCTATTGTACTTTCTAATTCTAAATCGCGTTTTATTTTTATTTATTTTTTTACTTATTTATTTATTGTTGTTGCTTGCATTCGTATGTAACATAACACGTAAGAGTTTCAGTTAACAGAAAATTATTGACAACTCAATAAATTCATGTTCCATACCAGCAGGCGAATATGGCCAGATCGTACTTTACACTTCCGGCAACCGTATCTATATTCGCCGAAGTAGACAATGGCTATGCGATGTACAACTAGAGAACGTTTAACCACTTCACTTTAGCACACCGAGTAACGTAGGTAACTGTAGGTAAGGATTCTCCTACTCTCTTACAAGACAGCTCTCCATTTTCTAAAGCACATCATGCTAGTGTATCTTGAAGTTAAGTGAAATTGAGGATATAGAAACACTAACACATATACATGGAAGAGCAATTAAATTAAAGATAACTGACGTGAGGTAAAGTGACTGTGTGGATGGCAATGTAAATAGGAAGGAAATGTAAGAATAGATCCCACTTAATGAGGAACGATGCTCAAGGTCGAACAAAGTGTGGGTAAGACGAATGATGTACGTGTTTTTGATCGTTGGAAAATTGTTGAGACTGTAAAAATCCATCTCGTAAATTCTGGGGCACTGTGATTTTCAGGGGCCAATGTGTCAAAGGCGTACCGTGAGTATGTCGATACCGGTATCATCCACACCAGGGTCAAACAACAGCGTGTGAAAGAGCTGAGTGACCACAGATAGAAAAGTCACAGTACAACAGGTGACTCGGAAATTTAACGGCGGCGCACACATAGTGTAAGCAGCCACACCATCCACAACCATCTCCCTACCTAGAGTACATAGACGGTACTCTTCAGAACACAAAGCTCAGTATTAGCGCGGAAACATCACCAGGCATTGGACCTTACAAATGTTGTCGGGGCAGGTGAGTCGAGATTCGGGTTGTTGCACTCCGTGTACGAATACGAATACGACGCAAACAACATGAAGCGATGGACATTTCTTACCAGCAGGTTACTCTCCGAGACAGTGCAGGTGTCGTTGTCTGGTGTCGGCTGATGAAGACTGAAGTGGAGTCCCTGACACGTGTCACATAGCCCCTCACAGAGCAACGTTGCCGGGGCATTCTTAACGATCACGTGCTTCCGTTTGTTCGTATACAACGTCCCACTGAAGACCTCTTCCTTCAATGATACAATGTCACATACTCTCGCTCCAAATTGTATCTGAACGGTTGAATGAACGCTGCACAGGTATTCTCTTGCCAACAGGGTCAGTCGACCTCAGTCCTATCAATCACCTCTTGGATGTTTCCTAAATAGATGTTTGAACCTCTGACACCTCCATAACAAATCTTTGGGAAGTTGTTCATGGATCGTGGATTCATATGGCGTCCTAACGCTTGCAGTATCTGGTCAGCTCAATGCCGCCATTATAACAGCAGAAGGCGAAGTTACGATGTCGTAGACAAATATTTCCATTTCAATTACTCTTCAGCGTATAAAGGTTTTCACGTTAAAGTTTTTACTGGGACAAGAAAAATAATTCCATTTGGAACCAAGATTCAACGATATGATTCCAACATCTGGCCTGAATACTTGCTCCGGCTTTTGTTTGCAGGCCTGTTGGTCTATAGATAAATTCTGTTCTCCTCTGCATTTCGCTGCTGGGGAGAAACTTTTGACCAACGCGTCGCTCAGACGGCTTAAACTATTCGAGCAGCTTAGGACAGGTACCATGATGCTATTTTCAGTGTCTTCTAGATATTAGGAAGTGTTGCTGCACTGAAGATTTAACATTTGTTGGTGTGTGCAAATGCGCATTTGATTCAGATTAACAAACCGCATATCTTGTGAATAGTAACAAAACAATGCAAAATGTATTTTGTCAGGCATTTGGAATATTATATTGTATGGCTACAAGACGAACTTTGGAATGTTATTTAAAACGTCACTGAAATTGTTCATGATAACTGCAATACCTTGCTGCTGGGCGCAAGTGAAAATTGGATATTAAAAACAAATAATTTAACTCATACAGAAACAATTGAAATGAAATCGTGCGCTATGAAAAAGATTAATTTTTTTTTCGTATCTTAAACAAATCAGCCAGATACAAAAAGAACGCTGCTGATAACAATATAGAAATTCAACAGACAAAATCCTTTCACTCTTTACTGCCACGCGCGTCTAACACAACTTAGAAGTTACCAAACATTGTTCTACCGAATTGTGAGAAGTTACTGTCAAGTGTACTAGCACTTCTCTTTTAATACAACAGAATTATTCTCAACAAATAAAATCCCATAAGATATGGAAATCCCGTCCGCATGTTGTTCACAAATACCACACATTTCCGAGAAAGTATTTTCTTTTCTTCTCGACGTTTTGAGGAGTTTGTGGTATTACACTGCTTGACAAAACAAAAGTGAAGAACCCAGAAGAAGGGAAGGAAACGAAATAAAACTTCACGGGTTGAGAGAAAACGTGATGTTATTTCAGTGATTACAAAATCGAGTCAAATTATCAAAAAAGTAGGTCGTATGAGTACATTTATCAGTAAAACGTTGCACCCCTACTGGACTGGATTCATGCACTTATTCGATTGGGAAGGATGCAATAGAGCCGTCGTATCCTTTCCTGAATTAAACTCACCCACAGCTGTTGTAACTGGTCTTTGATAGCCTGGATCCTGGCACTGGGCTGGAGTTGTCGTCCGTGTAGGTGCCACACATTTTCTACCGGGGACGGGTCCGGGGATCTTGCTGTCAATGCGAGTACCACAACGTAACGCAGACAGTTCACAGGACTCGTCCTGTGTGTTGAAGAACATTGTCCTGTTGAAATATGGCACCGCGATACTGTCCCATGGGCGGTAATACATGAAGACGCAGGATGTCCGTAACATATTGCTCTCAGAGTTCCCTCAATTACTACCATACTGGACATACTCTCACACCATGACGCCAGGAGAAACACCGCTGCACCTCTCCAATAATTTGGAAGAATCTCTCCCCACGTCACCTCCATACTCGCCGACGATGATCATCGGAAGTAGTGCAGAACCGCTGAACACAATGAACGGAGTCGCATTGTGTTCAGGGAAGTACAGCGATAGTGCACTACATCGCATGACCATCATAGGCGAGGACTTAACGGTGCTTTGATCATATGATTAAAGTAATGGTAAGGCAGTTTGAAATAAAGTAGAATGTCAATAATCTTGACACAATAATTAAGAGTTCTTCAGATAACCACGTTTATAGGAACGTTATTCAAACTTTTGTTTTTAGTTTTATTGACAGATTAATAAAATTATGTCTGAACTTGCTATTCGACAAGAAACGTTTATGCAAATGACCTCAGCTGCAAGTGCCTGAAATGTTCTTCTTTCTATTCATTTTGTGTAACTGTGATAGATAAAATGATATCTGATATTGGATTTTTCACAGTAGGGTCTGTCTCAACTATTGCAATAGGAGGATCACGTCCCATGATATCATGCTCTCATTATTTTATTAATTCTATACATATACGTTTTATTATTTATTAATTTATCGCATAATATTTAGCAATATACACAAAAGGTGAGTACAGATGTGCATATCGCAAGCATGTACAATTTTATATACCTAGATATAATATTTTTATCCACTCATCTGCACTGATGCATCGTGTATTTCAGCTATTATTCCTTTTGAATTCTCCAAGAGTCAGAAACGATGTGGTGTCTGTAAGGTGGCTCCACAGTTACAATTTGCACCGCCCCATTTGTATAACAAGTGGCCGCATCTGCCTAATCCTGTTCGAATCCGATTAATGATTCTCCATTGCTGTCTGTGGAGATCGAATCCTTGTAACCGCACTGAAGGTTCCTCAACTAAATGTTTATTGGCTAACGATGACTGCTCCCATTGAGTCCACAGCTTGATGATGTAGGTACATCTTAAATGTGCAGAGCTATCATCGATAGCAACGTCAGTGCGGCTCAGGGTGTTGAGCACCGTACACTGTATCGGGAAGGTACAACGGGGTCCCCGCGCACCGGCCGTCCTGACTGTAGTTTTTAGGCAGTTTTCGCAGCCACTACGGCGAATGCCTCGACGGTCTCCATTTTCCACCTCATATACTGCACAATTCACAAACAAAAAATAAACTTATCACACGCTGAACACATTTCGCAGACAAATGGCAACAATTCATTTCCTTCATTAGTCCGTAATATGATCTCGAAGTTGGAATAAAAGCCGGCCGACACCTAATATTGGGAAAATGTGGTGAAGGAAAAGAAGGAACGGTCTTCCTTCAAGACAAACACAGGTACTTAAATTGAGGATAGCAAATTTCAGCGCACATAATATATATTCCCAGGCAACCCTCTTGCCCTTAGGGAAACGGCTCATAAAGGCGGATGAATCAGAAATGATCAACGGTATGAGGATGCAGAAGGCAACGGGAAACCATTATCGAGCTTGGTGGTGTAACGGATAGCATTCTGGCCTCGCATTCGGGAGGACGGCGGTTCGAATCTCAGTCGGGGCATCCAGATTTGGGTTTTCCATGGTTTCCCAAATCACTCCAGGCAAATGCCGGGATGCTTCCTTCAAAGGGCCATGGCCAAATTCCTTCCCATTCCTTCCCCCATCTTTTCCCGTCTCTAAAAAGACCTCGGTGTTGAGAGACGTAAAGCAGTTAAAAAAAAAAATAGGGAAACCATTGCATTGAAGACCCAAAGTGTATCCCGAGGACATGTAATCCTCTCAAATTGCATATAGGCCTATCAGGGAGACTTCTTCCTGGGCACCGAGCGTGGTGGTGTAACGGATAGCGTTCTGGCCTCGCATTCGGGAGGACGGCGGTTCGAATCCCCGTCCGGGCATCCAGATTTGGGTTTTCCATGGTTTCCCCAAATCACTCCAGGTGAATGCCGGGATGCTTCCTTCAAAAGGCCATGGCCGAATTCCTTCCCATTCCTTGCCCCCATCCTTTCCCGTCTCTAAAGACCACGTTGTTAAAAAAGGAACGTTAAACTGTTACAAAAAAAAAAAATCTTCCTGGGTAAAATATTCCGGAGGTAAACTAGTCCGCCAGTCGAATCTCCGGGTGGGGACTACTCAGGGAGGAGTCTTCAAAATGGATAAAAACATTATACGAGTCGGAGCGTGGAAGGTAGATTAGAAAACTTAAAAACAGAGATGGAACGACTTAATTTAGATATCGTCGGGATTAGTGAGATTAGGTGAAAGGATGCACAGGATTTCTGGTCTGGAGAACACAGACTAACTAACACAAAATCTGTTAGCGGAGTTACTGGTGTAGGTACTATATAAGACAGTAGGGAAACGGGTGAGTTATTACGAATAGTTAAGTGACAGGATTATTTCGATGAGGTTACAAACTAAGCCCACCTCAACCACGTTAGTTCAAGTGTAAATGCCAACGTCACAGGAAGGTGAGGAAGAAATAAGGAAAATATACACCGAAATTGAAGAATTAATCTAATATGTGAAGAGGGAGAAAAATCTAATAATAATAGGTGATTGGAATGCGATAGTGGGGGAAGAAAACGAGGGGAATAATGAGGAAATTTTGGTCTAGGAGAAATAAATGAGCGAGTAAGCAGGTTGTTAGAATTTTCTGAAAGATATAAGCTAGTTGTGGTAAATACGCTATTTAGGAACCATGCAAGAAGGATATACACGTGGAAACGTCCAGGGGATACAGGCAGATATTAGATAGATTATATTATGGTCAAACAGAGATTCAGGAATCAAGTTCTAGACTGTAAAACCTATCCATGAGCAGACATAGACTCTGACCATAATTTGATAGTAATGAAGTGTAGGCTAAAGTTCAAGGGAATAAGGAAGCAATACAAATAGAACAGGCTGGAAGTGAATAAACTGAAACAATCTGACACGAGAGAAAAATTTGCTGAAATGGTAGACTTAGGTCTAAGAAGTTACTCTGGAAGGAGCTCAAGCGATGATGAATGGAATGCATTAGAGACTGAAATAATGAAAGCTAGTAAAGAGACATTAGGCTTAATGGAACAAGCCGCCCGAAAACCTTGGATCACAGAAGAAATTTTGGAACTGATGGATCACAGGAGAAGGCACAAAAATGCTCAGGGTGAAGCAGGAAAAGAGCAATGCAAGCAATTTAGAAATATAATAAACAGGATATGTAAAAAAGAAAAGAAAATGGCTACAAGAAAAATGTGGAGAAGCAGAGAAGGAAACGTTCATAGGTGAAGTAGATGTTGCATATAGGAAGATACAGGAAAATCAAACAAAATTTTGGAGAAATGAAGAAAAGATGTGTAAACATAAAAGCTGCCAATGGGAAACCTCTTTTCAGCTCAGATGATACAGCTAACTGATGGAAGGAATAAATTGAGGGACGACTTGAACAACAGTATAATGGAAAAAAGACGGCGATGTCAACATTGATGACTTAGGAGATTCTGTTTTGAGGACAGAATTTAATAGAGCTCTGAATGACTCGAAAGCAAATAAGGCTGTTGGAATTCATGAGATCCCTGCAGAACTTTTTAAATACTTAGGAGAAGAAGGAATCGAAAGACTATTTAAGGTGATATCCAAAAGTTATGAAACAGGAGAAATTCCATTTAATTTTAATAAAAATATCATCTTCACACTTCCAAGGAAAGCACAAGCCGACAAACGTGAGAACTATCGCACCATTTGTCTAACATTACATGGTTCAAAATTACTGAACAGAATAATATACAGAATAAGGGAAAGAATAGTAAAAGTGATAGTAAGTGAAGGTCAGTATGGGTTTAGGAAAAATAGCGGTACAAGGGAAGCAATTCTGGCCTTAATATTAATACTTGAAGGGAAGATCAAGAAAAACAAAGATACTTTTATGGCGTTTGTTGATTTAGAAAAAGTTTTTGTTAATGTTAGTTGGGACAACATGTTCAAAATTTTAAAGAAGTCAGAACTAAAATATCGAGATAGAAAAATACTTTATAAATTATATAAGGATCAAGTGTCTGTATTTAAAGTAGAGAATCATGAGAGGCATGCATCATTTAAAAATGGTGTGAGTCATGGTTGTAGTCTATCTCCGTTAGTAATCAACTAGTATGTAGAGGAAGCAATAAATGAAGTAAAAGAAAAATTTTCATGTGGCTCAAGTGTTCAAGAGATAAAATAAGTATGCTACGATTTGTTGATGACATTGTCTTGTTAGCAGAACAGGCTGAGGATAGTGAGTAGTTACTGAATGGCATTAACAAAATACTGAATTAAGATTTTGGAGCGAGTATAAATCAAAGCATGACAATTCTGATGAAATGTAGCAGAAATGATACCATTCATTTTAGATTAAATATAAAAAATATGGTCGAATGCAATGGGAGAAGTAAGAGAATTCTGCTACATGTAAAGAAAAATTACAACCCATGGTCGAAGCAGGAATGATGTTAAAAGCAGAATAGCACTAGCAAAAGTGCCTTCACGAAAAAGAGAAATCTTTTAGTTTTAAATATTGATCTAGGACTTAGAAAATAACTTTTTAAAACTCTATGTGTGGAGCACAGTACTTTATGGTAGCGAAACATAGACTTTAGGAATACCAGAAAGAAAGAAAATTGAAGGATTTGAAATGTGGTGCTACAGAAGAATGCTGAAAATTAAGTGGACAGACAAAGTAAGAAATGAACGAGGTTTGGAAATGATGGGTGAAGAAAGAAGTTTGTGTAAGAAGCTTACAGAAAGAAGAGACAGGCTGGTAGGTCAAATTTTGAGACATGCTGGATTGGTCAATTTGTTAGTGGAGGGAACTGTAGAGGAAGACAATGATTATAATAGGAAGGGATGGGGGATGGAGGATAGCTTCAAAGCAAAAAAAAAAAAAAAAAACCTTTACTTCAGAAAACTTTTAAAACCAATGATCAGCATCACCGAGTTGGTTTTATAGATTGCAGACACGTCTCAAAACGAAATCTCATACTTTCTTTTCCCTAAAAAGTCAGGAAATACGGACTTATTTTATAAGTAACCTGATTTTGTTTTTAATTTCATTTATTTTTATGATTAATCACTTATTCTAATTCCTCTCTCCTTTTTATTTTGTGGTTCTATTTCTTGAACATCAGCTACTGTTTTTGCATAGACCATTCAGTATCGTTTCCCTTTCTCTTCAGTAGTTTTGAATAATTTATTTCTGACAAATCTCGTCGAACTTCAGACGATTATACTCGGCGATAATAGATTTATGTCCTTTTATATCACTGACTTCAGCATTAATCAGAAACATTTCGCTATTACTTTTGAATGTTGATAGCGATACGTCCTATGGCAATCAAACCACTATTGAAACTGAGTCTTTTTATGCTATGTCACAAAGTATACTAAAAAATTAATCAATTGAAAATCCTCACTGTAGATATGTTTAGCGACTTAAGTTCAACAAATAGTATGAAATGATTGTTTAGCGTAGGTATCATAGATCCAACAAATCAAGAATAGGTTGGGTTGTGTAATGTGTTAGTTTCACGTAACGTAGCTAAAAGATCGTTTTCAAATTCTTAACTACTGACATAACTAGATTCATAATGTAGGGTGATCTTTTTCTACTTACGTCGGCCGTGCCATTGAAAAGCTCATCAAAAAAAAAAAAAATTAACTTTGCTTAGAATATTTTTGATTTAGTTACACTATTAGCAAGGTAAAAAGACTTCAGTCAAACCATTTTTTACTCCAACACTATGACTTCCCTCAAGTTTGGGGTTTATAATAGATCGATATGAAAAAGTATCTATCTGTTTTTTACAATTTGCGTGTAAAATCTTATCAGAGTACTGAATTACGTTTTTCTTGGACTACGTTGTAGCTTTGTTTATTTTTGTGAACACGTTATGAGCGAGATGTGAATAGTTTATTGAGTTTTGAATAGCTTCAATGTCGTGAGAAATTACGGCTATATAGGAATAAATCCAAACAAAACCAACGAGAAGGAGTCAAACATCAACTTGTATCTGAGTTCCCATCCACTCAAATCAACATGAGCAGCGTATGAGGACAGCCGATTTAGGATGACGCCATTCCTTATTCCGTGACGGCAATGAAGTCACACTGCGGTATACCAATTCATCCTCCCAATTTATTGTATTCGCGCATTGTTATTACATGTGTTAAAAATTGCGGTACATTCAACCAGGAATGAAAATTATGTGCTTTTAAGGATTTAGAAAAGTACACAGATAACAGTTGCTGATGATTAATCAATATTTACACCTGTAACACCTGTATGTTAACTCCATTGCTGAGATTCTGAGGCCTAAGAAAGCAGTTAGTGATTATAATAATCTGCTTTTGAGAGTCCGTCTTTTGTAGCTGCGTACATAAAGCTCACTTGCGGTAGTAAAACAGTTTCTGGAAAACTTTTAGTACCGTAAGTTTCACACATTTCTTCCATTCCGTAGAGTTGGATGACTTAACAGATTCCTACCGCCTATATAAGGTTATTCGGATTTTTTAAAATATGATTTTACAGGTATACTTTGAAACTAAGATTTTGTTTTTATAAAATTATGATTTAGTTCATAGTACGATGCCTATATGTTTTATTACAATTCCGCGTTTCCCACATTTTTCGCTGAAATAATCAAACTAACATAAAGTTAAGCAAAGAGGCTAAAGTATTTTGCATGGATAGCGTTGAGTAACAACATTTTTATTGCAGTCTATCCTTAAGACAGCACAGTCCAATTTCGTTACAGTTCCCCGTCTTATTTCTGACAGACGTCAGCAATGACTCCACCGCCGACTAGAAATAAAACTCCTGTGTACTTCACAACAACAAGAAGTAGCAAAAAATAATGAATACTATTTGTTACAGACATTTGGCCGCTACCTCGAGCGCGTGGCCCCTGGTGTGTGCAGATATGGTTTACCCTTTTTATTCTACTACCAAATATTAACGCTGAGAAGTAAAAAATTTAAATTTCATCTAAAAAACTTTCCATTCTTTCAGTTATTACCTTGTGTTCGGTTCATATCGTTGTCCGAAAGTTTTTTTCTTGTGTTTAACTTACATTTTAACGCAATATAATATAGGAAATACAAGAAATTAAAACTACGTGAAAAATTATTGACACAATAAGGGCGTACCTAAAAGCAATTGGACCTTTGTTAAAAAATTTTCCACTTTCTCGAGGACATACCTTATGAGAAAAAGTTCATACCAAAGCAAAAAGAAACATAACAAAAACATAATACCACTCGAAATTTACCTTATACGATAACATCGGCAGTACATTCAGCGGCCATTTCTAAACACGTCTTTCACGCCAACCATAACATACACCGCATTTAATGTAAAGTCAAGTTTTTGTGGTACCGTATGAAGATATTCCTACACCGTTACAACAAATTACTTGCAGCGGCCAAGTTTTCATGAATTCGATAGAGGTATATATACTTCCAAGCAATGATTATACTTGTAGCATTTTTAATTCTGGTCCAGGTTGCATTCAAACCTAGCCGCCCAAAAGCCAAGCGAGCTTAAGTTATCAGTGAAAACTAAATTCCTCGTGCCTTATGCTAAAACAAAGAGCGTGATTTTTCATACTCGTCCTGGTTACGAATCAACCTAACTGGCTGTGTCGTCCTGATGTGACCATTTGGAAACAACACCATAATCAAGAAAGAAATTACTTTGGTGTATGTATTTCGTGGCTTTAATATGCAAATTTTCGAAAATATTATTGCCTACGGAAGGTGTGTACATTAAATGGACAGTTAATTCTCGATACGCCATTACTGGACCCATGCCAAATTATCCATTTCTTTAACGATATTATTTAAGAATATTTGCATATGTGCGTAATTATTGGACCACTGCCAAAATATCCATATTAATACTATATTGATATAGCTCTTCCGTAATGCGAACGAACCACTTGGAAACAAATGTTCTTTTGGTACAAAAATTTGTTCACACGTTTCTTGGACGATATTATTTAAGAATTTTTGCTCACTATGGCCACCATATACCTATTAAATGGGTAAAATCGTTCGAAATATGGACAGTTACGCAAAAGTAATTCGTGTGCAAGATGCAAGTGTTGTTAACTGCTTATTTTTATTGTAGCTGTATCTAAGGCACCTTTCTTCGGAAAAAAACTGATTTTCGTATCCATGCGACATGGAAGGGAGAAGTATCGGTATATTAAATTTTTTTAATGTACAGCGTTTAGCGACCACAGCAGACATGTTGTACCAGAGACAAACTGTTTAACTGTCTACCAGAGACAATATATGTCAACCACGATAGTAATTTAACGCGTTTCGCATGGTAGGTAACCTGTTACGATGGCAAGTCAATGTCCTTATTGTAAAGTATTTCAGTCCAAAAAAACTGACTAACCAAAGTAAAAAAAAAAACAACAAAAAAACAAAAAACAGTAAAAACAAAAAAAAAAAACAAAAAAAAAAAAAAACAGAATGCTAAGTTAAATCTTTTGTCAGTGTTTAATGAAAGGAGCACTCAGCTTGTAACGAACGCGTCTTGTGACCGCTAGTTACATTAATAAAATATAGATTTATTAATAATTTGTGGAATATTTTAGAGGACATTTGGACGCTGTGCACATTTGTGGAGCGGCAGAGCTGAGGAATGCCAGCAGGCCGGTTCCTAGAATTAGCGAGGGGAGAATAGTGTGTGCCTAATGGAGGGGAGAATTGTGCGTGCCAGTTAGACAAACAGGGTGATCGGCGAAAGGTTTTCTGTTTTTCATGTGGCACGACGAACGAGTGATGGAATATTCGATGCTGGCCGGCCAGCACGTTCCGACGATGTGATTTCTGGACTGTCTATTCGTGAGTGGGACTGTTGCTGCTGCCTGTATCCGGACACCCGCTATTTTGTTTGAGCAGATGAGCTCAGGCAAAGGACGACATCTGAGGAACTGTGCTACACTGGTCCATAGCAGAGAAGACCGTCATCCAATGTGTGGCGGCAGACATGTACATTCGGTAATTATACATCGCCAATGAAGGACAATGTGCTATCTAGACTTTCAAGTTCATAGCATTGCCCAGCTACGACCCTGCAGATAAAAAACTCTCATAGCCCGGAGCAAATATTTCTTTCAGAAGTGAACAGTCAAAATGTTGATTTTGTTTACTATTTAATTTTGTGTATTTTATATAAAATACCCTGGCGCCCGCAAAAGGACAACTGATTAATTTTAACTAATTTTGTTATATATGTCATGTCAGTAATTGAAATAAAACCATTTGTGATTTCTCATATAAAGTATTTACGCAAGTTCTACCTTTCATGATCATTCAATAAAATAATAACATTAATTATAATTTTAAATCAGGTAATGAGGTCAGAACGGTACAATGGCGAACCAAGTGGGGCTTTTCGATTATTAATTGCAAAAATTAATATGCTATGAACGAAAGACAGCACTATGTCCTTGGCAACTTTCTTATTTTGTAGACAGAAAGTAGCAGGGCCGCATTTAAGCATAGGCTACATAGGCTGTAGCCTAGGGGCCCGCACCACAAAGGGGGCCCGCACCACAAAGAGGGGCCCCTCACCACAACCCTCAACCCTCGCCTGGGCAGGTAGTAGAGCTAAAAAAAAAAAAAAAAAAAAAAAAAGGTCGCCCATAAATTATTTCAAAATTTAAGAATCCAGCCACTGCCGACAGGGGGCCCGCACCACATGTATAGCATAGCCTAGGGGCCCACAGAGCCTAAATGCGGCCCTGGAAAGTAGTTTGTTTTACTTTGCGTAGTTAATGCATGTATACATTCATGTTGATCTTAGATGCAAGTTGGTTCTGCAATAAGAGCATATACATTTATTTTGTGTGAATTGCGTGTGTTAAATAATAATTATCTTGTGTGACATGGGAATGTGCAATGGGTTTTGTCCAAACGCATTCAAATTCTGTCGTATTACGGCGTTGATAATTGTTGTGATGCATTCTTTATGGCAATTGCAAGTAGTTGTCGAAATATTTGTGTGGATTTAGAGCCATATGTCCAGGGTAACGATATCCTTTCATATTTAAACCATTTTTCCGCGAAGGTATTTGATGAGTAAATTCTTCTTGTAATTTTTCCATTGAAATTATAGAATGTGCTGTGGAATGTTCTTTGGGTTTGATTTTATTGTGCAATCGCGGATTTTATTGTGGCATTTTATTTGCAGATTAGTGTAATGTCTTTCTGATGGTGTGTTTTGCAATCCTTATTTCTTTTCTTTGTTATTGTGTATTGGAATATTCTTTGTGTGTCAACGAAATAGTTGAAATTAGCGTGAAGTTTATAGTAATGCGCTTGAGATCCAGTACCATTATTAACATGTCGAAAGAAATCATGGAAGGGTCAAATTTATCACATGAGCCAGCACCCACTAATTCAAATAGGGATCATATCGGGGAAGACAATAATCCTGCAGAAATAGTTTATTCCACTCAATCACCCGTTGAATTAGGGCAGGAGAATTTGGATAATTTTCAGACTACCTCCAACATGAGTGCGAAAAACGTCTCGGTGATTCCTGCATTGCAGACTCAGCAACACCAGATGAACGATATAGCGGCTTTATTAATGGAGAAATTTTCACAATTATCTGCTCAATTTACAACACAATTTCAAGAATCCAATGAAAAATTGTCTGAACTCTCAGTGCAAATGTCTAGTAAAATCGAGAGTCTTGAAAGAAAACAAGAAATGGCTCACAAAAGATTTGAAGAGCAATTTGCTACTTTTCGCGGAGAAATTGGCCGAGAAATAAATGATTTTAAAAAGGAAATTAGCTCTGAGATCACTCTTTTAAGCAAAGTCCAGACGGAGTTAAAGTCTTCTTGCAATGTACTTGAGACGACTAACAATGAAATTTGCCGTAAAGTAGAAGCGAATAAAAGTTCAATAGAACAAATGAGCACAGAAAACAGTGAAAATTTAGGTCAGATTTCCGAGTTTGCACATTCAATAAAAGATGGTGTTGAAGAAAATTTAGGCAAAAGAAGATCCGAAGTTGGAGACCTTAAGAATTCCGTGGGAGAAATGGAGGAAAGTCAAAAGAATCTAGAAACATCACAGCGTAACCTTGCTGCCGAAACGGAGGTAAAATTACGTAATTTGGAAAGTAAACTAACCGAAAGGAACAAATCTGCTAGCAACAATGGACAATGTCAAGCTAGTTGTGTTCAGCTTTTTTCGGGATATATCAAGTTAAAGCTTCCTAGATTTGGTTCCAAGAGGGGAATAAACCCGAAAGCTTACCTCAAAGAACTTGAAAGATATTTTCAAATTAAAGATGTTCCGGACTCGGCATAACTTTTAATCATTAGCCAGTCATTTTTTAACAGGATTGTTCATGGCTAAAGGTAGCATGTACTCCAGATATGTCGTACACACAATTTAAGGAATTGTTTTAAGTACTTTCTGATCAGCAAAAATTCAAAACCAAGCTATGACACGATTTTACCAAGGAAAATACGAGTCTAAACCTGGTGATTCAATGGAAAGGTACGTCGAACGGCTAGTTGTAAAAAGTCATTACTTCGACACAGTCATGCCAGACTCCGAGTTCATTGATGTAGTAAGCTCACATTTCAGCCGGGGGGTTCAAGAACACATCTCGCCTGTATATGTAAAGAATACCACTGATTTATTAGAAACACTGCTTAAAAGTTTTGTTTTGTTAATATTCAGATAAGGATATGTTCCCATCAGGTTTATTCATTCATTATATATTGAAATTATGATTGTGTTATCCTATGTGTTGAATATCTATGATGATCACAACTTATGATGTATTGCGTTATATTTATTAATAATGGTGTCGAATTTAAATTTTCAATTTGATATAAAATGTTATTGTGTTAGAACATCTATATCACTACAATAATTTGTTACTTATAAGGTTACATTTGAAATGGTTATATTATGTATTTAAGGCTTGCACAAATCTACCCACAATCAAGGATGGGAGTAAGAAAAGTCTATGTACAAAGTATCCAAGGGACATATGTTCGGTTAAATGTTCATGTTGGTGGAACTTGTTATGGAATAGATTAGAATATAGGTTACGAGAGTTAATCAATGTTAGATTTGTGGACGAGGAAGGCAAATTTGTATATTTCTTATTGTGAAAATTTAAATAAAACTAGTTTTTTTAAATTTGCCGAACCAGGGGGAATATGTAACGAACGCGTCTTGTGACCGCTAGTTACATTAATAAAAAATAGATTTATTAATAATTTGTGGAATATTTTAGAGGAAATTTGGACGCTGTGCACATTTGTGGAGCGGCAGAGCTGAGGAATGCCAGCAGGCCGGTTCCTAGAATTAGCGAGGGGAGAATAGTGTGTGCCTAATGGAGGGGAGATTTGTGCGTGCCAGGTAGACAAACAGGGTGATCGGCAAAAGGTTTTCTGTTTTTCATGTGGCACGACGAACGAGTGATGGAATATTCGATGCCGGCCGGCCAGCACGTTCCGACGATGTGATTTCTGGACTGTCTATTTGTGAGTGGGACTGTTGCTGCTGCCTGTATCCGGACACCCGCTATTTTGTTTGAGCAGATGAGCTCAGGCAAAGGACGACATCTGAGGAACTGTGCTACACTGGTCCATAGCAGAGAAGACCGTCATCCAATGTGTGGCGGCAGACATGTACATTCGGTAATTATACATCGCCAATGAAGGACAATGTGCTATCTAGACTTTCAAGTTCATAGCATTGCCCAGCTACGACCCTGCAGATAAAAAACTCTCATAGCCCGGAGCAAATATTTCTTTCAGAAGTGAACAGTCAAAATGTTGATTTTGTTTACTATTTAATTTTGTGTATTTTATATAAAATACCCTGGCGCCCGCAAAAGGACAACTGATTAATTTTAACTAATTTTGTTATATATGCCCATTTGTGATTTCTCATATAAAGTATTTACGCAAGTTCTACCTTGCATGATCATTTAATAAAGTAATAACATTAATTATAATTTTAAATCAGGTAATGAGGTCAGAACGTTACAAGCTCAAATACAGAGTGATCCGTGGCTCATATTTATTCCGTCTAGAAAATTCCATTCCTCGGTATATTTATGTCATTAGCTATTTACGCAGATTTTAATCCTAACTATTATCTCTGAAAATTTGAAAACACCATCCAAATTGATGCGGTAGTTTTTTGGGTGATATTGTTTCAACTATCAAACACACACAGCTTACTTACAAATTATAATAGATTTTAACAAGAGACTGCAGAAAATATGGCATGAAATAATCACGTAAAAGTGAAAAAATTTAAGCAAGAATTAACTAAAATATTTCCTACTGCCCGTAAAGGTTAATGTAATGGATGCAAGTCCAGTGGCGAGGTTCGCCAATTGGCGTGCTGTGCCACCTGTTGCTCGGTGGCGCGCGGTGCGGCAGGCAGCTGTCTTGGCCGGCTACTGAGCACGCGCCGGCGGTCCATATGGCACGCCCGCTGTTTGCCAAATCATCGTCCGCAATGGGGACGCCGCTTCCGAGTGCACCACAGCGTCTTCCTCGGAAGGGATTCGCGCAGTGCACCTGCCAGGAGCAACAACCCGCGATGAGCCTCGTTACTGGCTCATGAAAGACGTCGCGATCTCCACATGGCGTCTGTCTCCGGACTAACTGCTCTCTTACCAGGATGTAGGAGCTCTGAGAAGAAGCAACAATATATCGCAGGCAGTGTGGCCAGTTCTTCTTTTCCTTGCCTAACCTAACACCTACAGTCTAACGCGGAATCCAAACCACGGGAGCTTACTAAAGTACTTCTCATTATGCAGCAAGCTGTGCCAGAGGTAAGGTCGGGTAAGCCCATATGAAATCCCTGTCGATACTGGGTTTCGAACAGGGGATCTTTTGATCTCTAAGACACCCTAACCACTTAGCCACCAGGCCCCTGGCGTTGTTATAAGTAACAAAAATAGGTGTTTTTTCTTCCGCCATTGTGTGACTGTCGTCGTCATATTATCTTTTGCATACTGAACCAGGTGTTTTGGAGGACTCGAGCCAACATCCTG
>JARYHS010008074.1:364081822-364432484 GCA_031002005.1 Vandiemenella viatica | reverse complement strand
TTCTCAAATCTTCAGTAACTTCTATAGCTCCATCCTTATCTACAAACGTCACAACAAATTGCCTTACCCTCAATTTTCTAACATAACCATAGAAATTTCTGGATACATCAGCACTGACAATACTCTTCATAAACCCATATTTAGTCAGCTTCTTAGCTATTATTAAGTCATTGTTTAGTTTTTTTATGTTCTCTTCTTACCAACCTTTTTGATCTCTTCACCTCCCTATTATAGTACCCATGTTCCTTATTTTCTTTATTTTCTGTTTTGCATAAAATATTTCTTCCCCCTTTCTTATTATATCCTTGGAACTCTTCCCACCTAAACTGTACTGTACTTGTGCCTCCTTCCATTTGCTGAAACATTGTCTGAAATATCACTCTCAAGTTCGAAATCTGTGTCTTTTTATAATTTTAACTATTTCCTCTTCAATTTTGGCTGCTGGTTCACTGAATCAGAACACAAATACAACTTAACTGCCATCCAGCTGATGGATGGTATTATCAGAACCAGATCAAGGAAAAAAAGGGGTGGGATAGAAAATTGGGGCACTTACCCTGGGTGACTTGAGGGAAGAAGCAGCAAAATTTTATTTGAAGGGTGACCTTTTCTTTTTCTTTTTTTTTTTAGCTCCAGTACTGCCCCGGGTGGTAAAACTCTGGGTGGCGACAATGGGAGTGGCTAAATAATGTTCAGAGAGTTGGCAATCCACAGTTTTTGCCCAAGCTCTTAATATTCCTGGATTTGCACTTGGTATTATTAAATAATAATAATTTTTATATTTTATGGTTGTAATGACCTGACAGGGTTTCTAGTGGCTGCGCATTCCACCCCCGTCATAGCCGCCTTAACCTAACCCGGCAATCTTGCTGGGTACAGGAGACCTACAGTTTAACGTGGAATCTGAACCACAGAATCATTAGTAAGCTGTACCTGAGGTGAAGGCCAAGTTAAGTGCCTATGAAAATCTCCGCCATCACAGGGATTCGAACTGGGGACCTTTCAATCTCCAGTCAGATGCATTAACCACTGAGTCTTAAGAACTGAGACTGCTCAGGTATTATTATGAGCCAGAATTAGCTGACTGTGTTGTGAACGATACACTGGAATTGTAGAGTTTTAAGTTATATTAAAATTTGTATTAAAAATACCTGTTATGAGTATACATTACCTGTGTGAAGCCAGCCATACCATTAGTTATTACTGGTTCTATTACTGCAATTTTATTTCATTTTGAATATGCTTATGTGTTTATTTGAGAATGAGTGGGGATATTAATAAAAAATTAAATTGATATAATTTTTAAAAACATATGTTAAATGAGGTGTCAAAACTGGCACAATTTCATAATCTGGAAGTAATTATAGTTGTAGCCAAACTTTCAGTGTAAAAATACTACAAGACCATGTGGTGGAATGTAAATGGTGTAGGGCAGTGCAGCACGGTCTCAGGAATAGTTTATTGAATGTGTTGCTTAACCAATGAACAATTTACAGATTTCCAGGCCAACTGAATGCTGACCTTCGAAAACTGGCAGTGAATATGGTGCCTTTCCCCCGCCTTCACTTCTTCATGCCTGGTTTTGCTCCTCTCACATCTCGAGGCTCCCAGCAGTATCGTGCACTTACTGTACCTGAATTAACACAACAGATGTTTGATGCCAAGAACATGATGGCTGCCTGTGATCCTCGTCATGGGCGATATCTGACAGTTGCTGCTATTTTCAGAGGTCGCATGTCTATGAAAGAAGTAAGTAACTATCCAATCTCATTATATCTGAGTATATAACAGTACATGTTTCTTCTTTTTTAAAAAATAGTATTCATATTCATTGTTTTTGCTGTAATTGTATGTGACTTCAGATGAAAATAAAAATTATATCTTGTTTCAAGGATCAGGCAACAAATCTAGTATTGGTGGTGTGTTAACCATATCAATTCCTACCTTTCATCTCAATACTCTTTCAATTGTACGTACCTCATGACCACTTTCTTTCATTATTATTTTCTGAAAAGTATTGAAAAACAGATTTTATTTTACTCGTTTTATTCAATTAACTATACATGTAGTTTTTGTTTTTTTTTCCAGCTAATACCTGTACCCTGGTTTACTTAAATTTAATTTCCTCTGCTGTCACCACTATATTTTTCAAAACAGATTTATTGTTTAATGGTAATTTACAGGAAGATGTGCATTTAACAACTCGTGAATATGGCAAAATGTGAATGAGATTTTCTCAGCTTATAAATGCAACAGTCTTCATGGGTTTGCAGCTGGGTATTTTTGTGAAATGATGACAATGTTTCGATAGCATCCTCTCTTGTCTTATCCTATCTTCCTATAGAGAAGATCACTGCAAAACTTTCAGATTCTCAATAGCAAGATACGATTACTTGATGAGGACAACAGAAAACATTGTTGAAATGTTGTCAATGTTTGAGGAAAATATCCGGCTGCAAACTTGTAAAGACTATGTTGTATGGCGAAATGTCTGAATATTACAATTATTCCAACACTTTCATTCCCAACCAGTGTGATTACAATTTAATAAAAACCATTTTCATGTACTAGTCAGTGAATATTATTATATCCTTATTACTTAATGTACTAGTCACATTGATTTTCAGGTGGATGAACAAATGTTAAATGTTCAGAACAAAAATAGCAGCTACTTCGTGGAATGGATTCCAAATAATGTCAAGACTGCAGTGTGTGATATACCACCTCGTGGTCTCAAGATGTCTGCCACATTCATTGGTAATTCAACAGCCATTCAAGAGTTATTCAAACGGATCTCAGAGCAGTTTACAGCAATGTTCGGAGAAAAGCCTTTTTGCACTGGTATACGGGAGAGGGGATGGATGAAATGGAGTTCACAGAGGCCGAGTCAAACATGAATGACCTGGTCAGTGAATACCAGCAATACCAAGATGCAACAGCTGAAGAAGAGGGAGAATTTGATGAAGAGGAGGAAGGAGAGGGTGATGAGGGTTAAGCTTCAAGGTCACAATATCACTTCCTTGTTATTTGTTACTGCTTTCAAAATGTGTACAATGGTTTAAAGTACAAATTGTGAATGTTACAATTTTTTCGATCAATAATTCTGTGACGTTGGGTTCCAAGGTGTTATTTTATTTACTGTTCATACTGTTTGTAATCTACTGTATGGTTTATGTACAATTCATCTTTTTAAATATTAAAAAGTCATGCTCAACATTTCTATACTTTTAGATTTTTTAAATTTATCTTTCTTCATCTTCATGTGGGAATGTGTTTTTATTTTTTATTAGACATTGTTATGATAAAGCTCTGGTGACTAATTTATTGAAAAACCCAAATTTCCTTCTCCTTTAAATAAATATAAAATTGTAAGAATGAAGACTTTCCTAGCATAAAATTGCAATACTTAGCAAAGACATAAGGGAGTGAAATCTTTTACATCTGTTAAGGGATTCAATGACTGGAGTAAATTATCAAGGTAGGTACTGAATAGTTTGTCTTAAACAGTGAAAGATTTTTTATGGTGACAAAGCTAATTCCCATTCGGGTGTAAACAGCATTACAGTTATGAAATAATAACAAAATTTATCTTATTAAATATAATAAATATTATTTAAGAGTATTTCACAATATCATTAGACAAAAATTATTTCAATGTTTTTTAGTAAACCAACAAAACAATTAATTTTATTTTCTTAATTGTGATGTTGCATATGGCTCATCGGCAATTTGTGTATGCCCTGCTTTTGCATTCACAAATTTGTATTCTTTTACTGTGATTTTCTTAGTAGTTACTTCACTCTTTAACAAATTTTTATTTCAAACTTGCTGTTGCCAACAACTTTTATGAATATGGACATTAAAGAATAGATTAAGCCAGTTACGTCACAGTTAACACATTATCGGCAAGAGAAAAGAGGTAGCTTAATTCCTGCAAATAATATGATTCCATTGCGGTTGCATGATAAGCAAGAATTAACTAAATCTGATCAGTCGTTCATGCGTGAATTGCAGTAAATAAAAAATGAATACTAATTTGTGTACTTTTATTTTAAATTTCTCAGCTTTCTGGCTTCACATCAAAATAAAGCATACACTATTTTAGGGGTGGGAGTAGGAACTAAACCTCATCAAAATCCAACAAGTGGTTTTTACATGAATCTTGTTCATCTAAACAGACAGACAGGCACAATTTTTTACTTAAAAAAAGGTTGATTCTTCTATAAGGTAAACTAATTTTTAAATCTTAAATGTGCAGACGATTTGTTTTCCAATTGGAAAATTTATAGTATTCCCTCTTCTCTTTCATTTATTATGTTCCATCTATTGCAGCTGGTACTTGATGGATTTTCGAAGTTATGCTTACTTTTGGAAGCTCTAATCAACTAATGGCTTGCTAGTTATGAAATATTTCACCAAAAACCCACTGGCCATCATTTCTCAGTGTTTCTGAAGGTCCTTCAAAGTTACATTATTAGTCTTGGGGCACTCTAGATTCTCATTGTGCTTCATGCTGTTGCCTGTATCCCTCTAAATTAAGGAGGGTTGGACCAGGAGAAGACATCAAATGATAATGATGACCAAATGGATTCAATACTTTAATACATGAAATGTACTGCTAAACTACTTTGGTTTCCATTGTTTTTCCTATTATTGTTTGAATTTAAAAAGATTATGCAGTATTTTTTGGTATGAGAAACTACAGAAATAACGAATTTCCCTAGTAAGAAAATGTATTAGGTATATAGGTAAATTAAGTAATAAAACACAAGACCACACTGATGAGAAAATTACAAAACCTGAGAATTTGTGACAAATGTCACTAAACCCAATATATAAACAGTATACTTAAATATTTGCGCACACAGTAATCCCTTGAAAATTACAAGATTATTTTTTGCCTTTACATTTAAATGAAATAGGGAGTAATACTGTCTCCCAATTACAGAACTCTTAATAGATATCAGCCAAACAGCATATATTGTTGAAATAAAAATTATTTAACCACGTTTATTTAAATCTGATGAAATAAAGTCATGTATTGGTAAAGCCAGGGCTACTTTCAATAAAATGAATAACCTTTTTAAAAGCCGTAATTTATCAATTACCACGAAGATGAGACTCCTGCGCTGCTATGTGTTCTCTGTCCTCCTGTATGGCGTTGAAACGTGGACATTAACAGAAACTATCAGTAAAAGGCTAGAAGCTTTTGAAATGTAGCTATATAGAAGAATGTTAAGAATAACATGGACAGACCACACCACAAATGCTGAGTGCTACGCAAAATGAAAGAAGACATGGAAATACTGACCACCATAAAAACACGAAAGCTTCAGTACCTTGGCCATCATGAGGAATAATAGGCGTTATCAACTCCTGCAATCTGTTCTCCAGGGAAAAATAAGGAAAGAGAAGTGCTGGTAGAAGAAGAACTTCCTGGTTAAAAAATCTAAGAATATGAACCTCCAAGACAACTATGGAGTTAATCCAAGCATCAGCCAGCGAGACGAGACAGCAAAGATGTTTGCCGACATCCGGAACGGATAGGGACCTGAAGAAGAAGAAGATTTAAATATTGTCCTTAATTTGTAACAGATTAAATAAGAAATTAGTTCTCTTATTACTTAAACAATATATTGAAAATAAGATAGGATAGGGAAAAAATAAACAGTTACCCGTCACTTACCACAGATGAAGGCAGGAGGGCGAGACACGTAAAAACACAAAAACAAAAGAATTACACAATATTTCGACCTAAGTCTTATTCATGTAGGAGGCGAGACATATGGCAGGGGAAAGATGTGGTCACATCCGAGCCCGCCACATGAATCATGATGTTGTGGCATTAATCTGCAATTTTCAGAATGAAGTCTTTCTGGAAACAATTCGTGTTGTCAGAGTAAAGATGCCTTTGAACTCTGAACAGTAAATTACTGGACCTTAAAATCTGTGTTTTGGACAATCTTTTGATGTTAGCCCTCATTGGAAAATCCTATTATAAAATTATTGGGGTTGGCGACTGAACTAATAAAATATTGCAGAGAACGAAGTATAGGAAAGAATTGAAAATTTGAACATTGGCACCATCCACATTAAAACGTCATCTGTAAGGAAAAGACGTATCAGAACAAACAATTTTTTTCCTACAAAACCAATGTTAGGGAAAAAACCAACAAGTGCAGGAGAAGAAGAGAATCATTTGATGATGATCAAGAGATAAACAGCTTAAAGAATACAAGAACAATGGATCCAGTGCTGCCTTGTTCCATTTTTTCTTACAAACTCTGTGGCTGGAGTTGAAGAAAAACACTTTTTCCATTTGTGAAAAATTGCAGCTTACATTTGCCTGTTATGAGTTCCAAGTTGTATAAATTTTCCTAAAATAAAGTTATATTTTGAAAATTTAAAGAAATTTTTATCTTTCATTTCTAGTTTTGCATCTAGGTGGCCATTTCACCCTGCTATTTCAGGCAAAGTTGAAATATGGTAACTTTTAAAACCTAATAATTTTACACTTTAAACTTAATTCAAAGATAACAAAAAAAACTCTTTTGTATACTAACATAGCTGAAGTATGTAACCACTATTTTCGAATCCTATTGGTTTACTATAAGGCAGCTTAAAAATCATCAAACCATAGCTTGGCCATTTTGCCTGGCTTTCCCCTGCAACTATTCCATCAAATTGGAGAAAATAACAATAACTAAAATACCAGCCCATAGGTGGTAAGGTGGCAACCCCTTCATTGGACTTACTTTTTCTCAGCCAGCAACTAAATAGTAAAACATTTTGTTGTTTGCTAGTCTTGAAGGAAAAAAAAGCCGAATGGATCAAAACTAAGGTTAAAATACAAATAACAAGGAAATGATCTAGAAATGAATAAATGTCTTTAAGATTGCAACTTGGAATGCCCTGGGTTCTGGAAAAAAAAAAATGAGCTATTGACCAAAAAGAATATAAAAATCGCTGTGAAAACTAAGCAAAGAGATAAAACCTGAAAGACACTAAATTAACTAATAATTATCCGAATATTTAAAGTGGTGTATATTATGAAGAGGGAGCTTAAAACTGATAAAATTCTGTATAACAAAACTGATTATTAACATTTTGGAATTAAATGATTATTTAACTAAGTATTAAACTATAGCCAAGTTAACTCTCAATTATTGGTGTGTATTCACCAATTAGACGTGACAATGCAAACAGTGAGATGTTCTTCAATAAGAAGCAAACAAAAAAAGTAAATCTGATTATCTATTTCATAGTAATGAGTTATCTAGCTTTTAGAATTGATTACACTAAAGTCCACCACTGGAACACAGGGCGAAGAATAACAAATACAACTGACAATAGATAATGTACACAATAATATCAGAATTACAAACAAGTTATTCAAGCACAAATATTGCCTCATATGCATATAGGAAGCAAGAGGATATAAATGTATTCTAGATTAAATAATAATAAATAAAAAAGTTTGCCAAAATTATTATTGGGACTAGGTTATTCTGAAGCCTTGATTTGTAAATAGGTCAAATTGTACTTACTTTAACAATTAGGTTTCCTCTTTGATGGCTCAAAACCAAGAACTCACAAAAACAGGTAAATAAATAAATAAACAGGAAATATGTTTGAAATAATTTTAACAAAGAATAGACGTAATAACACAGCATTTAGAAATGGGCAGAAAAATGGTATAAGATATATAAAAGAACATTAGTAAAATAATGAAACCAGCACTTATGAAAGATTCATGTTAGGAAGAAATAATTATGAAAGTAAGGACTCAGACACTGGCCCAAACATATTCAGAACATATAGAGGATAAAAGTAATGCATTAAGAAATAACAAATCAATACAAAACAAAATTACATGAACCTCAAGTGTAGGTGTAGAGTCTTGGTTAAAAGAAGTACTAGACAATGAGGTTTTTCCTGACAGTTACAGAGAATATCACAGAGCTAGAGGAGCAATAGGGGAGGGGATTTTGTTCTGTTAGCTGAAACTATTACAATTCACTGGAGTTTTGAGATCATGATCATGAGTTACTTGGCTATTTCTGGGGTAGTAAAAAATTGGTGTGTTGGCTGTTTACCGCAGTAGAAGAATTACTGATAAAAATGAGGCTCTTTAGGAGAAATTAAATTCATTTTCAGATTTCAGAGGTGATAATAGAATGGTCATTAGTGGTGGGGATTAAAATTTACCATGTGTTAATTGGGTAGGAAGTAATATTAATAATACAAGAGAATAGAGATTTACAAGTACCTTAATAATGCACGGAGGTTTTACGCGAGTTATAGAACATAACACTAGAGGTAAAAAAAAAATTGGATATCTTCCTAATAAAGCCAGATTATAACATTGTGAGGGTCAAATAACTAAGTAATAAGTGATCATGAATCAGTTCTGATGGATAAACTAGTAGCCAAAATTGAAGGGAAATAGGTACAGTTATAACAAGTATCAGATTTCAACTTCAAGAGACATTTCAGGGAAAGTTTTAGCAAATGGAAGGATGTCACATGTAAAGTAGAGTCAACGTAGGAAGAGTTCAAGGAAATAGTAAGAAAGGGGGGGAAGGAATATTTATTTCAAAACAGAAAATAAAGAGAAGTAGAGAACCTACATACATGGGAAGATGAGGAGGTTAAAGAGGTTGGTAAGGGGAGAACATAACAGAGTTAGAGACAGCAAGGTAGTAGGGAATATTTAAAGAACTAACAGAGGAATTAAAATATCAAAGAAGATGGTGTAAGATGGGTTTATGAAGAGTATTATCGGTGCAGGAGGCACACAGACTGTTGCATCTAGAAATTTCAATGGTTATGTTAGAAAACTGAGGAGAAGTTAATTTGTTGAGATAATTATAGATAAGGATAGAAAACAAGTTACTGAGGATTTGAAAAAGGCAGAGATTTTGAGTAACTGGTTTAGTGAGACCCTTAGTGATGATGAATCAGATATGGGAGGGTGTAAATCAAAGAAAATATTTAACAACATAATTAGAAATGAGCAGGCCATGAAATTTGAATCCATCCTGGGATATCATGAAGGAACTAAGAAAGGTGAAAAAAACATAAATGAGCTGGTTTAAATATTACTACAGGTGTCTTAAAAATAGGGGGATGTTACATTTTACCTTATCTTGGAATATTATTTCAACTGAGTCTGGATACTTGCTGCTTACCAGAGGACTAGAAAAGTGTTTTAGTATTACTGGCACATAAAGAATGGGTGAGAAATAAAATAAAAAATTATAGACCAATTAGTTTGACATCAGTGGTAGATAAATTAATGGAGATATTGATGTGCAACTACATCAGAAATATATGAGAGGAGTGTAAGTGATTTTCAAGTCAGCAACATGATTTTAGGCATTGATATTCATGCGAATTTCAGTTGGTAGGATATATGCAGATATTTCGGATGAAATGCACAAGGGAAGCCAAATTGATACTGTTGAAATACACCTTTCAAATCCGTTTGACAGAGGGAACCATAAAATGCTGGTAAATAAGGTAAACACTGTTGGATTGGATGATAATGTGATTTGCTGGTGTTGACGATCTCTTGTTACTGTGGCTTTGTGCATAACAGTTTCGCTAAACTGTGACCGTTGATGTAGCCTAAGGATATTTGGTAGTCCGGTTGCCAATTCTCTGTTATACCTCAGGGGTGAAGGTAGGTTATTTAAATAAAGTTCACTGTAGACTTTCATGAAATGTTCAAACTATATATTCTTCAGAAATTAGTACATCATATGGTAACAAAATTTAAAGCATCGAAATTCTTCACTGAATTAGATAATTGCAGGTTTAAAACCCTGAGAGAAGCAGCAACCAACCGCTGATGAACCCCTAACTGAATAAAGTTCAATTACATCAGAGTAGAAACCCTTCCCCACTAGCTGCTGAAAATAATTTAAGATGGCTGCCTAGACCAAATAACTCCCTTCCTTTCCACTGCACCTCGTGTCATATTGACTATGCAATGGGCACAACTTTCCCGTACAAGTGCATTCAAACAACTGCTCCCTCCACAATTTCAGGACTCTATTTATAGAAGACAGGGTCAGTTTCACAATATATCCAGATATTACGAAAAATTTGAACTTATTTTTTCTTTGATCTCCTTGAAACTTTTGTGAGATGTAGTCCTTTGTCTTAATGTTAAAACAAATCCTTATGATATTTTTTTTTATTGCTTCAGCCGTTTGTCTGTAATTTTTTTAAAAATTTCTAAACTTAAGATTTTCTCTCTCACCTTCAGAATATTCAAGCTATGGTGTTAATTATTGTTTTAAAATAACCTACTGATCCTCCTGGATCTTTTCATGTATATTCTGGCTTGTTTAAAATTTTATATCTTAGTGAAATTCATGACTTAAAATTTCTTTATTCCGTATCTCCTAAAGTATTTGTGTTACTGAGCTGAAATGTATTTTAAATGCTTCAGGGAGCAATTTTCTACATAATATGAAGTTGTTTAGCCGCTATTATTATTAATTTTAATTGTGATGTCGACAATGCTCTGGTGGCAATTCCCCTAGTCATCCAATTACCCCTTTATATATGTATATATATATATTAAAATTTCTTTTATAATTGAAATGTTAAATTCCTCCCCCATTTACTTTTCTGATTTACAAATTTTAATTTTAAATTTCTTAAGCGTTTTTGGTAAATTATTCATCACTTGGTAATTTGTTCCAATCCCTGAAACCCTTACCAACAAAAGAAAATTTTCCCACTCCCGTATGCATGAAATTGAGTGCAAGCTTGTGGTCATGGTCGCCTTTCCCCTTCCATGCACTATTCCTAATTCTTTGACCAATATCCCTCCAATCTCCATCACTGTCATATGCCTTGTACATCCCACGCACTCTCTTCCTCCAGTGAGTCCCAATCCAGCTCCTTTATCATATCAGTTACTGACTGGGTCCTGCAATAATTTCCACAAACAAATCTAGCTGCTCTTCTTTGCACACCTTTTAACTCCTGTATTTGATAACCAAAATCTAGATCCCAACCTACACTACCATATATAGGAAACACTACCTTCATGTTCCAATGGTCTGACCAAAGTTTTGTAACCCAACTCCTTAACTTTTGTGGTACATCCTCTCATCCCTCTCTCCAGTAAATGAATAATTGTGTAACCTTTTCCTACCACCTACCCAATTGTGTTTGTTATCAAATGTAATGCCAAGATATTTACACTTCAAGGTTTCAACAAGCAATTCTGACCACACCCTGTAATCATAAATAACCTTTAATCTTTTATTACCTAATAAGCTGACTCTTCTTGGTATTTATCTTCATTCGAAGCTGACCTATGCATTTAGATATTCTAACAAGGTCACCCTGCAGCTGTTCGCAGTCTTCACCTGTTTTGAATCTATTGCATACCATTATATCATCTGCAAAATACCTAGATTCTGACCGTAACCCATCAACACAGTCATTCATTAGAATAATGAACACGAAAAGTTCCAATACTCCCATATTTACTTCCACCTCTTTTGATAATGTATTTCCATCTCTAACACTTTGCTTTCTGGCTTTTAAGAATTACTCTACCCGGCAAATAACTTTTCATCCACCTAATAGATTTCAGTTTATTTAAAACCATTTTATGGCTCACTCTGTCAAATGCTTTAGAAAGATCTAGTGCCACACTATCAACTTGGCCTCCCTTGTCCTATTCATTTAGTTTCAGTTTTTTTAGTTAAAATCTGTTTTCGATACTACTGCCTTTTTTCGTATTAATTCTTAATTTACTTTTTCTTATTATGGCCAAAATATTTCCTGGTTGTTTACAAAAACTTGTTCAGTGTGCATCAGAAAAATTCTTCTTTCTTTTAAATATACTTTCCAGTCTGTATCTAGCAGAACTACGTTGTGTGCAACTTTCGTTTTCTTGTCGAAATCATCATTTTACTACAAAAACGTTACTTACTCTTTACCTACTGACTCCAAATTTTTACACAATGTAGGCTAAAATTCGATACATTGTATGAGTTATAAATCTTTTCATTAGCTTGAAAACTCAGAGTTTTGGAATTGTTTAACTGTTTTTCCCAGCTGTTTTAAACACGTGAGATTTTCAGTTTCAAAATCAAATATCTCTTCAATAGTATTTTTCAAACTTGAAGTGCCATTTGTTTTTTTCATCCTGGTAACTTACTGCATCTTTGAACATGAAGGTAGTTTTCTATTTAAAAATATGAAATTTTCTTTGTAACAACAATGTTGACAAATCATTATGATTGAATTTCACTGTTTACTCCTACTTATCCCTTGAATACAGTAAGAAAATGATTTTGAGTATCCTTTATGGCTGGATTGTTACTAGCTTGCTACTCTTTAAACTAATTTTGATCATTTATCAGCAAAATTTAGGTTATATGATGCTGGGTAGATGATTTTTAAAAGGTAGAAAGCAAGAAGTTAGTGTAGGAATTGCAGTATCAAAATAAGTGGATGTAAAAATGGGAGTATCCTAGCGGGACCATTGCTGTTCATTATTCTAAGCAATGTGTGTTGATGGTTTACTGTCAGAAGTTAGGTTGTTTGCAGATGAAATAATGCTATATAATAGAATCAAAATGGTAGTGCACTGTGAACAACTCCAGAGTGATTTGTGCAGAGATGGGATAATACATGCAAAGACAAGTCAACTTATTAGATACATCGTCATCATCATTTCCCAGCTCCAGTCTTCCGGCTGCTGGTCATGAGCACTCTCCACTTCTTCATGTCCACAAACAGTCTTCCAATCAAGCAATAAATCCTTCTTGATTTGGTCTATCCATTTCTTATTGGACCTTCCCACACGTCTTTTACCTTGGATGTTCATATTAAAGTAGGCCTTTGCTCTTCTTTCTTAATACATCCTTTGGACATGTCCATGCCAACTCAGGCAAAAACGCACAAGGATTTTGCCATGATAATGTTATGATGTTCAAAATTTTAAAGGAAATAAAAGAAATATTTTCATGTGGCATAAGTGTTCAGGGAGAAGAAAGACAGTATGTTACAATTTGCTGATGATATTGTCTTGTTAACAGAATGGGCTGAGGATATTGAGAAGTTACTAAATGGCATGAACAAAATACTAAAGTAAGATTATGGACTGAATATAAATCAAAGCAAGACAAAAATGATGAAATGTAGCAGAAATGATATCAATCACAGTAGATTAAACATAAAAATAGGATCAGAAGCAATAGGAGAAGTAAATGAATTCTGATACATGGGAATAAAAATTATAACCGATGGCTGAAGCAAGAATGATGTTAAAAGCAGAATAGCACTAACTAAAAGAGCCTTTTTGAAAAAGAGAAATCTTTTAGTTTTAAACATTGATTTAGGAATTAGAAAAAACTTTTTAAAATCTATGTGTGGAGCACAGCACTGTATGGTAGCGAAACATGGACTTTAGGGATACCAGAAAGAAAGAAAATTGAAACATTTGAATTGTGATGCGACAGAAGAATGCGGTAAATTAAGTGGACAGACAAAGTACAAAATGAACAATTTTTTAAAATGATGGGCAAGGAAAGAAGTTTCTTGAAGAAGCTTACAGAAAGAAGAGACAGGCTGGTAGGTCATATTTTGAGACATGCTGGATCAGCATGTCTCAAAATATTTGTTAGTGGAGGGAACAGTCGAAGTTAAGAACTGTAGGGGAAGACAGAGATTAGAATATATGAAGCAGATAATCGAGGTTGTTGGTTGTAAGGGGTGTGTAGAAGTGAAGAGGTTATCACAAGATAGGAAGGGATGGAGGATTGCATCAAACCAGTCAAAAGACTAATGACAGAAAAAAAAATATTCTGGCCTCTGCGTGATTGATTTTATTCCTCACTTTGTCCTTCATGTTCTCTAAAACACCATGTTGCTCGTCCTTCAATAAGATTTCCAGATAGATGTCTTTGTAACCAATTTCAAAACTTCATTTTAGAAGCTTGAAGTCTACCATTGTCACTTCTGTACAGCGTACAAGTTTCTAGTGCATAAGTCACTAAGGGAATGTAATAGATTTTGAGTAGTGTATGTTTACACTTCCTGGGAACTTTTTTTCCCACAACAGAGTTCTCACTTATTTATAAAAGACTGCTGCATTATTATTTTTGTTTGTAATCTCACATTGACTGGTGTTATCTTTACTCAGAGTACTGCCAAGATATTTGAATTGGTCAACATTTTTTAGTTGTTAATTGTTTAGGTAAATATTCATATTGGAAGTCCCTGTACCTGTTTCCATGACCACCATCTTACTCTGGATGATTTTCAGTTCATATCCCAAGCTTCTTCCAAGTCTCCAGCTTCTCCTGCACCTCTTCTGCACTGTCACCCCAAATCATAACATCATCAATAAAAACTAGGGCATTTGTTTCTTTTCCATACAGTTCTTTAAATTTCTTCAAGATGTCATTCATCACAGCAATGAGTTGGGGTGACTGAGCACTGCCCTATTGTATTCCTCTTCTTGTCTCAAACCACTTGCTTTCTCTATTGCCTATTTGCACACAGGCTTTTGTGTTTTCATACAACATTTTAATCTTGTTGATTAAGGACCCTGGTACCTTTCTCCATTCTAGGAAATCCTAACTTTTGATATTACAATGTTATCATAGGCCTTTTCGACATCAAAGAAGATTGATGATTTCTTTACCCCTTTCTAGATGTTTTTTAATGAGCATTTTTGCTGCAAAGATAAAGTCTATAACACTTTTTCCTGGCCTGAAACCATGTTACTCATCCTCTAATAAGATTTCCAGATGTCTTTGTAACCTTTTCTCAATCACTTTTTCCAACATCTTCATTACATGGGAAAGAATTGTGATTCCATGATAATTTCCACATTTTTTTCTGTTGTCCTTTTGAAATATTGATATTATTACACCCTTAGACCAATCCTCTGGGGTAACACCCTATACAACCACTGGACCCTGCTGTTTTTATCATGTCTGAGTTAACCTCGTCATAACCACTTGATTTACCTTTATTCATGAATTTCAAGGCTGCTTCTACTTCAGACCAGGCTATAAGGGATTCTGCATGTTGCGTGGCTTCTGTCTCAGTAAACCATTTTAAATCCCTGGCATATGTATTCACCTGTCACCTTTTAACAGTTTATCAAAATAATGTGCCATTTCTTCCCTGATCTTTCCTATGTTCCTTATCACTACTCCATTATTATCCTCTAATGCTTCACTGATTCTTACTGTTCTCTCCTATTTTTAACTGTTTTGTATAACAGCTTCTTATTTCCTTTACCATCTTTTTGAAGTTTAAGGGGAAATTCCTCTTCTTGTTTTTATCATTCACAATTATTCATTTGACCATAAGTTTGTGTTCTTTATATACCATAGTCAGTGATTTAATTTTTTTCTCATCAACCTTCTGCTTTTTCAAGTCTAATAATCTCTTTGCCATATTCCTCAGCTGAATAGCTGTCTTGACTTCATTATTCCTCCAAGCAGTTTCCTTACTCCGAACCTTATTACCTGTCATACCGTATAATTCATGTGCCTCTTGAAAAAGAGTGTTCTTGAATTCCTCCCACTCTTCATGCCCACACATGGTTTTATTTTTGGGAACTTTTCACCTGATTCTTCTTTGATATTCTTCCTGCTTCTTAGTATTCTTAGTTAGATTTTTTATCAGCCTTTTTATTGCACAATTGAATGCCTTTTATAGCATGTATAAGCATGGGAGCTGGCAGGATTACTTTAAGAGAGGTGTATCTGCATCTTTTTACACAATAAGTTCAGTGGCAGATCCAGGGGTGGGGCCAGGGGGCTCAAGCCCTCCCCCCCCCAAAAGTATTAAGGTCCACCCCCGACATTGGTAATTTTTTAGATTTTTCTTTTTTTTTAGCCCCTCAAATGAAATCCACTCAAGCCTGCCCCCAAATCAAAATCCGCTCAAGCCTCCTCCCCCGCAAACCAAAATCCTGGATCCGCCACTGATTCAGGCCCACCGTAAGCAGGCGTGGAAGGCATGCACCGCATGTGGGCAGCACGTCGAGGGGGGCGGCAAATTGAGTGATCGACAGTCGCCGCGCCGCGAAAGTTGCCACTCGATTGTCACCGCAATGAAACTTATGTAGGGCGACCCTTTTTTTTTTAGCTCGGCTGCTGCTTCACGTGGCCGGCGACACTCAGGGTGTAAATAATGTTGGAAGGGGCGGTAATCTCACAGTTTTTTGACTCGTCTCAGAAAACTCCTAGATCCACCACTGGCTGTAATTAGACTTGGGGGGTGGCAAAATTGGTATTGCACACGGACGTTCAAACAGCTAGCGGTGGGCCTGCACTGATTATATGTACCACTTATTACTTATTAACTAAGGATACTGAATTTATTGACATAGTATTGAATAAATTTGGATAACAACCTAAGATCCTTAAGTTATTATTCAAACAGTGAATTTAATAATACATTTTTTGTTTTTTAATCTTTTTCTGTGTATTTTATTTCATAGCAGGGGAGTGCAAGTGCATCCCCTTGTACCCCCTCCCGGTGCCCATGGATATAACTAATCTATGGTTACTGCCTAAATTCTCAGTAGGGATGACTTTGACATCCGTAACCCGTCTTCCTGTCTCCACCGTTGTTATAATCAGATCAATCATTCTTTTGTATTTTCCATCCCAACTGTATCTGGTTACTTTGTGACTGTCTCTCTTCTTAAACCAGGTGTTCTGTATTTGTAGGTTACTAAATCCCCTTTTTTCTTCTTCTGTCATCAGTCTTTTGAATGGTTTGATGCAATCCTCCATCCCTTCCTATCTTGTGATAGCCTCATCACCTTTACATACCCCTTACAACCAATGTCCTCAATTATCTGCTTCATATATTCTAATCTCTGTCTTCCTCTACAGTTCTTACCTTCAACTGTTCCCTCCACTAACAATTAAACTAATCCAGCATGTCTCAAAATATGATCTACCAGCCAGTCTCTTTTTTCTGTAAGCTTTTTCCACAAACTTCTTTCCTCACCCATCATTTACAAAATAAAAAATTCATTTTGTTATTTGACTGTCCACTTAATTTTCAGCATTCTTCTGTAGCACCACATTTCAAATCCTTCAGTTTTCTTTCTTTCCGGTAGTCCATGCTTTGGTACCATAAAGTACTGTGCTTCTCACATAGAGTTTTAAAAAGTTCTTTCGAAGCCCTAGATCAATATTTGAAACTAAAAATCTCTCTTTTGCAAGAAGGCTCTTTTTGCTAGTGCTATTCTGCTTTTATCATTATTCCTGCTTCAGCAATCAGTTGTAATTTTGCTTCCCAAGTGGCAGAATTCACTTACATCTCCTAATGCATCTGATCTTATTTTTATATTTAATTTGCTACTACTGGTATCATTTCTGCTACATTTTATCACTTTTGTCTTGCTTAAGTATTTTGTTGTATCCTCAGCCTGTTCTGCTAACAAGAAAAAGTCATTAGCAAATTGTAGCAAACTGGTTTTTTCTACTTGAACACTTATGCCACAAGAGAATTTTTCTTTAACTTCCTTTATTGCTTCCTCTACATACAAGTTGAATATTAGCGGGGATATACATCAACCTTTTATCACACCTTTTTTAACTGACACATATCTCTCATGGTTCTCCAAGTTTATTACAGTCACTTGATTCTTATATAATTTTTAAAGTATTATTTTATCTCGAATTTTAGGTCTGACTTCAAAATTTTGAACATCTTGTCCAACCAAACATAATAAAAAGATTTTTCTAAATCACCAAACACCATAAAAGTATCTTTGCTTTTCTTGATCTGTCCTTCAAGTATTAATATTAAAGCTCTATGTAATTTGAGAGGATTACATGTCCTCGGGATATCTTTTGGGTCTTTAATGCAGTGGTTTCCTGTTGCCTTCTGCATCCCCATGCCATTGATCATTTCTGATTCATTTAGGGGCTGTTTCCAGCCCCTAAGGGCAAGAGGGTGCCTGGAACCGCTACCCACTCTTCCACCCTCCTTTTTGAGACCATTGACAAGCTGTGGGTGACTCCTTATATCGAGGATCTTTCAATCGCCAGAGCCTCGGCCATGCAAACAGGTTGTACAACATGAAGGAGAGGTTGGCATTTGGTTGAAAAAGGCTAATGTAGTCTCTCCACAACCCTTACACTTACATTGGTATAATTCCACCTGTAATCTCTAATTTTATTCACTGGTTTACTGAACCCATTTATTTTCATCAGAATTAATTCTTGGCCACTGAATTATAATCAGGCTTTTATTAAGAAGTTATACAATATGTTTTGTCTCTTGTGTTCTGATTACCACTCATTTAAAGCCTTCTACTCACACTAAGTTATTTTCAAATCTTTCTTGTCACTAAGTTTATTTCCTTACCAGTTGACATTTGGTAAATTCAGTCTCCTTCAGTAACAACATTCAGCTGCCTCCTCTGAACTCCAAATATGAATGTAGTTTCTCCCTCAAGAACCTCTTCTTGTTCATTTACTGTACTGCTGCTGTAAACTGACAAGCCACTCTTTCTTACTTAGATGTGCTCCTAGAAGTCGGCCCCTAGTAAAACTGTTGCATTGTTTGGTAAGCAGTATGACTACCTTTTCAGAAATTCTTCGTCTGGCTTTGTGGTGCACTCTACAGCCTTTGGGAAAAATCTCGCTGTGTACCACTCCTTCCCATAACCACAAATCTGCTCCTATAACAATTTGTCATTTGTGAATCTCTGTTATCAAATTTTATTGCTTTATTGATTAATATCCAGCACTTAACCAACAATAGCCTTAAAACTGACTTTAATTTAACTGCAATGGAGCATAATTTCCTTACAAACTAATTTTTCCCATTTCCTGTACCCTCCTATTTTTCCCTCTACAAATTTCGCCTTTGAATTTTTTCCGTGCTTTTGGTTAATTATTCTATTCATCAGTTCTCTTGGTAACTTATTCTAGTCCCTCCCTTAATCATTTATTTTAAGCACATTGTTTATTGTTTTAGGATGACACATTGTTATGTATTCTTTAGTATTGGATATACTGTGTATTTTGTAATAGGCTAAATAGATAAAAATAACCTATTTCTTAACAGCAATTGTGGGAGGCAAAATAGTTTTAGATAGTGCAAATAAAAAAGTATATGGAAAGTAAACCCAGCCCTTACTTTAGATAAAGGCAGGATGAATGCTAATTGTAGCATAGTAATCATTGTATATCGATATATGGACTATTGATGGCATTGGATGGAGAGGAAAAAAAGAGGGTCACGTGGTGCAATTGTCTCATGTGCAGTGTGGTTCGAATGTGTGCAGAAAAAAACTTGTAAACAGTTCCCACGTGGAAGAGTTTTACCTGCAATCGCATGAATGGAGACGTTGTCTGATATTTTAACATGGTTAACTTTTAGTATGGTATCGAGGTGACCTCCATGGTCAATTTGATCAGAATAAAGCATAAGAACTGTGAAATCACTAACTTTCTTTTCAGTGCTGTAACATAACCTACAGCGGACTCATCCATAATATTCTCTATTTCGATAGAGTGGCAGAGAGACTACTTTTCAATTGCTAACCACAATTCTCCATCATATGGTGACCGTGACAGGGCTATTTGTATTTCGAATTAAGATTTGTAACCAAGGGAAATGTATTTAATCACCTTGTAAGTTGTGTTATTTTATCTGTGGTATGTATATTATTGATATTAATGTACAGGTTGTTCACAACCTGTGAGATTTGTCACTAATTACTTTGATACTAATGTATCTTTAGAAAGTTAAGTATTTATGATTAAGGGAAATACATGAGCACATCTTGTGAATTTCAAATGTTATTTGTAATATATGTATCAAGGTCAATGTTGTTCATAACTTATAAGATTTGTATGACAAGCAATTTCATATTTGATAGTTTGTAATTTCAGTATTTTAATGTGAGATTTGTTTTTTCTTAGTGAATTAGTATGTAAAATGTGATGTGAACAAGGTAAGTTAGAGCATTCAAATCTAATATTTATCCTATATTTTTAGACTGTTAAAATTTGCCAAAAAAAATAAGGAAAATTTGGGAGGGGATGTAACATAGTAATCCTTGTATATCGATATGTGGACTATTGTTGGCATTGGATGGAGAGGGATATCTTTAAAAAAAAGAGGATCATGTGTTGCAATTGTCTCATGTGCAGTGTGGTTAGAATGTATGCAGAAAAAAACTTGTAAACAGTTCCCACGTGGAAGAGTTTTACCTGCAATCGCATGAATGGAGACGTTGTCTGATCTTTTAACATGGTCAACTTTTAGTATGGTATTGAGGTAACCTTCACAGTCAATTTGAACAGAATAAAGCATAAGAACTGTGAAACCACTAACTTTCTTTTCAATGCTGTGACATAACCTGCAGTGGACTCATCCATAATGTTCTGTATTTCGTTAGAGTGGTGGCCAGACTACTTTTCAATTGCAAACCACAATTTTTCGCCATATAATACAATATTTTGGTAGTAAACTTTAATAATGTCAGTGGACAATGTATATGGCACAGGAATCCAATGTGCACATGCTAATGCTAATAGAGGGTTGTAGTGGAAAGTGTGAGGGTGAAAGGGGTGGGAGAAATGGGTGTGAATATAATTTATAGTTACGATAAATATAGAGAAATATTGTCACTGTAATTGTGGAAACAGAACAAAAGTAATGAAAAAGATAGGAATGGTGACTACAAAATAAAAATGTATAAAGTAAGGAGGTGATAATATTACATTTATATGCATGTGAATTAATAATAAGTTTAATGGTTGAGGCCAGGTGTATGTCTGGTGTCAAGGATATGTTGACAAGCTAATTCTTTTTTTTTTTAGATTTCAGAAGAGAGTGTGGTTAGTGGAAGACCAGAGCCAGATTAAAACAGCAATGGGCCTGTAGCAAATGTGAAGAAGCATCATCAATCTGGCCTAATGAGAATGCTCCCGGAATCCTAGATGAGGCCCCACTATAGAAGGCACGGGGCCACCTGGTATGTGTGGTGCCCATAGCATTTGCTAACTCCTGCTACGTGGCTAATCTGGTACTGCAGAAGACTGCAAACAGTTGTTCATGTTTTATGAATTGTGGGATGATCAAGGTTGGTGATGTAAACCATTAGACAATGGTGATTCGTTCTTATGGTAGGTTGGTTAGTGGTAAAGCCTATGTATGTACTGGTGTAGTGGAGGCAAGTAAGTTGGTATATAAGGTGATATGTAGAGCATGAGCGTATTCCAATATATATAATATATATATATAATGCTTGCCCCGAGCGTGGTGGTGTAACGGATAGCGTTCTGGCCTCGCATTCGGGAGGACGGCGGTTCGAATCCCCGTCCGGGCATCCAGATTTGGGTTTTCCATGGTTTCCCCAAATCACTCCAGGTGAATGCCGGGATGCTTCCTTCAAAAGGCCATGGCCGAATTCCTTCCCATTCCTTGCCCCCATCCTTTCCCGTCTCTAAAGACCACGTTGTTAAAAAGGGACGTTAAACTGTTACAAAAAAAAAAAAAAAAAAAAAAAAAAAAAAACATTGAATTGGAGTAGGTAGTGATGGCTTGGTGCATGTTTTGCAACAAGGAGTTGGAGGGGGGCTGCTAGATTTATCTCTGGAAATTGCTGCAGTACACAATCAGTAAATAATATGATAAAGAATGGGGTTCATTGGATGATAGCATGAAAGTGAAGAGAGTCATGTGAGTGCACAAGGCTTATACTGTTTTTATTTCTTTTATTTTTAGTTATGGCTTTATGCCTCATCGATATTGAGGTTATTAGAGGTGGGATGGGCCTAGGAACAAGGAACAGGAATGAAACTGGCCATGGCCATTTTAAAGGAAGCATCCCAGCATTTGCCTGGAGTGATTTGAAGAAGCCATGGTTTATACTGGTGGTGAGGTATGGAAAGACATTGGTGGAAGTATTAGGAGAGGTGCTTGGAAGGGTAAAGGTGACAATGACCACAAGCTGGCACTCAATTTCAGGGATAAGGGTGAGAGAAGAATTTCTTTACTAGTGGCTGGAATAAATTACAAACAGAGATCATGAATAATTTACTATAAGCACTGAAATGATTTAAAGTTGAAATATTTGGAGGACATAAGTAGGCAAATACAGGAAAGGAGAAAAATGGGTCTGTAGGGAAATTGCCACCAGAGCATGCGCTCCATCAAAATTAAATTAAATGATAGTCTTTTGCATATGGAAGATCTGTGTGGTAGTTTGCAAGAATTCAAATGTATGTATTTGTACCCAAGATGTTATTGACATTGGCTTGTCTGCTGAAGCATGTGTGTGTGTGTGTGTGTGTGGATGTGGAAGGAGGGAGGTGGCCAGTGGAAAGGATTTTGTAATAAACAATACACATATCAAGGAAGAAATGGGGAGAAATATGTAAAAAAAAAAAGAGTTTTGTTAGTTGACTCAAGACTCAAGACCAGGAGAAAATTGGATGAAAAATTGGGGCTACAGTTAATTTTTAGAGGAGCAGGATGGGAGTATTTGTGTGAAGAGTAGCATGAGAGATTTGGTTTTTTACAAGATTAGGAGGGTACCTGCATGAAATGAGGGCTTGTGAATGGTTTTGGTAGTGCCTGGATAGTGTTTCTTCATTGGAATACATACATCTTCCATCAGTAGCAAGACTATAAGGAAAGGAAGGTTTTGGTGTGGAAGAGATGACAACTATTGAAATGTCAACATCATCTAAGGTGATGAGTGTCAGACTAAATCCAGGTTGTGGTATGACAGAGTCATCCCCAATGAATATTAATAAGTAATTATAATTAATATTCAGATTTTTTATATTTGTTTATTTAAATTGTAAATTGTAGGGTTAATTCATACGTAAATAATTATGTATCAAGCCTGGGCAGCCAAATTTATTATTATATAATTTAATTCTGCACTGTTAAGAAAATATTAAATATGGAAAAGGGTTGGGACCACAGTTTTGAGCATAAGGATAGCTGGACAATGCTAAATGCCGGCGACATTCTGGCGCCCTCATCCACAAAGGGAATGGCAGCGAAGGGCGGGCAGAAACAGTTACCTGGCAAGGACGTTGGCCCCGACTCCCCTTTGAGGAGGGGCAAGGTCAGTCAAAATGTGTGCGAAACCAGTGACGAATGCTAGCTACGGCACAAAATACATGATTGTGGGATACATCGATTCACCAATCATGTATGGCTACAGGGTTCACATTTGTTAATCCAAGGCTTCTGTTCAATGTACGGAGAGAGGGACTTGCTGTTCCGATGAGCAGATGTGTCACCCAACACTCTCCTAGCTGTTGGTCAATGACTGCATCTAGATGCATTCTGGCTCAGATGTGGCCAGAAACTGAGCGTTTCACCTGCTAGTGGCAATCAGCAGATGTGATAGCGCAGATGGGTCCGCATACTGGCATTCAACAGTGACACAGAGCGTGTCACACCTCGTCGAGCAGATGTAACAATGGTAAAGTACCAACGCAAAGGTCCATGGTTCCATAGGATTTTAACGAGGCTTGCTAACCCATAAATGGCTTCTGAGATAAGACTCTGCTCTCATCACAACAATTACTGAGCTAACCAATTTTCCATATTCATAACTCCAAATTTTAAGCATCTTGCTCATTATATTTAATTCAAATGATGCTTTTCACTTTAAATGGTGCCCCTGGGATTGTTTTGTAAATGTTAACTTTAATTTGTTGGCCTGCGATGCCACATTAATGTATGTTGAGTTTGCAAAAATTTTTGAGTTATTTTAAATCAGTTTATGTTTGCATTTATCCGGTAAATTGTAAACTCTGGGTATTGCTTGCTTATTTTCTTTGGATATTGTGTTTAACGTAACGTTAAATATGCCCGGCCTTGTATCAGCCAGAAGACCAAATAAATTTAATATTATTTTGTGTAACTTAAATTCTTGCGGCAATCAAGGTTCTAGTTCACCAATTAACAAATCAGTAAATTAATATTAATATTCACAATAATAAAAGTATAGGACGTGATGGTGGTACTCTTCCCCCCCCCCCTCCCTCACTCATAGAGCCTTATAAGGTGAAGATGACAGAGTGGCTATTGTCATTACTTTTGTTATGTTCTGTCACTTCCAGAAATAATGTTTCTCCATTCTTATCCATTCAATATGTTTTCCCAAACTATCACTGCCCCTGTCACCCTTTCAATTTCCACCACTCCATTCACTAGGTGATCAGTGATGAGTGCACATCTGCTACCCTCACCATGTGTTTTATCTACTCACATCATTAAGATTTTTCATCCAAAATGTTGTAATATATGTTAATCTCTACCTTGATGATAAATTTTGGGTTTGCTCTTCCTGTCCTTCCTAACTTTAACCTACTTCTTTGGTGTTTCTGATTTCTCCAACCATGTATTTGTCACCTGTAACTCCATGGTTATCTGTAGTAAAAGCAGCATGATATAACAGGATGTAGTTGATTCAGGTCTTCCACTGCTTTCACAGACCACAGTTAAACTGGGCCTCAATGTGGTTGAACCCCATCATGGATAATACTAGAGTCAGACATAATTTTGTCCATGCAGGTTATGACAGTGGACATGTTTGATCAGTATGGTGTGGGGAAGAGGTTTTGACCGAGTTGTTAGTTACACCTGTAATGAGGTTAGGACTTGATCTTCATTAAATGGTGGGCCACTCGTTAGGCAATAGTAACAGATACCAAGTGGACCAGATCACACAAATGAGAAGGGAATAACTATTAAAAGTGAATATATTCAGGAAGCTAATGGTACAGGGAATGGGATAGGTGATGTAAGCAAGGTTAACTGTAAGGATAAGATCATACCAAAGACAGACATGAAACTATTACCAGTGATGTGTTGGAGTACAATAAACATAGTTGTTGATTTTGATGACTTAGTTAATTTGCATAACTGAGCAGTGGAGGCAATGGTTTAGTCTTGGTTAAAACAAGAAATGGTAGACATTGAATGCTGTGCAGAGGGTTGAAGAGTGTATAATAGGGGGAGAGTAGGTTTTTATACAACTTAATGATGATTATTACAATTTCCTAAATGTGAGTTAAATGGGAGATACAAAAGAAACGATACAATTATTGGTTGCTTACCTACTGGGGGTATGAATGAGAAAGATGAAGCCCTCGGGATTAAAGTAAATACATATTCAGAGTTCACAGGAGGAAGTATGATGGTTATATAATCTTCAGTATATCAGGTGTAGACTTTGGAGCAAACAGGATTAATAATAAGACAGAAAATATTTTAAGGCGATTATGTGAGGAAGGAAGACTTAACAAATGAAGAAGAACAAATCATAAGGGTGCAAAACAGAATTTATAGAGACCAGACTACTACAGAGATTCTGTGAACATGTATAATCTATGTCATGATCACTCACCAATGTCAGCTGCATGCAATGCAGTGTCACTTTTTTGTATTGTTGAACAACCTCAGCATTCACTTGAATGATTACATAAAACTTAAAATTTATAGTATCAACAATCAGAATGCTTGGTCTGAGATCTGAAGTGGCATCCCTGGTATGTTGTGCATCCCAATGTCCAGTATGGTAGCATTTCAACATGCACAGCCAAACTGCTACGTAGTGTATAACTAATAAAGCTTGAAATAAATTGCAGGATCTCAGGTTATATGATTCTCCAGTGGCGGATCCAGCAGGGGGGCTAGGGGGCTCAAGTCCCCACCCAAAAGTATTTAGGTCCACCCCCGACATCAGCAATTTTTGAGATTTGGAGACCTTTTTTTTTTTTTTTCTTTTTAGCCTCCCAAACCAAATCCACTAAAGCCTCCCCAAACCAAAATCTGCTCAAGTCCCCCTCTCCCAAACCAAAATCCTGGATCTGCCACTGTCATTCTCCTATGTAAATTAGAACACTATGGAGTTAGTAATAGGCCAGAATTTTGTTTTAAATTGTATTTACAAAATAGAAATCAATGTATATGCTTTTAAGCTATTAATACAGGAAGAGTTATAAACTCAGACTGGCAAACAGTTAATTGTCGTTTACCTAAGGGATCAATATTTGGCCTCCTGCTTTTCTTAATTTACATTAATGATGAACACATATAATATGTGATAATTGTAAAGTTTTCATTTGTGCTTAACAATTTACCTTAAACTGTGAAAGCATTTAAATTAAAATTGCTTACCTACAGTACATAACTTGCCACCAATGCATAAACTGAATCACAATTAATAACATGCTCTCACCAGTCATTTGCTTTTAGAAATTTAAATGGCCTGTAACATAGGAGTGTCACAGTCAGTGTTAGGAAGGGAGGGCGGTGGCAAGTGGGGCATAGTATCCCAGACCACGGGCCCAGGTGCAAACTAAACAGAAAGCAAACATTAAAAAAAAACTATAAATATGCATTTTTTGCATTAAAATTTTCTGACTTCATAAAAAATCCAAAGTTTATAGTAAAAAAATTGTGGGAGGGAGAAGGGGAGGGTCTAATAATGCTTACCTGGGGTCCAAGAGTCCTAGCAAAAGTCATGGTCAAAGTTATTGCTTATGGTTCTCCAATTGATTGCAACTTGGTTGTCATAAATTTACATTTGGATCTATAACTGCCTATCTTCTTTCCTTGATGAAATACAACTACCACTTTCTACAGTACACAAGTGTGAAAAGGCTTATCAAGTTTCCTTGAGATTCCTAAAGTACAAATTGTAATATTCATGAGATATTACTGCAGGGTGTAGTTACATGATAATATTAGGTCCTGATACTATTGAAAAATGTAAAGACATAACCATATCACCCCAAAACAAACCCACAAATACTACATTGCACTGAAAAGATAAAAGCCTCTCTTCAGACAAAACATACTCTGAGCTTCAATTGGTCCAACCCCACTGTTGATAACTTTTCATATACTGATAACTTAATACCTTCTACCATATAAAATCAATCAATATTACATTTTCTCTACCTGTTTTTTTATGCCAAATGGCACCTTCCACACGGCCTATGTATCTGTGGCAGGTAAAAACGTTTTAGTCACCATTTTCAATATGGCACCAACATTTCATAACCTGTAACATATAACAACTGCTATTTTAAACAAATTTTCTGTTTGTTCCAGTCATTGCAGGTCAACAACTACATTGTGCCAGAGAATAACAATGATAGTTCTATTTTTCTATACATTTTCCCCAATTTTTTGATTCATCAATAATGTCCTACATACATAGATTATAAATTCCTGCAGCCTTTTTGTTAAATAAACTTCATTCCCTAAAAAGTCATCCTTTATATTTCTTGTTGTTCTGTTCAAAGATTGCATCAATATGCTGATATTATTCTTCACTGAGTTGATGGTAATTTTAGTTCTTCCTTGTTGAAATATGGATAAATTAGGTTGTTATCTATGGTCTACATCTACATCTATACTCTGCAAATCACAAATACTGTTGGTGGCAGAGGGTGCTAAGCACCAATCCTAATTCTGTGCATTCCAATCCCGAACAGAACGAGGAAAGAAGGAATACATAAATGAATCAGTATGGCATCTTAATTCTCAAATCTTATCCCTCCTGTCATTGCGACCTAAATAGGTTGGTGGAAGAAGTATTTCATTGCACTCGTAAATTAAAGATTTTCGCATATTCTCCAACAAATTCAAAAGAAAACGACGTTGTCTGCCCGACAAACAATCCCAGCCCAACCCAGGTATCAGCTCTGTGACACTTACGTAAGGACTGTAACTAGCAGTCACGAATCGAGCGGCTCTCCTCTGTACTTTCTCTAATGTGTCAATCAATCCCTTGCGATACAGATCCCAAATTCCACAACAGTATTCCAAATGTGGACGCACTAGTGTTTTGTACGCTATTTCCTTTGGATGAGCATTACAACTTCTCAAAATACGACCTATGAATCTTAGTTTAGAAATAGTTTTGCCTACAACGGAAGTTATGTGCAAGTCCCATTTCATGTTGCTTTGTAGTGTTACGCCTAGATACTTCAGGGAAACCACAGTGTCAACAACTGAATTGTTAACTTTGTTCTCATGAGCAAACGGGGTCTTTTTATTACTTATTTTCATTGCCTTGCACTTTTTGCAGTTAAGTGTAAGCTGCCATTTACGGCACCATTCCGAAATAACGTCCATATCGCACTGAATTTCTAAGCAATCGTCGGAGCACCTCACTTCCCTATAAATAAGTGCATCATCAACAAAAAATCGCATCTTGCAATTAACGTTGTCACCGAGATCGTTTATAAAAATTAAGAAAAGAAGTGGTTCTATTACACTTCCTTGATTAACGCCCGAAGTAACATCTAGCTTAGAAGAGGCTTCCCCGTCACATACTGTGACCGACCAGTTAGAAAATCGCGTATTCATTCGTAAATCTGTTATACCGTACGCTCGAATCTTCGCTAAAAGTCGGTTGTGTGGTACAGAGTCAAAAGCCCAGTTGCGTTTCACACGATCGGTTCTTCCGAAATCTGTGTTGGTTTGCTGTAAGTAACTCGTTTTCATCTAGAAACTTCATAACGTTAGAGCATATGACATGCTCCAGAATTCTACTGCAAACAGATGTTAGAGATATGGGTTGATAATTCCTAGGATCTTTCCAATCTCCTTTCTTGAAAACGGGAATCACCTGCGTTATTTTCCAGTCAGAAGGTACTTTTCTTTCTTCTAAAGATTTACGAAATATATCTGACAGAAATGCTTCTATTTCTTCCGCGTATTCCGAAAATACTCTTACTGGTATACCATCGGGACACGGCGCTTTCCTCCACTTCAGGATCTTTGATTGCTTTATGATTCCTACACATCAATTTGTACTGGATCCATCTTAAATTCTACACGCCGTGGAGAAACGGGAATGTTTTCCATGTTTTCGTCAGTGAAGGAATTTTTAAATTCGATGTTAAATACGGTAGCCTTGTCGCGGCTGTCATCAACTTACCGACCGTCTTGTAGTAGAACTGGCATATTGTTATCGCAACCACTTATTTTTTTTGCATACGACCAAAATCCCCTGGATGTCTGTGTTTCAAATCATATGTTAGCTTTCCATCTGCCAACAACTAGTGTGCTATTTGATCTGGTATTACCTCAGTATGGAAGGTTGCCAGGGCCCTATTTAGGCTCTCTGGGTCTCTAGGCTATACAGGTGGTGCAACCTTGAGAGCCAGGGTTGTGGTACGGGTCCCCCTTTGTGGTGCGGCCCCTAGGCTATAGCCTATGTAGCCTATGATTAATGCGGCCCTGAAGGTTGCAGTGTTGTTATCATTATTTAATTTAATTTAATTGCAATGGAGCACAAGCTCCGGTGGCAATTTCCCCCTATCCTGCATCCACCTACATTTGCCCTCTACAAATTTTATCTTTAAATTCTTTCAACGTTTTCGGTCAATTATTCATCATTTCTCTTGGTAACTCATTCCAATCCCTTACATCCTTACCTAAAAAAGAGAATCTTCCCACACCCTTTGTGAGGAACAAGCTCTACCTTAGGGGTTAGGTAAACACCTTGTCTCAGCTATAACCGTGCGTAGCCTAGGATGTTACAGTTCTGACTTAAAAATCGTGACCTGGCAGCCACATAGCTTATTGAACCAAACGTTATGGAAAGGTATGAGCAACAATATCGTCAGAAACTTATCAGTTATCTGATACAATACGTGGGAACTATCGGAAAATTTAGTTCCCAGGCTCACGCAGTGGTAGATAGCATAAATACCCCCTCCAGAACCTTGCCTCCCCCCAGTCTAGTTGTGCAGATATCTAGTTTGGGCTCGTGGCGCGGCAAAGTACAAACTTTAGCGGAAACGGTTGATTTTTGCAATCATAGGTGAAAGTCACTTTAAATACCTCATGTAGGTAAGTAGCTGTGGGGGCGTGAGGTTGGTCTAGCTCGAATGGTTGGTCGGATCTGAAAGATGTTCTTCTGAAAAATTTGTTTGATCGCCTGGCAGTTTTCAGACTTTGTAAAATTTTGAAGAATATAGTTATCTAACGAGAATGAACTAGTGAACCTTATTTGAACTTATACCTTTCCGTAGCTTTAGGTTAAATAAGCTATGTGGTGGCCAGGACATGATTTTTAAGTCAGAACTGTAACATCCTAGGCTACGCACGGTTATAGCTGAGACAAGGTGTTTCCTAACCCCCAAAGTAGAGCTTGTTCCTCACATACCGACCAGGTGGGGATAAAATTCACTCAGAATTTGCTGTCCATTCGAGTCTGCCGCACATTTCTTCAAGATCTGGCACCTACTTTCAACGAGATTTTCAACCGAGTCTGCAGCTTCACGACAACGACGGCAACATCTTTGCCGCGAAATCCGCTGCTACGAGATCCAGGGCCACAGCCATCTACTACAACATCGATAGCGGGGTCCTTCAGCATCTTCCGAGCACTGTTGACGTTCCTTCATGTCACCTGCAATTATAACAGAAAAAACACACAAATCTCTTTTTACAAAACCACAACCGCGAACTCGATAACAGTTTAGTTGTGCAGTACCAGCTATGTAGAACGGTATCTAGTTTGGACACTCAGAGTTTAAATACGAGTATGTTTAAAGTGATTTGCCGGTAAAGAATTTTGTCACGTAATTTTCCACTCTAAAATCGAAATATTCAGTCATTAGAAAACAGTTAAGAAGTGAGTTAATAGATAGAAAGGAGCGTAATTTTGGTTGAAACAACATATTAAAATTATGGAAAGTTTCATGGATTTTAATGATCGATTTTTAAATATAATGTGGTATAGCAAGACATGTGCTTCATAAATTTTTTTAATATTTCACTCTTATTCCGGAATTCATAAAAAGAATTTATGTTCAGAGTAAAGTTTATATAAATATAAAGATTTTTGAGCAAGTCTTATTTCAAAATATTAAAGCATTTAATTGTTAGAGTGGAAAATTACGTGACAAAATTCTTTACGGGCAAATCACTTTTAAACATATTTAAACTCTAATTAAGATCTTCTAGTACCAAACTTTATCATCTTCTGGCTATTTATTTACCTAAACATCTTTTGAACTAAAGAAATATACTGATTTAGCGAAGTTATGTGAAAGTCAAATATTACATGTCCAAATCTGAGGTTGTTTCTCAACAGCTGTTTAAATGAATTTAACTCTTGATTTTACAGTTCATACTTGAATTAATGCTTATGTAGGACATATTACTTGAAATTCTTACCAAAATTAACTGTAAAAATGGCTTTAAAATGGTGGTACCATACACTTCAATTGAACCCGCTATCTTGGAAACTAATTTCGTATAACGAAATTCTAAGATGTGTTACACCATGTGCCTGAAATCGAGTGCCAGCTTGTGGTCATGGTCATCTTTTCCCTGCCATGCATTACTTTTCATACCTACACCAATATCTTTCCATGCCTCATCGCCAGTATACGCCCTGTACACTCCCATGACCCTCCTCATCCTCCTCCTGTCTTGCAATGAATCCCATTCCAGCTCCTTTATCATATCCTTCACTGATTGCATTCTGCGATAATTTCCAGAAACAAATATAGCAGCCCTTTTTTGCACCCTCCTAAACTCCTGTATTTGATACGTAAAATGAGGGTCCCATATTATTCAAGATATTGCAGAGGCAATCTGTGATTCTTTCATCTTATGAGCTCTTCAATATCTCTTTTTCATTTGGTGTGCAATATGTTCACTTGCAAAAAGTTACCCTGTCACTAATACTGCTCCAACTTGGGATCATATATTTGATGCCGTTTGTTCAGTTTGGTCTGCTAGGTTTTTCAGTTTTGATGTTTCTTTTAAACTTCAGGATTTATATTACAAATTTTTATTGGCTTTAGCGTGAAAGAAAGCTGAATGTTGAATCTAAACTTCATATATACTGGCTTGTAGGAGGCAATCAGGCCCGCCGTAAGCGGGCGTGCAAAGCGTGTACCGCACGAGGGCGGCACATCGAGGGGGGCGGCAAATCGAATGTTCGACAGTCGCCGTCCGCGATAGTTGCCACTCCATTGTTGCAGCGACGAGATTTACAGTGCCGGGCGGCAAATAACAATGTTGGAAGGGGCGGCAATCTCACTTTTTTTTTGACTCGGTTCGAAAATTTCCTGGACCCACCACTGGCTGTAGTTGGACAGGGGGCGGCATAATCGGTATTGCACACGGGCGTTCAAACAGCTAGTGGCGGGCCTGGAGACAATCCAGTGAATGGGTTTTGCATATATTGTTAGACAGTATTAACAAGTCTTGCTTAATTATCACTTGTTTGCTATTTCATTTTTCAGAGATTTTGGTACATTTTGTTTCCTTGGCGTCTCTGATTCTTTGGACAAGTTTCTTGTATCACAAGACTGCTACAATTTTTAGTTCAAAGATGTCAAAAACTATTATTTATTTCTCAAATTGGATTATTTCAACAGTAATTAAGATTAGAATTGGATCAACTTCGATAAACAGTACTTTAGGATTTAATTTTATGTTCAAGCGAAAAACGAACTACCGTACCATTGATGTTTATCTTAATATTGATAGTGTAGCACTAGATCTGTCTAAGGCGTTTGACAGAGTAAGCCATAAAATGGTAGTAAATAAGGTAAAAACCATTGGAGTGGATAAGAAAGTCATTTGCTGGGTAGAAGAATTTTTAAAAGGTAGAAAACAGAGTGTTAGGGTAGGAAATGTAGTATCAAAAGAAGTGGAAGTAAAAAAGGGTGTGCCACAGGGTAGCGTATTGGGACCATTGCTATTCATTATTCTAATGAATAATTGTGTTGATTATTTACGAAATTAGATTGTTTGCAGATGACATAATGCTGTATAAAAGAATCAAAACGATAGAGGATTGTAAACAGTTGCAGGGTGATCTGGACAGGATATCTAATTGGGTTGGTAAACATGGAATGAAGATAAATGCAAAGAAGAGTCAGCTTATTAGACACACAAATAAAAAACAAAAGGTTAATTATGAATATAAGGTGGGGAAAGAATTGCTTGCTGAAGACTTGAAATGTAAATATCTTGGAATTACTTTTGATAACAAACTTAACTGGGCAGGACACATAGGACAGGTGGTAGGAAAAGGTTTCAAAGTTCTGCACTTGTTGGAGAGAGTGATGAGGGGATGTACGAGAGAAGTCAAGGAATCGGGTTACAAAACTTTGGTCAGACCATTGCTCGAATATGGTAGTGTAGTATGGGACCCTCATTTTATGTATCAAATACAGGAGTTGGAGAGGGTGCAAAGAAGGGCTGCTAGATTTGTTTCTGGAAATTATCGCAGAATGCAATCAGTGACAGATATGATAAAGGAGCTGGAATGGAATTCATTGCAAGACAGGAGGAGGATGAGGAGGGTCATTGGAGTGTACAGGGCATATACTGGCGATGAGGCATGGAAAGATATTGCAATAGGTATGAAAAGTAGTGCATGGAAGGGAAAAGATGACCATGACCACAAGCTGGCACTCGATTTCAGTCACAAGGGTGTGGGAAGATTCTCTTTTTTAGGTAAGGGTGTCAGGGATTGGAATGAGTTACCAAGAGAAATGATGAATAATTTACCGAAAACTTTGAAAGAATTTAAAGATAAAATTTGTAGGGGGCAAATGTAGGTAGGTGCAGGATAGGGGGAAGATGGGTGTGTAGGGAAATTGCCACCGGAGCCTGTGCTCCATTGCAATCAAATTAAATTAAATTAATTAAATTATATATCTGTCAGTGTTCTGCTCATAAAAAACATATTGTTTTCATAATTGAAAAAAAGGCAAAAGAGAATCACAACAAAGAAATTGTTAGTTTCCATCATTCAGAACATAGAAGCTGATTGAGAAACTAGTTTAAGAGAAGTAGGCCTACATTTATTTCAACTGGTGTTCTGAGAATCAAGACGGTGGAATTTGTGAGTTAGGGTTCTTACTGTAAAAATGAAGAAGTCTTGCTACGTGTACGACGACTATGTAACAACCTAATGTTTTTGCCATGGAAGACGGCAAATTTGTTACTGGGAAAAACGTTACAGAAAGCACAAATGTTTAATTGAATACAGGCATGTGTGTGGGCACCATACGCTAACCTGCCGCGACAGGAGCACTCAATGTGATCAGTGAAGCCCGACGAAGCCGTCAACTTCTTTCAGGCAGTCATATTTCTTCCCCCTCACGTTAATTAACTGCTAATAGTGTTGCTGCTGCCCCTGTGCGCTATGTCAGCGAGCTATTTCCGAAATAAACAATGGGCCGGATCTGGAGTTATAAGAAACCAATTTATCAAGCTAAAGCTTGGATGAGTTCACACATTAATTTAAAATAACGACCTTTCTGTTTTGTTTGGTAAGAAGTTTTTGGTAGTTCAGAATGGGACCGTCGGAACGTATTACCTTCCATTTTTTATGTTCTGTGTACCACATGACACGCGGAGTACATTTATTACTTTTCTGCAAATCAGACGTAGTTGTATAATCAAAATTAGTTTCTATGGCACCTCGAGAACCGTTAAATCTAATTTCTTTTTAACGAGATAGTAGGTAGAGCGTTTTAAATCCACCGGACTATCGAGGCAGGTCTGTGTCAAGAAGCAAGTCACACAGGTTACAGGAGCCGCACGAACCGCCATGACATTTGTTTTTGAAACATTTATCCAGTTTGAAATTTGTGCTTACGAAATCTGAAATAGACAAACTGTGTTTTCTCTGACTTTGGGTTTGATGATTCGTATTAATTGAGCTCATAATTAGCTAGGCCAATTAGTAGAGGAGAAGGTGGTAATATGGCCCCTGCATATTATATGGCTCCCCCTCCCAATTTTAATAACAATGTTTTGAAATCTAGTGGAGTACGCTGAAACTAGTCCACCAGTATACCAACTGGCAGTTGGGAACGCTGGAAGTAATTCGGCGTAGTCGCTGAGTAGTTGTGAGGTGAATTGTGTTTTTATGATTTTCAAAACTTTGAAAGGTATGTAAATTTCTTGATTTTAACGTACCATGACTGATAAATATTTAGTTCTAGGTACCATGCATATGATTTAGAGCCTATTGCCAACAGTTTAACACAGACTAGAAAGTTCGGGGGATTTCAGTTTTTATCCTACAACTACCTTCTTCTAATATATTCATGTCTGCAATATGGCCCCCTTAGGTGATGGTAATATGGACTCCAGGGTCCATATTACAAGCAGTTTCAATATTTGTGGTTAATTTATTTTTCTGATGCCTAGAGCCATCTTGACACCAAAACTGATCGGTAGAAGGCAATTATGGGACAAGGAAAAAGAAATTGGTGTCAAAAAGACTTCGAAACATTTTGAAGTGTCGAAGACAACCTTGCGAAGATATGTAAAAGAAGCTAGTACATTTCAGGGAGCTGAGGTCACCACAAAGAAACTAGGAAGAAAACCAGCTCTACCTGAAGCACTAGAAATTGAAGTAGTAGGGTACTTGCAGTATATGGAAGCAAAATATTACGGTTTCACTCGCTTGGATGTTTGCCGAATGGCTTACAACTGGCAGTTATAAATGGCATTAAAACAAACTCTAGAAATGAAGTTGCTGACAGGGCTTGGCTAGACCATTTCGTTAGACGAGATGTCAATCCGAAAACCAAATGGATTATCATATGCTCGTGCGAAAGGTTTTACTCCCGTATTTGCAGTATAGTTCAGACCAAGATATCACAGGTAATTGCCAGTAAAGGTAAGCATCAAATATATTCTCTGACTTCGGCAGAACGTGGATCTTTGATAACAGTCATCTGTTCAATGAGTGCAGGAGGATCTTCTGTCCCTCCGATGTTGATTTTCCTGAGAACAAACATGTCGATTCTCCCTATAAAAGGAGCCCCTCCTGGGTCTATTGGAAGAGCTCACCCATCTGGATGGGTTCAAGCAAATTGGTTGGCTCATTTTGTTGATAAAACTAAGCCAATGGAGACCTCGCCCATACTACTTATCCTTGACGGCCAGTTTTCTCACACAAGAAACATCGAAGTGACACAATTAGTGAGGAAGAATTACATCACGATTTTGTGCTTACCATCCCACAAACTGCATAAATTGCAACCGTTAGACCGAACTTTCATGGGAGCCCTGAAGACCCATTACAGCGAAAACATCAGAAAAAAGACCTGTTGGACCTTACGATATAGCGTCCCTTCGTGGAAAGGTGTGCCTATGATGTACGATAGGATTAAACGCTGTGAATGGATTCTGGGTCATGGGTGTGGGAAATCAAAGTAGATCAACCCTAAACACCAACCCCCAGATGACAGCAGTGACGATGATGATGCTGGGATGCAGTGAATATCTTTTTGACACCCCAATTGGAAAGCCTCAACCAAATGAAGTAGGTGCAAAATGTCTTTTTTTTCTGTTAACTTCTCCAATAACATCCGCGGGGAATTATGAGCCCAGTGCCTAAGGTGTTCTCTTATGACTTATAACAAATGTGCATGGGCAGAGAAGAAGGTGTATGTCTCCGATTTCTGTGGTTAATTTTTTCCATATTGTGATCTATATTTCATTTTTTATATCTCCTTATATCTACTTATATTTACTTATGTATAATGAACATGGTTTTTTTGTCACAAAGCAGTTGTAATAATTTATTATCCAATATTTCCTTACATTGATAAGAGGGTCCATATTACAAACACTATGGGAGCCATATTAACTGCACATCCCTGTTTTCTGAAGAATGTGTCGACTTTTGAAAATCGAATTTTTAAAAATATAAAATGAGGTTTTAAACGTCTCAACCTATTATAATGTGTTCAGTAACTAATAGCAGATTGGAACTGTGCTAATCACCCCTATTTTTGATTAATAATATTCTTTTTATAATAAAAAACAAAATGGGGGTCCATATTACCACCTTCTCCTATACTGATAGCGAGGGGGAGAAAAAGAATCTGTCACCATCTTTATTAGTGAACTAATCGTTTGAAGTAACTAGAAGAAAAGAGTATCGCTGTTCGCTGTCTAGGGGAATTTTTTGCAGTGGAATACGACCATGTAACTCTTTTTTGCCTCTTTTATAAGTGGTATTAACTACTTTCTGCACATAATCAGTCCTTTAATTACTTAAGTGAGTGAATAAACATTTTTGTATAAGCAGGACAACGAATCACTTCAAGCCGTTTTAACTTTTCTAATAAGGACACACGCGCAAGCACTTGTGACCATAATCCTAATTTAGAGCAGGAATCAGCATGATTTGCAAACAAAGGTTAATGGAATTTCTCAACATCTGCTGTAGGAAAAACGTTTATATTGCCATAACGTTAGGATCTTCAGATTGCTTCTTTTTTTCCCCCTTTCTTTATTTTGCTGTCCCAAGTCTCTCAACTGGTTTAGTGCAGAATGCAATTCCCCATATATTGCTGTCTTGTACTAACCTCTTCATCTCAAACATACTCCTCTTACGTCTTCAATTGACTACTTAACCTTGGTCTTCACTCTGCAGTTCTTTCCTTCGATTGTTCCCTCTACTAACAAATTAGCCAATCCCGCATGTCTTAAAATGTAAACCCCCATCTTGTCTCTTCTTTCCGTAAGACTCTTCCACAACCTTCTCTCCTCTCTCATAATCTCCAAAACACATTCATTTCATACTTCATATGTGCACTTAATTTTCAACGTCCTTCTATAGCACCACATTTCAAATGCTTCAGTTTCCTAAAGTGCTGTGTTCCACACATAGAGTTTTAAAATTTCTTTCTGAGTCCTAGAGCAATATTTGTAACTACAGTAGTTGTCTTTTTCTAGAAGGCTTTTTTCGCCAGTGTTGTTCTGCTTAGATTGCTGTAAATCATAAAGTCGCGGAAGAAAGGGGAGAATTTATATTATGACGCGTCCTCTGAGAAAAGGGAGTACTGATGAACTTAATTAAAAATGTAAGTTATTTCGAAAAAAATATTGTTTGGCCAAAAGTAGCGATTGATTCACTGCCAAAAATCAGACACAGTGGAGACAACTGAGCTGGTAAATGTGGCTTTTATGACATACTGGGAAAGTTTCTTACCTGCTGCGCATTCCACCAGTATGGCAGCCGCCTGTCTTTACCCGGTAATCCCATCGGGTATAGAAGATGAACAGTCCATCGTGAGATCCGAACTAAACAAGTGTTCTAGCGTATTTCATGTTCACAAAGTAAGCTTTGCCAGAGGTGAAGGGTGGGTTAAGATCCTTAAATATTCTAGCCGAGACCGGGATTTGAACCGGAGACCTTTCGATACCGAATCATACGCCTTATCCTCTGAGCATCAGACTCCTCTTCCGGGCATTAACATCTGTTGCAGTATGATGCTGTATTACTTCCTCGTTACATTCAGTACCGGATTAGCCACGTAGCAGGAGTTACTACGGGCCCCGCGCCTTCTAGGGGATCCGGAGCCCCACCCTAGTTACACTTTGATTATTTCCTAAGACAGTAATAACGTCGCAAGGAGAATAAAAATCAGTGAACATAAGTTCTGATTTTTTCTGAGCATTCATTAGAGAATTGCAAAAACTCAGCATGCGATCGCAATAGTAAAAAATTGGTTAATATTGTTTTTTAATGTTTATTTTATTAGAAGAAATAATTTTATAAAAATAATCAGTTGAACGAAATACCTTTAGTTAATGTTTGTTCCGGTGTGAATGCGATAGCTAACGGATTGAGACGAGCGGCGCGGCGCGGCGCGGCGGGCGGCCAGATGGCGGGGGTGTGCGCGGAAGTCGTAACTCCGTTTTTTGTGGGGTCACGTGCCGTGACGTCTGGCGCGTGGCCCGTGTCCCTCCACCATATATCGTGGTCCCGCCCCCGCTGCGATGAAAGCTATATGGAGACCCACATGGCGCCTGATTGGCTCATTAGCGGAACTCGACTGTGAAATGACTGAGTGAACAGCTAGGCCACTTAGCAGCTGGCGGAGACTTCGGCTTTACAACCAAGCCGCGGATAGAAAGGCTAACGCAATCACTCCTGGTGCCGGGTGACACTTCACCAAAAGTCTACCCTCCCAAAATGAAAGATACTGGCTCAACCAACAGCAATAAACACAAACGCTTGACATATCTATCAACAAAAGGATTTGATCTTAATGGAAGAATAGGCCTTGGGATTGACGGTGCGATGTATGGGTTGCTTGTTTCACTCACTTATAGGATATGGCCGTTTTTAATTAAATTTTGAGTCCATGTATGTCGAAACCATAATAAGAGATAATCTGTTATAAATGACTGGAGAGTCAATAACACGTTATAACTAACTGGGCATCCTCAGTCATTAAACATAATTTTTTACAGAGTATATTCCTAATAAACACGAAACTCGTACAATACGAAATAAAAACGATGGTGCCAGAAAACTGGTGCTGTTGAGAGCAGCTCTTTCAACGATATAGCTACTTGCAATGGCTACGCAGCTGTTATGCACTTACAGAATTTTTAAAAAAATATTTTTACAATGATGGTATTTGAACGTTGCACTGGATTAGCAATGTAGAAAATGTTTTCATCATTCTGGACTTGGGCAGCAATGTCGGACAAATGATCGTGCACGATTCCAACCCCAGACTGTGCGCCAAAGTCCTGGTTTCAATCCGAAACCTTTCCGTCGTGTGTACAATGTGAGAGTATAATACTCCGTTGATGGTTTTTCCTTTTGGCAGAGACGTTAAATTATTCGGCCTTTCAGAAGAAAAGGCCTGAATGGACCGGCACTGGATTTCACAGCAATAGCTTACGTCCGGCCATTGGTACCCCACAATGCTGTTATAAGTACTATATTTACACAGTGCCATCCTATGATGCTTCGAGATATGTCTCATTTGAGTCGTCTCTCTGTGTCAAAAACACAATGCAATGAGTCCAATCACTGCCGCTTCTTATTACATGTAGCATTTCGTTCCTCTTGAAGGTTCAACTTTAAACATCTCTTCTAGGTATACTCGTCTGCAACCCCTTGATGCTTCCTTATGGTCGATATTAGTCGTTCATTGACCTCAAACAGCCATGCTGGCTAATTCCTTTTAAGTATCACAGTATTACACCGCATTACTGCCGCAACTCTGATTTACTTAAAGGCTCTGTACTCCTAACCGACCTATTCCACTTCGTGTAGGCAGATGTTCCTTATTATGATTTCTGTTTACTGCTCCAATATTTCATAAAAACATTTTTCACTGTTACGGCATCAGTTCTAACAAGGGATGTCATCGTAGTTAAACAGCGTTCCCAAACGCTATTTGCACCAGACAGATGTGTTCAGCAAGACATTTTTTGTCTATATTTTATTCGCTACTTTTCAAAAGTTTTACCCAATTCATCAGAGTTCGTATTTTTTACCTCAGTTCTGAGAGCTTTTCCTTTAGTTGCATCCTCAGTAATTTCCAGTATCTTTTCTTTGCCAGCTTTTGCAAAAATTTTACTATTTACTCCGTTTGTGGCTTCAAGAAGCTCTTGAGTGCCTAACAGTAGTCTGCAAACACTTGGCTGTACTGTGATAAGAAGAACGCTTCTTTCACAATAATATTTGTGGAAATTAACCATTGTGTATAGACTACAGCTATTATGTAGATACCGGCTACTGTCTTGGCTGTACACGCAGTTTAACCGAATCCATACAACACAAGTTTTATAGCATATTTCTCATGGCAAACACATGCCTTGCACGAGGTGAAAGTGAGCTAGTGATAAGAGCGTTCTTGTCACTTGCTGTCGACACTCGGCAGGATGGCTGTCACGTGTCGCCCCCGGCACGAGCCACGCTGGTCGTTGGCCGCGTGCGGACGGACAGACATACGGCACGGCGGCACGGAGCGGCGGTCGTCAGCCCGGCTTTATGCCGCGAACTGCCGATTCACTGCCCACGATGGAACCACAGAGCTGCTCTCTTTTTGAGTACCTCTCCGCCTGTCAGCTGCGAAGAATCAAAAAAGAAACCACGTCGCTAAAGACTGTTCAATCACCGCCTCATGCGCGAGGGGCCGTTTCGTGGTGCAGCTGAATCGATGACTATAACTTCACTTTTCGGTACTTGATGTTAGACATACCTCTTGTAGCGCCGTAAGTTTGAGAGGGGGTAAGCACACTGTTTGCCACACTGTTTCTTTTCAGCAGATCTTGTTATGCAATTTTTATAAATGAAAATTACATTATGTTGGATTTTCAGTACTATTTTTCTACCTGAAAATAAACTTCCACCGGTTTTTTTTTAAATCTTCATTCCGAGCTGCGAGCCACAAATGCTTCTTCATCAGAGGTGTAGCTACATTCTCAAATGTTTGCTTTCAGACGCATCCAAGGAAATTGTTAGGTTAAATGCTGCTGCACGGCACTTTTCTGCGATCAACCCGAAGATGAGCTTTCAGCTGCGTAGTGAGCATCTGAATGTGATGTATTTTGGTTATTTCTATTCAGAATGTGACACTTAATGCCTTTCACGAAATTTATTGAGAATTCGTAATAATCTCACAACTAATTAGGGCACACGCGAATTAATTATATCTGATAATCAGTTGACATTATAAATTAATATTAAAGTATCATCAATATAATTCAGAAGGACAGGTTTAACTGAAGCCCACGATTACAATCAAAGATGCAAAAGTACTTATTTGCCAATAACATTCGAAAAGTAAATTGAATTAATATTAATCGTTAAGAAAAACAAGTAATTCACAAATAATGATAGAAATGAGATGACAAATAATACAAAGATAGGAAAATGAAACTTAACAGTACGTAAAAACGTTAGATCAATTATTGAGAGCGTGAAATTTTATTGTTTGCGAAATACACTAGGTGATTATACGGTTTTACATTGCTTTTGATGATCCGTGGTTAATATTCGTCTTGTTTAAGGTGTAATAATTACTGCGAAACGCGGTGCTGCGGCACAATGAATCTTATCCGAAAGGCTACTCAGCACCAGCGCGATGGTCTGTCGCCAATGACAGGTCATTCAGTAGCTGTGTTTAAAGGTCCTTTCCTGCTCTCATCACAATTACAGTGTATCAGGTATTAGCCTGAACAGTGCTGTGCTGTGAAACAAATCCAGGATGCGAGTGTCTCCACAACCTCGTGTATCTTTCGAGCAAACCTCGGTTATCAGAACACCCGTGACGTCCGTACGTTCCACCGGTGGGTAGATCTGAAAAAGACCCTCCGCCAGTAGGTTTTCAGAGAAAGAAATTGTTCAAATATTAGTTGGGGTATCCACAGTGCATAAATGGCTGCCGCGTTTCTCCTCTCCACAAAAGTTTCATGAATTCCACAACTTTGCAAATTTTTCAAAGTCCCACTCGTCACTGTCAATAATTTGTCTTTTATGCCTTGATACTTCAAGCCACTATTCAAATATCCCTTTCTCGGCTGTCTACAAGTTTTCTCACGCTACATGGAAGGTACTTTTTTAGGTCCCGGGTAACCATTGCATTTGCGTTAAGTGGCATCCCATCTCGTCTCTCCTACCCTGGCCGTCGCTATGTCTTCATATCTCAAATCGAGGATCCACTCTTTGGTGCCTTTTGTCATCTTCTTGGTATATTTATTATTACTAAGTTATGCGTCTGACACGTGGAACACTACAAGTGTAACGATGATCACTGATTCTTCAACAAGAATTTTTTTATTCTGGCAGTGTTATAATACTATTTCCACTTGACAATCACAGAGACATGCGGGTGTCAGTATATAACATAGCAAGCCGTTAAAATGTTGAGATCGTTGAAACAGCTCCATATATTCAGATAGAAATATAATTTTACAAAGAATATTGGTAACATTAAGGGTGTAATTAATAATAGAGGTTGAAGTGTAATTAAGAAACCAGATGCCTATATAATTATCATGGAAAAGAGTAGTCGATAAGATAGCGATTAGTTGCTTAGATTCATACATTCAGAAAAACAGTATCTTCGGAAGAGAACTATTGTAGGTATAGATCGATAAAGCATCGTTATAAACGGTAGTAATGGAAAAAAACGTGCACTTTTGAGTGGAATAAAGATACAGTTCAGTTTAAGTTGAGAGTAGAGAAAAAGGAAGGAGTGAAACTGAAATGACTGAACTGTAAAATTTATGTGTTTGGAGTGATAGTTGCTGAAAAGAAAACTAAGTGATCGATCCTGCGTGAAAAGTGGTCCTCGCAATCTTTCTAATCGCAAGCTTGTCCGAGTATTTTTTAACACGGTCAAGATTGTTGTCGGTAGCGGAGGAACCGTTCAGAGAACATAAGACAAATAAATATAATTGAATGTCAAAACCTACAAAGTTTATTCTTGTATCAAGTCTGTAAGTTTTACAGTGGTAGCCATATTTGCTGGAAAACGAACGAGCAATCTCAAGTCTGCAGCAAACGAAAAAAAAAATAATAATAATAAAAAAAAAAATAAACTCAGATACCGAGAGTAAATATTTTATTTAGATTGGAATCATGTTATTAGCTATAACCACAAGCGACATTGTAAGAAGTAACACCAGTAAGCATTTGATTACGGTGACTGAGGATGTTCCCATTGCATTTTCTGTCATTCATTCTGAGAGTCGTAGTGATGACTCCACGGGTCGTCACACAGTGAGTTTGTCATCAAGAAAATTCAACTTACTTTCATTACTTGTCCAAATTTAACACAATTGCGCATAAATAGTGCCACCGACAGTTTTAACTTAATTGCAGTTCTAATAATTTATTTATCATTAGAGGTTCTTTAATTAAATGCTTTACGGTATATATACAAAAAAGAAAGGTAACGGGAACTAAGTACAAACATGAAAGTCTTTTGAACAAAAAATTCTGCACACTATAAATAAATGCATAAAAACATCCCGACATTTCAATGACGGAAAGGGAGATGCAGCCAGTTGCGAATTCTTTCTTCTTCTTCTGGTCCCTATCCGTTCCGGATGTCGGCAACCATCTTGGCTGTCTCGTCTCCGCTGGCTGATGCTCGGAATAGCTTCGTAGTTGTCTTGGAGGTCCATGTTCTCAGATTTTTTAGCCAGGAAGTTCTTCTTCTACCAGCACTTCTCTTTTCTGGTATTTTCTGCTGGAGAACAGACTGAAGGAATTCATAACGGCTATTGTTCCTCATGATGTGGCCAAGGTACTGTAGCTTCCGTGTTTTTACGGTGGCCAATATATCCATATCTTTTTTCATTTTACGGAGCACTTCAGCATTTGTGGTGTGGTCTGTCCATGGTATTCTTAACATTCTTCGATACAGTCACATTTAAAAAGCTTTTAACCTTTTACTGATAGTTTCCGCTAATGTCCACGTTTCAACGCCATACAGGAGGACAGAGAACACATAGCAGCGCAGGAGTCTCATCTTTGTGTTAATTGATAAATTACGGCTTTTTAAAAGATTATTCATGTTATTGAAAGTAGCCCTCGCTTTACCAATACTTGACTTTATTTCTTCAGATTGATCCAATTGGCTATTTACTGTGGTTCCAAGATACGTATACCTTGACACACATTCAATGGTCTTCTGGTTAATCATAATATGCCATTGAGAGTTGTGGTTTTTGCCAATGACCATTAATTTTGTCTTGTTTATATTAACGTCAAGTCCATATTCGTGACTGCTACACGTATGTGACACTCTATCTATCTGACTGTCTGCAAAAATGACTGTGTCATTTGCGTATCGAATATTGTTTATCCAGTTCCCATTCAACAGTAGGCCTACTCCCATCTCCACATCGCTCAACGCCTCGCTAAAGATATACTCTGAATAGCTGTTAAATAATAAATGGGACTGGATACAACCTTGTCTTACACCACGAAGAATTTCTACTTCATCCGTATTTTCTCCCTTCAGTCTCACATGAGCAAACTGGTTCCAATACAGGTTAATAATAATTCTCGGGTCCTTGTCATCTAAGCCATTACTTTTTAAAATTTCTATCATTTTCTGATGCTTAACCTGTCAAAGGCCTTCTCATAATCTATAAAACATGCATAGACATCACAATTTATATCTCTGCAGTGTTGAAATATTACTTGTATGCTTAACAGAGCTTCTCGTGTTTCCACTGCATTTCTGAATCCGAACAGCGTAGGTGATACATATTCTTCACAGAGCTTATATATCCTTCGGTGAATAACCTTTAGAAAGAGTTTCAATGTATGGCTGATAAGGCTTATCGTTCTGTAGTCACCACATGACTTAGCCCCTGGTTTTTTTTGATAATGTGATAAACTCTGATTTGAGCCAATCTCGACGAATACTGCCAGAGTTGTAGATGTCATTGAACAATGTGGTCAACCACTTTGTACTATCTTCGTCAAACAATTTAAAAAATTCTCCATTTATCTTGTCAGGGCCTGGAGTTTTATCATCTTTCATTCCTTTTATTGAAGCTTGTACTTCAGTCAGTAAGATGATTGGGCCAGTTTCACATTCAAACTGTGGAGGTTCCGGGCGGCTATCTGAAAATAGTTATTTTACGTGTCTCTTCCATGCATCTCTCATATATTGAGTATCAACAATGACGTTTCTCTCAAGGTCCACTAGTTTATTCACTGTATTAGGTCTACATCCGCCTGTTACTTCTCTAACTTTCTTATGAATGTTGAAATTGTCATATTTCAATTGTAGAGCCTCTATTTCAGCACACTTCACCTGTATTTCCTTTTCTTTAGCTTCTCTTGCCTTATTTCTGATCATCTTATTGATGTTTTTATATTCATCAGGATTACTTTTTACAACCCTTCTTCTCTCCATCATGCCAGAATCTCATTGGTCATCCATGTCTTCTTTTTGGCAAAATCTGATTTCAGGTGTTCATTTTTGACAGCTAATACTATCGAATTTAATTTTTCAATTTTTTCTTCTGTGTGTAAAGTACAAGACATGTTTTTCAGTTCATTATTCAGACGTTTCTCAACCTGCCTCCTTATGGAGGGTTCCTTTAATTTCAGAATATCGCTATTCATAAGCGTCTTTTTTGTAACTTTCTTCATCCTAACTTTGAATACACCGACTAATAGATTGTGATCAGAGTGAATGTCAGCACTGGAGTAAGTTTTCACTGAAGTATAGCTGTTCCTGTATCTTTTGTTTACTAGGATGTAATCAATATGATTTCTGATGGTGTTTTCCGGTGAATCTCTGGGAGACCTCCAGATGTACAGGTGTCTAGGTAGTAGTTTGAAAGAGGTATTGGCAATTACTAATCCCTGTTCTCCTGCAAACGTACTAAGTTGTTCCCCTCTTTCGTTCCTTTCACCAAGTCCATTAGGGCCTATAAAGTCCCCTTCAGATCCTCTTCACTCATTTCAAATTAATTTTGCCAGAATTGCTCTTCTGAATCCAAAATGATCTTTGAACATCCGTGTTGGCTTGTAAAGGAAGATAAACTAGTAAAAACATTACTTTCATGCCAACCTCGTTGGATCAGTTGGCTGCGGCACCGTTATAGTGTCTGGTGCTGACGCAGCGTTGACTGGTTTGAATCCCGGTGGTCGAAGAAATTTTCATCCTCGGGACGTGGTCCGAAGTGTAGCGGAGATGGTGGGGCACAATTTCTAATCACCAGATTGTTCACCAAAGTCCTTAGTTAAATTCCAAACCTCTATTGAGTAAAGGTATATGGCACTGTTGAAGGCAATTCGCCCGTCATTGGAGCGTACCGGAAGAGTACGCCTGAACCACACAAACAATAGGTACAACACCCCAATTCATCTTCGCAAGACAGTTCCCATCGAGGGTGTAACTTCATAGGAGCTGCCTACTCCCAGAATCAGGCATGGTATTACAAGAAGGAGATTACTTTCATTACTTTGTAAAATCAGCTGGTACTTACGTAGGATCGCTACGTATCCTGCCCCTTTCACTGTAGGAAACCGTTGTCAACATTTCACACGGTACGCAAGAGCTTATTCTTTCTTTGTCACGTCATTTATTCAGAGAAATTGATGCGATCGACCTTATGACGTGGGAGTATTCTATCTCTTGTCCTAGGTGTCGCTGGCCACAGCCACCCCGCCGTGGGATCGCTCATTCCCCGAACAACCAGTCGAGTGGCCATCTGCAGCTAGGCCAGTCACCTTGCTCACTGGACACGCAAATCGCCTTTTGATAGCGCGCACACTGCAACTCTTTTTCTTCTCTCTCACTCTCTCCTGGTAATCGCATCTCCATTCTGCTGTTTATTTACGATTCTGCGTCGGTCGCAGCAAATTCACAGGTCTTTAACAATAATCTCGACGCATAACGGTATACAGAATTGATGATTTTCATGTCACGGGTTTTCTTGACTGACGAAGCGAAGATTAATGGACCATTTTTTCTCAACAAAAAGAAACAGATACGGCAACTGCGATTGTTTTTTTTTTACTGTTTTGAATCACTGACGCAGCATTATTTACGTACCTGAAGTAAGTATTAAATCAACCGATTTAATTTAATTTCATTCAAGGCATCTAGGTATGTTTTTTAATACTATTATTTCCAGTACCATACCACATTAATAGTTCAACCCATAAACTACTTACCCTTTTCAGAATATTTATATTACAGAAGATTGTACCCAAGATTTCACAACATAGAACAATTAGATTAGCTTGTCCACTGTCATGAGTAGTTTCAACGATTAGCGGCAGAATCTTAAAAAATCTTGTGTAAGAGAAGCTGCGGAAGTTGATTAGCGCCTGTGAGCATGTCTTGAGGATATGTGTATGTTCCTGACGAAATTATTAATATTTCACAGTTTTCTGACATTTGACCCAGTCACAGTTACCGTTTTTAACAACCAACTAAATCGACTAAAGATGAGCGGACATTCATATTTGTTAAACATTAACTATGATTCGAATTTAAATACGTGTATCTAATCCGAAGTTAATGTTTCGGATAGGAATGTTCTACAATAATAGAGACTGGTTTAGTTCCTAACATCTCATCGGAAATAGACCCGGAATATTGCATATAATATTATTAGTCACAATCACAAGATTGTCAACTATATTTTAAGTTCCGAAATTCTTTACCATTAAATAACATGAGAGCATGTAGCTGAAAAAGTTATGTTACACATACTCAGGGGAGGATCCAGGATTTTGGTTTGGGAGGGGCTTGAGCGGACTTTGGTTTGGGGGGGGAGGGCTTAGCTTGAGTGGATTTTGGTTGGGGGGGCTTGTCTTTAGTGGATTTTGGCTTTGGGGAGGGTGGCTTGAGTAGGGCAAAAGGTAGTATTTATAGTCTCCTCGGGCCTCAGATCCGTAGAGCTAAAAAGGTCCCCAAAATTACAATGTCGGAGATGGACCTAAATAATTTTTTTGGGGGGGGGGCTTGAACCCCCTAGGCCCCCCCCCTGGATCCGCCCCTGCACATACTGTTATGTTGACTAAACGTTCTAATACAAAGAGCATTAATTAATGGCTTTCACAATTATAAGGGACATGTAAAAATCAATTAGATAGCTGACTCATAACTTTGAACCCCTTTTCTTAACTTTAACACAAGTTTCATGTACTGTAGCGATCACATGATTTCCTTCATATAGCTACACTGGCGCGAGTTTCTTCGTTATCGATAGTAAAGCAGTCATTCAAAAAACAAATGTGGAGTCAACATTACCGACCACAGTAAAAACATGAGTGCCTAGTTGTATCTCTCACACAGTTATGCTACAGTATCGAGTTCAGGAAACTTAAACCACTTCATTAAAGATTAACACTCCTATAAACGTAACGAAATTGGGAATTTAATTTACGGTCAGACGCTTGAGCTCTGCTATTAGAAGAAAAACAAGAGGCAAAAAACCAAGGTCCGTGCGGGAAAGGCAGGAGACAATGCTAATAACATAATATAACATTCATTTAATCCTAAATGATAATATTACCTATCGGCAAATTAGCATTGTATTGTCATTGATCATTTGCTAGGAAGATACATATCAGGACTTATGGAAACAAAAAACTCAGGAATATATACAAGATTCTGGCAGAGGACATAAAAGTTTGTACTATCTTTGAAAAGACCCTTGATAACAAATTGTATTTGGCTATCGCATTTCTGTTGGGATATTTCGGCAAGAGAAAAGATTCATATTGGTACCATTTTATAGAAAAGATTATTTGTTGTTATATTATTATTTATTTTGCTTTCAGATTATCGAGACCTCGACTCTGATATTGGCTGTTATTAAAATCATATATGCCCATTAATTAAAAAAATTCTTTAAACTAATTTACAAAGTGTTTAATGGTAGTTGCAGTGTTATGAGATATACATACAGTCGGGCTGATATTGCTCTCAATTGTCACTGGTGATCCATTCTGGAATAAGTGTTTTGAAAACAACGTAGGAGTTCCCAGCGTATGAACAGTAATTAAAAACTCTCAGACTTCATATAAGGTATGTCTAGTACTAACACGTAGAAGCCCGTTGAGTGTTTCATTGTTCTAAAGTGTTTCAGAATGTTCCTAGGAAAGGAAATTTTATTTGGGCTCCATATTCAAAGTCAAGTCGAGGACTACAAAACAAATAACGGCAGGGTGTCACGGAAACATTATCGACACGCTTGTGGGAACAGCCATCACATGGCTCCAAACTGTTAGATACATTAATATATTTAAAGCATAGGAAAGAAGCACTAGAACTAATTAAGATTGGATTCGGAAAAGTAAATAGTACATGCGAATCAACTATTGCATTAATATTAGCAGGACAGATATTGGAAAGATCTATTTGGAAAAAGCTGTTGATAGGATGTAAGATGACAATGTGCAGACATTTAAATATAATCAGATCTGAAATTCTTCGTTGGAAGACTAATTTAATATATATATAATACGTATATGATTGTGATAAAATTAGGGATCTACAAGTGGTGAATAACAGTTAAGAAAAGGAAATATTTAGGAATTGAGTTATTAGTTATCAACAAATCTTATTGGGCAGTCTTAGGATTGTATCAATAACATCTGTAGTAAAACGTTAATAAAACTTAAAAATTATATTTTTGTGAAGCCATAACTCTATACCCTTTCGGTCCATGCTTATAAAGTGTCACTTCAGTTGATTCATGCATAAACAAATTTTCAGCACATTAAGTGAAGAGAGTTAGATATCACGTTAATCTGAAGAACTTACAGGCAAAAGGTGAGAAATTAACTGAAAAACTTATAACAAGTTAACATATGATGGTTCCAATAGCTTTCGACTTCATTTCTGACCCATCTCTGGTATTGTGAAAATATATGACGGTCAGGTGAAATTATAATGTCCTTAACAGAAAGGTTGACCCTGTTTCATTTATAATCATTACCTGACCCTTGATATCTCCCACAAATTCGTGCCTTACATTCGCTACTACATACGAGTGCTGTAGTTAACCTGACAAATGTAAAATTTCAGAGGGCACAAGGCAATGAAGGACAATAAAAATCAAATGGATCCGGGTATATACATCCTATAAGGTCAATCCAGAACGAGAAATTTACTTTGACACTGCTTTTTCAGATGAAAATCGTGTCGGCAATGAACACCTGCATTCTAGCGTCATGGTTGTTAACATCTCTATTTTCACAGAAAGAGGTAGCAGTCAATTAAATGCAATGCGTTTTAAACCACTGCATTGATTAACTACACTTGAACCTTTTTCAATATAAATACACTCCTTTAATTCACTTCTCCTTCCTTTCAAACACCCATCAAACCTCAGCTTAAGTACTATTATTTCCGAGGGTCTCAAATATGTGAAGCTGCAATGAAATGCAAATGAACTCCGTCCATTGCAATGAGTCTCGGTTCGCCCCGGCCTGTTCTTCTGCTGCTATGCCGTGTCCTTTCCTGTAGATAGTGGACTCACCACGAGAGGCAGTGAGAGCAACTTGTGCAATCGATATTTATACATAATCGATTTCACATACAAACGATGGTGAAACAAAAACATCTGCCTAGTTGTTTTAACGTAACTCACGGGAAATTTTTTTACGTCTTATAGCAAGATAGGAAGTTTCCTTGTTCGAAGAACAATTCTTACTAACAACCCCTCTAACGAACGGCCTTCCAGCTGCGTCCGCTAGGGTATCTATAGCCTGTTCAGTTAACAGAGGCGGCTGAAGGTCAGCCTGCTTTATCCCCACACGCGAAGGGGAAATTTACTCCTACATAGGACACAGCATTGAAAGGTAGGAAGGGAGGGGGTGAGGAGATGAAGAGTGGGGTCAGGGGGAGATGACCTTGCGCCGCCAGTTAAGAGTGAACAGGGTATAACACACAACAGGTTCTATATGCGCTCACTTTCATTTCTTCCACACAACAGCACTCCCCACTGGTAATTTTTCTATTCATATTGGCTAACATTACACCTATAGAGTTGACTTTGTGATCATTGCTCCAGCAAGTTCGGCCAATATTCCTTTACATACTTCCTCTTTGATGGTCTCATGGGCAACGGCCAATAACAGGAACGGTGACTGACCCTAGAGGGTTGCGGAGCCACGCCCTCGCCAGGTGGGTAGCAAAGCAGAGAGAGTGCAGCTGGTCCTTCAGAAAGCGAAGTAAACACTTTTTTATTGCTATTTTTTACTTCAAAAGGAACTCAATAATAGTTTGTTTAATGTTTTATCTTCCTTATCGGCGAAAGTAAAATTTTAGCAGATAATCGAAACAATGTTCAGCAATTTATCACCTATTGTTAAGTTCATATTATATTTAATTGCAAACGAAAGAATGCAGTTTAACTGGACTTCTACGGAATTAAATAACTTGGGTGGGCACTGTATTCGTCTTTTTGAGCATATAGCGCCTGCAAGTCATTTTCAGACGTTTACATTAGTACCATATCCGTTCCTAACAATGTGAATATTTATACTTGAAGTTCTGTTCTGAAAATATATCACTCTGATAAAATGGTATGATGGAGCGAACATCGTGCATCTGATAACGTACACAATTCTTTAGTAGCAGGAATGATAGCTGCTTGAGTGACGTACTGATTTATCTACTACATTTAGATTCTAACTGCATCTGAAAAACTTAATCTTAGTATCCGAGGATGAAACATCCAAAGGCATCGGTAACCAGTTACACGGTCGACTGCAGAAAATTTTCCGCTCATAAATAATTGATTAAGTAATACCTCGCAAAATATTTAAGAAAGAAAAATGAAACGATGTTGTAATCACGGGAGAAGTAACAGCATGTTACATCATTCTGGAAAGAGTAGAACTGAGATTCCATAGATCGATGTCAGTAATGTTACATTTATCGAAAAACATGTATTACAAAAGAATAATGCGTAATGGCACTGTGATCCTTGATATTGCAATCGTGAGGCACTGATCCAGGAGGGTAAATCGGAATTCAGGTGTGAGAGGCGTGTGGCGGCGGCTGCTGGCAGCCAGCCTGCTCGCGTCACGTACGTGAAGGGACCATTAAGGCGGGCGGCCGTAATTACCAGTAATTTGACGCCTCTCGGTGTTAATGGCGCCCTATTTGTATACAGTGCATACAACACCTTTCATTTTACCGCGTAATAGACGTAAAGTACCACAGTACTTAGACACAGCCTGACGGTGTTACTTTTTTTCTCTTATTTACGGGTATTAAAATAAAGAGAGGAGAGCTGCAGGTGGAAACGTCTGAGATGAGTTCCCGACACCACAGACACTACGTCGGATGTCGTCAGCGATCAGTCGTCGTGTGAGTCAATTTCCTTATGAGCACGAGAGGATATAATTAGCAAAGAAGTAGCCAAGTAGGGATCTTATCGTTCGCCAAATTAAACGTGTTCATGTAAAGAATATTCAACTTAAATCATTTGTCGAATATCTGAATAAGGCTTGCGAGAGATTGTAATTAATCTTAGGCTACTGACTATCAGACGTCCGTTTTATAAGTCCTGTATTTGACACAAATTTATACTGATTTATCATGGTCGCTAGGTTAGGAGCAGCATGAAAGAACTATGATGGTCAAGTGTGGATTTTCTTAACAACTTGAAATAGCGCCTTGCTTACAACTTCAAACTGATACATTAATTCCGCAAAGTGTTTTGAATTAGGTGGAAAAAAGTGCAATGAAACATACACAGATCTGTTCAAAGATATATAGATACTGACGGAAGAAGGCTGAAGGAAGATCTGGCTCGACGCTACAGTGCTAGACATACACGGTTATGAAACATCTCTCTCTCACGGCTGTCGTTAGTCTGGTAATAAGATGGTTATGCGGGTACATTCGGTGACTTAGAGGTCCCGTCCACAGTGGCTGTTGCCCTCTCCATTACCACACGTTCCCACTATTGTCGGACGATTTTACTCTCCAGTGTAATGTTAACAACTGAACTTTACAGATGGTTGCGTATTTACGTCACAGTTGAAAGATTTGTCAATGGGATTACAGAAAATTATCAGTCACACACAGTGAAGTTAAATTAATATCAATAAATGATAAATATTTAACTGAAAAGCATTAATGCCCGACTCAATGTATATGAACAATAGTAAGCTTCGACTAGGGCCGTTGATAAAATATCGATATATCGAAATAGTGAAATTATTTTGTGAAAATATCGATATCTAAGAGTGATATGTTTAGACGATATATCGATATTGAAATCTGGGTATCAGAGTCGATATTTTTTAAAATAAAGGTGTCATGTTATTATTGGAGGAAAAGAAAAAAATTACCTGTTTTACACATGCAATATATTTAATCACAGATAGAATTTTAAGAAACAATAAAAAAATTTAAAACCAAGCTGATCAAATAAAATCTATTGCACCTTATTTTAAATACTCAGATAGTGCTTCTGATTAATTACGATCCGAGCAACAAGCAGAAATAACAAAAAAACATATTAATGATCATTGAAACTTTTTCGAATTCGTGAATGCACACGTTGTAAAGATTCTTAAAAAACTTTCAATCTATGCAAAAGTATTAGCATTAAGAATTTATCGTAATGTACCAGGTATTGTAGTACTCCACGGTTAAATATTTGGTGCGAATTGATTATACTTATTGTTCCATGTCAACAGAATAATTGAGCTCCAAAAGTATGTCACAGCCAGATTAGTTATATCACTAATAAATTTATTAAGAGAAGAAAGTGACATGAGTTTTGGTTCAATGGTTGCTAAATTAAAACAATATTTGGATCAGCTGAGTATTTCCAAACCATCAGTGGACCTAAGATTCCGGATAAATAGATTTTTTTTTTCTATTCTTTCAGAAATTGCTATAAAATATTTGGTATCTTCTTCCACATCTGTAGCAACTGATCGAGGTGACACAATTAATCTTTCAGTGCCTAATAACTGCAGTAGTTAACCATCAGAACGTATAAAACAACGAGTATTTTTAAAAACAGTTGCTGACAAATATTGGTACACATATATTTATTTTTTTATTAATAATTCCTGGAAGCACAGTCCACACTCCTTCCTTAACCTTTATACGTCACAAATTTTTATTTTAAACAGAGTTTAATAAGCTTAGCTAATGTGTGTAATTTAATTAATTACATCGGAAGTTTGTGGAATTCAAACTCTTTGAAACGACTGGGATAATCTCCATCATAATTCCACACAACTTCCAGTTGACCTAGAAACAGGTAATTTGGTACAAGTGCATGATTTCTCTCCCAAATAACAAGAAAAGTATCTGTATTTATTCAATGACAATCCAAATGGTGAAACTTCTTGGAGCAAATGTGTACGTTAATTGCTTTCCTCTTGATAAGGCTATTTGCCTTAAATTTCTATTTCGCACAAAGATCAGAAAGGTTAGTAAAATACACTAAAATTTACTTGTTTTTATAGTTTTAGTGAAAATGTGTAATAGCTAAGTCCCAATTTTATTCTTTTCTTTAAAAAAAAATTGCCGTGAAAAACCATTCTATTTCTGAAATTGAAGACTTAATTCAGGAGAATATCTTAAAACTTTTTATAAGTAAATAGCCACAAAAATCGCCCCTGTTTTTACACGATAAGTTTTTGTAACACTGTTTTGTAAAGTACGGTCGATATATCGATATTCTTCTTCGATATATCGAATCCGATGTTGATACTTTTAAAAATATCGACATATCGAAAATCCTATATATTTTTAAATATCAACAGCCCTAGCCTCGACGCAAAGTTAATATCATGAAAGCTGACTTTTGTAGTAACAGCATTTGAATTTAATGCCGAATGAGCTGCCAATAAAATAATTTACTCAATATGATAGGCGGAGATTCGCAAAATAGCCATTTTGCAACGCGATATTAACTATAGTTAACTCCAAAATAAACAATTCGGCTGTGTGTTTGATATAACGTACTTAATTACCACAAATTTTGGAAATAAAGAACAAGATTTCTAAGAAAAAATATGGTTCACTGGCATTGAAGTGAGGCTACCATGCATTCGTTTCCTTGGTTTGAAAAGTTCTCTACTAGTTTCAGGGACAATACTTACATATTTTTAAAAATCTTATGAGTCGAAGTGCGGCATATTAAACTTATATATAATTCGCTGTAAAAATATTGGCTGCGAGAAGTAAATACTGTTTCGCTGGGCGCGATTCAAACAAATACAACTCTACGGAATTTCACAAGGTTTGAAACACTGTGCAGCACACGATTCCGGGATTGAAATAAGGTTTATTTTATCCTGATGTTGCATGGGAAAGCTGAGTAATACAAAAAAAAAAAAAAAAAATAGTCAGTTCTTCTGCCTGTTCGTTCCCTTGAACACGATTCACTCGGTCACAACCTTTATGAAGGAAACATCGCGGAATTTATCGTGAGTGATTTCGAGAAACCACGGAAATTCGAAATCTTCATGGCCAGACGGTGATGCAAACCGGCATCCTCCCGAATGCGAGACCGGAACGTTACCGTCACCCCCCATGCTCAGTATGAGTCATAATCGCACTGGATTTCTCAGTGTACTATTTGCGGCATTCTTGAATGGAAATTAGTGTCAAATTGTCTATACTTCGATAGATATTCTGATATATATATATATAACCAAACCAAGTGAACGAAGCTAGGGGCAACGACTAGTGATATATAAATTTACAGAACATAGCGTTAGTTACTTTGGACGTAGTGCGTTTTCGTAACTCGCAAATAGCACCTGCTTCTATGTGTCAGCGTGAGAAGCTGCCAGACCATCTTATCAACCGTATACATTGTTACCGTAGTAAGTGCAACGAAAGTTTGTGATAGACACGTACTTACCAGAAAAGTTTAAAAACCTAACTCTAATTCTGAAATGTTTCGCAAATACCCTAAATCACAGTGCAATGATTTTTAATGGATTTAAACAACTAAATTATAATCTTGCAAAGTTTGGCACTTCAGTTTTTCTTAAGGCGAAAGTACTTGTCACTTTAAATTTTCGAGGATAGAAGGAAATGTGTAATTTAATGTAATTGATATGGAACACATGCCTCGGTGCTAATTTCCCTAAACTCCTGGTTTAACATTTAGTATTTTATTTCTTCTTTGTTATTACTAATCTTAAATTTCATTGATTGCAATAACACCACCCATCTACTTTTACCCTTTATTAATTTGATGTTAAATTCATTCAGTGTGGCTTGTAAATTGTTCTATATTTACTTTAGTAATTTGTTCCATGCCTTGAATCCCTAACCTATAAAACAAAATGTTCCATTCCCTTAAGCCTGTTGTCATGTTCATCCGTTCCTTCCGTGTGCTTCTCCTAATTCTTTTGCAATCTCCAGCCAAGTCTCATCTCCTATATACGCCTTACACATAGCAGGCACTCTCTTCACCCCTTTTCTGTCTCCAGCGTTACCACGTCGCATATAATCTATGAAAACCCTATATAGTTAGGTCCGAATTTCTATAGACCACACCTCTTTTAACAATATTCATTGGAGTTATTCAAAGAAATGACTGGCCGTTGTTTTCGTATGCTTCTTTGCAAACATATGAGTTGCTTAGGTACTCTGTTAAGAGATATTCACAGTTTTACTCTGTCGCGTTTTTGGAGAGTGATCAATAATGAAATAAAATACTGTATACAAAAAGAAGACGGTAGTGTCTATCTACTACATAATCACTCACTCATATCTGGAGAACGATGACGTCATGCGCCAGGCTTCGTTTGCAAATTAACTGCGACCACAGATTATTACAAATTAGATATTATGTGCATAGGTTAGCACCTAAGCAACTACTATGAAATTAGTTATCATAATACATTAATTAATTTTGATTTTCGTAGTATTTAATCCTTTAAAAATATATATGCAAAAACTCTACGTCTAAAATCATGGAATTAATTTTCAGTAACATACCGCTAATGAAAACAAAATGAAAAAAGCTCAAATTACTCATGTCGTCTGCTGTAACAACGAGTGCCAATTTACATTCCGATCTAGGCTAAATTTCAATTTAATCGAAACTTCCACTGGTATTGCAGTTTGACCAAAGTTTAAACATTACGGTCTACTTACCTATTACGTGTTTTACAAATCACTTTCGTTAAGATCTTTGTCCGTGTTCACTGTATGTGAGTTATCAGATTATTTAAAGTGGACAATATGTTACCGTCATTTCATTTCTTTTGAGTTGGTTACCTATTAAAAAACGCTTATAATTTTAGAGCTGTAATAGTACCTATCGGCCGCTACATATGACCAAAGATTGTGTTACGAATGTTTGGCCAGCCTCAATCAAGAACAGCGAGATGCTTTCCAAGCAATTTTTGCTGCGATTGATGATCGCATTCCCTTCAGACTAAACAGAAATTCTTTAGATTTTGCAGAGTGAACTTTTAGGATCAACTCAAGTCAAGCGACCAACATTATATAATACTGCGTTAGTTTCTGCCCATTTCTAATTGTTTTATTATTATTTCTAAGTCCCTTCAAAACCAAGAAATTGTTTCAAATTTTACAGAGGGGTCCCTTATGGCGAAACACAGGTCAGCTTCGTATTGTAGCCAGATCAGTTAAGCCTGTCTTTACCTTTGACCCTAAAAGCGGTAACTATTGTAGACCCGTGACCATAAGCAAAAAATGGTCGCAGGCTTACACTTGTTTATTAAACAATTTGTTAAGACTTAATGTTTTTATTAAATTCATATAAGAGGTTTCATAAGAAAATCGTTAGTTATGAAACTAATTTTTATTATTTTACAGAAAGAAATCTTTTACTTTCGTTCACTGAGTTCCAAATATCTTTTTTGATGTAAGATGAGGTCATACTTTTTTAGAGCTTTTACTCTATATGGAATAAAATAATAGAGCAGTAGTAGGTACGTATTTATAATCATATGAGGCAGTAACATGCACAAATAGTGTTAAGAGAACATCTTGAAAATAAATACTGTTCAAACTGCCATCAGCAATTTAGTTTCAACAAATCTAAACTCATTAACACCATCGTCGGTTAATTGAATTAATAATCATAATCACTAATGTTGCCAACATTTAGCAGATCACAAAAAGAACGTATCAGTACGGAATAGCTGAAGGTTTCAGTTACAAATTAGAATGGTTCTACGATTGACGTCATAGTTTCAAGCTTTAATGTATACTCATTTACTTCCAGCCTCCACGTTCAGTGATAACATCAACAAATCAGGATTTAACGTCTGCCACATTTTTCTTATCAGCTCATACTCTATCGTTTCTCACTGAAATTGTCTTATATTATTTACTATTATATCTTGTTTACACCTTTCCAGGAGTACTGTAAATTAGAATACGTATTGTAGTCACCAGTGATTTCGAATTTGTTAAACTAGAGATTTAACACCTTGACTCATTCTGACAACTATAAATACTTAGTGAACTCTTAAAACAAAGAAGCATTCAAAGAAGAAAGCCAGGAGAAAAAGACTCTTGAAAGAATTATGGATCCTACACTACGACAAGTAGCCCAATTAGATATTAGAATACCACCCAGTAAAGGTGTACATTTACCATTTTCATTGAAAGCGTTCTTACTGTATTATGTTGCAGCTATCATAAGTATTTAAATTTGACCAAATATACGTTTAATAATAACGCCTTTAGAAGTGTTTTATATCGGAATAGTAATTTTTAACCGTCGATCAGCCGCACTGCACTTGGAAAGGTCTGTTCTGTGAATCTGTGGAGAGATCCAATAATTCTAAAAAGCTTCAATGTGTTTCTTGTACAACAAAGTGCCAAAAGTTATGGGATATGAAGACGTAAACTTCCAGACGGTGGTAGAAAGAAACGTATAAATGTAACGTGCAAAGTCGGGGCTTTCATTTGTACTCTCGTGAATCGTATTTTTGTTTTTGTTTTTTATTTTTACTTGATTATGGCCGCATGACACCAATTGACACACTTTGAACGCGGAATGGTAGTCAGTACTAGACCCGTGGGACAGGGGCGTATCCAGGGGGGAGGGGGGCTCAAGCCCCATCCAAAAGAATTTGGGTTTACCCCTGACATCGTTATATTGGAGACTAATCTTTTAAGGGCAGTAATCCGAGGAGAGTATAAAGCCTACCCTTGCCCGAATCAAGCCACCCCCCCTCCCCCAAACCAAAATCCACTCAAGCCCCTCCCAAATCAAAATCCTGGATCCACCACTTCAGTGGGGCACTCACTTTCGGAAATTGTTCATGAGTTCGAAATTCCTGGATCCACAGTGTCAAGACTGTGCGGTGAAGATATATTTTCCGCTATGGACAGCGCAGCGTCCGACCACGTCTACTTAATAACCGATACAGCGACGGCAGCATCGAGGTTTCAGAGTTGACACTCAGTGTGGGACCCACGACAGATAAGTCCCTGCTGCAGTGCAGACAAGTTTTCCGTTGATGGGATACGGCAGCAGAAGACCGACGCCAGTGCCTCTGCTAACTGAACATCATCAGCTGCAGCGGCTGTCTTGGACCACTGCGGAGTGGAAAAAAGTTTGCGTTTTTAGAAGAGTCATAATTGATAAGAGCTGACAGTAGAGTTCGAGGGTTACGAAGAATTTACAAGGCTGTGGATCTAGATTGACCGGAAGTCACTGTGCAAGGAAGTGGTGGCTCCATCCTGGAATGGGACATGATTACATGGCACGGACATTTCCAGCGAATGATTTTACCACCCAAATTGCCAGACATGAATCCAGTCGAACATAATCGAAAGGTCGGCTTGTGAACAATTATCCCTCCTGTACCGGTAAACACGTTCTGAATTATGGACGGCTAAAGAGGAAGACTGCCGACGACTTTTTGAGTCATTACCACATCAGGTTGCTGCATTTCGCAAGGGAAACGGGAGTCCTACGTCGTATTAAGACGTATCCTAACACTTCCGGAACTTCAGTGCATATTGTGTCTACCGTCAGGAAATGTCTGTATATGAGAAAACTAATTTATACTAAAATGAGTGTAAAGTCTTTTCTTCTCGTAAGAACTTAATATCGTTCTTGTGGAACATTTAACCAATTTTAAATTTCCCAAAGAAAACATACTGGTTGGTAATGGGGCTTGGAGGGACATTGATGAAAGAATTAGGAATAGATTGGTGGGTGAGTGGTTAGCGCTCTGGCCTCGTATTCGGTTGACGCATGACGGCGGTTCGAATCCCCGGCGGGCATCATGATTTTAGTATTCCATGGTTTCCCCAAATCACTCCAGGTGAATGCCGGGATGCTTCCTTCAAAAGGAATATGGACGAATTCCTTCCCGTTCCTTGTCCCCAGTCCCCAGTCCCATCGCACCTATAATGACCTAGACATCGACGAGGCGTAAAGTCAAAAGTGGAAGGGGAAAGATGACCAAGAGCACAAGCTGGCACTCGATTTCATCCATAAGGGTGTGGGAAAATTTTCTTTTGTGTGTATGTGTGTGAGGGATTTGAACAAATTACCGACTGAAGTAATCAATAATTTAGTCTACCAAGAATGCTGAAGGAATTTAAAATTAAAATTTTTAAATCGCAAAAGTAGATGGGGGAGAAATTTAACAGTCAAATTATATAAGATACTTAAAAAATAAAATAAAAATGGGGTAAATAGATGACTAAGGGAATTAATTTCCACCGGAGCTTGTGCTCAATCGCTATTAAATTAAATGGGTCGCAATGAGGAGGCATTGTTGTCAAATGGAAAGAAGAAATCCTCATATAAGTTAGTCATAAATATTTTTGTGTATTCTGGTTGCTGTCGGTTTGTACCTCTCCCGTACCGGTGGTCACTGGAATTAGCTTCACACACTGTAGGGTACTAGCAGCTCCTAATGACCGCTATTAGCGTGGCTCACAGGATGCTTCCTATCTCGCATCTCCGACGAGGCGCCGCGGCACGTCCTACCTCCCCACTCCAATTTTTTATGTTACGATAGTCTGGCAGCCGGCGCATACAATTAATTGTAACGCCTCTACAGCAAACAACCCAAGTTAACTTCACCTCGTCATCGTCGCTAAAAAAACAATAACGGTCTTATTGTGTACTACACATTTATTCCTACGAGCCAGAGTCTGAAACTGCACAAATCCAAACTAAGTTTTTTATCCAAAGGTTTGGTCACACCTGCTGTATATACACAGGGTATCCTGGAATGAAAGGATAATCCAGCAACCACACATAGGACACATCATTTCATACTATATAACAAAATTTTATTTTAGCAAAAGTCCACCAGTTTCGAGATATTGACTTATTTTAATTTTTTTATTTTTTCGAAACATGTTTTCAGTTTACTCCATACCATTCCTACAAATTAAGACTTTCTGAACCCCGTTTTTTTTAATATACTCAAAGATACTGCGTCATCTAAAACAAAACTTTTTTCTCTAAAAACGTTAAAAAAAACCTTATAAAAATCCTAAATGGTATATGTATTTTATACTTCTTTTAAAATGATTGTTTTATGGTAGTTCAATCTGTTAAAGAGACCATGGTGCATTTTAAACATGTAGTAAAACAAATGATAATGATTTTAAAAAAAGATATTTTTAATTTTTTTTAAGCGTTTTAAGACGAAAAGAACATTGTTTTAGATGACTCAAACATCCTTGAGTAAACAAAAAACAGGGATCAAAAAGTCTTAATTTGTAGAAATGGCTTGGAATAAACTGAACAAAGTCACATGTTTCGAAAAAATATTAAAAATCAGTATCTCGAAAATGGTTAGACTGTTCCAAAAATTAAATTTTGTCATATAGTAGGACATGATGTGACCTATCTGGGTTGCTGGGTTATCCTTTCATTCCTGGACACCCTGTATATAAAACTGTTAATAGTGAATAGCTTCGTGAATAAACTTGAAAATGTTGCTATCCAGACGTAATAAATTCCTCTTTTCTAACTGATAACAATTCCTAACCAACAGATTTCGTATTTACGTTCCCAAGTTCCTCTTTTGCCGGCCTCGGTAGCGTAGGGGCTAACTCCACGTGCCGAAGGTCGCCGGTTCGAATCCGGCCGCGGGCATGGATGTTAAGTGTTGTGTGTTTGTGTGTGTGTCCTGTCCGTCCTGTGGCGTCCGCACTTTGAAGACTATATATAACACTGGATTTAACTGATTCACTGGAAGCTTTAATATAACACATTGAGCTGGCTGTATGGCCTCAGCTGCCAAAAACCAAAAAAAAAAAAAAGGTTCCTCTTTTGACTGTTGCTTGTATTTTCACACAACACAAATTTATCCTTGATTATGGCTATGTTTGTGTCTCATTATTGAGACTGACAAAGTCATACAAGAGATATTTTATCGCTCTTCGCATTATGTCTACGGATGTCCGTGGGTCTGATTGTAAACCACAATAGCGTCTCCTGCGGTAATCGTCCCATCACACGTAGCACTTTGCGACTATATGGGCTGTGCACCATGTTCCGTCTGTATTATGTGGTATTGTGATTTTGCTGTGGAGGTGTTTTGTACTGATGTCGTAACTGCACATACTTTATTACTGTACCTGTCTGGGCAATGGGAAAAGAGTCTTCTTAGTTCACTGAGCCTTCTGGAAATGATAGCTTCTGAATTATTAAGGAAGCATCACTTGTGGAACTGATACCAAAACCTTTCAGTTGGTTTTAATTTTATCGTCGCTCAATTAAACTCAAAAATTCTTTCGGAATTGATGCAATTGCACTGATAGACTTTAATAAAGACAACGTCACCTGTTTGTTAGAGGTTACAAGTTCAACACATGACATTCTCACATGCGATGAATCAGGAGTATGCCACTATACTTCTGAAACGAAGATACCGAGTATGGAATGAGGAGCAAAGAGGAAGTGAAGGTAAAAAACCGATTGTTTGATGGCTACTATATGACCATTGTTATTTTTTTAGCGTTGGCTTTACTGCTCTTCGAAATCACTAGAGGCGGGAGATGATGCATACGGAGGCAAAGGAACCGCAAGAACTCGGAACCATCTCGACATTAACCTGAAGTGATTTTTGAAAACCATGGTAAACTGAAATCTGTTAAGCAAGACCGGGAATCGAACCCATTTCTACTCGAATACAAGATCTGAGCATTAATCCACAGTGTACTACCGAGCGTTTATGTAATGACGAAGGGGTGTAAGACTTCTTGCGCATTCAGTTACGTACAGGTCGGGCAATTTTTTGAAGAAAAAGAAGCAACTGAAAAACTGTTGATTCATTTGAATTAGTAGAATAAAGTAGTGGAAGTTATGCAGCAGTTTAACCATGTATCTGTTTAGCTGTTAGTCCAATTAAAAAATAGTATGAGGTATATTCGATCGTTACAGTAAAGCTATTTGCAGTGAGAGCTGCTATTATTTCGATCGAGCCATACTACCGGACTGTAACTACAGTATCATGTTTCCTTATGTTCAAAGTAAGTTATTTTCACAATGTAGGAAACTGAGAGATTACATAATTTTTAATCAACTTTATCAAAGGCTGGTATACTTCAGTTTAAGTTCGACCATCTCGTTCTTTCTTAGCTATGTATGAATGCATAGTTACTCCGCGAGGTTTTTGTTTCTCTGGTTACTGGACCCTTCGTGGCCTCTAGTTCTTCAGCCATAGTCTATAACCGCCTCGTCATAGCAGTGATTAAGGCTGTCTTGAATTTGTGCGTCTCATTTCTTCTTGGAGAGACATCATGTCCGCAGACATTGTCGCCTGACGACACTATAAACAAAAAATACCTTCCAAATGATTTATTCAATGTATCTTCTCTCCCTCCTCAACTGTTAGGTTGGGGGGAATTTTTTTCTTTGGAAATTTAAACTGTGAATAATTCCAGGAGATTTATCCAGTAATATAAGTATATTTACGTTTTTATTATTTCGTGCGGAAGACTGCGATGTATGTGTAGTGTGTTGTAAATGAATGAAGGGACATCAAGCGGACCCCAGGCTTAACGTTCCCATCCAAGGGACTAGTCACCGTCAACAACTTCCTTACGCACTGCGGAGAGTTTAGAAATTTAAACCAGGACTTTGGACAGTCTGGTGATTGCATTACGACCTTTGTTGTCCTGCTGGCCAAATCCTGAAAGAAAGAAAGGAAAACAGATGTTGAAAGTTCACTTATTTTGATTCCCTATCTCTTTTCATATGGGTTTTAAGGTATTATCTATTTTTTTGGTATTATCCGTGTTGTAACTATTTGCCTTTGTATTCTAATCCAATACTCAATAGTCCACACATTAGCTGAATGTGAATTTAGTCATTGCGTGCATAACTATCATTTGTTCAAAAGTCAATGGAGACATCTGGCAAAAACCGTCCACACTCGAAGCCAAAGACTGGGAGGTGTAGCCTTTGCTTTTAACCATGCTCTTTGGAACGAATTACACGCAGCTACCTAACGGAAAGTAACATAACAGCACGATTCCAATTTCTGTCACGGAAAACAACATTTGGTGCCACCTCCACTAAATTCCTTGCTTTAAAAAAGACAACATGCCTGATGCAATTGATCAAGAAGATATGTTATGCAAATATTTGAGAATAGCCAACATTCTCACCAGCCAAACCAAACATACAGGAATTATATAGTTTCGGCTCTGCCACTAATCGTCCTTTAAACAGCAGTCTTGTGACAATACAGAAACTTACATATTAATATGTAAAATACAAGGACATCAAGGCATCAAATCAGATAAATTCCTGAGTATAGAAAAAATCATTCACTCCGTCTCCACATCTCACCTCATTCGAAATGCTCGAAGTTGATATTTATTACAATGCTTCTCACGAAGGAAGTGGCAGGTAGGATTGCTCTCGCTATGTATTTTATATATTTTATTATATTTTATACATATATATGCATAAAATAAAAAATGGCCATGCAGGCATATGTATTTTATATATTTTATTATATTTTATACATATATATGCATAAAATAAAAAATGGCCATGCAGGCATATAGCTATTTCAACTGTGTTTCAGTTTATTCCAGTATATGCGTATATTATCGTCATTATTATTATGTTATAGTAATGGCAACACAAGACGAACACAACGCCTAATTAAAACGATATATGTCCTTAGCCTGTAAGCTGTCAGGTGGATGTCCAGTTACCTGATCGGGGAGTGTTGACGAGGCCAATTATCGAGTCTCCAGTCGGCTGGCTGACGGCCATTAGACGCGCCGTGATCGCAGTCGGTGCTCAGTCATTTGCAATGGTCCAGCCTCGCCGTGAGGATAAGAGCTAGCCGCGTAATTGTCGTTCTGTGATCAGTGAAGCTCACTGTCGGTAATTTATGCTCCGGTAAATCTTGTTTGCCTTCGCACTGACATTGATATCTGTGACACAGAGATGTAATCATAAGACTTGTAATTAATTACCTCTTTGGTATGGCTTAACGTAAATTATTGGGCGCCATACATCTAAATGGTTATTTTGACTTAACTCAAATTTATAAAGTCACCAAATGCATGTGACTTGAGTCTCGGGATTATGCAGGATTGAATGATTTTGGGCTTACAATATTTTATTGTAAGTGTAGCTCAAGGAGAAATTAAATTGTTTCAATAAACAAATTGCAACAATTAAAACGTTTTTTTAAGAAAACATTATTTTTCATACCTGCGAACTCAGTTGGGAGCAAGTGAAAAATCTTTCGGTCACGCACGGAATTTGAGAAGAATGTTGCTATACTATGTTCAGACAGAAAAAGCAGGTCAAGACCACTCTGCTTTATCCCCACTCCGCTGCCCCAGCCCCTACAGGCGAAGGGGAAACAGCTGCCGCGAATGCGCAAACATCATCATAAGGTACGAGGTACGATATGCTACTTCTAATTTGATTATTTCTTCAAGAAAATTGAGCTATCTGTCGTGACGGAAATGAGTGAATTTTATGTCATAGAAATTGCATGTTTACCAACTACAATTTCATATTTTAATAAAGATAAAAATTATTTACAAATCAATGAATAAAACTTACTGCTTCCAGTCATTATTTTTAGTTTTAACAGTTATGCAAGACATTTCAAGGATTAAATCCAGTTTTTAGATGTGTTTCCTAGTGGAAGATAATTTTCGAAACACATTGTTTAAATACTCGCTGCACTGTTCGTAATGATACGCCACGCATTTCTGCGTCATTTTTTTTGTGGTTCCATAAAAAGTATTTTAACTTTCTCTTCAGAGTTTTCTAGGGTCTTAAAAAAATTATACACTTCAAAAATAATTGTTTTTGACTGACGCCATTTCACTTACAGCGTTTTATAACGGTGTATTGGAATAAACACGACAATACTGCGACCAACGACAATGCCTGTAGGCAGCGGTCTTCTCGAAGGGGAAGGCATCTCTAGGGGGAGGTGAGGTGAGGTGCGGGGCGAGGGGCACATGACCTTGACGCGCCAGATGAGACCGAACATAGTATAACGTCTATAGTATACAGGGCTGGAATACCGTTGTAGTGTGCAGTCGCTAAGATTGCAGTGTCATAGACCCCGGCAAGCTGCTGTGCTGTCCTCTATGCACCTGATCGTGTAGAGTGGTAGACCATCGGCGTAGTTATGTGACAGCCGGCGACAGTCACACCGAGTTTACTTGGACTCCCAGCCAGAATCACAATTCAGGACAGAATAATCCCTCCTGCCGTCTTGATTTCTCCAGGAAAAATCGGTTTCGAAACCTGATACTCCTCCGCACAAACATGGTCCTATCTCATCGTCTGTAAAAGTCGTTCTTTCTTCCTGTAGACAGAAACCTAATAACACTTATAACACCACCAAAATCCGTGGTACCGATGCCCTGCTTGTCAAAATATTGGGAACTGGCGGCAACATCCTAAAAGCTGGGGTTGCGTAGTTCCCATTTTTTTATGTCTCAACACAGGTTTCCTAAAGTCATTTATCGAGATTCCTCCTCTTCTCCTGCTCAGATTTTACGGCACGTATAATTTTAGTTACATAAACATCGCTTCATGCTTTGCGGGATTACTGATAAAACTGTCACACCTACAGACACAGAATCTCTCCAAGTTGTCTGATTTAGCTGCTGGAATGAAGTCGGAACAACATGGCGTTCAGCGGTGAACAAAAATCAATCTGCGTCTTAGAATGTACTGAATGCGACTTAGTTGTGGTGGGATTACGATAAAGATCGTGTAATTGTATCTCCTTTGTCAGGTGATTTGGCATAACTGCAAGAAAGAATCTTGCTTCTGGTCGCTGGTACCGACCGTGAGATGGAGAGACGTCAGTGGCTGGAACTTCAATACAGGATTGATGTCTGTCGTGTTACCAATTCGGCTCAGAACTACAATTGATCCAGCTAAAACCTTCGCTACACTTATCATAACCAGAAACAAATTAAGAACAGATGATACCATCTTGAACCTTGTTTTACAAAGTGGATGATTCAAAGTACTTGGTATATCCGGTATCCAACGTAGGCGTTAAGTTTTAAGGAACGGGGTGGCATTTTCAATAACTGCGACGGTGTTTGTGTTCTGGGTATAGTGACGTTACTGTTGTGGATGAGAGGAGTGAAGGGAGACGGTAAAACACGAAGCCTGCTCTTTTAGGCCTACTCATCCGAAAGTAATCTAGGCCCACCGGGCTTAATATCCCCATCGGATTTGCAAACCACCATCAACACCGTCGTATGTCCTCACTCCACACGCATTGCCGAGGGGTTTGGGATTTAGCCCCACTGTTTGATACAGCATCTCGTGATTATGAATTGTGCGCCACCATCTTTCCTAATCTGGCGTCCATTTCCTGATGGTTAAAATTTCATCCAACCAGCCTCTAACGTTCCATGAAGCTTGCATTTCAATTGTTAATTTAATGTTGGACGAGTGTCAGTTTGTGGTCAGTGTTTTCTTTTCCCTTCCATGTAGCGGAGAGCCGGCAAAGTGGTCATGGGGGGCAAAGTGGCCAAGAGGGAGTTTGGGACCAAACCATGGCGCCATCACGAGGGCAAAAATCATAACTAAGGCAATTTAATACCTGCAGTTACCTTGAGAAGCCCGATCAGGTTAGCGTATCATCTCTCGAAGTTATTAGAATATTTGTGGTTTTTGATGAGCCTGATGTTTGGTCAGTTTATGAATTTATTACTAAGAAATCAGATGGCCAACCGCGTCTGAACAAAATTCTTCTGCAAGAGTGATGTTTTTGATGTAAGTTCCTGATTTGGTGAGCGTGATTGTTTCTTTGCATTGTTCCATACGTTTCCATACCGGCGCCAAATTTGGGCAAAGTGGCCACCTGCTGGTGGCCGTGGCCTTTGTCTGCTGCGTACGGATTCTGTTTGTCCATTCCAGATTATTAACATTATGCAATGCTCTGAATAGATGTTTTATTATCATGTGAATCTGATCTCCTTATATTAATAATATTAAAAAAGTAACTAAATTATTTCTATTTTGTGGTGGTATTACAACCACCGGAAACGTCTTTTTCGGTGAGCCCAACAATAGCAGGAAAAAGCAAATGCAAAGGCTGAAACAAATATTCTTTACGGATGTTCACATCAAATTCATATAAAAATATACTTGAAGCTGCAAAAGCAAACAAGAAATAAGAAAACAAAAAAGAAGGAAACCAATGCTGGATAGAAAACCACAAACCGCAGGAAATATTACCCAAAAAGAAGATTTAATGATGACCTGTACTGCAACGAAAGTTTTTCAGCTCAAGATCACAAGAACGATGGATCCAGTGCCAAATGTGTTCCTTTTGGGCTCACGAACTCTGATAAGTTGAACGAAACAGCTATTCCCTTTGTTTGCGATAATTGCAATTGGATGGGCAGAGCCTGTCTCCGGGTACCGACCATCCAGACATCTAGGCGAATACTGGGAAGGTCCTCATTAACTACAAATTTCACAAACTAAAAATACACTTAAAATACAGAACACACAAAGTTACACATTTCACAGACAGATGGCAGCTCAACCCAATAGGTTAGACTCAGGTTCCTCCCCACGCTCTCATGGTTCACACTGGCCACCTGAGGGGCCACTGTCTACGTGGTTCTTGTTGGCCGGATCGGAGGGGAAAACACGGAGGGGGGAGGGAGTGGCAGGTTTATCACTGGCGTTGAAACAGACTGTAATTATCTTTACATATTGTCTAGATCAGGGGTGGCCAACCCAAATGGTCTTGCGGGCCACTTTGGAAGTGCATCATAACTCCGCGGGCCGCATAAAAATCATATATACCTATATTAGATTTAGACCCACTATAGATATTTTTGGAGTGAAAAATTGAAACATAATGAGTTATTATTATTGCGTTTCCTATAATTCTTAATTTAAACATAGGTAATATAATAATAATGATACTCATAATTTCAACAGATGATTTTTTAATATATGGATCCACAAATAAGCTATTTTTTTTTAAAAAATACATTGGTTTTCACTACTTTGGCCATTATAAAATAAATATATTTTGTAAAAGTGTAATGAATCTCGCGGGTCGGAAAAATGTTTCAGGCAGGCCGCGGGTTGGCCATCCTTGGTCTAGATACTGATTCCACGTGTAAGCCTACTTTTACTGAACTAATGAGGTAACAACTGAAGTCTGTTATATTTGCATCAATATTTTTTTTTTTGTTTTTTTTTTTTGTTTTTGTTTTTGTTTTGTTTTTTTGTTAAAGGCATATGGAAGGTTTTCTGCGAAACGTTAATAAAATAGTGATAAAAGAATATAGCAACTCGTGTTTTTAGATTAATAACATATTCATATCTTTCCCTATCATAATACTTCGATTTCTACTCGTAATTCTGTAGTTCTCATGTTTGTAAATATGTTTAGCGCATTACTTCTTGAATCGTTGACTAGCGTTATATCTTGGGCATATAGCGTTTATATATCATCTAGACCAGTGGTTCCCAATTATTTTTTCCCGAGTACCACTGCAAGAAGGAGCTCAACCACGCGTACCCCTTACAGCTGAAATGATAAATAAATGAATTCGTTCATCCCAGTAGAGTTCTTCTCACAACCACAGGATTACAATAATATAATTTACAAACACAGTTTATCTTAAAATATATTTGGGTGATAGTAATGTTTCTTTTGGCTGATAAAAGTGGATTTTTTCAGTTATTTTAGTGATCACCTTAGCCAAGAGACTACCGCACGTACCCCCTGAAGAAACCTCACGTACCCCTGGGGGTACGCTCACCACTAATTGGGAACCACTGATCTAGACTATTAGGTTGTGGAGTCCTCCTTCCTTGCATTTAACTAAAAAGAGAATATTTATAAAAATAAATGAATTTTTGAATAAAAGAGAACAAACATTGTGTCTCATTGTCAGGCCGAGAATTTTTCACCTTAATCTCGTATACAATAAAAACAACAAACTGTAGTTAATGCGAGTCACTACGGTCATATCAGTATTAGCAACACATATACACATGGAGGAAAGGAACCCCACCTCACTATCTGGACAGGGACGACTTTTATAGTTACTTTTAATATGCGGAAATTATAGCATACTCATCTTTACTAGTTTCCAATGGAGGATCCTAGAGGGCGAAACGATTGCCTACTGTCATTCAGGACAACGTATTTTATTCGAAGTTTCACCGACGTCACAAGTCCAGTGGGCCTGCTGTCAGGTAAGAACCAGAGAGGAAACTGCGGTCGGAGGGAACTGTTGACCACACTGCTAGGTCTCCTATCTCTGCCTCTCCCGTCTTACCAGTCATCGACAGTGTACCAAGCACGGTCAGTGTGCGCTAACTTTCGGATCCCGATTCGATTATTGGTATGGCAATACAAATTGCAGTAAAATTCCGGAGGACGTGGGTTTGAATCCCCGTCCGGGAATCCGGATTTGGGTTTCCCATGGTTTCCCCTAATCACTCCTGGCAAATGCTGGGATGTTTCCTTCAATAGGCCATGGCCGAATTCCTTCACGTACTGACTTCAACGTCGACGATGCGTAAAGCCATAATAATAATAATAAAAAATCAGTTTTTGCAAGATTTCCTTGAATCACTTAGTGCATTGCCAGAGTGATTCCTATTTAACTGCTTCCACCAATTCCCTTCACGTTTTTTATCAACAAAACTATCACAAAGGTACTAACCCAGCTTCAACAACCCATAATAACCGACAATCTGCTGTGGACTAACAAACATACTCTAACGTTGGAAGTAAACGAAGGAAAGAAATCAATTTATATTTTGTAGGATGACAGAAATGATATCCTACAATTATCACATATATTTTAATTTTTTAGTATCTTTGAATTTGAGCTTCTTTGGCTGAAACAAGTTTGCTTAAATAGGTATAATGTTGAGTTTACGTAGCAACGGTTAACTACGAGTGGGTTTGAGAAATTAGCTTATAATTTAAGCTGGAATAACTACTCACCAAATTATATTCGCTTCCACAAAGTGATAATCATGAAGTGTTATATGGTTCTATAGAGCAGAAGAATTATTAAAATACATACAAATGGATTATACATGTAAATCCTTTCTACAAGCAGTTAAGGAGAACTTGCGTAAATCGAAGAAGTCCGATTTGTAATTGATGTGGTTTTGTGTTAGCTGTTGGATAGCATGAAAAGTGCTTTTGACTGTATAAAGTAATCCAACTTTCATTATATTATACTTAGGCGACCATGACATTCATCAAATCATAAATTGTTCCAACAGCTAAACGACTAATTAAAGAAGAATAAACACGGGAAATCCTACAATTTGAAATAATTCAGCGCAGTATTGATGATTTTTGAAACTGAAGCCACCTAAACGACGCTAGCTACCACTGGTGCGAGGAGGCGCTGTTGTATGGTGTGTTGTTGACGGCAGGTGACAGGAACAGAGCCTGCTGATAATATCGCGCAACCCCGCCAACAGCACAGTCGGAATCCCGACCAGCAAGGGATAGCGCCTCCATTCTGAGGGCTTCCAATCGGTAAACCAAATTCACACTACAATGTAAAATACCGTGGAAATTATTTATTTCAGTTAAATGAGTTACAGATAGTCTAAAGTATCTTTGATGTGAAACATTTATTGGCGCGCCTTCAAGGACTGATATGTCACGACGCTCTCCTATGCCGTCATGCCCCATCTCCGCCTCGCCTCCGATCTCGCCTCCGATCTCTATTCGCTTCATGATAGATGGCGCTGTAATCGGCAAAAATGAAATTGAGTTTAAGATTGTTGCAAAACGGTAATATCTCAAACAAATACACATCAGATCAATAAAATCGAAGTACTTTTTTTGATATTTTTGATAATGCCATCATGTGACACCTCCCACAATCGAAAAAGCACAGACTGTGAACATGCGTCTCAGTCCGTGGTCAGACTGTGCATGTTACTTCAATGATTCGGACTGTACACATCTCATCGCAACTGTTCCACGATGTTAACGATTGCAGAGAGAGTCGATATCATTACTACGTACTTTGAGGCTCATAGAAATGTTGAAGAAGCTCGTCAAAGGTATGCTAATCTGTTCCCTGATAGGCATGTGCTGTCTGCAACGACCTTTTTTTAAATTTTTTATCTGCTTAACGTCTCTCTAACAGCGAGGTCTTTAGAGACGGGAAAGGATTGGGGGGGGGGGCAAGGAATGGGAAGGAATTTGGCCATGGCCTTTTGAAGGAAGCATCCCGGCATTCGCCTGGAGTGATTTGGGAAACCATGGAAAACCCAAATCTGGATGCCCGGACGAGGATTCGAACCGCCGTCCTCCCGAATGCGAGACCAGAACGCTAGCCGTTAAACCACCACGCTGGGTGCAACGACTTTTCGCAGTATTGTCCATTTGTTTACTGAAACCGGAAGCGTTAAACCTAGAAAAAGAGGCCGACCGCGTCCTGTGACATACGAAAATAACACAGTGAATGTTTTAGCTGCAGTTGTTGCAAATCCTCACATTAGTTCTCGGCAAATTGCGCGAGGTTCAGGAATTTCGCAAAGAAGTGTTCTACGCATACTGCATGAACACAAATGGCATCCATTTCATTTGTCGCTGCATCAAGAACTGCATGGTGACGGTTTTCAAAACCGCCTGAATTTCTGCAACTAGATACAGGAACAACTGGCAGTGAATAATAATTTCATTTCATAGATACTTTTCTCTGATGAATCAAATTTTACGAATCGTGGTCAAGTAAATCGACATAATATGCATTATTGGTCATTGGAGAATCCCCATTGGGTAAAGCAAGTTGAACATCAACGCCCATGGAGTGTCAACGTTTGGTGCGGTATTTTAGGTACACAGGTAATTGGCCCATACTTCATACAGTAGAAGGTAATCTGACTGGTCCAATGTACAGCGACATTGTAGATAATGTTTTACCCATTCTAATGGAAGATGTTCCATTTCAAACAAGAATAGATATGTGGTTTCAACTCAATGGATGCCCAGCGCATTATTCACGAATATCTCGAGAAGTTTTGAATCGAAACCATCCGGATCGATGGATTGGACTAGGAGGTCCTCAAACGTGGCCCGCACGTTCACCCTATTTGACTCCTGCCGATTTTTCCCTGTGGGGATGGCTAAAAGAGAGAGTTTACATGGATGGAGCAACAACCCCAGAAAATATGCGGCGGCGAATTATTAATGAATGTGAAAATATAAATGTCGGATTGTCTTTCAGACACAGAGTTGCAATGTGCATTAGAAACAACGGACATCATTCCGAACATTTGCTGCAATGAAACACTTGTGAGAAGCAAGGGGAATCACAGTATTTTTTTTTTTTTCCTAAATTGTTTCTAATTTCCTAATCTGATATTACCGTTTTGCAACAATCTTCAACTCAGTTTCATTTTTGCCGATTACAGCGCCTTCTATCATGAAAAGATAAAAATGTTTCATACAAAAGATACATATTTTTTAACTTCAATAAAAAATAGGGGTTCCTATTTAAGATTTAAAAGTCACCCCCCTCCCGCCCCCGGGGGTGGTGCAGGGGGGTCGAGCGTTATGTTAATGGATGTCCCTCTTCGAAATGAACAACTTTTATTACAACGTTTTTTTAATCCGATTTGTATATTGCCAAATATATCGACAAACTGTTTTAAATGCCTCACCCTGTATATAAAATGATAATAAGAAAAATATATTTATTTTACCTCAGAATGTCTATGCTTTTATTTATCTTTCTCAATATTTATTTATTGGTTTCCTGTAATTATAAATACTTTAAGTAACCATCAATTCCGATATTTCACATCTGCCGGGCGTCCCGTGGCGGCCACAGTTGTTTTTAAAGGTTAATACTGTCATAGAACATAACAGATAAGGTAAAAAAAAAAAAAAAAAAAAAAAAAAAAAAAACACAGCTGAAGGTTGTTTCTCATACCGCAATTGTGTGATCTACTGCCCAGGTCAATATCTTTGAGGAAAACGTGATAACTAAGACCTTTATTCTCCTACGAAGTCGCCTGACATCCGTAGACAACAATTAACCGTAATAAATTCGCTTTTAATAAAGCTTGTAGGGGCGATAATACATGTAAACACAGGACTTATATCGGTGGCCATGTTAAACTTAAAAGCTCCGTAGAGGTTATACAGTACCTGTCCTTTCACTGGACGCCTGGTCCAATGGTATTTATTCCAAAAATTCCATCGTCCGTCAGGCGCTATTTTTTGTTTGTTATTATTCTCAAATGCAACAACGGTTCCTCCAGCACGAGGAGTTTTTACAAGAGCCCCTGATGCCACACTAAATCAAATGCACGAAACATATCAAATAACACCGCTAAGAAGAATTACCGCTTAAATGCATATCCCACCAGTCGAAGCAGTTGCTGAGTGGTCGAATGTTGCCAGTGGAAATCAAATTTTTCGTTGGGCGCAAGTATTTCTTCTTCAATTATTCTGAGAAGTCTGGGAGTAATTTGAACATCTGTGAATCTAAATGGGTGTTTGTGTCAGAGAGATGTCCCTCTTATGTACTTTTGACGAAATGTTCTCATTGTTGTACCGCGAAAGTGCAGTTGGTTCCAACGAAATTTATAATTGGAGAAAACTGCACACTGATCGTTATGTTGTCAGTTGAGAAACTGTGAACAATAATAGGGGTTTCAAAGGAAAAATGAGCTGATGCAAAATTATCTTACGCAAAAAAACCTCCTGCGGTTATCTACAGAAAAATATGACCTTCGAAAAAAGTTTCTTACTAGAATAAATTTTATTTTCTAAACAGAACGACAGATTAAGATCAATACCAGCATTCTTTGATGTCTTCATCAAAGCAGCAAGGCAATTAACCTGTTCTACTATAGACTTATAACGATATTCATAAAATGGAGTAGTTTTCGGACATATCGCCCTTAAATGAAGATTCGAAGGGTCCAAATAATATTATTTAAGAATAATTGATGAAACGTTTTAGCGTTATTAGTTGCAAACGAAACTGTACTAGTGTTAAAAGTAAGAAGACTGTAAATTGTATAATCATTAAATAAGAAACGTAACGACCACTACCATTGTTACTTGCTAAAAAAAATTGGCTTATCAAATGGGATGGCTGTTGAAACAGAGATTTAACCCATCAGTACAGAGAGGATAACGAAGTTCGTTAAAAATACCTGGCTATCAGATTCTGCCTCAAGGTAAATCAATTTTCATATTATCATCTCAATGCCATCAAAGCCAGATGCATCGCAGATTATGAATCATATTTTGTTTCAGTTTTCCGTGCTCAAATAAAGTTCTTTAATGTTTTTCTCCTTCTCTATATAAATAAACAACTGCAATTGATTTGGTAAAAATGTACAAATCGCTGTAACATGCGTTGACAGAACGTATAAAAGGAAGTTAACCGTCTTGAGCCTAAATGGGTTTTTGTGTCAGTGGGATGGCCCTCTTATTCTTGACGAGATATTCTCATTGCTGTGACGTGAATATACAGCTGCAAACAACAAAACTTAGTTTAAAGCATAATGGCAGTTTCATTGGTCCATGTTTGCAGTACAGTTTTCGCGCACCTGGGTTTTCTTATCTTCTCTCGATTTGTCAGTGTGATTATATCTTATTTTTCAGAGATGTTTCTATACTCTTCAGCAGGCCGTCACTGGTTTTGTAACACAAAACTTCACGCCATGTACAAAGAGGGTAGTGTAAAGACATAACAATGCTAACAGGGGAATTAAATTGGACGTGCGAAGCGAGCGTGATGTCAGCAGAACCTGTTTGGAGACAGAGGAGGGATCGCTTGGAGACAGCACCTCACAGTCACGCTGGAAAATTAAGCGCGGATGACCCAATACACAGCAGGTGACACGGCTGCACCTAATGCTTAACTTGTTTATTTTCGCTGTCTCGTAAGCCTCTGCCATTATGTCGCATAAGAAAAAGCTGCAACGATGGTAAGTGGATTTGCAACAGCTTCCCCACATGTCTTTAAGCGGCAAGACAAGTTTAGATCAAATTCGAGAATGACTGAAATAATGTTCTTTAACTTTTTTCTACTTCTCTAGAAAAGTAAACAACGGAAATTGGTTTGGTGAAGATGTAGACGAGATGACTTTCAGCATAATTTTTTTTTTTTTTTTTTTGTGAAATAACATATAACGACAATTGGAATTAAATCGTAGCAGCTTCTGAGTTGTGCCTCGTCCAGGATGGAAAACTCACTACAGAGAATAAAACCGCATAACTGATACCTAAGAAATTTATAACCTTTAATAATCATGGGACAAAATATTTATAGATTAGTAAGAGAAACGTAACGTCGTGGTTGAGCGGTACCGCTCGGGCCTCGCATTCGGGAGGAAGAGGGTTCAGACAACAACACCACCTAGAGGGGTTTCAGATTCCTATCTGGCCATCAGATTTTGGTATTCCATAGTGTCCAGAATCATTACAGGCGATGTTGGCGTGGTTACTTCAAAAGGCCATGGCTTAAATACTTATTTCATATTGTTAACGATGACTACTGGGTTGACTCAGTTGAGTTGAATTCTAAGAAAGGTTTCGATACAGTTCCTTACATCAGGTGACATAGGATTCTGTGAACGCCCGCGGGGAAAGCTTTGAGTCCTACTAGGAACAGCGATAAACTTTTTTTTATCTTATGGTTTTACGCGGGAGAAGGACTGGGGGCACGGGACGGGAAGGAATTCGGCCATGGCATTTAAAGGAAGCATCCCGGCATTCACCTGGAGTGGTTTTTGGAAACTATAAAAACTCAAATGTGGATGACCGGACGGGGATTCAAAACCCCGGTCTCCCAAAAGCGAGGCCATAACGTTACTATTTGTCCCTCTACGCTCGTATTACATGCCGTCAGAATTGTTTGGAGGATTTTGCTGTCGAATTTGTTGGTTCAGTGAGTGTTGTAACTTCTCACTCTGCGACTGTAGTTTGTCGGTTCTCATGCAGCCATTTGTTGAGGTGCAGTGGGCTGCCGCAAGCGCAAAGACCGGAAAGAAATGTGAAGTGGGAGCGCTGACGCGAAGTGGCGGGTCCATACAGCACAGCGGCTGTCAGCAGGACACAGAGTACTGTTGTCCGCCCGCGCCGTTGTGGTCGACAGCCTGCAGCGGCTCTGTGCCGTCACCACTATTTGCAACTCGTCATCTCCAGCCGGCCATCTGCCACGCTGTGACCCCCGCACAGACGATGCGCGTCTGCGCACCGCACGTGCTGGCGCCCACATGGAGTCCAATGACATCAGCTAGTGTGTGCCCGATGTTTATCACTGTATTAACACTAACACTAATGACAATATCAAAGTAAATAAATAAACAGCCCAACTGTCTACTCATTCTGATGCTTAGATACAATTTTATTCTGTATCACATACGCTTTTCTACCTCCTATGATAAACGATAAAAGAAATCTCAAAGAGTCGTTACTGGTATAAAGACTTCGTTCTTCTGTCACCAAGCGTGGTGGGTGAGCGGTAACGCTCTTCTTATTTTTTTAAATGGCATTTGGCTATGTGGCTATACAGCCAGTACTACGTAATTTTGTAGTCATTCAATGTACTATAGATTCTTCATGATACAGACGACACAAGACAAACAGAACACTTAATTAAAACCATCCACGTCCGAGGCCGGAATCAAACCGGCGACCACTGCAACGCTAGGCTAGCCCGCTTTCCCCTACGCTGCCGGGGTCGGCGATAACGCTCTGGCCTCGGATTCGGGAGGGCGCGGGCGTCCAGATTTGTGTTTTCCATGGTTTCCCAAAATCATTTCTTTCGGGATGCTTGCATAAAAAGGCTATGGCCTAATTTCTTCCGTTTCTTTATCCCCCACTCCTTTCCGACCTTTAATGACCTCGACGTCGACGAAGCGTAAAGCAATTATCAAAAAAAAAAATCTTCTACCATTTTGATTTTTTGCTTTTGATTATTTGATTCACCTGTTGCTTGTAAAGCGCATTTGTACGCGTTGAACTGGTATATTATTATTATTATTTGAGAATGGATCCTATTGGATCACGCAAAGCTTTAATTCTCATCGTAGCTTGTAATTAAGTTTTTTTTTTTTTTTTTTTTTTTTTTTTTTTGTAACAGTTTAACGTCCCTTTTTAACAACGTGGTCTTTAGAGACGGGAAAGGATGGTGGCAAGGAATGGGAAGGAATTCGGCCATGGCCTTTTGAAGGAAGCATCCCGGCATTCGCCTGGAGTGATTCGGGGAAACCATGGAAAACCCAAATCTGGATGCCCGGACGGGGATTCGAACCACCGTCCTCCCGAATGCGAGGCCAGAACGCTATCCGTTACACCACCACGCTCGGTTTGTAATTAAGAATTTGACCAATGTTTCCAGTGGGTAGTTCGAACCTGGTATTGTTATTTCGTGGAGCAATTGGGGAGGCCTTAAGTGTTGCAATATCTCTGCGATTTGAGTAACTTATGTTTTCGATGATGGCTCAGCGGTTAAAGCGTCTGACTGGAGATCGAAAGGTCCATGGTTCGAACCCCATTCTCGGCTCGGGTTTTAAAAAACCTTTAACCCATTCTTCACCTATAGCACAGCTTGCTGGGTAGTGTGAATTACGCCAGAACTCTTCCGTGATTCGGATTCCACGTTTAAAACTGTAGTTCCTCTGTACCCGGCAGGGTTACCGGGTTAGGTTAAGGCGGCTTCGATAAGGACGGATTGCGCATCCAGTAAAAGCCGTATCACCACGTCATTACGACTACACAAGCTTTTTACCTTTGTGACATGTGTTTTATGTTCGTGAAATATGTAGTTTATCAGGCGGAGGTTGGGGATCGCCCCAGCTTTCGCCAAGGTTACTGCGGAAAAGCGCCAAAAGAGCGCAACCACTGTGTTAGGTATGCGGGCTCCGTGACTGAACCTGATCCAGTTGTGCAGTACCTAGCCGATCCAGTGTCCTGGTGCCTGAATGCGCGTAGCCACTATGGCGGTCTTAGACTGCTATACATTTTTATTTGCACGCGTCAAGTTGCGACATTAAACCAATAAATATAATTTCCAATTATGTACAAATTAAAAAAAAAATATTATTATTTTAAATGTGACAAATTGGAACAATATGTTGGGCAGTGTATCAAATAATTATGAATCTAACCAAAATGGTTTAAGCAAGCTGTGAAGCAATTTTGTGATAACAAATAAAAATAAATACAAAACTGACTGGAAGTTATCAATTAATGAGAGCTCATGAACCAGGGAAGAATAAATGTGAATTTAACTCATTTAGTCTTGTAAATGAAAAGATACTTTTCTATAATTTACAAATAGAAATCGTAGCAAGAAAGACCTAAAAGTATCAGTTGGTGTATTCATTAAACAGAGGATTAAAATGGGAAGTCGGGTAGTTAACGGTGCAGTACTCGTATTTTTAGCACTGAACAAAGTTGTATTTTCTACCGATGAGCTCGGACATGTGGATGAGACAATCTCTTTTGCTGTTGCCACTTTTTCATTGCATTTACTGACAGTGACTGGTCTGGGTGTCTTCCATCGTCTATTTAATCTGAAGAGCTTTCATCGTTGTTATTCACTATCGTTTCTGCAGATTCTGTACGGTGCGACATTTTGGGGAAAATAATTAACACACGTTTTGGATAAATCCCGAGGAATATTTTTTTAAAGAATATCTATCATCTTTTCTTTCTCAAAAACTAATGAAACACACACACACACAAAACACATTCTTCCTCTAGCAATGGTTCTTGCATCACAGTTAATGGGCTACAAAGCGATCGTAATTTCTCATGGCGTCGACTAACGTTAAATGTGCGCTACTGCATGTATCGTTCCTTATCGACCTATGAGTTAGTGAAGTGCTTATTTATTGAAAGAAGCGAAATTCAGTTCTGAAATCTTACTTGACCTAACACCTATCCGTAAACTACTTGCGGATTTTCTAGCAGAGTTACAGAGAGAAAATAATTATCTATTGAAATGCAAGATTTGTGACAGTCGTACAACAGTATTTGTGTCACACACCGCAGTATTTTTAATCATCGAATGACAAACATGTGTAGCAAGTTTAATCAAATCGTTCCACATATTTCCGGAAAGTTTGAAAATGTATTAGAATGTTCGAATGTTTCGTTCTGATGGTTTCATATGAAAAGATTTAACCCCGCCGCATTTTTCGTTTGGCAGGTTTAAATTTGTGAATATAATTTCGTATCAATTGGTTTGTTTATTACATGTGTTTGAACGATTCACCTTCAGCCTATCAAGTTAGAGCTTAATTTTAGTCGATTAATGAGAAAAAATGTGCATAAAGTTTTATTTTTCTTCCATAGATACCAGCAGAGGAAGGACCTCCATGATGTGAAACATGTCATGGTTTGTATATATACAGACCGAGAGGGGCGGTGTAACGGTTAGCGTTCTCGCCTCGCATTCGGGAGGACGGCTGTTCGAATCCCCGTCCGGGCATCCAGATTTGGGTTTTCCATGGTTTTCCCAAATCACTCCAGGCAAATGCCGGAATGCTTCCTTCAAAAGGCCATGGCCGAATTCCTTCCCATTCCTTGCCCCCATCCTTGCCACCCATCCTTTCCCGTCTCTAAAGACCTCGATGTTAAAAAGAGACGTAAAGCAGTTACAAAAAAAAAATGTATATATATATACTATAATCTTACTGAAAAAGAGTATTATGACAAAAAATATAAGGAAAATAAACATTAATTTTTAAACTGAATTTTGCAAAAGGCATATTAGATACAATTAATTATTTTGTATAAATTCGTGAACCGAAAGAAAGGAGGTGCCATTAAGATAATCCCTCAGTTTATCCCTTAAATACATTTTTATTATCTTCAGACTGTTTTTAAACAAATGTGTCCCCGAATAATTAACCCCTCTTTGTACTAATAACACTGATGTTTATGTTTTGCACGAGTTATTTATGTTCCCTGTATTAAAATAGTGAACCTATGCATTTGATGTAAAAAAATTAAAATGTTGTATAACAAAGCACATGCATACCCAGTATATACTTAAAAATCATTGTAAAAATATTGATAGCTTTCTAAAGAATTGTCTACAAAAATTTCTTAGCTTTACCCTACACAGCATCCTAATAGATCTTTTCTGTGCTATGTAAACTTTTTTATTTTGTAAAGAGTTTCCCTAAACAATTATGCCAGACGAAATGACAGAGAAAATAAGAAGATTACACCTATTTCATTAATTTTATTGCTGCTATTGAAGAAAGTGTTCTTATTGCAAAGGTGGCTGTATTTAACTTCTTCAGCAGTAATTGTATGTATTTTTACCAACTGAGTTTGTCATTTATTTGAATGCCAAGGAATTTAATACTCTTTGTTGACAACATTGTTATATTTTTATAGTTTATATATAAATTATGCTGCGTATATTTTTTGTTTTAAACCTAATGTAATGTGTTTTATCAAAAATTAAATTCTAATGATTTTACCTTAAACCAGTTTGCTACTTCACTAAGTACTGAATTTGCATTAAATTGTAGATTACTGTTCCCCCCCCTCCCCCCCAGTCAGGTTAGTGTTGTCTGGAATGAAAACTCTCTTAGCAGTGTCGGATAAGTTTACAGAAAAATCATTGATGTATAATAAAAACAGAAGGGGTCCTAAGACTGAGTCTTGAGTAATCCTGTGTTGTATTTTATTCCAATCTGATGAAGCATGTTTACTGTTTTTAGAATAAAAAAGGAAGAATTTGTGCTTTCAGTTTCATCAAAATCGGCTAATCCATTCGTAAGTAATGTTGGAAAAACCATACACCATAAATAAACACGTTAATGCTGTTTGGTGGTATGGAAATATGTGTGACAAATAGGCTATTTGACAGTATTAAAAATATATTATAAATTGTAGTCATTCGCGTAGATTAATGCTTAAGCAAGCTATTTTGATTAAATTCGAATCGAAAGGAGGATTTTTTTTTTTTTTTTTTTTTTTTTTTTAAATCGGATATTTCTAGCCTCTTGTCAAGTGACCGAAAACGCTCTGGGATTGGCCATCGCTTTGGTGACGTCACCTGTCGGTAAGCGCTGCGCCTGCGTATGGACCGTTTCCTATTATCCAAGTATTCATCCATTTTTATTATTTGTTGCTGGTTATTGTTTGTTACTAATGAGGTTTTTGTTGAATATAAAATGAAGAACAATTTGTAGAAGCCTACCCCGGAAAAAATACCGAAAAGTATTTCTCGGGCTACCTATAGAAACAACTCCTGACTTTTATTCTGCATAGCTTGAAAATGTAATAACTCAATTCGAGAACCATTTATGTTTAAACTGGAAGTTATAGATTAACAGAAATCCTTCATAAGAATGACTAAAAATATTTACCGACCACGTTCACTTCGTCGCACATAGAAACTGTGATGTTTAAGTGTTCACTATTAACAAGAAGATAAGTACCGATGCCATGGTATCCAGTTAGCTGCATGGTTAAAGAGTTCTATAGGAATTTGAAGATCCTATGTTCGAACCTTGATGAGGATAATATTTTTTTCGTGTGTACATTTTTTTCGTTTCTGTTTGCTGTTTGTTGCTTTACAAAATTTTTTTTTTTTTTTTAAAGATAGACGGATGTGACATTGTACCTTATCCTGAAATATTATTTAAATTGAGTCTGGATACTTGCTGCTTACCACAGGACTGAAAAAGTGTGATAGTAGTGTCGGTACATAAAGGAGGGGTGAGAAATAGAGTTGAGAATTACAGGCCAATCAGTTTGACATCAGTGGTAGGTAAATTAATGGAAAGATTGATATACAACCACATCAGAAATATATGTGAGGAACGTAAATGGTTTTCAAGCAGGCAACATGGGTTCAGGCAAGGATATTCATGCGAATCTCAGTTGGTGGGATATATGAAAGATATTTCAGATGAAATGGACAACGGTGGCCAAATTGATAGTATAGCACTAGATCTGTCGAAGGCGTTTGACAGAGTAAGCCATAAAATGGTAGTAAATAAGGTAAAAACCATTGGAGTGGATGAGAAAGTGATTTGCTGGGAAGAAGAACTTTTAAAAGGTAGAAAACAGAAAGTTAGGGTAGGAAATGTGGTATCAAAAGAAGTGGAAGTAAAAATGGGTGTGCCACAGGGTAGCGTATTGGGACCATTGCTATTCATTATTCTAATGAATAATTGTGTTGATTGTTTACTATCTGAAATTAGATTGTTCCCAGATGCCATAATGCTGTATAAAAGAATCAAAACAATAGAAGATTGTAAACATTTGCAGGGTGATCTGGACAGGATATCTAGTTGGTTTGGTAAACATGGAATGAAGATAAATGCAAAGAAGAGTCGCTTTATTAGATACACAAATAAAAAACAAAACAGTACCGGATTAACCACGTAGCAGGGCCTCGCACCTTCTAGGGAGCCCCCGCACCTAGGCTAGATTGGTGACTTTTTTTTTTTTTTTTTTTTGTTGATTTGAAATGTAAATATCTTGGCATTACTTTTGATAACAAGCTTAACTGGGCAGGACACATAGGACAGGTGGTAGGAAAAGGTTTCAAAGTTCTGCACTTGTTGGAGAGAGTGATGAGGGTATGTACGAGAGAAGTGAAGGAACTGGGTTACAAAACTTTGGTCAGACCATTGCTCGAATATGCTCATTTTACGTATCAAATACAGGAGTTGGAGAGGGTGCAAAAAAGGGCTGCTGGCTTTGTTTCTGGAAATTATCGCAGAATGCAATCAGTGACGGATATGATAAAGGAGCTGGAATGGGATTCATTGTAAGACAGGAGGAGGATGAGGAGGGTCATGGGAGTGTGCAGGGCATATGCTGGCGATGAGGCATGGAAAGATATTGCAATAGGTATGTAAAGTAGTGCATGAAAGGGAAAAGATGCCGATTACCACAAGCTGGCACTCGATTTCAGGCACAAGGGTGTGGGAATATTCTCTTTTTTAGGTAAGGGTGTCAGGGATTGGAATGAGTTACCAAGAGAAATGATGAATAATTTACCGAAAACTTTGAAAGAATTTATAGATAAAATTTGTAGAGGGCAATTGTAGGTGGGTGCAGGATAGAGGGGAGATGGGTGTGTAGGGAAATTGCCACCTGAGCCTGTGCTCCATTGCAATTAAATAATAATAATTATATTGGAGGAAGTCATAAAAGTCATGCAAACGTTTGAAACATATATTGCTGCCATGCAAGAAAACTTTTATAAAAATATAACTGTCCGCTTTTAATTGTGAAACATACCAGAGATACATTATCATTGCAAAAAATCCAAGTGCTCGGTGGTGAATAATAGAATTTATTTTAACAATAACATTTTACAACAATCTCGCAACAATTTCGGAACGCTTTGAATACCTTTGTTGGAATTTTTACGAGACGATACAGCTGCATGTTGCCTTTCTGACAGAAATGCATCTATTTAGGCGGTATTTACTTTTAAAGCGCAAGTAATTTTCATTATCTTTTAAACTGTTATCGGTGTGCAGTCCAGTTTCAGTTTTGAAGTCTTTTTTGATTATTTTTTATAATACGCTTGCTATCCAAAAATTTGTGGAACATTTGGAAAAAAATAATGTTTTGTTGGATTTTAGAAAAAGAATAAGCGGCACTACCACCAGCAACTAGTATCTAAAGAAAATGCCCACAAATAACAAAATATATTCGAAAGCGAGTATCGAACCTAAGAACCCTAACCTTACTGATACTCTCCTCAATCAAAGTAATACAATATCAATACGAAATTATGGTACAAATGAATTCACAGTAAGGTGTGCGACTTGGTCGCAATGACGTCTGGGTTACTACGAGCAAGTTGCAGCAACTTTTCTTCCTATTTCAACTAATGCGGGAACACGTTTATTTGGAGAGTTGTGGTTGTAGATTGATCTACCACACACTATTTATAAACCATATTTCCAACAATTTATGCACAAGTACAGAGAAACAAACCAGACGTTGTTTATGTAGAGGGAGGGCGCGCTGGCACGTGACGTCACGAGTATCGTTAGCCCGCGCCAGATAGCAAAGCAGCGTTTTGGTGGGCTTTCAAATACTCTATATTTTAACGTTGAATTTTACGTAAAATAAGCACTTTCGTCAAAAAATTAATAGTACCCGGTAAATAACGTGTATCAATAAACTATTTAAAACCATTTTCAAAAAATAGTCAATTGAGGTGGAGCTTATGCTTTGGTGTATTGTCTCTCGCTGATTGATTTGTGCCACGTAACACCTGGTTGCTCGCCTCCAGCTGCAGCACGCGACTGGGTCGAGCGGACCGCCGAATCTTTATGGCCCAATAAAGATGCCGGCCGCGAAAGCTTGCGCCGCAGATTAAACGCCACGTGTGCCACCAGCTGGGAGGGGCAGCTGCTCACCTTGCTCAACACCGCCAATCACCGCAGTCTGGTTTTGTCACATCCTGGAGCCATTTCTATAGTACGAACTTTGAATTTTACCTAGACACGCGAGTGATGCAAAAATCGGTATGTCATTCTTAAGAAGAATCCAGACTCTCTACCTCCATGATGGACCGAACCATGTCGGTGAGCGGTAACGCTCGGTCCTGGCATACTAGGTTTCAGTTTCCCGACATATAATCCTGATTTCGAGTTTCCATGTTTCCTGTAACCCTCCAATGATACGATGGTTCTTTCAAAAAGAGGCTATGGCCGAATTCCTTTTCGCTTTTTCCTCCCATCCTTTCTCATCTAATGACCTCAACGTCGAGGAAGTGTAAAATCAGAAGCAATATTTGATATTTGTGACTCATAATACAATAATCTAGAAACTTTCAACTACATCCAATTACAGAATGAAATACGAAAGAGAAAATTTGTAGTAAGAACGGAGACTTTCCCGGCGTATGCTTGAAATGAAGTCTTCACGGGTGTACAGCCGGATAGTGTTTTCAAATTTGTAGAATTTTGGGCTTATATTAGTTATAATTTACTGATCAATTTGGAACTTATTTCCGGTTGTTACATTAGGGTAACGGATAGAAACAAATTTGTTAAGTTTCACGAAAAGACATATTCAAGTCATTTGTACTTTGCCTTCTATTATACTTTAGAATTCTAATTCGCGGTTTTATTTTTTGATTTTATTTTTATTTATTTTTTGTTGCTTGCATTCGTATATAACATAACACGTAAGAGTTTCAGTTAACAGAAAATTATTGACTACTCAATAAATTCATGTTCCATACCAGCAGGCGAATATGGCAACCGTATCTATATTCGCCGAAGTAGACAATGGTTATGCGATGTACAACTAGAGAACGTTTAACCACTACATTTTAGCACACCGAGTAACGTAGCTAACTGTAGGTAAGGATTCTCCTACTCTCTTACAAGACAACTCTCCATTTTCTAAAGCACATCATGCTAGTGTATCTCGAAGTTAAATGAAATTGAGGATGCAGAAACACTAACACATATACATGGAAGAGCAATTAAATTAAAGATAACTGACGTGAGGTAAAGGTGGCTGTGTGGATGGCAAAGTAAATAGGAAGGAAATGTCGTAAGAATAGATCCCACTTAATGAAGAACGATGCTCAAGGTCGAACAAAGTGTGGGTAAGATGAATGATGTACGTATTTTTGATCGTTGGAAAATTGTTGAGACTGTAAAAATCCATCTCGTAAATTCTGGGGCACTGTGATTTTCAGGGGCCAATGTGTCAAAGGCGTACCATGAGTATGTCGATACCGGTATCATCCACGCCAGGGTCAAACAACAGCGTGTGAAAGAGCTGAGTGACCACAGATAGAAAAGTCACAGTGCAACAGGTGACTCGGAAATTTAACGGCGGCGCACACATAGTGTAAGCAGCCACACCATCCAGAACCATCTCCCTACCTAGAGTACATAGACGGTACTTCTCAGAACACAAAACTTAGTATTAGCGCGGAAACATCACCAGGCATTGGACCTTACAAATGTTGTCGAGGCAGGTGAGTCGAGATTCGGGTTGTTGCACTCCGTGTACGAATACGACGCAAACAACATGAAGCGATGGACATTTCTTGCCAGCAGGTTACTCTCCGAGACAGTGCAGGTGTCGTTGTCTGGTGTCGGCTGATGAAGACTGAAGTGGAGTCCCTGACACGTGTGACATAGCCCCTCACAGACCAACGTTGCCGGGGCATTCTTAACGATCACGTGCTTCCGTTTGTTCGTTTAAAACGTCCCCACTGAAGACCTCTTCCTTCAATGATACAATGTCACATACTCTCGCTCCAAATTGTATCTGAACGGTTGAATGAACGCTGCACAGGTATTCTCTTGCCAGCAGGGTCAGTCGACCTCAGTCCTATCAATCACCTCTTGGATGTTTCCTAAATAGATGTTTGAACCTCTGACACCTCCATACAAATCTTTGGGAAGTTGTTCATGGATCGTGGATTCATATGGCGTCCTAACGCTTTCAGTATCTGGTCAGCTCAATGCCGCCATTATAACAGCAGAAGGCGAAGTTACGATGTCGTAGACAAATATTTCCATTTCAATTACTCTTCAGCGTATAAAGGTTTTCACGTTAAAGTTTTTACTGGGACAAGAAAAATAATTCCATTTGGAACCAAGATTCAACGATATGATTCCAACATCTGGCCTGAATACTTGCTCCGGCTTTTGTTTGCAGGCCTGTTGGTCTATAGATAAATTCTGTTCTCCTCTGCATTTCGCTGCTGGGGAGAAACTTTTGACCAACGCGTCGCTCAGACGGCTTAAACTATTCGAGCAGCTTAGGACAGGTACCATGATGCTATTTTCAGTGTCTTCTAGATATTAGGAAGTGTTGCTGCACTGAAGATTTAACATTTGTTGGTGTGTGCAAATGCGCATTTGATTCAGATTAACAAACCGAATATCTTATGAATAGTAACAAAACAATGCAAAATGTATTTTGTCAGGCATTTGGAATGTTATATTGCATGGCTACAAGACGAACTTTGGAATGTTAGTTAAGACGCCACTGAAATTGTTCATGATAACTGCAATACCTTGCTGCTGGGCGCAAGTGAAAATTCGATATTAAAAACAAATCATTTAACCCATACAGAAACAATTGAAATGAAATCGTGCGCTATGAAAAAGATTAATTTTTTTTCGTATCTTAAACAAAGCAGCCAGATACAAAAAGAACGCTGCTGATAACAATATAGAAATTCAACAGACAAAATCCTTTCACTCTTTACTGCCACGCGCGTCTAACACAACTTAGAAGTTACCAAACATTGTTCTACCGAATTGTGAGAAGTTACTGTCAAGTGTACTAGCACTTCTCTTTTAATACAACAGAATTATTCTCAACAAATAAAATCCCATAAGATATGGAAATCCCGTCCGCATGTTGTTCACAAATACCACACATTTCCGAGAAAGTATTTTCTTTTCTTCTCGACGTTTTGAGGAGTTTGTGGTATTACACTGCTTGACAAAACAAAAGTGAAGAACCCAGAAGAAGGGAAGGAAACGAAATAAAACTTCACGGGTTGAGAGAAAACGTGATGTTATTTCAGTGATTACAAAATCGAGTCAAATTATCAAAAAAGTAGGTCGTATGAGTACATTTATCAGTAAAACGTTGCACCCCTACTGGACTGGATTCATGCACTTATTCGATGGGAAGGATGCAATAGAGCCGTTGTATCCTTTCCTGAAGTAAAATCACCCACAGCTGTTGTAACTGGTCTTTGCTAGCCTGGATCCTGGCACTGGGCAGGAGTTGTCCGAGCTGGTGCCACACATTTTCTACCGGGGACGGGTCCGGGGATCTTGCTGTCAACGCGAGTACCACAACGTAACGCAGAAAGTTCACAGGACTCGTCCTGTGTGTTGAAGAACATTGTCCTGTTGAAATATGGCACCGCGATACTGTCGCATGGGCGGTAACACATGAAGACGCAGGATGTCCGTAACATATTGCTCTCAGAGTTCCCTCAATTACTACCATACTGGTCATACTCTCACACCATGACGCCAGGAGAAACACCGCTGCACCTCTCCAAAATTTTGGAAGAATCTCTCCCCACGTCACCTCCATACTCGCCGACGATGATCATCGGAAGTAGTGCAGAACCGCTGAACACAATGAACGGAGTCGCATTGTGTTCAGCGAAGTACAGCGGTAATGCACTACCTCGCATGACCATCATAGGCGAGGACTTAACGGTGCTTTGATCATATGATTAAAGTAATGGTAAGGCAGTTTGAACTAAAGTAGAATGTCAATAATCTTGACACAATAATTAAGAGTTCTTCAGATAACCACGTTTATAGGAACGTTATTCAAACTTTTGTTTTTAGTTTTATTGACAGATTAATAAACTTATGTCTGAACTTGCTATTCGACAGGAAACGTTTATGCAAATGACCTCAGCTGCAAGTGCCTGAAATGTTCTTCTTTCTATTCATTTTGTGTAACTGTGATAGATAAAATGATATCTGATATTGGATTTTTCACAGTAGGGTTAAAATGATATCTGATATTGGATTTTTCACAGTAGGGTCTGTCTCAACTATTGCAATAGGAGGATCACGTCCCGTGATATCATGCTCTCATTATTTTATTAATTCTATACATATACGTTTTATTATTTATTAATTTATCGCATAATATTTAGCAATATACACAAAAGGTGAGTTACAGATGTGCATATCGCAAGCATGTACAATTTTATATACCTAGATATAATATTTTTATCCAGTCATCTGCACTGATGCATCGTGTATTTCAGCTATTATTCCTTTGAATTCTCCAAGAGTCAGAAACGATGTGGTGTCTGTAAGGTGGCTCCACAGTTACAATTTGCACCGCCCCATTTGTATAACAAGTGGCCGCATCTGCCTAATCCTGTTCGAATCCGATTAATGATTGCTGTCTGTGAAGATCGAATCCTTGTAACCGCACTGAAGGTTCCTCAACTAAATGTTTATTGGCTAACGACGACTGCTCCCATTGAGTCCACAGCTTGTTGATGTAGGTATATCTTAATGTGCAGAGCTATCATCGATAGCAACGTCAGTGCGGCTCAGGGTGTTGAGCACCGTACACTGTATCGGGAAGGTACAACGGGGTCCCCGCGCACCGGTCGTCCTGACTGTAGTTTTTTAGGCAGTTTTTCGCAGCGACTATGGCGAATGCCTCGACGGTCTCCATTTTCCACCTCATATACTGCACAATTCACAAACAAAAATAAACTTATCACACGCTGAACACATTTCGCAGACAAATGGCAACAATTCATTTCCTTCATTAGTCCGTAATATGACCTCGAAGTTGGAATAAAAGCCGGCCGACACCTAATATTTGGAAAATGTGGTGAAGGAAAAGAAGGAACGGTCTTCCTTCAAGACAAACACAGGTACGTAAATTGAGGATAGCAAATTTCAGCGCACATAATATATATTCCCAGGCACCCTCTTGCCCTTACGGAAACGGCTCATAAAGGCGGATGAATCAGAAATGATCAACGCTATGAGGATGCAGAAGGCAACGGGAAACCATTACCGAGTGTGGTGGTGTAACGGATAGCGTTCTGGCCTCGCATTCGGGAGGACGGCGGTTCGAATCCCAGTCCGGGCATCCAGATTTGGGTTTTTCCATGGTTTCCCAAATCACTCCAGGCAAATGCCGGGATGCTTCATTCAAAGGGCCATAGCCGAATTCCTTCCCATTCCTTGCACCCATCTTTTCCCGTCTCTAAAAAGACCTCGGTGTTGAGAGACGTAAAGCAGTTAAAAAAATAAATAAAAATAGGGAAATCATTGCATTGAAGACCCAAAGTGTATCCCGAGGACATGTAATCCTCTCAAATTGCATATAGGCCTATCAGGGAGACTTCTTCCTGGGTAAAATATTCCGGAGGTAAACTAGTCCGCCAGTCGAATCTCCGGGTGGGGACTACTCAGGGAGGAGTCTTCAAAATGGATAAAAACATTCTAAGAGTCGGAGCGTGGAAGGTAGATTAGAAAACTTAAAAACAGAGATGGAACGACTTAATTTAGATATCGTCGGGATTAGTGAGATTAGGTGAAAGGATGCACAGGAATTCTGGTCTGGAGAACACAGAATAACTAACACAAAAGCTGTTAGCGGAGTTACTGGTGTAGGTACGATATAAGACAGTAGGGAAACGGGTGAGTTATTACGAATAGTTAAGTGACAGGATTATTTCGATGAGGTTACAAACTAAGCCCACCTCAACCACGTTAGTTCAAGTGTAAATGCCAACTTCACAGGAAGGTGAGGAAGAAATAGAGAAAATATACACCGAAATCGAAGAATTAATCTAATATGTGAAGAGGGAGAAAAATCTAATAATAATAGGTGATTGGAATGCGATAGTGGGGGAAGGAAACGAGGGGAATAATGAGCAAATTTTGGTCTAGGAGAAATAAATGAGCGAGTAAGCAGGTTGTTAGAATTTTCTGAAAGATATAAGCTAGTTGTGGCAAATACGCTATTTAGGAACCATGCAAGAAGGATATACACCTGGAAACGTCCAGGGGATACAGGCAGATATTAGATAGATTATATTATGGTCAAACAGAGATTCAGGAATCAAGTTCTAGACTGTAAAACCTATCCAGGAGCAGACATAGACTCTGACCATAATTTGATAGTAATGAAGTGTAGGCTAAAGTTCAAGGGAATAAGGAAGCAATACAAATAGAACAGGCTCGAAGTGAATAAACTGAAACAATTTGGCACGAGAGAAAAATTTGCTGAAATGGTAGACTTAGGTCTAAGAAGTAACTCTGAAAGGAGCTCAAGCGATGATGAATGGAATGCATTAGAGACTGAAATAATGAAAGCTAGTAAAGAGACATTAGGCTTAATGAAACAAGCCACCCGAAAACCTTGGATCACAGAAGAAATTTTGAAACTGATGGATCACAGGAGAAGGCACAAAAATGCTCAGGGTGAAGCAGGAAAAGAGCAATGCAAGCAATTTAGAAATATAATAAACAGGAAATGTAAAAAAGTAAAAGAAAATGGCTACAAGAAAAATGTGAAGAAGCAGAGAAGGAAACGTTCATAGGTGAAGTAGATGTTGCATATAGGAAGATACAGGAAAATCAAACAAAATTTTGGAGAAATGAAGAAAAGATGTGTAAACATAAAAGCTGCCAATGGGAAACCTCTTTTCAGCTAAGATGATAGAGCTAACTGATGGAAGGAATAAATTAAGAAACGGTATGATGGGGACGACTTGAACAACAGCATAATGGAAAAAAGACGGCGATGTCAACATTGATCACTTAGGGGATCCTGTTTTGAGGACAGAATTTAATAGAGCTCTGAATGACTCGAAAGCAAATAAGGCAGTTGGAATTCATGAGATCCCTGCAGAACTTTTTAAATCCTTAGGAGAAGAAGGAATCGAAAGACTATTTAAGGTGATATCCAAAAGTTATGAAACAGGAGAAATTCCATTTAATTTTAATAAAAATATCATCTTCACACTTCCAAAGAAAGCACAAGCCGACAAATGTGAGCTATCGCACCATTTGTCTAACATTACATGCTTCAAAATTACTGAACAGAATAATATACAGAATAATGGAAAGAATAGTAAAAGTGATAGTAAGTGAAGGTCAGTATGGGTTTAGGAAAAATCGCGGAACAAGGGAAGCAATTCTGGCCTTAATATTAATACTTGAAGGGCAGATCAAGAAAAACAAAGATACTTTTATGGCGTTTGTTGATTTAGAAAAAGCTTTTGTTAATGTTAGTTGGGACAAGATGTTCAAAATTTTAAAGAAGTCAGAACTAAAATATCGAGATAGAAAAATACTTTATAAATTATATAAGAATCAAGTGTCTGTATTAAAAGTAGAGAATCATGAGAGGCATGCATCATTTAAAAATGGTGTGAGTCAAGGTTGTAGTCTATCTCCGTTAGTAATCAACTAGTATGTAGAGGAAGCAATAAATGAAGTAAAAGAAAAATTTTCATGTGGCTTAAGTGTTCAAGAGATAAAATAAGTATGCTACGATTTGTTGATGACATTGTCTTGTTAGCAGAACAGGCTGAGGATAGTGAGTAGTTACTGAATGGCATTAAAAAAATACTGAATTAAGATTTTGGAGTGAGTATAAATCAAAGCATGACAATTCTGATGAAATGTAGCAGAAATGGTACCAATCATTTTAGATTAAATATAAAAAATATGGTCGAATGCAATGGGAGAAGTAAGAGAATTCTGCTACATGTAAAGAAAAATTACAACCAATGGTCGAAGCAGGAATGATGTTAAAAGCAGAATAGTACTAGCAAAAGAGCCTTCACGAAAAAGAGAAACCTTTTAGTTTTAAATATTGATCTAGGACTTAGAAAAGAACTTTTTAAAACTCTATGTGTGGAGCACAGCACTTTATTGTAGCGAAACATAGACTTTAGGAATACCAGAAAGAAAGAAAAATTGAAGGATTTGAAATGTGGTGCTACAGAAGAATGCTGAAAATTAAGTGGACAGACAAAGTAAGAAATGAACGAGGTTTGGAAATGATGGGTGAAGAAAGAAGTTTGTGTAAGAAGCTTACAGAAAAAAGAGACAGGCTGGTAGGTCAAATTTTGAGACATGCTGGATTGGTAAATTTGTTAGTGGAGGGAACTGTCGAAGAAAGGAACTGTAGAGGAAGACAATGATTATAATAGGAAGGGATGGATGATAGCTTCAAAGCAAAAAAACAAAAACAAAAACAAAAAAACCTTTACTTCAGAAAACTTTTAAAACCAATGATCAGCATCACCGAGTTGGTTTTATAGATTGCATACACGTCTCAAAACGAAATCTCATACTTTCTTTTCCATAAAAAGTCAGGAAATATGTACTTTTTTATAAGTAACCTGATTTTTTTTTTGAATTTCATTAATTTTTATGATTAATCACTTATTATAATTCCTTTCTCCTTTTTATTTTGTGGTTCTATTTCTTGAACATCAGCTACTGTTTTTGCATAGACTATTCAGTATCGTTTCCTTTTCTCTTCAGTAGTTTTGAATAATTTATTTCTGACAAATCTCGTCGAACTTCAGACGATTATACTCGGCGATAATAGATTTATGTCCTTATATCACTGACTTCAGCATTAATCAGAAACATTTCGCTATTACTTTTGAATGTTGATAGCGATACGTCCTATGGCAATCAGAGCACTATTGAAACTGAGTCTTTTTATGCTATGTCACAAAGTATACTAAAAAATAAATCAATTGAAAATCCTCACTGTAGATATGTTTAGCGACTTTAGTTCAACAAATAATATGAAATGATTGTTTAGCGTAGGTATCATAGATCCATGAAATCAAGAATAGGTTGGGTTGTGGAATGTGTTAATTTTACGTAATGTAGCTAAAAGATCGTTTTCAAATTCTTAACTACTGGCATAACTAGATTCATAATGTATGGTGACCTTTTTCTACTTACGTCGGCCGTGCCATTCAAAAGCTCTTCTAAAAAAAAATAACTTTGCTTAGAACATTTTTGATTTAGTTACTCTATTAGCAAGGTAAAAAGGCTTCAGTCAAACCATTTTTTACTCCAACACTATGACTTCCCTCAAGTTTGTGGTTTATAATAGATCGATATGATTAAATGAGAAGTATCTATCTGTTTTTACAATTTGCGTGTAAAATCTTATCAGAGTACTGAATTACGTTTTTCTTAGACTACGTTGTAGCTACGTTTATTTTTGTGAACACGTTATGAGCGAGATATGAACAGTTTATTGAGTTTTGAATAGCTACAATGTCGTGAGAAATTACGGCTATATAGGAATAAATCCAAACAAAACCAACGAGAAGGAGTCAAACATCAACTTGTATCTGAGTTCCCATCCACTCAAATCAACATGAGCAGCGTATGAGGACAGCCGATTTAGGATGACGCCATTCCTTATTCCGTGACGGCAATGAAGTCACACTGCGGTATACCAATTCATCCTACCAATTTATTGTATTCGCGCATTGTTATTACATGTGTTAAAAATTGCGGTACATTCAACCAGGAATGAAAATTATGTGCTTTTAAGGATTTAGAAAAGTACACAGATAACAGTTGCTGATGATTAATCAATATTTACACCTGTAACACCTGTATGTTAACTCCATTGCTGAGATTCTGAGGCCTAAGAAAGCAGTTAGTGATTATAATAATCTGCTTTTGAGAGTCCGTCTTTTGTAGCTGCGTACATAAAGCTCACTTGCGGTAGTGAAACAGTTTCTGGAAAACTTTTAGTACCGTAAGTTTCACACATTTCTTCCATTCCGTAGAGTTGGATGACTTAACAGATTCCTACCGCCTATATAAGGTTATTCGGATTTTTTAAAATATGATTTTACAGGTATACTTTGAAACTAAGATTTTGTTTTTATAAAATTATGATTTAGTTCATAGTACGATGCCTATATGTTTTATTACAATTCCGCGTTTCCCACATTTTTCGCTGAAATAATCAAACTAAGTTAAGCAAAGAGGATAAAGTATTTTGCATGGATTGCGTTGAGTAACAACATTTTTATTGCAGTCTATCCTTAAGACAGCACAGTCCAATTTCGTTACAGTTCCCCGTCTTATTTCTGACAGACGTCAGCAATGACTCAACCGCCGACTAGAAATAAAACTCCTGTGTACTTCACAACAACAAGAAGTAGCAAAAAAATAATGAATACTATTTGTTACAGACATTTGGCCGCTACCTCGAGCGCGTGGCCCCTGGTGTGTGCAGATATGGTTTACCCTTTTTATTTTACTACCAAATATTAACGCTGAGAAGTAAAAAATTTTAATTTCATCTAAAAAACTTTCCATTCTTTCAGTTATTACCTTGTGTTCGGTTCATATCGTTGTCGGAAAGTTTTTCTCTTGTGTTTAACATACATTTTAACGCAATATAATATAGGAAATACAAGAAATTAAAACTACGTGAAAAATTATGGACACAATAAGGGCGTACCTAATAGCAATTGGTCCTTTGCTAAAAAAATTTCCACTTTCTCGAGGACATACCTTATGAGAAAAAGTTCATACCAAAGCAAAAAGAAACATACTTAAAACATAATACCACTCGAAATTTACCGTATGCGATAACATCGGCAGTACCTTCAGCGGCCATTCCTAAACACGTCTTTCACGCCAACCATAACATACACAGCATTTAACGTAAAGTCAAGTTTTTGTGGTACCGTATGAAGATATTCCTACGCCGTTACAACAAATTAAATGCAGCGGCCAAGTTTTCATGAATTCGATAGATGTATATATACTTCAAAACAATGATTATACTTGTAGCATTTTTAATTCTGGTCCAGGTTGCATTCAAACCTAGCCGCCCAAAAGCCAAGCGAGCTTAAGTTATCAGTGAAAACTAAATTCCTCGTGCCTTATGCTAAAACAAAGTGCGTGATTTTTCATATTCGTCCTGGTTACGAATCAACCTAACAGGCTGTGTCGTCCTGATGTGACCATTTGGAAACAACACCATAATCAAGAAAGAAATGACTTTGGTGTGTGTATTTCGTGGCTTTAATATGCAAATTTTCGAAAATATTATTGCCTACGGAACGTGTGTACATTAAATTGACAGTTAATTCTCGATACGCCATTACTGGACCAATGCCAAATTATCTATTTCTTTAACGATATTATTTAAGAATATTTGCATATGTACGTCATTATTGGACCACTGCCAAAATATCCATATTAATACTATATTGATATAGCTCATCCGTAATGCGAACGAACCACCTTGGAAACAAATGTTCTTTTGGTACAAAAATTTGTTAACACGTTTCTTGGACGATATTATTTAAGAATTTTTGCTCACTATGGCCACCATATACCTATTAAATGGGTAAAATCGTTCGAAATATGGACAGTTACGCAAAAGTAATTTGTGTGCAAGATGTACGTGTTGTTACCTGTTGATATTTATTGTAGCTGTATCTAAGGCATCTTTCTTCGAAAAAAAAAAAAAAAAAAAAAAAAACGGATTTTCGTATCCATGCGACATGGATTGGAGAAGTATCGGTATATTAAATTTTTTTAATGTACAGCGTTTAGCGACCACAGCAGAAATGTTGTACCAGAGACAAACTGTTTAACTGTCTACCAGAGACAATATACCACGATAGTAATTTAACACGTTTCGCATGGTAGCTAACCTGTTACAATGGCAAGTCAATGTCCTTATTGTAAAGTATTCCAGTCCAAAAAACTGACTAACCGAAGTAAAAAAAAAAAAAAAAAATTCTAAGTCTTTTGTCAGTGTTTAATGAAAGGAGCGCTCAGCTCAAATACAGAGTGATCCGTGGCTCATATTTATTCCGTCTAGAAAATTCCATTCCTCGGTACATTTAAGTCATTAGCTATTTACGCAGATTTTAATCCTAACTATTATCTCTGAAAATTTGAAAACACCATCCAAATTGATGCTGTAGTTTTTGGGTGATATTGTTTCAAACCATCAGACACACACAGCTTACTTACAAATTATAATAGATTTTAACAAGAGATTGCAGAAAAAATGGCCTGCAATAATCACGTAAAAGTGAAAAAAATTTAAGCACGAATTAACTAAAATATTTCCTACTGCCCGTAAAGGTTAATGTAATGGATGCAAGTCCAGTGGCGAGGTTCGCCAATTGTCGTGCTGTGCCACCTGTTGCTTGGTGGCGCGCGGTGCGGCAGGCAGCTGTCTTGGCCGGCTACTGAGCACGCGCCGGCGCGGCGGTCCATATGGCACGCCCGCTGTTTGCCAAATCATCGTCCGCAATGGGGACGCCGCTTCCGAGTGCATCACAGCGTCTTCCTCGGAAGGGATTTCGCGCAGTGCACCTGCCAGGAGCAACAACCCGCGATGAGCCTCGTTACTGGCTCATGAAAGACGTCGCGATCTCCACATGGCGTCTGTCTCCGGACTAACTGCTCTCTTACCAGGATGTAGGAGCTCTGAGAAGAAGCAACAATATATCGGAGGCAGTGTGGCCAGTTCTTCTTTTCCTTGCCTAACCTAACACCTACAGTCTAACGTGGAATCCAAACCACGGGAGTTTACTAGAGTACTTCTCATTATGCAGCAAGCTGTGCCAGAGGTAAGGTCGGGTAAGCCCATATGAAATCCCTGTCGATACTGGGTTTCGAACAGGGGATCTTTTGATCTCTAAGACACCCTAACCACTTAGCCACCAGGCCCCTGGCATTGTTATAAGTAACAAAAATAGGTGTTTTTCTTCCTCCATTGTGTGACTGTCGTCGTCATATTATCTTTTGCATACTGAACCATGTGTTTTGGAGGACTCGAGCCAACATCCTGCTCCTGCACTTCAGTTTAGCTAGGATCACTGCTCCCAACCTATAGAGTCTTATGTCACATATATTATGAAAGAAACCTTATATTTTCAAAATAGAATTCTTGAGGAATCATTTAAATTTTTCAGTAATAAAATACAACAGTCGTTCACGCACTGAAAACTTGCGAAACTTCTGGCCAATGCATTTAAAAAAAAAAAAACAAAAAAAAACCTTTAATCTTGGTTCTTTTGTGAGCTTGCTTGCACCTTAACTGGAGTAGTAATTAATAAAATGTAAGGTACTTTCCTTTCGACCGATGGTCATTTCAGACCTTTCTCTGAAATTCGCAAAAGGTTAGAAGGAGATCTCAAAACTACTAAATGATAACACATAATAAGAGATTCAATAATTTCCACTTAAGTCTTTAATGCACAGCTTGCTTTAAATTTCTTAGACTCATCCTCCGGTATATTATTTAAATTACATCAGAAGATTCTGTACACAACTGGTTTTTCTCCAATTCTTTGAAGTTTCTTAATATTGTTCGCTAACAATTCCTAACAACTTCTTTCAATACCACACAAACTGCGCAAGATAGAAAATTCTTTATTTCCAATAACTAAAGTACCTAGCAGTTCTAATCAATTACTTGCAAACTTGTTGCACAGTAATAACCCTTTATTCAAAAATACTTGAAGGCTGACTCACAACTTCTAAACTGGAGCAAAGTCTTTTTATGAATATAAAAGGCAGGATAGACGTGGCGATTTTTTAACAGCTGCGCAACCGTTAAGTGTCAACAAATAATTCATTTCGTTGGTATTTTTATTGCTTCCAAGACTTGACACACTTCTGGTCACACTTATATAAACTTCGCTCTTACTAGTTTCGACTAACAAAACCCAATTGGAGTGATTATACTTAAATCTTCAATTTTTATGAACAACAACAACAAAATACACTACCCAACCTATTTGCTCCCCGTACATGACGATAGATCAACTCAGACGCATACCACAAATAATTAATGCACACGCTAATCTCAGACACTGCCACAATGATTATAACTTTGCTCTGGATATGACGTCTTCCTTCCGGCGATCATTCGTGATTATAGGACCACGACCCTTGGCTCTGCTAGTATTTATGGACTATACGAGACCGAAGCTTCTTCCGAAGTTATACCATTGCGTTCTTTCCTCCCGCAGAGAATCGTGTCACAACCAAGCCCCTACCAGTGAATCCTAATATTGCACCACGTTTGCAATTCAGAAATCTTAAGATAAAATTCAGAATAATGATCCTAAAACACACTCTGTAAAGCCCTAGTCCCGTCACAGTGTCTAGTCGCCAACTGCATTCATGTCCCTTGCCAGTAATCTTATATGTTTCGCTATTCTATGTTTCCATCTTCGATAAGGTCCAGGAGTTAGAAAATGCTAAGAAACGTGCCTTTCGAGCCAGGAAATGAGACACATGACAGCTTTGTACGAGAAGCATTCCTCCTGATTAGGCTGATCGTTGATCTGTCCACAAAATTTTCAGTTTAGTGGAGATAGTTGCTCTCTCAATCACTCAAACGTCGTTGTGCGTTTGTGGTACAACTTCGACAGATGGCGTGGTTATAATCAATAATTTATTTTTCAGTAAGTAGTTGAATATTCTCTAGACGAGAAATCTGTGCAGAATGATTTATAAATCTTAATTATTGGCAACTTAGGCAGATGATTTCTAACACTGCTGCCATGCCTCACAGAATTAATTCGTAAAATTTTTCAAAACGTTAATTGCTTTATTGATGATTTTATTTCTAGAAGTTCAAAACTCTGGTAGCTTCCGAGAGTTAATTTGTCTTATTTTATGCAAATTTTGAGTTTTATCAATTTCGAGGTCATTTCGGCAAAGGATGGGAACAAGGAATGGAAAAATATTCGGCTATGGTCTCTTTTATTTTTTCTTTCGGTGGCGGAAACCATACAGCCATCCTACACACAATTTTTTGGATGTACAGCAGTTGCAACATGCACAGTTTATATATTTTTTCCATTGGCACAATCTCTGTATACACAAACGTTCCAGGATACATAGTTTTTAAAAGTAAAATAATTCATAAATGCATTCATCTCAGTGTACAGTCGTTTCAGAAATTTATCACAAGACAAATTTCCTAGATATACAGGGTGATTCAGGAGGAATGGTAAGTAAGAACAATATTGAGTAAAAAAGTTCATGTAATCATGTGTTCGATTTCCATTCGTTTTGGAGATAAAGATGCTGGAATGTTATGCATAAAATAAATCTCAGAAAATGATCAAGAGCACACAAATAACTTATTGAGGTACTTTATTCACACAAAAACACATGCATAATTTACAAAAGTTTAAATTAAATGTTTAAAAACCCACTCTTCGCAAAAGTACGTGTAGCTCCTCTGCGTACGCCTTGGTATATTTTTTATGAAGGTAGCAGTTTTTATAGCCAGTAATTTGTCTCTTGTGTTTACTTTTTCTTTGTACACTTCGTTTTTCAACCATACCCCCCACAAAAATCTATACATAACATCTGTATCTCGAAAACAAATGGAAATTGGACACACGTTTGTTTATATAAACTTCTTTACTCAATATTGTTCATACTACCACCTACTTCAATATTACCATTCCACCTAAATCACCCTATACAGTTATATCAGTTTCCATAGTTCGTAAAAATAAACTTAATAATATGTGGAACCTTCTGGGTATACAGTTAATTAAGTTTAAATAGTTCATGCACAGTATTAATCAGAACCACTGACCTGACGAATAAAACTTATGAATGAAATAGCCCCGTTTCTTAAATATGTGATAAGGCTACCCTTTCCTGTCGCTGGTCAGAAGAAAGACTAAGTTTGTAGGTAGAAGAATTCCCGTGCTGGCGAATTCTCTCATTATTTTACCCTGATGTTGTTTGAATTTTTTGCACCCGAGTACTAACTGATTGAACACAGCCATGATGCGTTGCAAAACAATCCAGTAGTTTCTCGTTGCTTTCTGCATCCTCATGCCGTTGGCCCACTTGTGGCTCATCCGCCTTCTGGAGCGATTTCTCACTTCAAGGGCAAGAGAGTGCCCTACCTTCCAACACTGGGTGGAAGGGATCTCCTTAACCCGGGAGATATTCGGTCCCTTCATTCGTTGGCCGCTTGCCTATTTAAACATATAGAAATACGTTGCTGCCTCTCTACCACGCGGAGGTGAATGTCAGGGTTTTCCCTTCCGTGAATCTAGGTCCATGATGGAATTACCTAGATTCTCCAAGATTCTCGAAGATTGTTGAGAATACCATGGACAAACCACGCCACAAATGCTTAAGTGCTCCGCAAAATGAAAAAAGATATGGAAGTAATGACCACCGTAAAAACACGGAAGCTTCAGTGCCTTGGCCACATCATGACGAAAAATAGCCGTTATGAGTTCCTGCAGTCTGTTCTCCAGGAGAAAATACCAAGAAAGAAAAGTGCTGGTAGAAGAAGAACTTCTTGGTTAATAAATCTGAGAACACGGACGTCCAAGACAACTACGGAGTTAATCCGAGCATCAACCAGCAGAGACAAGACAGTGAAGATGGTTGCCGACATCCGGAATGGATAGGAACCAGAAGAAGAAGAACTAACTGATTGAGGTCTCCGATAGACTGGTCTTGACAATCACAAAGTGAACTTTCTAGAATCTATATCCTGATAACATGGCTTTGGAAGTTCCGACGATGTAATCTGGATATCGTGGTAATAAGGCGTTTGTTGATGTTACACTTGTAAAACAATGGCTTTATTGCTATATTTAGTTAGTAATGTGAACCTTCAATGGTTTCTCAATTGTTCCACTCCTATTGCCACGCTTCCATTGCCCTTTTTTGATGCTGGGCATAATATATGTGACCGGAAGTTTCATGTCGTCTTTGCATCCTACTTGTATAGCTTGTATGGCCAATCTGTCACTTGTTCATTGCGCGTTATTCCTTTATGGAATGTAATCCCCAGTAGGTATGTTATTATTCCATGCCCCCTATTGTACTACAAGTGTTTTGTAACTTTATTACTGAAATTGTCAAGTGTTTTTTACGCAGGTTGTGTTTTCTTCGCTCATAAGTTCATTACTTTATCTTTGTCACACTGCTGACTATATATAGTTGCTTCGAGATAGCTCTCGCCTTATATGAGGAGATGGATGTTTCTTCCGAAAGAAAATAATGAGCAGAAAATCCTGTATTAAACAGACCAAGGCACATCCTACACTGTTATTGCCTGGGATCTTCGAGGCATATATATATATATATATACTGTCACCTACTGCTGAAAGGTACCTGAATAAATTCTGATTACTTTGTTTAGCTCTAAAAAATGTACTTCGTTTGACTGTAGCTGCAGTTCGTAGTGTTCAAGGTGGATGGTGTGTGTTTTGTAGGATACGACTTTATGCCATGGCCTCAGGAAGGAACCACTTAGCGTGGTGGTGAGCTGTAAAGCTCTGGGAGGATGCAGGTTCGAATCACCGTCCGGGCATCCAGTTTTCAGTTTCCATGTTTTACATAAATCATGCCAGGTGACTGCCGTGATGGTACATTCAATAGGTCATGGTTCATCCACAGACACACGTCTATGTTCTATAATATTGTTGCCAAGGTTCTCCATGCTGTACTCAGTGGAGGCAGTTCGGGAGTGACCTCGCGTGGCTGATCTTGGTTGCTTGTGTTTCTGTATTTGAAATGTTTCTCCTATCTCCTAACACAGCTAGCGACAAAGCACACATTTCTATATGAACGTCTGCGATGAATTTCAGCAACTGAGATTTCATCTTTGACCAATCATTCAATGACAACTTATTGATGAAACACACCAATCACTGTTTGGCACTTTGTGTCTACTGCTTGGTTCCTGTGGTAAAAGCTAACGATGTAATAATAACGCAATGCGTTTGCCAAAGTCTACAGATTTGGCTGGTATTCTCGTTACATATATATTGCTTTCTTTCGCTTTGTAAAATATTGTTGCTCAATAATATAGTATGTCTTTCTTCCATAAAGGCTTATTTATATGTACCAAGTTTACAATATTTACAATGAAGTATGCATCGAGCAAAACCCTTAGAACCAGTTACTTTTATTAAGCTGTTTGCTTTTGATTGTTTATATCTGAGATAGTAGAAAATTTTGGTTTCCTGTGGAAGGTTTTCAGCTTCGACAAAAATACGAATATTTTATTCGCTACTACAGCGTCTATAATTTAAGTTATATTATAATTACGTTTAGATATTTTCTTATAGACTAGGCGATTCGTATAACATTAAAAATATTCAAAAATTCTCTTCTGTCCACTGAAATTCAGAGAACCTTGTGATAACTGAAAACACTATTCTAGAAGGTTTTCCTGTCGCGCTGAAGAAACGGATATGCTGATGGCTTGGTCAGAGTGCAGGCAAGAAAAATAAATTATGAGAAAAGATAAAAATCTGTGAAAAATATATCACCGTCATTAAAGATTCAGATATTAGATTCCAGCAAGAAATACACAGCCAATATATTCCACATACATATTAGAACCTCGATGTATCTCGAAAAAAGGCAAAAATCTTATTTATATCCGACGTCTGATTGAAGGAGAGACACGAATTCATGGATCTCAGTATGTCTTTACTGCAGTTTCAATGTTTAATCGAAAGCTGACATCTCTAAAGACGATAAATACTAAGAGAGGAAAGTGAAGTCGTTATCTGTCTGGATACGTTATAGCCAATGTTATTTTTTGTTAATTGTGTTTTGTAAGAATATATTTGTGAAGATGTAATTGGCACAATCCCAGCATGAATTTCTCTGTTCAATGATAGTGGCAGTTTAATGCCCTCTATCTAACAACCTTCCTAAGGGACAATCTACTTATTTTATAACCAATAGGATCGTATAAGTTACCGAGGCCATGATCTGCTGGAATAGGAGGCTTTGGATGTTTTAGTTTCAGCATAATAACTAACATTATAGATCACAGTTAAATCACATTATTTCGGTAACTTGTTTGCTGTTGCTCTATTTATGTTCTAGTAACCACAATTTTTTGCTAAATATTTAATATTCCTGTTCAGAAATATTTTTCGTACATTATTGTTATCCTTTCATAAAATTAAAATTATTTATTTAAAATATTTGTCTTGCATTTCAGGTAAAATAATCCAAATTTGAACTAAAACAATTTATTAATTAGATTGTTTTATTCAATGTATAAATGCGTACAGGAACAAAATGCTAAAATACAAACAAATTTATGGGTTATTTTGTAACATAATGAGAAATAAATGTGAGTTTGAAAGCTGTTACCAAGCAATTTTACATCAGTGATGCTTTAAAAAATATATCTTTCATTACCCCCGCTGATTTTATATTTATAACCCATAAATGTGATTCGGGTATATTTGATGATTAACATTCAAGGCTGTTCCGAAACGATATTTCATTCATAAATACCTGTTATCGCCTGTAGTAATGGATAACAAACAACGCAAATCAAATGTTTCGAGTTCCTGTTCCAACCGATCGTTGAAATCTCCATTGCATACAAGCGGGGAAAGCCATAGTTAAGCGGTAATGAGAAGAGTCCGGCAGCGGAACTTTGAATCTGATGGTAGGGACACCACTTCCGGGCACGTGCCGCTAGACGAGCTACAGGTGGTCGAGCCAACAACTCGTACAAAAAATACAGACCTCCGCAACTATTAGCGAACACCATCACTCGTGCCTCGTCCTTTCAGTGCTCTTATCATTACCTTCACGATCTTGCTCTGTGGTGGCCCTTTCTTTCTGCTGTCACTCTGCAGAGCATTTGTTCTGTCTTGTAGGGAAGTGACGAGTAAGTCTGGTTGGCCTTGGTTGCTGAATCAGCTGCCGGATGGGAAAACACATAGCTTGCCATCATAACCTTGTTTCTAAGACTTTGTTCTCTGTAACTGCAGGAATGCGAAAAGAGGAAAAGAGCTACAAAATTACATAATTTAATATTTAAAAGCACACAATTTCTCATCCAAAAAGTTTTGAAATTGATCTTCTTGGCAAAATATTGCTCTAAGTTGTGAACATGGATGTTTTTGAAATAAATAAAGACTCTTGTTACATTGACCGCTGGAGTTCAGCTGCTTGAAGCGACAGATACGGCTTTAGATACGGAAATGAGTTTTGTATTAATACTCCTATTACTCATCACTAAATTAGTCTCAGTTTTTGCATAAGTATCTCATGTACTTGCTACTTTAATTTCTTCCTACAATAGTTTCGATTACGTACAGTAGACGTTTTTTGAAACTCTGATGCAATAATTAAAGAAAAATGATAAAATCTGGTCTAGTGAGTGACAGGCTGGTATACCGTAAGGTTCTGAAGCATTTACTCTATTATGAGTGCATTATTTTTTATGGCTTTATGCCTCGTCAACGTCGAGGTCATTAGAGGCGGGAAAGGCTTGGAGGAAGGGAAGAGAAGGAATTCGGCCATGGCTTTTCTAAGGAGCCGTTCGCCGGGAGTGATTTCGGGAAACAAAAATCTGGATGACTGGACGGGTTTTCGCACATGTGACCCCCCGAATGTGAAGTCAGAGCGTTACAACTCATCAAAATTTATGTCCTGCTCAACTTTCATACCAGCATATGGTACTACTTTGGAATTACTCGGACAATAAAGTTGGCGATAATACCTGAATGTTAAGATACACGTTAAGTGTTCGTGCAGAAAATAAGTAATTATTTAACCACTTGTAATTACGTCATAGATCGACCAAGATCAACAGTCAACTTATATTGAAGGCGAAATGTTACATAGTATTTTTTTTCTAGTTGTATGAGTTTGCTGGGTAATTATTAGTCTTTTTATCCAACTTTTATGTAATTGTATTAAAAATCTCACTCATACAGGACAGTGATAATTAAATAAGGAGTTACATACTCCAGCTTCACAATTAATATTTATCTAATTATGTTCCTCGATGAGTTATAATGCAAACTTGAAGTATTGTAACTAGCACGCGCCATAAAATTTCATACCATTTTACTGTCAGCAGGAAGGAAGCCTTCGTTATAAAATCCAAGTATAAGACTAGGCATGTTAGAGGAATTGATCAAGTCCTCGCGAAACACTACTATACTCTCTTATGGTCATCTGGGAGACATAACAGCGAAATCAAAACTGTCGACGAACACATTCCACGATTATGTCGACCATTGTAACAGGACTTTAATATCTCAAGAACTATAACTATTGACTACAACTTGTGTATAATTAAAAAATACTACACTCTCAACCTAAAATCACCCGATGTTAACATTTCTGCATATCTTAGTACAAATTTGAAAATAAAGCCCTAAAACATTGTACAGATAAAACATTGGAAACATATCCGCTTTGGTTCTCTTTAGGTATACAAATAATTAAATGTCTTATACTTATATTCTTGGCTTACCTTGGCAAGTAAAGTGAAATCTGTCTTTTTATGACGTGATGAATGTGTTTCAACCTGCCATGCATTTCCTCTCTGCCATTCTGGAACAGTTCAACGTGGAATCCGAACCACGAAACGTCCAAGCATGAAGAGAAAATATGATTAAGCACCGATAGAAAATTTCAGACGGGATTCCAAACGCAAGCTATGAATTTTTCCGGAGGCTCCTTAATTGCTAAGCTTTCAGACAGCTCATTCATACTGATAAATTTAATTGCTTAAACTCAAGACTTATTTAATGCACAATGAAATTAAATTTTTTGTTAAGAGAACCACAAGAAAACATAAAAAGACTTGTCAAACTATCTTATCTCAAACAATTTTCGTTAGGAGTCGTCATTGTGTCAAAAAAAATTCCAATCATATGATTGGAAAAATTAAAGGAAATTGCGTTGTTAACGAATCTATGACTTCTCATATCTTTCTAAACACGTAAATAAATAAAAGTTTGAAACCAAACCAGATTCGATAACGTAAGCGCGTAAGAAATTTTCACCCTCCAGTTACAAATGTGAGGGTTTAGCCTACATGTTATGCAATATTTGTCTAATGACTTGATTTGCTTTTAATAAAACACGCCTACCTGTAAATTTTTATCACAAATGATGGAAAGGTGGCGAAATTAACAGGTCGTGACATATGGACAGACAAAACGAAATTAAAAGGATTTGGTTTTTGCTGTTTTGGTAATGGAGCCATAAAAATAGGACCAGTTTGTAAACGAAATAACTCACTTTATACTCCTCACTGTGTCTTAGACGATTTGCAGTTAGCTGCGATCTACTTGTGCGCCGTACATGGCAACACAGGTTTCATAATGAAACTGAAATGATGTTGAGATCCAGTTATAAGTAATTTCAATCGTGTTTGCCACAGAGAGACATTAGTCGTTTTACAGCCTGGTGCAACATTGGGAAGGTGTGTTGCAACATTGGAAAGGTAAGCTGAAACATTGAGAAGGTAAGCTGCAACATTGGGATTTCGCGTTTATTATTAGTCTACTGTTCATTGTAATAGAGCTTACATCCCAGTCACAATTTCCCTACATATCTAATTTAACATTAGTCCAATTTTTAATTAAAGTTATTTCGCTATTTGAAACATCTTCTTGATAAATGTCGACTATATAACATACAAATAAAACATGCCTAAAATCATCATATATATTATTTCTATAAGGTATTTTTTTTTTGTCACAAGCGTGTATCTTCCTTCATACTTAACAGAAATCAATGAATGAGGTGTCATTTTAAAGCTTATGGTCCCCACTTTGGGCACATCACATTATAAGAAAGGAATTTGCGGAATTCGACCCTTAAAAGGGCAAAAATGTCAATATTTCTAAAATGCTGTTTTCTGTGTTACAAGTCATTTATCTCCCTGGATATCGATCCTGAAATCGTTTAATGAAGTATCATTTTAAAGATTAAGATTTCCGCTTTAGTGACGTCATATATTAAGACAGAAATTTTTCCGAATTCGACCCTTAAAGGGCAAAAGGATCAATATTTTTGCAATTCGTTATTGTGTCACGAGCGATTTATTTCCCTTAATATCTAACCGATATAGATAAATGAGGCATCATATTAAAGACTAAGGTCTCCGCCGTGGTAAAACTATATTTTAAGAAAGGAATTTTTCGTAATTCGACCCTTAAAGGGCAAAAATGTTAATTTTTCTAAAAGTGCGTTTTTTGAATCTCGAGCCATTTATCTCCCTGGATATCTAACCAAAATCGATAAATGAAGTAGGATTATAAGGAGTAATGTCTCAGCTTTGTGAAATCATATTTTAAGAAATAATGTATTTGGAATTCAACCCTTAAAGGGAAAAAGTATAAATTTTTCTAAAACGCATTTTTGTGTCACGAGCGATTTATCTCCCTTAATATCTAACCGATATAGATAAATGAGGTATCATATTAAAGAATAAGGTCTCCACCATGATAACATTATATTTTAAGAAAGGAATTTTTCGTAATTCGACCCTTAAAGGGCAAAACTTTTAATTTTTCTAAAATTCGTTTTTTGTATCTCGAGCCATTTATCTCCCTGGGAATCTAACAAAAATCTATAAATGAAGTAGGATTATAAGGAGTAATGTCTCAGCTTTTGAAATCATATTTAAGAAATAATTGTGTTGGAATTCAACCATTAAAGGGAAAAAGTATAAATTTTTCTATAACGCATTTTTGTGTCACGAGCGATTTATCTCCCTTATTATCTAACCGATATAGATAAATGAGGTATCATATTAAATAATAAGGTCTCCGCCATGGTAACATTATATTTTAAGAAAGGAATTTTTCGTAATTTAACCCTTAAAGGGCAAAAATTTTAATTTTTCTAAAATTCATTTTTTGTGTCTTAAGCAATTTATCTCATTGGATATCTAACCAAAATCGAAAAATCAAGTAAGATTATGAGGAGTATTGTCTCAGATTTGGTGACATCATATTTTATGAAAGAATGTTTTTGGAATTCAACCCTTAAATGGAAAAAGTATAAATGCTTCTATAACGCATTTTTGTGTCACGTGCCATTTATCTCACTTGATATCCAACCGATATAGATAAATGAGGTATCATACTAAAGATTAAGGTCTCCGCCGTGGTAACATTATAATTTAAGATAGGAATTTTTCGTACTTCGACCCTTAAAGGTCAAAAATGACAATTTTTCTAAAATGTGTTTTTTGTGTCTCTAGCCATTTATCTCCCTGGATATACAACCAAAGTCGATAAATCAAGTAGGAGTATGAAGAGTAATGACTCAGCTTTGGTGACATCATATTCAACCTCACTTTTCACCGAATTTTTTTTTCGCGAAAATTTCGCATGGGTCGTCTAGTTAGTAAAATAAAATGGGATTAAGAAGATAGAATAAATTAAACAGGATGAAAGAGATCCATTTAACTGACTTCCAATGACGAGTGTAAAAATTTATTTTCAAGAATGGAATCCAAGTGCCACAATTGTGTTCGTTCTTTGTGTTGCATTAGGTGTAATCAAAGGATTAGGGGGTGAAGACTAATATTGCGACAGTCTTCGTTTCTTGTTGGGAGCAGTGAATTATGTGAATAATAGGTACTCGTCAGCATATAAAGGCATTGAAGTTCCCTTTAATACTGATTTCGTTTTTTAATATTTTAGGACATAAAAATGTCTAGTTGTCCATGAAATACGTCGGGTATAAGGGACCTGCAGTTTTAAGTGGAAATATTATTTATTTCACGGACGCGTTTCGTCTCTCGTCAAGGTATCTTCAGCGTACAATGTTTTCTGGATATGTAATATTTTGAATATAATGTTTTTTTTTACATATACCGAAATTATTCTTATATATAGGAAGCATAATATGACTTATATTTACATATCGGTTTTGAATTATCAAGCAGGAAGTGTTGTTTGCATGGGTGTAGTAAGGTAGGATTCATATTGTAACTTACATTTACATATCAGTTTTGAGGTGTGGTTGTTGGTTGCCTGTGACCTCAACCAGCATGCTGTTTGCAGTATTGCACATAATTACACAGTTTGTACAAAGTTGGGATATTATAAAACCACTGTAAGTCAACTTTGTTGCTCTCAAAACAGACAGCTCAATACAATGTCAAATCAGAACTCAAGCACAATGAATAAATTCCATAACTCTGGCATATAGCAACTGACATGTCAGAATTGTGATGCAGTTTACATTGGTCAAACAAGGAAACAATTCCAGACAAGATATAAGGAACTCTCGCGAGAATTAAAATATAGTAATCATTCGACTTTTGCCGAACATCTCTTAGACAATAACCATTTTCCCACAAACATAAATACAGAAATGAAAAAACTAACAACAAACAACACGAAACACAATATTATAACTCTTCAAGAAGACTATCAAATCCAAAAAGCAATAGTCTCAGGAAAACACGTACTTAATTATCATGTAAACTTAACCAACCAAACTTTATTCAAGTTAATAAAAATCGAAACTGACACAAAACAGCATTAAGCAGTCAAAATTTCACCACAACAATAATTTAACACCACTTTGCGTCTGCCCCATTCACCAAACATTCACATTTTGGCTAAAATAAAGCAAAATACACACACAAAAGTGTAATTACAAAATTCAAACTCTCCGCTCACGCCACTTCCGACAGAGCACCGCCAGAATAACAGCTGACCGGCAGCATAGCGCACACGAAAACTAAAGTTTGACAATGTCGTGCACCAAAAACTGTCCTACAAAGTTGACTTCCAGTGGATTCATAATATCCCAACTTTGTACAAACTGTGTAATTATGTGCAATAGTGCAAACAGCATGCTGGTTGAGGTCACAGGCAACCAACAACCACACCTCAAAACTGATATGTAAATGTAAGTTACAATATGAATCCTACCTTACTACACCTATGCAAACAACACTTCCTGCTTGATAATTCAAAACCGATCTGTAAATGTAAGTCATATTATGCTTCCTATGTATAAGATTAATTTCGTTATATGTAAAAAACCATTTATTCAAAATATTGCATATTACAGAAAACATTGTACGCTGAAGATACCTCGACCAGAAGCCAAACCCGTCCGTGAAATAAATAATATTCAAAAACAGTTGTATTGGCGTAATTATTAAAGAATAATTATTAGTTTAACAAGCAACTGTGGAAGAAATGGCCTACAATAAATACACAGTTAGCATTAAGATTTGCAAAAATTCCAGCCGAGATAGGAATTCGAACCACTGAAGTTTGGTTCCAGAGATTCTTACCATAATGAGTTCGCACCGTACCCATCGTATTAATCTAATTAACGAAAACATTATTAGTGACGTGTACGTCAAGCTATGACTACACCAATAGCAACTTGGTGCTGATTACATCATCAGTGATATTACCTCGGTACAGTTATAATGAGATCCAGTTATGTATAATTTAAATTGTTTTTACTGCAGAAAGACATTAGTCGTTTTACAGCCGGGTACTGTGTTGTTCCCTGAAGTATATTCACATAGAATTGTCGTAGTTCTCCTTTCCGTCACACAATACTTTCACCGAACAACTTGAGGCACCGACGCACTGAATTCTGGACGTTCCAAGTTTAATGTGATAGCGGAATTGAAATCTCAGCAATATAATTAAAAATGCGCACGTTTTACGCGTTCTATGAATCATATAGCTGCCCCCTAGCACCATACGAGACCTATTTGGGGGGGGGGGAGGAGGATAATTTGATCTACCAAGAACATCATAAAGGAGTTGTTCGCTAGCATTTACACGTTTATGACACAAAAATGGTACCCAGTATTTGCAAGCACATTTTGGGATTATTACTTGTTATCATTCACCTACAGAGAAGTGGTTAGACGGCATATATTTTTTGTTCGCTTGAGATATAATGAAATTGTTTTATTCCGTTGTTGATATTTTAGAAATTATAAAAATGGAGTCTTCACATCCAATTCATCATTCGTCTTGCTCTATTGAAATTAAACAAACAATTTTTAGTTTGAAGTGATACAAACCATTTGTAAGAATTTATAATTAATATCCATACCAGTTCTGCTCAGACACCGCAAAAGTTTTCACAGTTGCAGCCCTCCATTTAGTTCTCATGTACCGTTTCGCAATTGACGGGAGTGTGGGAACAGTACGCAGCAGGTCACGCTCGTTCCTTAGAACACATCACTCACTGTCGGAGCTGTTCTTCCTTTTTGTCTCGCCGTGTTTAGAGCACATCTGCCCATTATGCGCATATTAAAAACTATAAAAGGATATTTCTCTGTAACTAAACTGAATTTTATTCCATTCCTGACTGTTAGAACTAAAGATCCCTACTAAATCCAGTTCAACAATTCGTACATTTGATGAGAACCCGACCGTCTTAATACATGAATTAATGCATATGAGATATAATTTAGTGCTTGATAAAAAAATTAATTTAACTGTAATTACTGCAGACACTGGCTTGATCTTTCATGCACTGATTGTTGTGTACCTCTGAATGAGTATTTTCACCTGATGTTGACTTTTTTTCCTTTCACAGACAAAGTAGTTGGGTTCAGGCGCACTTACACTGGAGCGGCAAAAGCTGCGGGTTCCCCTCCTACCACCTCTGGTAACCGTCCTGGGGAAACTTGGAATACTCCGCTATTATGATCCAAATATTCGTTTTCACAAAAGGAGCAGTAGGACAAACACAGACACAAACTACACATGTTTCGCACATTCGTGGCAGCATACATTTCTGTACTTTCGTCTTGAGGTGGAAAGAATTTTGATCTTTTAGAACTGCAAGTAGACTGAATCATAATTTGTATCTAGTTTGCTGTATTCGAAAACATTAAAAATATGAAACATGTGTAGTACAACTTTGATACAAAGATCTCTCAGAGTCAGGAGTGCGATGCATTTATGGATTACAAGCGGAGTTATCACACAAAGGGGGCATCCATAAATTACGTGAGGTGTTTTCTCCGGATATCAGGAACCCCCTCCCCCTCTGGTGATATTTGGTCCGTGAGAACCCCCTCCCTCATACAAATTGCCCTTGCAATATTTGGAGACCTTTCTTTTAGGTCCCACCCTTCCAAAGACGGGTTACACCCCCACATTTCGAGGAAATACCCCCCTAAAATCTACTTTCGCATCATAGACCTTTTTTTATCTCTACCGTCCAAAAAAAATTCCAAAATCTCACGTGAGATTTATGTTGACCCCCCACCCCGCCCCCTAATTAACCTCACGTAATTTATGGACGCCCCCAAAGCCGATACAATCAATAGCAGTAAGATGAGATCTTAATAAAATCAGAACTGTCGTGCTGTTAACAACGTTGTATGTGGCCACTTTTGTAGATTATTATAAAAGTAGCAACTCTCTTTATGCCTATTAATCGTACTTTACTAACACCTTGTCTTGAAGAGAGAGTTCTAAAAACGAAGACAGCCTCTGCCGAAATCTGATCAGTCTAAAATCAATAAAAATTTGAAATTTTGAAAGTATCCTGAGATTCAGTATTTGACCTACCAACAGGTAAAAAGAAATAACTTATCATAAACACATGAATCATTGAGATCACAAAAACTATTGTATATAGAGAAAACAAAAACATTTCTGTTGTTCTGCTGTCAGACGCGAATATTGTATGCACCTAAAATAAACGTATTTATTTGAAACTAAAACTTAGCTTGTTGTAGGTATGCTCTCGAAGCAGGCGTACCAACAAGTAAGCCAGTGTGTCGCAGGTGGGATAGCGAACTCGTTAGCTGCTGGACCAACAAACAATCCGAACCCGGAGAAATCACAGCCCTTTTCACATACACAAAGATTTTCCGGAACAAAAGATCATGTTACGAGCTTTTGAAAGTTCCAATTATAATGGAAATCGAGACAAGGTGTTTTAAAAAAGGTCATATAGCTTCTTTATTTTTTGCTTATGGCTTTACATCTCGTCGAGCCAATTAAAGGCGGAAAGGACGGAGGCAAGGAGCGGGAAGTAATTCAACCATTGCCTCTTGAAGGAAGAATCCCGGCATTCACCTGGAGTGATTTGGTGATGCGGATGGCCAGACCGCGATCAGAACCAACGTCCTCCCGAACGCAAGGCCAGAGCCATATAGAATAATCGGACATGCCTTACAAGAGTTTTAAAACTGGAACCGAATAGTAAGAGTCAGTCAAATTATTAACGATTCGATAGTGCTTATTGTAAGTTACCTGGAGTAATATTTTAACCACTGCTCATGGACTGGTAGTATAGTACCGTAAACAGAAATATAACATTTTGTGAAAAATATACATACAGTTAAAGTGAGTTGTTTGTGGCTTATATAATCTTTCTCCATGCAAGTAATTCAAACGATTTCGAAAAAAATTATTTTGCTATATTATTTGACATATTGTCACAAAACTTTAAAGTCATATAGAAAAACTAAAGTTTGTTGTTGTTGACATATTACAAGTGCACTGCTTATGTCCTATTACTGATTCTGCAGGTATGAAATCGACAATCAAGTTGTTGCCACTATTAATCTGTTCAAAAGCACTGTTGATACCAGCTCTCAGTTCTGGTATGTTCGTTGGTAGAGGAGGCTTAAACACATAATCTTTCACATAGCCCCACACATGATCTATTACACGGGTATAGGTCAGGATAGCTTCAAGACCATGGAATTGCTGATCATCTTCCACACCACAACCGATCCACCATCATCTAGACTGACTGTTTACGTCTGCGCTGTCACGACAGAAATTTGAAGCGGTTGCAAACATTTTTTGAATTTTTCAGCATGACTGTAAAGTTTCGTGACAAAATGTCAAATAATAAAGTTATAGTAATTTTGCGAATCGCTTCAAACATCTATAATTACCCTGTAGTTGTTAGATACGGAATAATAATAAAATGTGTAAGTTTTCTTGATATCTCAGACGTTATCAAAGCCAGGTCAACTACAAACTTAAAGAAAACGTTCTGACTGGTTGAGGTTTCAATGTACACAGATTTCCAGAGATGACAAAAAATAAACTGTCAGTGTCTTCCAGGTCAGTTACACGAGAGTTAACAGCTACAGTGTCGGGAAAGTTGAGGTTTCGGTGGCAAAGTGGCAGATATATTTTTTGGGATGTCACATTAACATAGCGTACATAAATCGTGTTTTTTTGTTTTGTTTTTTAGTTTTATTTAGTTTTTTGTTTTTGTATTTTGTTTCTAGCTTTACGACTCTTCGACGTCGAGGTCAGTAAAGGAGTGATAGGACTGGAGGAAGGAATTCGGTAATGACTTTTTGCAGGAACCGTACCAGCATTCGTCTAAAGTGATTTGGGGAAACCATATAAAACCCAAATCTGTATGGCCCGTCGAATGCGAGCCCAGAGTGTTAGCGCTCAGCCACTCCGCTCGTCTCTAATAAACTCCCTGGAGAGTATGTTCCGCAGTGTTTGTGTAGCGTGACGGAGGTCGCGTGCCGGCGCCGCCAGCTGATGGCAGCTCGCACCTTGCAGGAAGGAAGCGCACTCCTTATCGCACGCGCCCTCCGTCGTATAAATGCATCGAAATGAAGCGACGACGCCGGCGAGGGCTGCACCTACCCCCACCACCGGAACAGCTCCCACCTCATTCCCATTGGTCGAGGAGCTTCCCCCCGCGTGCACTGCCAACCCAGCTCATGTTGCAGCAGTAATTCTTCCGGTTTTTTTGACCTCTCTTTGGGCGGAACTCAGTCTGCATGCCAACCTCACTCCGATGACCTCAGTTTGTGCAGCCCAAATCGTAGACGGCCTTTTTTCCCCTTTGTGGTTGGCAGAGCGCGCCTCAACGTTTTGATAGCTGAGCCACTGTACGTTGTTAGCGTCAGATTGCGGCTACTACGGGGATCCAGTCACGACCGCTAAGTCCCCAATAATTGAAAGGCGCTCGAATCAGCGGCGCTTTGTGTGGAAGTCCGGCAGTGCCGGTGTTCATGCGCGGCGGGTGCGAGAGAGAGCGACGCCTGACGCAAACCTGTTTGCCGCGGCGCCTCCAGCGACGACTGTGAAAAATGTGATCGCCGCCGATGAATTTGCTCGGCGAGCGCTGGAGTAGTTTTCGGGCGTGTCTCCCAGGACCTCGCGGCCCCCACGAACAATGCGTGATTTGTCCCGCTACCGTGTGTGGTGCGAGTACTTGCTGGCGACGTAATGAGTCGGTCGTTATTAATGACGTGTGCTGCTAGCGGACTATTGTGTTGCTGCGGCGCCGAAGGCGTCGAGGAGACACGGTCTCCCAGCTAATACGCAGCAGCTCAATCTGCGACTGTGCACTCGCCTCACTGCTACACTACCAGGACGCGGACATTTAACTCACAATGTCGTGTGGACAACTACTCAAGTTATACAATTAGGCATCAAAATAACGTTAAAAATATGTTATAATGTGGACAGAGTACATAGTTTTCACAAGGATTGTAATACATAGTTTTGTAACTGCATTTTACACGACGTAATACTATTTTCTCATGTGTTGGAACTTAAATGAAGAGCAACTTATAATTAATTTAGGGAAGAGCTAACAGAATAGTACATAGTAGAGCAACTCCTGTTCTACCAGTGAATGTTACTTGTGACGGGACACCATCATTTGGTGCCTCAAAGACCGTTAATACATGCAGTGCATACTCAGTACGTGGGAACAGAATGTGAACATGAAGAAACTGAATGCTTTATACTAGTGATTAAGTTCCTTCATAGCGTTTCTGGAACGAAGTGGTAAGTTGTGAACATGGACCTGCTGAGCAGTTCGTCGAGCCGCCGAGGCGCTGAGCGCTTCTTGTTGCTGGGTGAGTCCGAGGCCGATGCTCGACTGCTAGGTTCGAGTGCACACGGCTTCTCGGATGCTCCGGCTTCGGCGTGTCACCCCGGCGCCTCGTACCTGCACAGTCAGCGGCTGGCGGCCTGCAAGCCCGAGCCGACGCAGACTCCCTCCGTCTTCTCTCCCGCCAGACCAGTGTCGGCTGCTAGCGACCCTGGAGACTATCCCCCCTTTGCCAGTCGGAGGGACTCGTTCCTGCTGCGCCTCGGCGAAGACGACGGTGGATACCTACCTGCTGGAGACCCCTCGGCACCAACCTACAGGACGCTCGGGCAAAACACTCTGCCATTCGGATACGACGGCAGCGGCGGCGGCGTGCTGGGCGCCCAGCCCTGGAGCGCGGGCGCCGCGGCGCCGCCCGGCCGTCTGCCCGGCGCCCTGCCGAGGAGACCGGCGCACCGGCGCCGCGCAGCGTCCTCCTCCGGCGCGGGCTCCGGCGTCGAGAGGGCGCCGTCGCCGACGGTGCTCAAGAGGCGGCGGCTGGCGGCCAACGCCCGCGAGCGACGCCGCATGAACGGCCTCAACGAGGCGTTCGACCGCCTGCGAGAGGTCATCCCGTCCCTCGGAGAGGACCACCGGCTGTCCAAGTTCGAGACGCTGCAGATGGCGCAGACGTACATAGCGGCGCTCTGCGACCTGCTGGAGCGCGCGGGCGCCGGCGTCCAGGCAGGCGTCGCCGTCACCTCCGACGCCGGACAACCTCGCAGGTGAAACACAACCACAAACAACAAAACTCATCGCACCAAACACAGAAAGAAACCGTTTATAAAACCAATTCAGCTGCCAGATACTTCAATTTTGTCCAACAGTAAAACAAACTTCGAACGACCAGAAACATTAGCAGATCTTAAGTCTGCGATGGAACTGTGTGCTCTCCGTTTTCCCCTGCACGTTTTATGGGCTGGAGTTGTTGTTAGCAACGATTCCTATGTCTGACACTATTATTTCCTGTAAAATAACCAGTGAGATTTTTGTATATATGCTTACTATAAATAATATTGAATGTTGGTTCCACATATACACAATACGTTTTCTTGTGGACCAGGTTCCAACAACTGGTTTCGGCTATAATCTGTAATCTGTGAATATAATTCCATTGTTGAGCACCGGATATCCTGAAAGGTACAATATGGCATTCTGTTAAAAAAAGAAGGTTCTATATAGCCTAACACTTCACGTCATTCATTGACTTATTAACAATTTATGCTATGGCTTTTAATTTGCTTCACAATAAACTAAATCCACAACAGCACCTATAACAACATGTCCCGAGGTTTAGTGCGTGCAGACACAGTAATATCCAATCATTTTCTCTGGCTTCTCTCTGCAATAGTACCATAACAAACTCTTTCGTCACGTGACCTATCCACGCAAAAAAAAAAAAAAAAAAAAAAAAAAAAAAAAAAAAAAAAAAAAAACCTTACAACAATTATTTATTACCATTAAAATTTATAAAATAGACAGACAAATTACTTTGTTATCCTACAATTGTTAGAGCTTCAAAATTTCTTATATTTTTATTTGCGCTGAGAATTGAGAAGAGACGTTTAAGTCATGTCGAAACAAAAACTGATGAGTCATCCTTAAAACTTAAAATGTATTATATAGCTAGTGATTATTTTGCACTGATTCCCATTTGTATGAAATATTTTGCTAGCATATTGGTAACACAATGTTTGCTGGTTAGGAGAAAAAGTGGGACACGTTAGAAAGCACACTAAAGAGGCCAGTCATTTGTGTCACGTGACATCTTAGGTAGAGTGCGTTAGTAATTGCGTTATCTGGTTCTTCTCTCATGTTGGCAATGGAAGAGTAAAGTCAATCCCTAACTGACTTATTGAAAAAACTATAAATTTAAGCCAATAGGCGTAATCTATTGTGAAGATTATGAGATGAACAGCTGTGGTTCATTTTTATCAGTCCTGTATTGCTCTTACATGTATGATTATTACCTTAGAAATGACCACTAAATATTGAAAGAAAAAGTGTAAGAGTTTTGCCTGCTTATTCGACTGCTTTTCTCAGTCTTGGAGACGTTACAATAAAGACAATGGATGCACGTAGACATGTCGCACCTTGGTTCACGAGATAAATCAGACTATTATTTTTATATTAAGCTTCTACTGTCAATATCCCGCAATTTTCCACAATATTTATTGCATTTCAACATCAGTCTTTTCAATGGCGATTTTATTGTTGAAGTGAAAACAATTTTTTATTGGAGCAACTTGGTTGGTAATTATTGTCAATAATAAGTTTTAAATTACTGTAGCGAATAAAAGCTGTCATCCGGTAAGTGCTGTATAATATACTTTTCTTTCGCAATTCTGGCAAAATTTTTGAGCAGTTTCAACTTTCTAACACCAATCATTGTACCTACATCAAACAAACAACGTACAATACCCTAGTCTACAAAAGTAAAGTTGGAACGAAAGAAATAGAAATACTCATTAAAATATATTTTTTGATAATGTATGTTATATTTTTCAGACCTTCCTAAACCGCTTAACTCTCATTAATATTGCAGCACCAATGAATTCAGCTTTTATCGAATTACAAAATGAGATGGAACTAAAATATTTATCACATTAAAAAAATTTACACCGTTGCAGTTTTTTATTTTGAAAACTTGTATGAAACTTTTTTTTGGGTAATATTTAGTATTAAAAGTTTTTTGATCTTATTTCAAATCCGCTTTCATTATGAAATTTCACAGCATCAGTTATATCCGGGTAGCCAATTACCCAGCGATAGACGCTCTTGGCCACGAAAAGACCTACCGACCAGGTTTGAATCCCGGTGGGACTACATAATTTAAGCAGTTGACTCAGCAATGTGAGTTGCTAGCATTGTAATCACAACTGCAATGCTAGGTTGCAGACGGGTTTGCACGGTGTCAGACCGCGCGTATATCCTCTATGGTACTCCCGTGCGCAGAAAACTTACTGCGAGGCTATTTCACTGCTATGCGAGATAAAAAGCTATTTATTAAACTGAAAATATGGTAATGTTAAATGGAATAAATGAAATGCATAGACTATTGGGTTTTATCTGTTAGATACAGAGACGAAATGTTTCTCCAGAATCATTATTATTATTTAAAGGTGTCGAAAGCGTAAATAATTTTTTCATTAATTATTTTTGGAGGACTGATACAGTGAACAAAAATCTTTTGTAATGATAGATCAGAGAAATGCTAAAATAAGAAGAAAATTATTATTTCAACTGATGGATTACATCAGTTTAGCAATATTAAGTCATTAGATGTTAAATTTTAACAATTCTATAAATTGACCCAAAATTATCAGAATTTATTTTAAAGGAGTTCATTTCATTTCAATTTGTGCACTGACAGTAAGGATGATATATTTCATATTGACTCTAAATTTCAGGAATAATATTGTAAAAGAAGACGTACATCTTATTCAACATGACGTAACATTGTGTACTGAAAATAATATTTCAAACTGATTATCATTTTTGAAACAAGAGGAAAATCCTACCCCAAATGCCAAAATAGTGTTTAGAATCATCATTCAAAACTGGAGAAACATACAGTTTATATCTCGTTTATATAATTATAAGAATCTTCCAAAATGTGGGTGAAACAGAGTGAAGAACGCAAAGAAATAAATAAATAAATATTTTTGCAGCTGCATATTAACAGAAAATATCGTACCTACTTAACGAAATATAATGTTGACGCAAAGATTTTAGAATTTAGTGTATTTACAGCAAACTATATAAAATTTGCGTATCCAACTAGAGAATGCATCGCATTTTTACACACCTCCATGTAGTATTATTTTAAAATAAGTATTTAATAAATGTTACTGAATAAATTCATTATGCTGTGCAAATTTTTACGTTGGCATTGCTCTAAGAATAGTGAGAAAATGCCAAATACCAAAATATTATGCCTGTAATGAAGGAAAATATTATCTAGTCAATATTTAAATTCTTAGCTATAGGAAACGTATTTGGTTCATTTCATTGTTATGTACTCGTAATATGTCAAATCATTTTGAACTTTTATGAATTTTCTGATTGTGTCTCTAACCAGTGTTGTCATATATTTGTTTGTGTGTGTGTTCACGAGATTGTATCTTAACTGTAAAATATTTCTCCGTCCAGTATTTTGTCATGACGCACAAATTGTTGATAATATAAAGACTTAATTTATTTTGTACTTACATGAACTCAATAATTGTAATTACACAATTTGATGTCTGTGAATATCGATCTCAATCAAGATTGTTTATCCAACTAACTAATCATCATTTTTCAAATTCCTTGTCTGATCTAATTCATGTGACAGTATTAATTAGATGACGTTATTTCAGACTGGTTGATAGCCATTATCAGCATCTGTACCTCTCTTATTAAGAAGTTACTTCTTTGATATGCCAAAGATAAAAGAGTTCTGACAAGAAAATAAATATGAGGTTATTTGAGAAAATATGTGTGTCTTGGTGTTGGTGAGGAAGTGGCCGACAAAAAGCGGCCGTCTTTTGTTTGATGCCCGAGGGCAGATGGCGTCTTCCCCTCCCGCCCCTCCCCTCTCCCACCTTCCTTAAAATGAGCTCCGTATTCCGGAAATTTCGCTTGTTTAACTTCTTTGTTCTGGGCATAGATTACTAACAAGCTAATTTCTACAGAACTAGTCGTAACATGCGCAATAGTTGTATTCGTTTTAACGCTACGAACATAACAATTTCGCAACATAAGTAAAAGATTACCATACGCTTCCGAAGCGCACGTTTTTGAAATGCATCTATTTTTTCTAATTGATTACATTTAATTACAATAATTGGGTGCTTTTAGAGAATATAAAAGCTTTTTAAAATATGTAATTCTAATATGAATTTGTTTATTATAAATCACAAAACATCTAAAAAAATTTAACACAAATCGACAGTCTTTTGTTTATTGGACCAATATCCGTAGCTTATTACAAAAATAGAGTTTTTTATCTTACAAATTAGTGAATTAAAATGAAACTGAAAAGAGATAGCAATATGTTTACCCTGCGGGTACCTCTGCAAGTTAAGTTATCTTTGCAGGGTTAGTTAATTGCGAAAATTAATATGATTCAAAGAAATCTGCGCTGATTAGATCTTTTTGATAATGTTAGTACTAACTTTTGAGTGTAAGGAGAGTGAGTGATTTTAAGAACATAAACATTTAATTAATACACTGTAACGTAAAGAGAAACACATTGAGAAATATGACATGTTTAACATCTCTTCTAGTTCACTTGTTCATTCATCTCTCGGAGCATATCGCATACTGAGAGCAGAAATGTAACTTTTTTCATTTTTGTCTTCATATTCCAGAGGTAGAGACGGGGTATACAAAGGAAAGAAGTCTGTGGAACAGTCTGATAGAAGGAACAGACAGTGTGACGTGGGTCACATTTTAATATACAAACAAATGGTTAATTTTTTTCGTGCGCAGAATATAAACATTGGAATATATGAGTCAGAAGATTGAGGACGCAGGTTTTAATGGAGAATGGAGAGGGGAGAAACGGAGGAATGCATCACACCAGTCGTGATACAAGAGACACTCAAAGCAGATTTTAAATAAGACCCCGCTTTACTGTAAGTGGACATCCATAAATTACGTGAGATCTGTCAAAATTTCCAATACCTCCAGCGAGATTTCCGTTGACCCCCCCTCCCCCTTGGTGCGATTTCGCCGGACTCCCCCACCCCCACCCTATTTCACCTCACGTAATTTATGGACGCCCCCTAAACAGAGTATCTTTGTCAGGGCCAAACCTTTATACTCTTCATTCACACCTTCACTACCAGCACTACTTATCGCCTACATCTATCTTCCCTTTTTACTACAAATTTTGTTTCTTTCTCTATCAACCCATTGGTCATAATTCATTTTTTCTCATTTTCTCCGACACTTGTTCTATCCTGTAAAGACCACTCTCCACCCCCAAATATTATGAACTGGAAGATATGTTTATTCTGTAATTAGCTTCATCTTTCTTAATGTCCTTGGCATGGACAGAACGAAAGGCTCAAGTATGGTAAAAGATGGTGTCCTTAAGTTGTTTGTTTTTCAGTGGTTCTAGTAAGAGTTAATTATGCATGGATTGAGTATTTTTTGTTCACGAAACGAGTATTTCAACTTCTGGCGAGTCTAAAATCCCAATACGCTGGCAGGTAGGTATTATTTACAGCCGCAGACACCTTGCAGGGAGGTCAGCAGTCTGCCACATGTCTGGGCAGTCAGCTGGCCCGTCTCTACAGCGGAAGGAACCCTCCGACAGCAGATATTTCATCCATACAATGCAGCTACCGCATTTATCACGTTCCGAGCGCTAACAATGATTTCGTGGTCTTCTCATTATCTGTTTCGAGGTATGTACAATAATCCTTAGCGTAACCCTATACTCGAAAAGTATCAGACAGGAAATTCTGCCCCCAAGGCCTGGCTATTGAAGCGTGTCACAAATGCTAATGTATTCATTGGCCACTTTATACCTACCTCGTAGGGTCCACTCTTACGTTCTAAATCGCATGAATTATTCATAGTTAAAATTTAATATGTTTATGAATGTGCTCCACAAAGACTATTAGGCAATGTATGCTCTGTACCTTCACGGCTTTCTTGCGAATTTGTCAGCTACAAACAATGTTACGTAGGAAACAAGTTCAAGATAATTTTACTTTGCGCTATTAATCATAAGTTTTTGTTTAGCGCGATAGGAACATGAAGTGCACAACTTTTAATGATAATTTATACATAATTCCAGATGTCAGTGAATTCGTGAACAGTGTCGGTGGTAGCGATGCTTCCTGTCGTCTTAAGAAATGAAAAAAAGCTCACAAGTAACGTCAGAAATTATTTACTAAAAAGAACTAATAATAAAAAAAAATTGTTGTAAGAAACATGTGCTTTCTCGGAGCAACATGGATGTTCATGAAACGGAATTAATTTCCAGAAAAGAAAATAGCTGACTTGTTGTAACTTTTTATTTGTGGTATCATTTGTTCAAAGTCTGTAATGAAACAAGTGGTTACAACTCAAAATTCTTATTTATACCAGAATGTGGTACTCTAAGGAACGGTCTATGATGCCCATTAATAAGTGTACAATCACCGAATGCAAATATCAGCTGAAATGAATATTTAAGTGACGAGAAAACAATAGTTGAGACCAGAGAAGTTAATAACGTTAAATATTCATATGAGCCTACAACCGTGTTCATTTTATTTTTACGAATCTTAAGTCACCGGACCGAGCATGGTGGTGTAACGGATAGCGTTCTGGCCTCGCATTTGGGAGGACGGCGGTTCGAATCCCCGTCCGGGCATCCAGATTTGGGTTTTCCATGGTTTCCCCAAATCACTCCAGGTGAATGCCGGGATCCTTCCTTCAAAAGGCCATGGCCGAATTCCTTCCCATTCCTTGCCCCCATCCTTTCCCGTCTCTAAAGACCACGTTGTTAAAAAGGGACGTTAAACTGTTAAAAAAAAAAAAAAGTTAAGTCACCGAGAAAATTGTTCAAATTGAGATAATTGAGGGTTTTGTAAGAAAACGTTAGCTGAACGAGGTCTTTCATCTGTCAGATTACCGTTAATTATGCAGTTAAAAACAATTTTTTCTCAATTGTTCCTTGTTTTTAATCGTAGCAACTTTCCTGCAATGATACGTCTCGGAATAGCGTAATGGTGCAACTGTCAGCTCCTTGGAATAGGAATTCATCCTAGTTAAATTGTACACTCATCTTCAGTATCGACTTCTGGATCCACTCAGATCACCATCACTCCAATTTTGCTCTCCTAATTTCGTGATCTCTGTGCTAAACTTTGGTGTTTGGTGGTATATTTTTTCAATTAATAGCTTATACATCCACAAGTGATAGAAAATTTCACGCACTGTGTAAACAGGACACTTATAAGAATTCAATGACGAATTACTTTTTAAAAGCTTACTTTTTTGAAATTAGGTAACAATTGATTATTAAATCATTCGTTTTGAGAGATTATCTTTCAAATGGAGTGTATAATCAAACAAGGGAATAATCAACTGAAAATTTTCTTAAAATGTGTTTACACATGTTTATTATCCGATTTATCAAACTCTCTGTATGATTACATGATTTCTGTTAAAAAATTATTTACGAAAAAATCAAATTCGTTAGAATTACTCATTTTTTTGCGAAATCTGTAAATTCTAAAAAAAAAATCGTTACAGTTTCCTGTAATTTCTGTTAATTATGAAAGAATTTTTGGATCAGTTGTTTCAGTGTTAAGGAGGAAAAATTAGATCCTTTTTGTGGTTTTTTGACTTAAACTCGTAAAAATTATGGAATAATCGAAAAATCCAAATATTTTCAGAGTATAGGTTTTCCAGAAGTCATTTGATACCGTGAAGTTTAACTTAAAAAAAATCCTTCAGTCCTCCATTAAATCTACTGTAACTATTTTCAGCCACATGATTTATCCAAGTGTTTGTAGTTGAAAGATCTAAAATAATGTGAAAGTGAAAATTTCTCAATTTTAGGGCTCAAGACTTAGGATACTATTACAAACGGACAGCAAGACGACAAATGAGTGATTTCTCTCAGGCAGCACCGAAACATAAATAGGGTTAACGGAAGAAGTTAAAGAAGTTTCAGAAAGGCAGCATAAATAATCAACAACTGTTATACTCGGACTACGCGACAGGATTGTGGCTTCGAAATAGATGTGAAGATTATTTGCAGACTTCTGTGCAGCAAGCCGTGATAGGAAGTATTCATGTGTTAGTTTCAACTACAGGAATATAATAAAACTTGCATAAAGATGTTCATCTTTGCCAGTTGCTATCAGAAGCCATAAGTTTTGACGTTAAATGAAAGAGAACCTGCCGTAAGAACCTCTGTTAGTTAATCAAGCAGCATAAATGTAATCCGATAACTGGAAACAGGAGCAGTGTTCCGTGTTGAAGTAAATTTTCGTGTAATTACTAATCAATGCTTTCCTTCATGATTAATAATTCTCAGTTACAGAAATAATATGTAGTGCGTTGCAACAGGTACACGGCTGTCGCGAATTATATTGTGTACTCTGTTTTGTGTTTTGATCTGTTGATAGCTGCAGGACTTGGCTGTTATGTATGTTGCAGAAAAAAAGTCAAATCATGGTTATAGAATTGTTGATTTAAAACTCTTCCAAATTTCAGAGATTCGAATATATAGTCTAATTTTTGTCCATAGTTCAAGTATTTACTGATTTCGTTTTGCTAGATTGAGTTTTAAACGGTGGAATAATGAGAAACATTTTTACTATACAAGAAGGGAAATCGAGTTATCCTCATTATGGAAACGTTAATGGCTTGTGATATAATGTGTTATAGTTTTAGCGAATTTTTCGTATTCGATGTAGGAATGCTCCTGTTACTCGTCGAATAGAAAATGCATCGCAAGCGACTTTTTGTCAATGGGATAAAATAGTTTGATTCTTTAAGAAGAATGTTTTACGTATTAGTTTCAGATGATGCAATAAGCTAATCCCAAATTCCCCTTAATTTTATTTCAGGAGTAATTTCATATGTTTGTAGGTAAAGGTAAAGGTGCCGCTTTCCTACGACTCCTGCCCTTCCCGTGGGATTCACGGAGGTAGAGCTCGGCATTTCACATTACAACCTTTTCGACGCTAGAATGGATGTGACGGGGTCAGCGCCACGCTCCGGCCGTTCTTTACCTTCCCCTGAAGTTGTCTCCACGGTACTCATTGGATGGCAGGCTGAGTGGGCCTGGACAGCCGTTCAGAACGTCCAGCTTCGAGGGAAAATACTCGACCTCATGGGAGATCAAACCTCAATCGTAGGCAGACGATCTACCGCCTTAGCTACGCAGCCGCCTTAATAACTTTGAATTTTGCTAAAATTATTCATTTTTTTCGAACTTATCGCACTAGGAATATCGCTTCCTTATAAAAGTCAGAAAAAAGGTTTTAGTAAACTGATTGATAATGTAAATTTGGGAATCTGCAAGTAGTTTCCACAGTGTTTCTAACTGTTTCGAAAGAAACCGTTATACGTATTATGCTCCGAGTCAATGTACTGAATTTATGAACTCTGATGTTTTACCCTCTTGGGTTCGTGCCTTAAAAGTGTTATGGATCTTTCATACGCTTAATGATACCGATACGATGAACCGAGCCTGGTAAAGCTCAGATCTGCCTGCTATTCGTGAGGATGCAGGTTCAGTTCCTCGTCCGGCCATCCAGATTTCCCCGAAACCACTCCATGTGACTGCTGGGACGGCTCCGTCAAAAGGCCATGGCCGAATTCCTTTTCGTTCCTTACCTGATATTCTCTCCCTGCTCTAATGACCTCGATGACGACGAACCGGTAGGTCGAAAAAAAAAACCCTGGCTACAGGGTGCAGAGATTGTATCGTGACGCGTAGAGCTCACCGTTCAAGATAGGATTAGCCAGATCCTGATAGAAGGGGATGCGTGGCTAAGTATATAATGAAGAGGTAGTTGTCGCGATAAGACGTGGCCGGCGCTTTGTAACTGACATTCCTTGTACCGCCACGAGGCTCATTTGTACATCAGCTAATTACGGCTTCGTTTCCGCCGACGACCGCACACTTGACTTGCAGATGACACATTAGCGAGGCGCGTGCAAAGCAGTGTGCAATTAGTCGCTCGCACGGTGCGTCACGCTCCGGCTCAACTGCATACGAGCGCAGCTGGCGGCCTAACGGTCCAATGACACGAGCTTTACTAGCGAGCAAGACGTGGTCCGGGTGTTATTTAAGCGGGTAAACAACGGTTGCAGCATTGCGCTCAACATCTCACCTCCTCGCCTTCGCCAAAGATCAGGAATACTGCAGTGTCTTCTTGTTCACCACATTTTCCCAACATTTAAGTGTCGGCTGCCTTCGATGAGTTTAAATTATGGTTGTAACGGAGGTAAATAAAATAGTAATTCCGTGTGGGCGGAATGACCTGGTGATAGGGTTTCTATTGGCGACGCATTCAGCCGCCTTAGCTTAACCCGGCAAACCTTCCGGCTGCAGGGGACCAACAGTTTCACGTGGAATCCGAACCACGGAAGTGTTCTGGCGTGCTTCACGTTACACAGCAAGCCGTGCCAGAGGTGCAGGCCGGGTTAAGAGCCTGTCGAAATCCCCGACGAGACAGCGATTCGAACCGGGGACCTTTCGCTCCTTAACCACTGAGCCACCAGAGCGCTGTAACGGAGGTAATCTTTGCGGATGATGATGCGGATGTTTTGCGAAAGTGAATGAATACATGTATAATTATTTAGATTTTAATATTTTAACAAAATTAAACTTAAAAACAAATAAGTATTTTTTGTCTTTTTTCATAAGTCTATATTCATTTAATACTGCTATATTCATTTACTTTTTGCCTCATCATTCAACAACAGAAAGCGTGGGACAATTTCTCAAGTGAATTAAATTATTTACATCACTATGTAAGTGTCTGGAAAACAATCTTTGTCATGAATTTTGCGGAGTTCGCGGCCCGACTAATTCAAGCGTCGAGCACGATGCCTCGCCACTGCATATCTCCGTGCCCGCAATCCGCCGGCCCATTCACAGTCCAACTTGCAGGTGCTACGATGATCCGATTTTTCGATAAAAGACTGTTGATTGGCCGTGAATGGGGTTACAGGACTCCATGTCGAACGTGTCGGATGTTGTTGGACTCCCAGACAACCAACATTGGTTCTTGCCGTCCAACAATCTATGGCGTTTGATCATGATTGGAGGAAACATCCTAGGACACTGGTGTGCGGCGAGAAAGTTCGAGTGAAGAGGGATTGCTTGGAACATTTTGATAGACCTCTTCTAGCAGTGTGAATGGGTGAGCGCATCCAGATGTCCTATAAATTGGACCGTGAATAGGCTTTACTTTACATGCGAGTTCAAACTTGTAAATACGTCTCTTTGGTTATAACACCATTCAGTCAATTGTTACTTTTATTGCAAGATCGTAAAAAAAAAAGGTTGTTGCTAGCTACTCGACGATGGGTAGAATCTCGTATAAATAAAATATATTGCAATGTAAACAAAACATCCGTTATACATCCGGATTAAAAATAGTGGATGCGGAAGCGGAGGTAGAATTTCACGCGAAATTTCCACACTTGCAGATGTGGAGCTTCGTGACACCCGTAGTTTAAATAATAGTTCGTCCCATGCTCTTGCTGGCGCCAAGCGTTTTTATACCCATTACTAGGTCGTACTGAGTATTAATTGGGAAAGTGAAGCGTTGTTCCCTATCTGTGAAATGTGTAATGGTGTTCTGTGTGTGATAAGTGAATTTTTTGTTTGTGAAATGTGTAGTTTATGAGGCAGAGAATGGGGGCCATCCGGGCATACGCCTTGATGGCAGCGGAAAAACTGCCTAAAAGCCGCAGTCACATGGACGGTACGCGGTGGCTGTGGTCGCCCCCGCCTTGTTGCACCTCCCCGATCCACTGTGCGGGTAAAAGAAATACTGCCACAATACCTCCGTAACACAAGTAGAGCAGGACCACCACAACTTATTTTTCAGTTAAACGCATTTTGCAACGGCTAATTCGACAGAAAGGGGACAGGAGTCACAGTCAGATGTTTCAAAGATGATACTTTATTGTCCACTACTAGCTCACAGCGCTAAAACTGTTGGCTACAAAAAGTAAGATTGATATAGTTAGAAAGAAAATACGTGCCTTAGGAAAAGAAGGTTTCCGCATTCTTTGAAGTAGAAAAAAAAAAAATCGTAAATTTTTAACATTCTACTAATCACTGTTGTATTTCTGATCTTCGATTTCTTTTAACAGAAAATAATAACAGACATGCAAAATTCACAATAGTTTTTTCCGAGCTTTTTAATTTAATTAAATTTATTTATTTCCTGCTTCTGGTTTTCTCTTCGAAGTAATTAACAGTGGAACCATCAGGGGGCAAGGAAAGGGACGGGATTCGGCCATGGTATTGTAAAAGAACCATCCCGCCATTCGTTTGTGATGATTTTCGGAACACCACGGAAAACAGAAATCTGGATGGCCCAACGCTGATGTCCTCCCGAATGCGATACCAGAGCGTTACCGCTCACCCACCACGATCGATCTGAATATTGTAACCTAATAACGGACACAAGAGATAGTCTGTCAACTATTCGACGAAAATGGTGTAGATCAGGACGAGAGGATATGAAACGGAACCGCTCTAATCATCTATGGAAGCAAACTACTGTAAATTCATCAAGGAATTAAATATTTTTTCTTTTGTTACATATGTTAGGAAGCATAGCTTCAACTCAGAATATCAATGAAAGCAAAGGAAAGAAAACAAGAGCAGATTTTATTGTTACTTACGTAATGGCAGGGGTGTAAGAAGTTTTGGTGAAGTGAGTTGAAGTCTTTGATCGAATTATCACAGGCACAGAAACAACTTCACCCGCGACAGCCAATGATAACTTCTTTAAAGAGGATGGCCCACTGTCTAATATCACTTCAGCGCCCCCTTTTGAATAATTAGATTGTGCTAAAGTATTCTTCGTTTCCCCACAGATTCTACTACATGCTTACGATTTCGTCATCACTTCTACTTGCAGACGAAGTATCAGCATATCGGTCGCCAACATGACCATTAAGTTATTTTTTTTAAAAAAAAATATTCTTTGTTACACAGTTAAAGAAAATCTTGATAATATCAAGAAATTAAATAAATGTAGAAATAATAAATATCTCATCAGTTGAACAAAACGTATAAATCATTGAAACGTATTAGTAAACTTAAAAAATTAAAACTTTTTTATTAAGAAAACAAAAAAGAAGAAAATTAAAATTATTTAATCAGAAATTAAAGTAGTTAATTCATTTTATTTAACACCTGTCTTTTAATAATATCTTTGATCGATAGCAGTTATGAAATAGATACAATTGTATTTAAACAATTTTATACACTTTATCGCATGTTACAAATATTTATGTTCCTGAAATACACATTTTTCATAATATTTTTAAGCCCAGTCGTTTTTCCGAAAGCACCATACCTCTTCCTATATTGAAGTATTCATCAAACAAAATGGGTATTTCAAACGGAACAGTGTTTTAATTTGAGACTACCAGAACTTTTTTGGCTATTGTTATTTAGTTTAATTGGGTGCTAATTATACATCATTTCTTGAGGAGATGTAATTATGCAGACAGCATGCTGTTTCAACAAAAAGACGACCTGTTCTGGCATCTCTGGCGTCTGAAGAATACTCTTCATTTCTGTGCCAATATCCCAAATGCGTTTTCAATTGATTTTAGTGGTGCACTTCAACATACTTGATTTCAAGAAGTCGCGTAATTCTTTGAATCATTCTCGAGATAACGAAACTATTAAAAATCTTTCATGAGACTCCAGTACTCGTTAAAGGTAGTGATGTTCACCAAGACATTCTCTCTTTTTATTGATGTCGTGACTCCAGTACAGTCTTTTCTCTCTGCTTAGTTCAAGCAGAAGAAACAGTCTCCTGGACATGCTTTGGAGGAATTTTTTGACCCGAAAAAACTTATTTAAGTCTACCGAATGAAATGGTGAAGTACAGATAGCTAAGTGGGAGGTGGTCACAATGGACTGGCATTTACCGCTATAGTGTTGTCCACACAAATATTGCTGGCCGTCGTGTCGAGAAAAGAATCACGTACCACTGTCTGTCGCGTTCTGTACACCTGACGCTTTAGGCGGATTCGAGCTGACCATGATCTGAAACCACGCTTGACTTATAGGCGGATGGGTTCGGGATCCGGGAACTAGTGATTAAACTAGAAGCGGTTTGAGCATGCGTAAATGTTGTCGTTAGTTTCTGTCTTTTCTGTACTTTTATCTGGCGTCTTATGCCATCCCGAAGGGCATCGTGTACCAGCGCCCCAACTACCGGCAGAAAATCTATTGTGTAACATCAATAAAAATTGTTATTAGATCGTAAAATACAAAAGTTATTTATAACAAAGAGTATATTCAATGCAGATAGTATTGTTCCGATTCGTACAAGATGATAATTCAATCTTTCGCGGCATATACACTAAAGTGGCAAAGAAACGGGTATACCCACGCGTATGCAAACACAGAGATATGTAAAATCTCAGAGTACGGTGCTGCGGTCGGCAACGCCTACATAAGATAAGAGATGTCTGGCGCAGGCGTTAGATCGGTTACTACTTTTACAACGGCAGGTTATCACGATTTAAGTGAGTTTGAACGTGGTGTTATAGTCGGCACACGTGGGTGGGACACAGCATCACCAAGATAGCGATGAAGGGGGGATTTTCCCGTACGACCATTTCACGAGTCCACCGTGAATATCGGGAATCCGGTAAAACATCAAATCTCCGCCATCGCTGCTGCCAGAAATTAAGATCCGGCAAGAACGGGACCAACGTCGACTGAAGAGAACCGTTCAACGTGACAGAAGTGCAAACCTTCCGCGAAATTGCTGCGCATTTCAACGCTGGGCAATTAACAAGTGTCAGCATACAAACCATTCAACGAAACTTCACAGATATGGGCTTTCGGATCCAAAGTCCCACTCGTGTACCCTTGTTGAGTGCACGATACAAAGCTTTACGCCTCGAATGGGCCCATCAACACCGACATTGGAATGTTGATGATTGAAAACATGTTGTATGGTCTGACGAGTCTCGTTTCCAATTGTATCAAGCGGATGGACGTGCACAGGTATGGAGACTACCTCATGAATTCATGGATCCTGCATGTCAACAAGGGACTGTTCAAGCTGGTGGAGGCTCTGTAATGATGTGGGACGTGAACAGCTGGAGTGACATGGGATCCCTGATACGACTCTGACAGGTGATACGTACGTACGCATCCTGGCTAATCACCTGCATCTATTCATGTCCATTGTGCATTCCGACGGACTTGCGCAATTCCAGCAGGACAATGCGACACCCCACACGTCGAGAATTGCTCCAGGAACATGCTTCTTAGTTTACCGCTGGCCACCAAGCTCCCCAGATATGAACATTATTGAGCATATCTGGGATGCCTTGCAACGTGCCGTTCAGAAGAGATCTTCACCCGCTGGTATTGTTACGGATTTATGGACAGCTCTGCAGGATCCATGATATCAATTTCCTCCAGCACTACTTCAGATATTAGTCGAGTTCATGCCACGTCGTGTTGCGGCACTTCTGCCTGCTCATGGGGGCCCTATACAATATTAAGCAGGTGTGCCAGTTTCTTTGGCTCTTCAGTGTAGCTGCTAAAATTTCTTCTTGGGTGTTTTGCCGGATAAGTTCTTTCATACATTGGTGTTTCGGCAGCTATCTCCTCTGTATTCATTAGGTGAAGACAGCGAAGGTAGATGTCAAAACACCGTTCATGAAAGAGCTTACCGGGCAGAACACCCAAGACGAATTTTTAGAACCTACAAGATATTTTGATTTCTATACAGTCAATACTAAAATGTCTATTCTCTCTTTCTTTTCTTTATAGCAAAATATTTAAAAAATAATAATTTTGCGATTTTAATACAACGAGCGCAGTATTTCAAGTGGTCATCACAACGGACTATGGCGATTTCGTCTTCTATGTACTGAGTTCTTTCAGAAACAGGAGAACTGAAAAGGAGCGAACAAGCAGTACACATCTGGTAAGCAAAATTATGTCGAAATCAGTCCTGCCATCTTACTACTAGGAATAATAATTTTAAAAAATCATCACCTAGTTCATGCTGTTAATGTAATCTAACATAACAAGACATCCATGTTCTTATTAGGAAATTCCCGCCCTACTTTGTATAATGAGTTTTGTGAATAATACAGTCATATATTCAGGGGACTCCTCTCTTTCTACCAACCCCTTCTTTTAAACACCAACTATTAGTTTATAAGTTATTATTATAAAAAAGGCAGTTCATAACAGTTCCATTTTTTCCTAAGAAAGTATGGAACCGTAAAATTTGAGAAATATATAATAAATTGGAATTATCACTTAAATCTGCTACAGGAATATGCAATACATAATACACACAAATACATCTAAAGGCAAAAGGAATGTTGTTGGAAGTGATGACGTTTTTAACGACATTCCTTTTCTAGGATGTAGCAGGCATAATTCATATTTCATAATCTTTGTGGACAGAAGTGAATAAATATAAATAGAAGATAGCCTGTATGAATTTATTATCTGTGAAGTTTTCGTATTGGTTGAAAACTAGAAAAAGGAAGACTTGAAAATAATAAGAATATCTTTAATACCGACATGGTTTGAAAAGTAGAATCGCAGATATGCAAATTACTGGTCTGAGTTCACGATTCAGCAGCTTCTTTCACTCATTCCTCGATGGGACGACTTGAGTGCGTTATCTGGCGATGTTGGTAATAAATTGTGAGTGTAGCAGGTAGAGAGCTGTTATCGGCGGAGCGCAAACAGCGCTGGCTGTCTGCTTTTGAGGACGGGCCACTTACGGAGCCGTGTCACGGCCGGTAGTGAGACACGATCTGTCTGTGTGCCGCGTGCCCAGTGCGTGCCTTACGTCGTTACGGGCCGTGAGTGGCCACATTTCGCCAACCCTACCGCAGAAATAATCACAAATGGGTGCACCACACCGCCGGAATAAGAAGTCAGCAGAGTGGAAAATTCCTTAACAGCGGCGCTGCTTCGTCACGGCACAGAGTTAAGCGGAGCGAGGAGCTGGGGCGCGTGGCAATACCAGCTGGCTGTGGTGAGAGCAAGAAGAGTATGAACTATACCCACATTGCTCTGAAAATGACGGAAAACTGAGTGTCGAAACGGATTTGATAAGCTCACCTCTTAAGCGGTATATAATACATTACAGCCCTTATTGTAATACACAAACAGTGCTATTAAGACTTAGAATAAACTTTTATGGTTATACTTAAACTAAAGAAAAAGTAAAACTTTGATTTCAAGAATTTAATCTTTGTAGGCCCGTCCCGTTGGCTCAGATGGTTGAGGCACCGTGTGTGTAGCTGACACGGGCTTAGCTGGTTCCAGTACTGCTGATGGCAGAAATTTTCACAATGAGAATTTTGCCAGCAGGATAGAAGAGGCGTTAGTGCACAATTCCTAATCATCAGATTGTGCACCAAAGTCATGGGCTAAGATCCAGATCTCTAGCAGTGCATTAGGATTGAAGGCATATGGGGATTCGTCTGTTGGATGGGGACATTAAGACTGGCGGCTACCACGTGACTTTCGCAGGAGTAGGCCTGCATGGGCTGGCACCGGATTTACCCTATTCTTTCTTCATACCTCGTTTCATACAACACAAACAGGACTCTATACGGAACACTCACAACCACAGTCATCCACACATACGAACACACATTGGCGAAAGCAACGGGGAAACTATCCCCGTTCATCTTCCAGAGAGAGTCCCCATCGAGGCGTTCATTTTCCATGGTAAATGCCTTCGCCAGAAATCGGGCATGGCTTCACAGGACAAAGAAGAGACTTTTCAGGCAGCAACCCGTGAACCGTTTTGACCCAGTGTTCTGGTAACGATATATACCGATCAGAATCACGCGTAGTAGGCATCCAGCTGAGGTGCACTGACCAAATAAGAGTTAGTTACTTGTAATACTACCTTACCACACTTTATTTAGATCGGTTTGTAATATAATCCTCTCGGGTATTCAGTTGGATGGTGTTGTATAAACACAACGTTTCGACAGCTAGTTCTGCTGTCTTCATGAGGTGTCAGGTCTCTTCTAGCTTTCGCAAGCTGGCTCTTAGATCTTGCTTTTATTTTTTTTTACTTTTGGTGTTTCGTTTCTCTAAATGACAGACGAAACAATGACAGATTTATTTATTTGCCCGCCGCACCTGCCGGTCAACCGCAGCCTCATAACTTCTCAGCTCTTAAATTTAGAGATTTCTAAACTAGTTCTTAAACATTATCAGAAATCAAAATTTTACATAATGATAACAGGTATCAAATGAAAGACAATAAGTCGCAGACTTTGAGAATGAATGGATTTTATTTTTTATCAAACGATTTGCTGTAGTTTACCGAAAAAATGTTGATTTCCAGCTTAGCATCCGATACTGAAGATACAATTATTAAAATAAATTACATTGATTAAAGACTACAGGAAAACTGTAACAATATTTCTGGAATTTACTGTTACCAAATAATAAGGAACTATCATTTTTTGATAAATATGATTTATTTTATCTTTTGATAGAGACTTTTATGATTCGGATAGTAAAGAAGTCCTGAAAATACATTTTAAAAATATTCAAAATTTCTTTAGTAGAGACACTTTGCATTTTTCAACTGAAAAAATTTCTGTTTGATTTATATATACTATCAAAACCCGGCAGACATTGTTCTGCCCATGTATATGTATTTACCTCTATATATATAAAAATAAATGATCTGAATGTAATCTAGAATCTATCAGTCTTTGTAGAAAACTGTGGAAGATTGAAAGACGGCTCATACTGACGAGATTCTATCACTTTTATTGGTATGATGAACTATTGTTCTTAATAAATCACGTCAATGAGCATTTTTTTTACTATTCCATTCGCTATATAATTGACTAAACTTAAAATAATTTAAAGTAATGCTAAGATTCAGCGTAAAGCAGTGTATGCGATTTACGTAAGAAGAAAAGAGTGAACGTGGCAGTACGGTCTACGAAGTGGTGCTAGCGAAATGTGAATTAATAATGACAATTCTCAAAGGAACTTCTCGTTTATGTGCCGAGTTACAACAATGCGGATAGTACAGAAACCTACAGGTAAGTGCCATCTTCCATGGTGATCGCTCAAACGTAGTCGAAGTCTATTAATGTCGGAACATACCTACCAACATCCCTTTATATTTATATGGATTTGAAACACAATTTCCAAAACGAATACTGAAATCGATTTAAAAATTTCTTATAATTGCTTTTTTCAAAAGTTTTTGCAAAATAAATTTGGGTGAATTCACTTAAATATACAATGTGGTTTTATGTCATCAACTTTATGTGAAGTAAGAAATTTGTCAAAAAAGTATTTTCGTATGGAAAACTGGATGAGCTTCGCATCAATGAAATAAATATTTCCCTTTTTTTTATTTAGTGGAATTTATTGCAATACTTATCGAAATTTCATATTTGAAAGTTTTTTTTTATCAGTGCTGAGATTTTTGTTTCATACCACAGTTTCAAGATCATACACTTACTTAGAATTCTTCGGTCTTCTAAACAAGTTTGTGCAGGTAACATCTGCAGTCAGAAAGATTATCTATCAACTGGGCTCAAAATTTCTGCCGTTACTACAGTTATGAATCGTTTTATATTACCCGACAGTATGTTTATCTCTTGAGACAGATTTATTTAGATATCGTAGCCCATAAGTACTCAATACTTACAAAAATCGTGTGAAAAAAACTAGCTTGTACTTCACCAAAATTTGACATTTTATATTCCATTTCCCACAGCAGATTGTAGAAACAACTATTGCTTACCATTTACACAGTATTAAATAAATCAAGAAATAACTGAATGTGTACTGTTCTCCACATGTTTGTAGATTTTCGTATTATTGAATCAGTGATTTCAGTCAAAGAAATAATTACTTTCGGATTTGGCTAATTCGAAAACATCGGATTGATCCACAACAATAACTTAAACTCCAGTAGTATTTTTTAAATGAGTTGTTGAAACTGCCGATTAATGTTCAGGAATAGACTTAAATTGGCTTCCTCATGACGCAATTTTTTACAAGGTAAACACGATTATCTTTGGATAATTCTTATCGTAACAGATAACAGCCCTGCAGTACCGAATTCAAATCACCACACTCTGAATCGTCACTTATATGTGTCAGAATCTGGACATCACTTACTGTTTCCTTATTTTATAGGGAACTACATTTTAAGTAATTCAGTTACGAGTGTGGCGATCTTATTCTATTCGTCGTCGTCGTCGTCGTCGTCGTCGTTGTTGTTGTTGTTGTTTACGGGCGCGTCGACGGCGAGGTTATTTGCGTCCTAACAAACAACTGGTGCAGTACTGATGATCTTCAATACAATGTCAATAGTAAATGTATTATTGTTAAATGATATTTTTGAAGCCTGCAACTTTATTAGAACAGTATTAAAAACCTAATACTGCGCTTTCGACCAAAAATAATCTTGTGCATCAAAAACAGGAGCAGGCCTTTCCTCTTTTGCACGTTAGTGCTGGCTCCTCGTGGCTGTAAAGGTGTTTGATGAAAGCTACTAACCACACACAAGAGTCATCCGAGTAAGCTACTCAACAGGCGTCAGAAAACATTCCTTACATTTACAGGATACTATTTTACAATCAAGAAGAGTACTTTGCGTACTGGTGTGTAAAAATACTATTCAAAATCTAAATAATCAAAACAGGACGCTTAGCATGTCCATGAAGACAACAAAAATATTTTGAAAATGTTAGCAAATGCTCCTGAATCTCTGTTGCCAATAATCCTCTTCTCGTTTGGTGGAGTTACTAAATCGTATTACTGAGCTTGGTTACATTGTTCGACTGCAACGATGAAAAATTTTCAATATTCAGTTCTTGAGCAGTGGAGCAAAACAGACCGAGGGAAAACATTCAAATGCTGATCACCCATACATCTACTGTAGGCATACGAAACAGTTAAATGTGATTTTTACTGTGGATTGTCGAATTAGATTTTTATTCCTGAAACGAGAAGAAGCTTTGAATGGCCACACCAGTTTCGCGATCGCTCTTCTAAATGTTCCCACTTGACTCGCGCCATAGACTACAGTACGACGCGATGCAGGCACCAAAGAAACTCATCAGCCAACTTTTGAGACTCGGCTGGCTTAGTACGCTTAAAATTTGACACTGTCAATTCCTTACCACAATTCAGAAATACAAGTACCTACAAATTAAAGAGAATTAAGTGAATATTTCTTAAATACAAACGCGCAGAGATTGTAAATGCGGTTGTAAAAAATGACTGCGAAAAAATTCAAATATGAATAACGTAATACCGTGAAGTGGAAGTTAAGTAAAGCCGGTGATGCAGCATTTGTGGTAATCATACAAGCTAGTCACTCTCAGAAAAAATACCGGAGTTGACGGAGCAAAGGAGAAAGCGCAAAAGTGATAGAGATGTAGCCCGAAGAGAGCAGTACTGGTATTTTAAAATCTGAGTATACGAGGAATGTGTCAAAAAATTGAAAGTAATTGAAACAAGGAAAGAGTGATGAATTACAGAAGTACTTGGTTGAAGGTAAAGTAGATGAAACTTGTAAGAGAATGAACAGATGAATAAAATTAGGAATAAAGAACTAAACGATCAAATATATGTTCCGGGAGAACTGTATTTCGGGGATAGCTTGAATAATAGTGTGCTGGTAACAGAAGAAGATGTTGATGCTAATTATGTAAGGGATCCTATTCTGTAGATAGAATTTTACAGAGCTCCAAAATACGAGTATTTGAACTCACACAAGCGGTAGGAATTGATAAGTTTCATATATGACTGATAAAATCTTTAGGGGAAGAAGCAGTTAAATTACTATTGAAAGTGGCAAGCAGCAGTTACGAAACAGGGAGGATGTCAACAGATTTTAATAGAAGAGTCGTCTTCACAATCGCGAAGAAATCACAAGCTGTCGGATATGAAACTATAGTCCATTAAGTAGGGTTTCACGTGATTAGGAATTAGTAACTAGGATAGCTGTAAAAAGAAGTGTGGGGGAAAAATTACCCGGAGTTAAGTTTAGGGTCTAGAAAAACCAGGGTTCAAATCTGATGCTAACATTCATATTGAAGGAAGGGTCAACAAAAACAAATTAATCCTGCTAATGGTCGATAAAACAATATTTTTGATGTTTTAGAGAAGTTTGATATTAAAAAAAAAGACATAGAAGAATAATTTACTTAATAAATAGGTGGGTATAACAAAATGAGAGACAAGCAACCGTTAAAAATGGAGTGAGACAGGTAGCAGTATATTCCCGCTCACATTCAATCAAGGAATAAAGAAAAACTGGAAAGTGGCATAAGTATTTAAAGCAGCGGTGGAATTGATGATATTGGACTGTTAAAAGACTAACGTTAGGAAACTGAAGAAATCGCAAATGGCAAAAATAAAATATTTGGAGAAGAATTTCGTCTACATATAAAGATAGAGCAGGAAAAAGTTCATTAAGTGTAGCAGAAATGAAACAGTAGTTTCAGATTTAATAGAAAATTATAATCGCAAGTAAGAGCTAAACCTGATATTCAAGAAATAAAATTACAACTTATGACCAGGTAAGAGAACTATCAAAAGGAGGATAAAACTATCTCACAATTTTTTTTTTCAAAAACCGGGTGTGAATTTGGACATAAATAGTATTTTCTAAAATTGAAGCTAGGACTTAAGGGAGTATGTAAATTATAAGATTTGAAATTTATTAATAATATTTTATCCATGACGGATTGGTGGAACTTCCGCGACTGTGATGTCAAATATGGGTTGTAAAAAATACAGCAACCAGTCACAATATGATTTTGTTTATTAAACCATTACCGGTTTCGAGCTATACCTGCTCATCTTCAGATGGTTTGTAAATTTTACATCAATAAATGTAATATACATTCCTGGTTGCTGTATTTTTTACAACCCATATTTGAAATTTATTGTTGTAGAAGGATGTTGAATGTGGGATGAACTTTTCCCTGAAACGGTAGGTTAACATATGAGTTCATGAAAGCATATTAAGAATGGAAGAGATAGAATGATGAGTAAAATTCTGAGAGCTAAGACGTTCATTAATGTGTAAATAAAGGATGTACCTAAATGGATGCACTGTAGTGGAAAGCAGAGATCTTAGAATCTGCGGAAGGTGATAGACTTTGAACTTTCCAATGAGCTTTTCGGTCCGAAGATGAATCTTAGGAAGAAATATGGGGAGCTAAAAGTTAGTAGCTTAAAGTTAGTAGCAGATTAATAAAAGTACTAATGTAGTATCGAAAATAATGTTACTTTGTGTTGCTGGTTAAGAATAGGAGCCAATATTCATTACGTGAGCTGCATAAATTAATGAATCGATGTTAAAAAAAATACTGTTAAGAACGCATCTATTCCTCACGTACTGTTAGAGACAAAGTCGGTTTGTCGACGAATGGCTGTTGTTTATAGGCGTCACTTTGCTTGCGGTGAATCACCTGCCTTGCGGTCGCGTGCGGAAGAACATTAAGGAGTTGGCCCGCGGCTTTTGAAAGTAGTCAGGGACAGATTAACCAGTATTAATGGCTGCGGCAAAAAGCTAAATTTGTCGTCTGACTACTAGGTATGTGACCAACATAACTCAGAATAATCTGATCGAGATATCAGCTGACACGTCGATCGCATCCTGACCACAGATGAGTCGTAAAGATGGAAGGATGCACTTCCTTGAGCACTTACAGAATCGCTATTATCACTAAAACGCGTGCTTAGCACTTTATTATTTAAGTTGATTTATACGAAGTACCTTGTAATTTAAGAAAACAACTAATTACAGTACAAGACAACTATTACAGTCGATGCGTAATATTAGATAGCATTATTTTGTTCATTTCTTAAGAGAGACTGTACCATTAAGTTTAGCATTTAGTCTTAAATGAATACTTAATAAAATTATTCTTATTTCTTCTCTAATAAGAGGCTAAGAAATGCAATAGTAACGGATATTTATAAAATGATTATATGATTATCATTGACATTTATTAAATGTCACAAATGAATAATTTTGTAGGCTTTATCTTTGTTCAAGCATGAATGTTTTTATATATATTTCAGCGCGTTTTGGATCACTTTTAACCGGCTGTTGTGTACGTATGTATGATGTTTGAAATGAATCAAGTTATGTGACTTCCCACATATGTAATTATTTGTAAATAAATTATATTTTACATCTTGCTGAATCTTAGAATTTTCTTCTTAATCTTTATTATCAGCATTGAAGTTAAAAAATAATGGTTCTTAAAGAAAACTAAAAAAACACACACTTCAGTGGCATTCTGAACTAGAAAATAAAAATAATCTTTAAATATAAAAATATTGTTCAAAAGTGATAGGATGGCCCTCAGTTCAGTATAACTTAATTTAACATTATAACACAGTTAAGCTTAAAATAATAATAAAGACATTGACCAAAACATTAACTTAAATGTTAAAAAGTCGTTGGGTGCTAGTTATCAGCTATTCGTAAAGGTAGATCAATTATGAATGCTAATTTATTCATGTTATTTTATTTTTTAATATGGCAATTTTAATTTGATAATTACATTCTTCTCTTTTTTTTGGAGTTTCAAGTTTCTTTAATAATTTAGGAATGAATGATCAGTTTGTTATATTCATTTCCGCATTTTTTTAAATATTTTGAAAGAACCATTTTCATTTGTCGGTATACAGTTAACAATATTAATTTATTATTAATAATTGTTAAGTATGTCAATAACTTGATAGAGGAACGATAGCGTTTCACCTCCACTACACCACGAGGCTGGTGTAACTCTCTTACTTCTCTAATTTTTCTCCTTCTCCATTAATCACCCTCTTTAACCGGACAAAATAACTCCAATCTCAAATACCAATAATTTATTTTGGTCAAAGTCAGTAGAAAACTATCGACTGTACTACATCCCTGTGTATGCTATTTTGAATTCAACAATACCTCCATCACAATCCTACTTATTCCCTTTATTTATTATTCTAGAATCCTCTTTTCTAACATGTTCCTCTTTTGCCACATTCTCACAAGGAATTTATCATCTTTAAATTTTTAAAATGGTACTCTATCTTCATGTATTGCATAAGGTCCTAACTATTTTCTTTACGATATATGCTCACGGAAGATGCTTTAAAACATTTACTACCATATCTATTTCAATGGTTTCATTAATTTTCATCCTCTTAGCTCATCCTTGATTTGGGAGTTTGAAAGAAATCATTTCGATAAGATGTTGAGTTCACTTTCTTGTATACTTACACTCTTGTTTCCAGCACACTCATTGTACTTTATGCTTTCTTCATTTCAATATCAAAAAGTAATGCGAAGGAATTTTATTACATAACTTTAGAAGACTGCTGAAAATGACGAAATTATAGAAAATACAAAAATAATAACAAATACGCAATTTTGGGGAGCTGTTAGCAGCCGGTATAGTTTGATACAGCAGGAGTGGTAATGTTTCCTTTCTCATTCGATATCTGTCCTTCTTTCCAAAAGTTATTGTGGTAATCTCATTCAAACAGATTTTCGTAAACTTCTTTTAAGACACAGTTTTAATGCACATTTAACTTCAATCATAGTTCATTACTTAAACATTTTTTTTTCCTTCGACCCTTACGGTTTGTCGACGTTGAAGTGATTAGAACCGGGAAGGAATGGGGACAAGAAATTCAGATACAGTCATTTGAAGGAATCGTGGAAAAACGAAATTGCCGGATTGGGATTGGAATTAGTAAGGCCAGAGCGGCACCGCTCACCCAGGAGGGTCGCTTTGTTAATATGATTCAACTTCCACATAATGGAGGAAATTATCCACGCGAGGTGTATGTAGCATGAAGCACTTATAAGGAAATGATAGAGGGATAGTTTACGGAATGGACAAGCGTGCAATTCCCTAATATTATTTCATTGCGTATCTAACCAACTATGCATCAACTGCCTTCACATTTACGTCACATTTGTCTAAAATTATTGCTTTTTTTTAACAATGAGTTATAATTCTGTAGATAAACATGACTAAGAGCACAGATTAAAGAAAGAGAGCTCTCCATAATTGTATATAGTTCTTTCGATTTTCTTTTTTTGTGAATGCCATTTTCTCACCAGTCAGTAATTTTGCGGTATGCTTCTGAGCGGTCAAATGGCATTTCGCAGCGTAAAGATGAAGGCAAAAACGTGCACTGTTTCATGTTGTGTGTCGTAGAAATAAGAGATCTGTGAAGAAAGGTAATTTATGTGGAAAAAGAGAACTGGAACAGTAAGGCGCATACCATCAGAAGCTGAAAGGAAAATATGGGCTACACGGAACAAAGACGAAACAGCGATTTTTCGACCTAACGTGGTAGGAAGTGAGAGTGTGCCTAGCGGAGTCACGCAGATAAGAGGAGAAAATGTCGGTCGATTTTGTGCCGGATCGGAATGGTTATCGCCGTCGGTGCCGTTACGCATTCCAGGCGGCTATCGAACCATCTATGAGACAGCCGCAAAAAGCACCCTCCTCACCTAATGAAGCTGTCACTGCCCGTCTGGTCTGTCCTACGTGCCAGCCTGACAGGTAGCGCCGGGGGCGTCGACTGGGCTCACACCACCTACTCAGGGGCTGACCAGCGTCACTGCAATCTCATGTTTTCCATATTCAGTGAAATGTTCATTCGCATCCCGGTAACATTAATACAGTTGTACACAATTATTGTTAAATGCAATTCGAAATAATGTGTTAGTGATAAGCGGCCTGGTGGCATTGTGGTTAAGGCATCTGACAGTACGAACCAAACGTCCCCGGTCCGAATCCCTGTCACGGCAGGATTTTCTTATCACATTAAACTGTAGATCCAGTTTATCCGGGAGGATTACCGGGTTAGGTCAGGTGAGGAGGAGAGGAAGTGGCTACATTGCTGACCCCGATACCAGGCTAAGTATACTTCCTACCGAAGGGTCCAACCAACCTTCGGGTTAAATACCAAGCTAAACATAGTGTTAGGAATAACTACCAGACCTCCGAAATTTACCGTCGTAGGGCGTTCTGACACGAAGCGTAGTAACTCTGTGAGTAATGCCCTCGGTTTTGATATTTGGGATTCGAATTATTGCGAAGCCATGAAATTTTACTGCTTAGTTTTGTGTAATCGTAGGCTCCGCAACTAGAGTCAGTTGATTGTTGGTTGTCCGATGGTGGCGCCGCGTCATATTTCTTGTAGCCGACGTTTCGACCCTCATTCTGTGGTCTTCTTCCACTTCTGCCCCGGAAGAATGAGGGTCGAAACGTCGGCTACAAGAAATATGACGCTGCGCCACCCGGACAGCCAAGAACCAACTGGCTTAGTTTTGTTCACAAAAGCTACGCAAGGACGTTACTTGGTTCGGATTTCACGTAGGAACTCTAGGTCTCGGGGGAAAGGAACTAACTATTACACACTGGCCTAGTAGGCCTACTCCGAGAGGATTCAATCACCCTCCTCGTTGTGGACTAAGTTAAGTTTGTTTGATTTTCTGATGGAAATTTCATTGTTTAACAAACATAAGGACTGAATGAATGAAGGCTTTCCCGAGGTATCAACTGTCTGAAAAATTTTCAGACCTGCCATCAGGGATGTGAGCCATTCTGATGCGACGTTTCAAATCCCCTATCCATCCTCATCATCTGGCGAAGTACAATAATTATTTTTCAACAGTTTCTTCTAAAACGGAGCGACCTGGTGGTTTAGCGGCGAAGGCCTCTGACTGTTCCCTGTTGGGATCTTTGTCTCGGCGAAGAATTTAACTGTCCCTTAACTTGATCTTCACCATAATGTGAATTTCGTGATTCTGGTTATACGTTAAACTGGAAATTCCATTTACCCTGTAAGATTACCGTGTTAAATTAGATAAGGAGGAAAGAAAGTGGTCAGCCCACCATCAAACCAGGCTAAATATCCTCTTTCGGTAGGGTCAGACCAAGCTTTGTCTTGAATAACAATTTCATATTTCTTTTTTCTACCTAAAATACAATTGTCTCCGTCTGTTGCTGCTACACAACAAACAATTGCATTTAAGCCGGTATCACATTACACTTCCTTTTGACAATATAAGCGCAAATAAAATCAAATTCAATTATTTGTTTGAAATTTATACTCCGTTTAACAGTACAAGCGAAAATAAAGCCAATGCAGTTATTCGTTTGAAATTTCCTGGTTAGATAAGTAGCGCTCTGATGGTAGTCAGTGTAACTGACACTTCCGAGGATTATCGACACTCGCCGAAGGTTCCCGAGTCACTGAGGTGAGTCCAGGCTTCAACGCATTTCATTAAAGTGGATGAAGATAATCCCAATTCATAATTTGGATGGTAGCTGGCGGTGTTAAAAATCTGTTTATTGCATTCTGTCCTACTCCATGATCATTAAAATAGTATTAATTCAATCTTAAAACAAATTTGTTATTGCTAATATACTATTATGATAAAGTTTGTGCATGGGTTTATGGAGATGCTGTAGACGTTTTACTGTTTTCGTGGGAGAATTTCCTCAATCGTTTGAGTTAGAAATCAAGCCCCATGTAAAAGTTGCTTGCTTAACAATGTGTTTAATTACTATATCAATGCAAAAAGAAACTGGTTATACAATTTTTTTTGAGTCTAGACAACAGTAGAACTCTTTAATTTCCAGAATCATCTCACAATCACTTGCTTTAAGGTAATGTGTGTACCGGTAAGGTGAACATACAAAATTACAAACAAGAATTCATTGCGGCACTCTAAAGATTGCTGAATGTAACCATACAGTTGTGGATAATGCGTCGACTTGCAGAACTTGTAAATGTTACAAACGTTTTACTTGAAGTTGTTTTATGTGTAGTACCCACCACCCGTGAATTGCTCTAATTGCCGGGGCGACGCGACGAGCTGACACTACTGATTGCAGCATCGTTTTTCTGGTGTTTGGCGGGGTGCCGCCGGGCATGTCGCTGGTAATTGGGGACGCCAGGCCGGGTCGTAAATACGGTACCGGCACCACTCAAAAACTCGACGCGACAACACTCGCGAGCAGATTCGTTTTGGCTTAGTTCGCATGTTCCCTGTCGGTAGCGATGCTTGTCTGAGAACCTCTAAGAGGTTAGCCCGTTGGCCGTACATCCTGACGGTCCCTTGTGAATGGATAGTTTTAATTAAGAGCTGCGTCTGTCCTTACTACTGTTGAATTTAAATGAGTGGATGTATGAAAAACAAGGAAGGGGGCTGCAATCTGTACATATATTAAAACTGTAAGTATAAGGAAGTGTGTAAAATGAAAATATTTTATGAACATAACACTGTTAATAAGTGCCATGAAGTCTTCACGGGTGTACCAACGGATCCGACACAATCCGGCGGTACACTTGTGAAGACTTCATTGCAAATATACTCCAGAAAAATCTCCGTTCTTGCTGTTAATAAGCGAAACAGAAAGAATCAATTTTTGTCTATTTTTCGGGCAGTCTGTCTGTTTGTTTGTTCGCATTCACACACAAACTACTGGCTGCTTTCTTTCTTTGGTGCTTCTAACATCAGTCCAAAGTTATGGGAGTATATTGAGGGCCATATTATATCGGTGTGCGTTTAGAATCTGGAAAATTTGGCGCTAATAATGTTATGAACGCCTTTCTCAGCACCTGGGAAATGGCTTGCTGTCGGAAGTTTTTCCTGTGACTGCATACAATATGTGGACTAAACCTGACGGTTTTCTTCTTTATCCGGTGGCCCAGGCTGACAATTATTACCGATCAGTTGCAATGATTTTGGAAATGTTTTTCAGTTATTTTTTAATTGACTGGTCAGCTAGGATTGGAATATTATGTTATTGCCATGCAGTGAAGAATAGAACATTCTCCGACCCCGGCATGGCGTGGTAGCCTCGCGTTGCAAAGGTCGCCGGGTTGAGTCTGGCCTCGGGCATCGGTGGTTTTAATTAAATGTTGTGTTTGTCTTGTGTCGCCAATACCATGCTGACTCTAGTATATTTTGAGTACAGATAAATAGATGCGGATTACGTTATTACATAGCGCTGCCCGTGTAGCCTCGTAGCCAAATGTGTGTTTTTTTTTTTTTTTTTTTTTTTTTTTTTTTTTTTTTTTTTTTTTTTTTTTTTTAAAAAGCAGAAGAACTTAAGCTAATTAGTAGATTCTCTGACAGTACTTACATCGTACATACTTAAATGTGTTTGTATAGTTTTCAACATTCCTTGAGTTTTCTGTTTATTCCAAAACAGTTACTCGTATATAATTCTGTAGGGTAATATGTGAGAAGCTTACAAGGTAACTAAATTGATAAAAAAAATCCAAGATTGAACGTTGAGAATGTGAAGTGTCATGGTAAATAAGTTAATAGTTTTGTTGGTTCTATCGAATCATTCTGCCACTATTAAAATATTTATGAACCTGTCTCATGGCCTGTAACACTACTTAGTGCGCTAGTATGGTTTTAGCTGGTTCGAGCCACAGCAGTGATTATACTTTCATCATTGCGTCTTGGCCTGGAAGGAAGGATGGGGGGTACATAATTGTATTCACAAGATTGTATCTACCAAACATCAAGATTAAATCCGCTAGCTCTACATAGTGCGAATGGCGAGATGGCATATGAGATTGTGTGTGATTTCTTAGTAAGATGAAGACCCTTAACTCGGTGACCCCACTGGTGTATTCGTAAATAGGCAGACGTGGAGTTTCACTCTTTCCATTGTCTAATGTTCGTATACACCACGAATAACACTCATATAGTCATATAAAACAACATAAACCCTCACTGAGAACCAACATCTGACTGATCTGATATAGTACGAGTCTGGTTTATAGCAGACACTATCTCATCTCAAGATATTTACAACTGATTCCAGAATTTCAATCAGTTGTTTCTCCTAAAGTAATACAATTAAAGCTTTAACCAAATGTTCCTCCCAGCTGGTTGAGTATTTAAATAATCAACAAACATTCATTAGCTTTTATTAAACTGTAAATACTTTCACTACATATTTTATTATTCAAATGTTCAAACATACATTAAACGAATACCAATTAGGATTTTAGAGAAAGCAGCATAAATTGTACCGCCCGAGATGGTGTGTTGGTATCACTGGCGTAGTAGAGCTCGACGTGGTGTGCAGCGCCAGTCAAGATGTCGCGCAGTGGTTTGTTTACCGAGCCTCCAGCAGGCTCCTGTGGCCGTTCCGTTCCCACGCTGCTGCTCTGTTTAATTGCCAGCGTCCGGGGCGCTGCGCTCCCGCTGTTCAGACATCACCACCACAGCTGTACACGTAAATTGCTTTCGATTTCAACATATTACGGTATCCTAAGGAATAGTTTTGATTCGTGCTGCCTCGTTTTTCATAACAAAAAACACATTTGTCACTTATTATTACGACTGGTGAGATTTGTTACAATAAGCCTAAAACAAAATAGAATAGTGGAACTGATAGACCTTTTCCGCAATTGACATAAAAACCGGCGTATTACAAGCCTAACACTGAGAGTGGTGGGTGAGCATTGATGCTCTGGCCTGGCATTCGGGAGGACGTGGCTTCGAATCCCTGTCGGGCCATACAGATTTCGGTTTTTCCATGGTCTTCCGAAATCGCTCCAGGCCAATGGCAGGATGGTGCCTTCAAAATACCATGGCTTCATTCCTTCACGTTCCTTGTCCCCAGCCCTTTCCCCTTTTTTAAAAAAGTTTAGGTTTACGGATGAAAAAAATGTTGTCGGAGTTTCGACTTGATTAATGTAGGCTACATAAATTTGGCTTGAACATAGGTATTGCGGCTAAAGATTGAAAAATGGAAATCTGAGATCCAAGTTTACATAGTGCAGGGTGGCGTTCACACGAAAACAAAATAATGCTGACTTCACTCACTATCTGGATGGTTAAACAGAACTTGTCCCTACTATATATAATGCCAGCGTAGGCTACACTTTGCTGACTAACATAGTCACTGGCGTAAGCAGTCTAAATGGATCTTTAGGCACTTTGTGGGCGGTTATTGTGGTCTTTATAAATTCAACCTAGTATGTATGTTAAGCTCAAAGACCAAAAACGCTCATTGAGCGAAAAAAAAAAAAAAAAAACAAAAAACGACCACAACGCGTTCTGGTTTCCTGTAGATGGCCACAACATGTTGCGGCTTATAAGTACCCAGCTCCTTGTGCTCACGGCGAATCGGCCCATGGTGCAGTTATTATATATGTTATTATTTTTGCCCGTACCGAGCGTTTGTGGGTGAACGGTTAACGTTCTGGCCTCGCATTCGGGAGGACGCGGGTTCGAATCCCCGTCCGGGCATCCAGATTTGGGTTTTCCATGGTTTCCTCAAATCACTCCAGGCGAATGCCGGGATGCTTCCTTCAAAAAGTCCATGGCCGAATTCCTTCCCGTTCCTTGTCCCCAGTCCCTTCCCGCCTGAAATGATCTTAGCCGTCGACGAAGCGAAAAAATAAAGTAATTTTACCCGCCGCGGTTCAAAGATCTAAAAAAAAAGAAAATGTGAATCGTCTTGTATTGAGAGTGCGACCTGGACCAGGCGCGAATTTTGCGCTTTTTGAGTTAGCTACAACGATTCTGGCTGTTTTTTGTAATCAAGTGGACAACTTTAACCGCTAGGAATTAACCTGAATAACAATAATGGAGACTAACTTTTCGACTAATTAAGTGATTTAAGAGAATTAACTGTAATTATAGGAGAGATATTTGGTAATAAGTAAGTTAGTTAAGACTCTTTTTTGTGAAGAGGTGTTCGGTTGTTAGTTTGTTGACCCTGAGTTGGTTATAGAATGTGACCTGTTGGACTGAGTGCTGTGTTGAGCGAGTGAGTGGCTGTGGTGGTGCACCTGATTTGATCAGCCAACCGATCTCAGATACCTGCTCGACTCTCTGCTAATCTGGACGATCTCCTTGCAGACCTGTCGTTTAGACCAACTGTTCATTAAGCTACTATTAATCGCGGGGCTATTCTATAAACATTTTGCCAATTGTTTCCGCTACGCTGGTAGTAATTGGGTCTTATGAGCATGTAGCCGTGTATATAACTGAAAGAAACCATAGCATTATATTTAAGTTGTCCGTTATCCGAAACGTTATCCGTTATGCTTAAGAAATTTAATTTGATAGTTTGAGCACGCTACCGCTAGTATGGAAGATTATCGCGGCATTTTCTCACGCCCACATCGCCGCGATAATCTACAGCCAGCCACAGCTAGATGACAAGCAAACGGTAAAGGGACGGCCACGGTCTACATACTCCCAACAGCTCTCGTTCGCGTTCGCTACAGGAGCGATTCTTTTACTAAGCGCGATTGGTTGGCTCTTTTAGAAGATATCGAGGTACTCTTAACTTGCCTTATAATCTGTAAAAGAAGAGAAAAAAGAGTTATCTGATAAATGCTTATACTGTAAGTCTCTCATCAACGATGCCGATTAAAAGAGCTTCTGTAGAACACAGCTTCTTGTTAGTATGAGCAATTGTAAACGCCATTTCTATCTACAATAACTTCAGTTCTCAAAAGTACGACGTCACTACTTATATTGTCCTAACCTACAATTTACTTTACAATAAAAATGATAAAATCTGACAACTTACGGAATATTTAAAGATTTTGATTGTGATTAATTCATGATTAATGTTGATGATGAGATACTTGTATTTTTACAAAAACGTAAATAGTAGGTTTCACATATCTGGATGTTGTGGATCATTTTCCTCAATTGCTGATAATATTAACAAATAAATTACGCCAAAGCAATTGACTTTTTTGTATTTATTGATCTCCCGTACGCGTTTCACTTCTTTTGCAGAAGCATCTTCAGCGGTTTTATTCTGTTAGTTACGTACAAATGTTATAAGTTGGTTATGTTGTGTTTGGTACAGTGGAATTATTATCTAACTTATAATCCACTTACATTTTGTGGTCTATTGCATTTCTTTTAGCTCCATGTAAGACTGAATAAAACAAAACAACACCTCATGACGTTACAAACTCGATAGTAAACAAAACAGAACAGCCATTCACAAGAGAAAACACATAGTGCAGTGTAATAAAGTGCAGTGTTGTGACAAAGCACCATCTGAATAATGAAGACACTTCTCACTGCTGAGAATGGAGCTAAAAGAAATGCAATAGACCATAAAATGTAAGTAGATTATAAGTTAGATAATAATTCCACTGTACCAAACACAACGTAACCAACTTATAATATTTGTACGTAACTAACAGAAAAAAACCCGCTGAAGATGCTTCTGCAAAAGAAGTGAAACGCGTACGGGAGATCAATAAATACAAAAAGTCAATTGCTTTGGCGTAATTTATTTGTTAATAGTAGGTTTCACAATTAACATTTATCGATCTTTGGACTTTATTATTAAAATTAAGATTCTTGTACACAGAATGTACCGCGTATTCACACAAGAATTAAAAAACAACACAGGAAAATGGCTGATTAATTCTAGAAAGCTGTGAGTAATCACAAAAAAAGATCAGAACATTGCGATATCTGTTACCATATCCACTAAAATTAACTAACACGACAAAATTATAAAACTGTTCACATCATAGTGAAGAATAAATCGCTTTGGGTTTTTGAAACACCCTTCATCTACTGAGAATTGTGTCTTATACAGAGAAAGTCAGAAATTCTTATGTTGTAGGTTTCCCTACCACAGTTTCTGGGGTTTTATCGAGTGAAGCACAGTGCAATCAGAATGGCGTTATGCTGAAATTTACCACTGTTAGTTCACTGCAGACTGCACACTGCTGAATGACCAAATCACACGTGTAGAGCTACGTACAAACACTGTTACTACTCAGTATGGTCGTTACACCACGAGACTTCTATCTACCACAGATACATAAGAATAGAGTGGTCATACAAAAGTATTTTTGCTAACCAACCAAAATCATTTACCTAATCTACAACTACATACGTACAGTACATCTCCAACCAACCATGAACTGAGGGCGTTTATGCATTACTGCGAATTGAATTTCTCATTGTCAGTTAATAATTAATTTTATATAAATGAAAATCTCTGCTTATACTTAATTGGATTCTTATAACACTACACTTTAATAAATTAGCTACATCATATTCACGAAATTCTGGATGGTCCTCATCCATTTAAAATATATGATAAAGAAAAGATCTCATTACATAAGTAATTGAAAATTGCTTAAAATGTGTATTGCAGTTAATTTCCTTGAGATCTAACATATAACGAATAATAAAGTACACCTTCAGTGCATGCATGTCCTAACAATACCAGAGACATCGGTGCCTTAAGTTAAGTACCATACCTATAAGACAGTTGACTAGCGATTCACACATAGTTATTTTTCTATGCGTGGGCAGTAGGCTACATAATAACAGATACACCTTACACCGGAAGCTAATTAAAAATATTTCAATCAACTATATTTTCCGAAGTAAGATTTGCCCCATCCGTACACCTGTCTTCTTCTTTCCGCGTCGGTGGTAGCGTCAGATACATGGAGTTTTCCCGCCAATGCGATGGCTTTGTCACTAGTTGATTGAAGATCTCGCTGAGATACATTTATTACGAGTTTTTGGCATGAAAAAAAATGTATCATAGTTTCGATGTCGCCGCAAGAACATGTGGTATCTGGCTGCTCTCCCAGGTATCCCCATCAAGCGAGAGTGTCTTCGGCCAACTCCAGCTAGAAGTCTGTTCAGTGGATTTTTTCTGTACTTTTGTTTCGCTTATTCCATTACACGTTGTTGACGTGGAGGTCATTAGAGACGGGAAAGTACAGGGAACTAGAAATGGGAACAAATTCACCCATGACCTTTTGAAGGAACCATCCCGGAATTCACCTGCAGTGATTTCGTGAAACCATTGAAAATTGAAATCTGGATGACTGGACGGAAATTCTAACCCGTGTCCTCCCAAATGCGAGGTTTCACTCAACTACCACACTCGTTTCATTTGTACAGTATATTTTATAATTAATGCTTTTGTTTTTCGTATTTGTGGATCTTTTTACCTTTAGCGACTGCTCTGTATTCCCATCACACATCATTTAATGTATAATCAGTGCTCTCTTTTCCTGCATTCCGCAACCCTCATCAATAATGTTAATGCTTCTCTCTATCTTCACCTCCACCGTCCATGCGTTATTTCAGTGTAATGACGGTCTAGGCAAGAACAGCGATTATTTTCCACTTCACATGCATACGCAAATAGCGTCTGCGGAGTTTCACTGTATTTGTGGAAGTTAGAGTAACAAGAAAATAATGGATTTCCCACAGTGGTTTGCTACAGAAAAATATAAGAATGAATAAGAAAATCGCCAACGTAAAAACAAATGTTCTTTACATTATAAGATCGGATTCTAGGCGTTCTAAAGATTTCTGTTGCTGTTTTACATTTGATATCTCGTATTTATGAGTGGATGGTTTGTAACGTATCCCATGTGAAGGGAAAAATGTTTTTGGTTTATAATATTTACTTTCATGCAGTTGATATTTTTTGACACTTGTTTTATTCTCAGGCAAATTATTGCAGAAATACAGAATACAAATTGTGCTTCCTAAAAATCCACCCCTTTTTTGCTGTCATCATTCTCTCGACCGGTTTGATGCGATCTATCCGCTGCTATCTTGTGCTAACCTCGTCATCTTAACATATCCCTCCCAACGTAGATTCTCAATGATCTGCTTCTAATCTCTGTCTAGCACAGCTCCTCCAGGCTGACTAAGAATATTTGTTTAATTGACACGTTGTACTGTAGTTGACGATTTCATGTGACCCGTTCTCAGAAAGAAGAACGTATCTCGCTTTTGGCGTTACATTCCCAGAATTTTATTATAATATTATTCCTATCTCCCATTTCATAAACTGAATCAATTTTTTGCCTCTTTTTGGGCCTCTTTAGGTTCTATATTTTGTTCTTTCGTTGATCGTTCCACGGCATGCAACCATGCAAGTGGTGGTCTCTCTCGTCTTCTCCAGTTTGTTGGTTCATAATTAAAGATTATTTTTAATATTTTTTTCTTCGTCCGTTCTGACTAAATGCTCAAACTACAATAGTTATTTCCTTTGAATGTTGTGAACTTTTGCATCTTCGATGTCAATCTGATCCGCAATTTTTTCATCCCACAGATGTTTTAATTTAGACCACCCTGAAGCTATTCGAAGGAAATCCATCTCCACGGCTTCTATCTTCTTGCGGTTTTTCTCTGTAATTGTCCAGCATTCTGTTTCATAAGTAGCAATTGTTTGCACAGTGCCTATTTACGTACTGAGTTTTGTTTTCAGGCCACTCTTAGTGGTCCATAGAAGGGATTTAATTTTTGTATGATAGACCTCTCTTGGTTATTAGGCGATATCCTCTACACATGAACCGTTATTACTAATAATACTCTACAAATATTTATACCTCTAACTTGCATTAACTGTTAGATTAACCGATACTTCGAGAGGTGATGTCATCTTTCCAACAGCCATGTATTCTTTCTTTGTGGTGTTGATTTTTAGTCTCCATTTATCATATTCCTCTACTAGCTTGCTTAGAATTTTATTAAATGTTTCAGTTGAAACTGTTTAACGAGCAACGGTTAATTCAACATTTTAGTGATCTGACGTTGAGCCGCTCGCATCACCGATGTTCAACTTTTGCAAAGACATTCGTGGACCACCATGGGAGACCCGCCGCGAACAGCGTCTGACAAATTAAATTCTCCTGGAGATGATGGAAAATTAATGAGAAACGGCAAGAGTTAATTATGAGGGTCGGTTGTGTGCCTCTGCAGGAGCCGGATCTGAGGGCGGCCGACAGATAGCAGCTCACCGCCTAATCGCCTGCGCCGCGCCGCGCCGCGCCGAGCAAAGTGCCAGCTGGCGGCCGCCGCCGGACAAGCAGGCCCAACACCGCCGCGCCGGGAGCTTTCAACAGTTTCACGAATCACTGGTAGGCTTGCCAGCTTTAAGGATTTTCACGACCAGGCAAATGCTCCCTCGCGGAGGGAGAAAGAGGGGGGGGTGGGAAGAAAAGTGGTGTATAATTGTTGTTATGATAATCGCGACCTAAAACATAACAAAAACCTCTGTTCGGAAGAAAACCGTATCTTCTTCAGTACTATAATTTTTTTTAATTATTTGAAGTTGCAGCTTGGAATGTATATTTGGTATTTCTCACCTAACTTTTTGTAACTACAACGCCTTTATGCCATCAAATTTTGCAGTAAAGGTAACTGTACACATTTCACAATATGCGGTGCAATCGTTTTCCTTAAGCAGCCAAGTTTTTAATTCGTCATTTGACAACTACTCCCCTCAGATATGACAATAACATTTCGGTAGTTTCTTTAGTAACTCATTCATTACATATTTTTAACATACAAATTAATAAAAATATTCAATATTTAATCTTTCGTAAATAAAACCAGCATGATGTTCCGTCACTGACGTAGGATAGGTAACAGAAAGATTAAACCAATCGCTTCATGACAGTTAGATATGCCACTGTAGTTAGCTTTTGAACACAGGGCGATACGGTTGAATTACTCTCGGCGAATGGAGCGAGACGAGACGTACTTGTTTACTTCCTACACATCTGATAAAATAGTTCATGGGCTGCTTTTAGGGAGGAAAAGTTATTAACTCGAAATTTTTAAAATTTCTTATTAAACCGGACACTTTGAGTCCGGTCGCATGTAGTGAACCGGACATGGATAAATCGCATTAGAACCGGACAGTCTGTTCGAAAACCGGACGGTTGTCAATAATAATCGCTGGTTATATCGCATAGTACAGTATACTGAAGTGTGAGCTATTCTGTGGACGGAATTGTCGCGTAACATGATGAAACGGTGGCATAGCTCGCTTTATTAGTTCATAGTAAAGGTTCTTCAAAATTACTGAACAATAACTCGTATTATTAGAAGTTCACTCTAATTTTATTTACCAACATATGAAAGAACCGCACCACCACCAACACTTAAACTAATCAGTCTGACTGTGTGGATAAGGACATCAGACTACATTTCTCAAAGATCACAAATTCTTGCCACACACTGCGGTTCAGCCAACATTGCATCAACTGTCACTCGAAAAAAAAAAAACAGCTAATTCTAATAAATCTTCAAACTTGCCTAAAATGTGGTCCGAGAAACATGAATAATATAACAAAATGTCCCAGAACTCTTGCATTACTCTTTTAAATCGCTTTAGCTAGCTTTAATATATTTATCACATAATTTTTAAGCCACCGAGCGTTGTGGGTGAGCGATAACCCTCTGGCCTCACATACGGGTTCGAATCCCAGTCCGGGCATCCAGATTTGGGTTTTCCAGTTTTTCCCCAAATCACTCCAAGCGAATGCCGGGATGGTTCTTTTAAAAGACCATTGCTGAATCCCTTCCATTTCCTTGCCCCAGACCGTTCCACTTTTAATGACCAGACGTCAAAGAGGCGTAAAGCGAGAAGAAGAAGGAGAAAGAAAAAAAGAACCTAAACATAGCGCGGACCTGCGATTATAACAAACTGAGCCGCAATATTGATGACAACAATTAGGAATCAAGGCATTTTATACTACGTATATGGGGTAGGGTTTCTCGACATGTTCTGGGAGGCTCGAGATTCCCTAGACAATTTTTTTCTGAAAATACTTCTTTAAACCATTTAAATTTTTAAAGAAATGCCTCACAATAATTTTATCTAATTTATTTGCTTGAAATCACACGTAGTAAATGTGTGAATCTTTAACAATTTATATTCAAACCTGCAGTACCGAACTATTTTAATCCGCTATACCATGAATATCCTTCTTGATATTACTAAATCATTTAATACGAAAATACTCTCGAATTAATTAAACCAACACAGAATGATTGCAAAACATGTTTAAGTTAACTATTATACATCTAAAAAACTTTTTGATTGACTTTTCCATGAATAAAGCCCTAACTGAAATTACTCTCTCGTCAAAGAATGTAGTTACATTCCCCACAGCGCTCTCTTACTCAGCTAGTAGTCGATCCAGTGTAGAAGTGTAGAGAATATGAATAGTTTCATAGTTTTTTAAGGTAAACTGACCTCTAAGCCCCTTAAAAAACACGAGTTGGGAGGAGTGTTCTGGCAAGTAATTTCTCGTATGAAGTTACAGAACGAAATATATTGGAATGGTGTGGCCTTGTAAGAAAAATCGAGAACCTTGTACAGAAATAAGAAGTTGAAGGAAGGAGAAGAAGAGGAAGATCCATGACTACCTGGCTCTAAAATGTACAGGAAGCAATAGGGAAGACCGAAAGTATCTGGAGAAATATTTTTATAAGATAAAGTCAAGTTCCGTGTTTAGAATTTTGTTGTTGTGTTGGAGGGAAAACCACTGTGATGGGAAAAGCTCTTAAATTAATTAAAAAAAAAAAACAGAGCTTCAATCACATTCACTGTATTGGTAATGACTTGCATCGCGATATAAACTTGACACAAATTTTTCATGAGTTTTACATCTTTCTTTTTCCTGATCCAAATCCATTTTATAACGTTTCAACCCATTATATAGTTGGAACTACTTACATGCGGCTGAAATAATGACCTCAGTAACATGGCTTAGTGAAAGCAAAGGAAATTTTTTTAAAAAAACTTGCTTTATGCCGCGTGATTTAATCTTGGTCCATGTTGCATAGATCGGGGTAAATGTGGAAGTGATTTCATTCGTATGATGAAATGCGCTAGTGAAAACAACTTAAATTACTTTTTAAAAAACCGGAAATAACAACAAATACCAGTTTTCATCCTGACCAAGGCTAAATTTCAACTAGCATCGTTCCTCGAAAATTAAAGCTCGTCTAAAACATCTATGCAAAAAGAATATAACGAAAACATCTACATCACACAAAAATAAATAAATAAAAGCAACTAATAATTAATAATAATAATTAAATCTGGCAAAGAAACATTAGGCTTTAGGGAACAAGCTGCCCGAAAACCTTGGATCACAGAAGAAATTTTGGAGCTGATGGATCAGAGGAGGAGGTACAAAAATGCTCAGGATGAAACAGGAAGAGAGCAGTACAGGCAATTTAGTAATCAAATAAATAGGAAATGCAAAATAGGAAAAGAAAAATGGCTACAAGAAAAGTGTGAAGAAATAGAAAAGAAAATGGTCGTAGGAAAAGTAGATGTTGCCTGTAGAAAGATCAAACAGAATTTTGGAGAAATGAAGAAAAGAGGTATGAACATTAAAACTGCCGATGGGAAGCCTCTTTTTAGCTCTGAAGATAGAGCTAACCGATGGAAGGAATACATTGAGAAACTGTATGTTGGGGACGAATTGAACAATAGTGTATTGGAAAAGGAAGGCGATGTCGACATTGATGACTTAGGAGATCCTGTTGTGAGGACAGAATTTAATAAAGCTCTGAATGACTTGAAAGCAAATAAGGCAGTTGGAATTGATGAGATCCCTGCAGAACTTCTTAAATCTCTAGGAGAGGAAGGAATAGAAAGATTATTCAAGCTGATATCAAAAAGTTATCAAACAGGAGAAATTCCAACTGATTTTAATAAAAATATCATCTTCACACTTTCAAAGAAAGCACAAGCCGACAAATGTGAAAATTATCGCACGATTAGTCTAATATCACATGCTTCAAAATTACTGACCAGAATAATATACGGGAGGATGGAAAGGGTAGTAGAAGAGATAGTAGGTGAAGATCAGTTTGGGTTTAGGAAAAATCGCGGTACAAGGGAAGAAATTCTGTCTTTAAGATTGATACTCGAAGGGCGGATCAAGAAAAACAAAGATACTTTTATGGCATTTGTTGATTTAGAAAAAGCTTTTGATAACGTTAGGTGGGACAAGATGTTCAAAATTTTAAAGACATCAGGTCTAAAGTATAGAGATAGAAGAATACTGTATAAACTATATAAGAATCAAGTGGCTGTAATAAAAGTAGAGAATCACGAGAGACATGCATCAGTTAAAAAGGGTGTGAGACAAGGTTGTAGTCTATCCCCGTTAATATTCAACTTGTATGTAGAAGAAGCAATGCAGAAAGTCAAAGAAAAATTTCATGTGGCATAAGTTTTCAGGGAGAAAAAATCAGTATGCTACGATTTGCTGATGACATTGTCTTGTTAGCAAAGAGGGCTGAGGATATTGAGATGTCGTTGAATGGCATGAACAAAATACTGAAGGAAGATTTTGGACTAAATATAAATCAAAGTAAGACAAAAGTGATGAAATGTAGCATAAATGATACCAATACTAGCAGATTAAATATAAAAATAGGATCGGATGCAATATGAGAAGTGAGTGAGTTCTGTTACTAAGGAAGCAAAATTACAACCGATGGCCGAAGTAGGAAGGATGTTAAAAGCAGAATAGCACTAGCAAAAAGAGCCTTTATGAAAAGAAGAAACCTTTTAGTTTCAAATATTGATCTAGGAATTAGATAGAACTTTTTAAAACTCTATGTGTGGAGCACAGCACTTTACGGTAGCGAAACATGGACTTTAGGAATACCGGAAATAAAGAAAATTGAAGCATTTGAAATGTGGTGCTACAGAAGAATGCTGAAAATTAAGTGGACAGAGAAAGTAAGAATTGAACGAGTTTTGTAAATGATCGGTGAGAAAAGAAGTTTATGGAAGAAGCTTACAGGAAGAAGAGACAGGCTGGTAGGTCATATTTTGAGACATGCTGGATTGGTTAATTTGTTAGTGGAGGGAACAGTCGAAGGTAAGAACTGTAGAGGAAGAGAGAGATTAGAATATATGAAGCAGATAATTGAGTACGGGGGTTGTAAGGGGTATCTAGAAATGAAGAGGTTAGCACAGGATAGGAAGGGATGGAGGATTGCATCAAACCAGTCTAGACTGACAACAGCAAAAAAAAAAAAAAAAAAATAATAATAATAAAAATGTTATTCTAATTGCAATACATGTTTTTCTTTCACTGTTTTGGCAATTCATTACTTCGCGAATCTGTAACTGAATAGAACTGTCATAAAATTACGCGCATAGCCCCGAATTGGTAATAACATCTTTGGCCGTTATAAGACCAATAGTGAAGGCCGGATGCGTAGCAGACAGAATGACCAAGCTAATACTCTAGTTATCTCTAGTTATTATTAATGATGATTGAAGCATTCGAGTTTCTTTCGCGGCGCTAACGTATGCACAATGATCGTTGGACAGCAGATTTCTGTAAATATTTTTAAAAGCCACATTGGATTTAAGGGCAACATTTCCTCACAATACCTGCATGAGAACTTTGTCTCCCACCAAGCTGGTTCTAAAAACGGTAACGTAAATATTAACAGCTCAGTTATATTATTTCACGTTTTGCGAAGAGAATCGAATAAGAACGTCTTGTCTCCCATTACCGTTATCCACAGGAGTGCACTTCCACTGGTCACAGAGGAAATTCTTGTGTTACACTGTATACTTAAACGTCAATTTTTTAAACTATATTAGGTAATGGATCGATTTAATTCCCAAATTTCTCTGTGTCGTCTAGGAAAGGTACTACAAGTTAGGTAGAATACCGTCAATTAAGTAACTGACTGCTTAGGAGATGTTTATGATTTTGATTGCAATTTCAAGAGTGTCTGCTTCTTATGTAACATGTTTTCATCAGTTATGTGGTTATCAATAAACCTAGCATAGTCTTTCCGTTAATCTTTTATTTCCGTGTTTAGTTCATCTCAATTTTAGTAGCTTTTAATATCCTTTCCTGACCTAAAAAAATCATTTATCTTGAGGTGAAGCTGATTCAGAACAGCTTCATCAAAGCGAACTACTTTGATTACGTGTCTTTGATTACGTAGGCCACTGAAGGAAAGGGGGCGTCCTTTAATTGCGTGAGGCGATTTTTTCTAAAATATCGACTCCTTCTCCCTCCCTCTCCTCCCCCTTGGTAAGATTTTGTAAGATGTGGTGCGATCACCCCCTGCGTGAGGTTTACCTTATAATTTTAATTTTTAGATTGTTAAATTAATTCGATATGTTCATATATTTTGCTTCACACCACTAACTACCTAAGCGTTAAGTCTTGTATATACTATTTTTTTCTGTGAAATAAGAGGAGAAAAATGATATAAAAAGTTGACTTAAGATTTTTATTGAAACCCCCTCCATTTAAACGAGACTTGGTAAGATTTTGCCGGACCCCCTCTCCACCCACCTTTCCTTTTGTGAGCTGATGTTCTAAATGGACGTCCCCAAAGCAGTACAGAATGTTCAAGTGTAGAGGATAGGGCCAAGTGGGTGAAAGTATCTAGCTTTAGTTTTGAAATTCAATATATATATATATGTTGGTTTATGTATCTAAATAAAAAAAAAAACAATTTACTCGAAAATAACTGACATGTATACGAAAATGTAAAAATTTAATTTGGTATTTCTTGTTTTAATAATGTATACAACACTGTACTCTCTTGTGAATGATTCGAACCGAATCGTTTCTAAATGTTTCTTTTCTCAATGTAGATAGAAAAAAAAATGGTAATTGATTATAACAGAAGACAATCGTTGGAAGGGTACCTGCTCACAATAGTAACGGAACTTTCCTTAGGGAAAGGGTGGACTAAAGACTTGCAACAAAAAAGCGGTTCACCGATTAAGAGTCCTTGTTCATTGATAGCTGATCACCATTGAGGAATATTCGGGTGGGAGGCTTAAAAAAACCGTCCGCCTGGCTCCCGGACACGCGTGCAGGAACTCATTTGTTTTCTGCTCCTTTGATATAGCCGGGCCTCAATACTCAGTCTACAGTGACTCGCTGCTAACAAACGATGTGGACACCACTGTAATGAGATAAACTGCAGTTAATTATCAAGTGCGAAAATATTAACTAACGTAAGATGCCAAAAGTTTCCGTTTTCATTCCCTGTCTTCCAGTTACACGCATTTCTGTCGATTACACTTTGCTTCAATGAGCTTAACGTAATTTTCCAGATGGACCAACCAACTGGTTGTCAGTGTTAGAACGCCTGATTCTGCTCACCAAAGCAGGATTAGTTTTCATAATGCAACAGCCCGCATTTTGAAGACATCGCTCGTCTGTTCGAAAACCTGAACGCTTTGGGCTGTTCACAACCATTTCTTAGTTCGCGTGAAAAACGATATAAAAAATTTCAGTTTCAAAAAATTTGTTCTATCAATTTTCAGGACACTAAAAATATATAAGCAAAACTTTCGATAACGGGTTTCTTTAGTACGTTCCATATTAAATTATGATCTTTAGATTATTGGAAAAATATCATCATTTCAGCTCTATTGCAAAATTAAATGCAACAAGGTCAAATATCGCATCTCCCTAGAAGCTGCCAAAGAATTGAATTTTTTTTTCTATAATTCGTAATAGTATAACGCAGTGTTTTTCAATCTGTGGGTCGCGACCCCTAGGGGGGTCGCGAAGCTTTACTCGGGGGGTCGCGGGCTGAATGAAAAATTCAAGGTTCTACCACTACAATCAAAACACAATTTTAGTGAGAAGGATGGGCTTGTTTATTTTTCAAAAGTTTATCAAATCGTGGTGCTATTTTTGAATCGTTAATAATCAAATCATTTTCTAATTGCAGTCTATTTCTCTTTTTAGTTTTAATGTCTACCATTGCAGAAAATGTTAGTTCACACAAGTATGAAGTGGCGAATGGCACTAATAATTTTAGAGCTTCCCTTGCCAGCTCTGGGTATTCATGTTTTCTTTTCATCCAAAATACGTCGATACTTTGCGAATTAAATTCCATTTTAAGCATGCCATCAGCAGCTAAATCTATAAGACATTCTTTCATATTTGTGGTGACATCAGCCAGATCTATTGACTTGTCTAAAAAAGGGTTTAAAATCCATCTACGCCCATTGTCAGCTTCAGCATGCCAGTCTGGAAAGTATGTCATAAGTTTTTCTTGTAAATTATGCAAGCTCTGTATCATGCAAGGAATGTGAGCCCCTACTACGAGACTTTGGTCTGATGCGTTATCTTCAACAATCTTCTTAACACACGGAAAAGACTCGAATACACTGTTTTGCAGAGAGATTGACCACAAACGAAGTTTTGCGTGAAATGCTTTGATTTTATCTTTAGCTGTTAAAATATTTTCTTCTCTACCTTGGAGGTTCTTGTTCAAATTATTAAGGTGGCTAAAAAGATCTGCCAAAAATGCTAATTTCAAGAGCCAAATAGGATCAGAAAAACGATTATTATATTCAGATCTTGTATCTTGTAAGAACATTAACAATTCAGCTCTCAGTTCTAGAACTCTTGTCAATACCTTTCCTTTGGATAGCCACCTGACTTCTGTGTGATAAAGGAGATTTAGATGTAGTGAGCCCATATCTTCACAAACGATTCTGAATAGCCGGGTTTGCAAGGCTTTACCTTTGATAGAATTCACAATTTTTATTACCTCCTTGAGCACATCATTTAAATCAGATGATACTACCTTAGCAGCTAGAGCCTGTCGATGAAGAAAACAGTGTGTCCAGGATATGTTTGGCATTATCGTTTTTAATTTCGCAATGAGTCCGCTATTTTTGCCAGTCATAGCTTTAGCGCCATCGCTACAAATAGCGATACATTTTTTCCAATCAATATCGTAGTCGCAAGTGCTTTCTAAAAACATATCGTACAAACACTGGCCAGAAGTGTTTGCAGGAAGTGCTTTGCAAAATAAGATTTCTTCCATGATATTGTTACCTGCTTCAAAGCGCACAAATACTACAAACTGAGCACAATCGGAAACATCTGTAGATTCGTCAAACTGCAAAGCAAAATGTTGGCTGTTCTTAAATTTTTCGATTACTTGTTCTTGAATATCATTGGCCATATCGTTTATTCTGCGTGAAATAGTATTATCAGAAAGTGGTATGTTTTTTAACTTGTTTGCCTCCTGTTTACTGACCATAATTTCAACCATATCAAGAGCTGCTGGCAAAATAAGATTTTCGGCAATTGTATGTGATTTCCCTGCTTTAGCAACTCGATATGCGACTTTATAGCTAGCTAATAATGCTGACTCATTGACACTGGATGCCTGAAAATAAACCAGAAAATATAAAAGTGAGTGTGAAATAGTCAATAAAAACTAAGCATGCGAAATCTTTTCAAACCAAAATTAAGTAAAATAAAATTTGTATGCAAACAGCAAAGAAATAAACATCATAAGACATCAACAGTAGAGATAGCAACAATTAGAATAAACTCGACTTGATTCGGTTATCCATGCTAAAATTAAATTAATAAAATGATTTTATTACCTGAATTATAGTATTTTGCTGCTGACTAAGAGCTTTCAACTTTCGTTCAAAGAAATCCAACGGCTTATCGGCTTCTTTTTGATGTTTGGTTGTGAGATGCCGCATAAGCTTTGACGGTTTCATACTCTCACGTGATAAAACATCGCCACAAATTACACATTGAGGTTTATTATTTATGACTGTGAACCCGTATTTCAAATAACTGTCATCATAATGTCTATTTTTTTTCGGGTTTGATTCACCACTACCGCTATTGACACTCGTACCACATGTTGAAGGCTGAGATCTTTTGAGAAACTTATACATTTTACAAACGCGTGGAGCAAGCGTAAAAACCAAAGAATGACGTCCGTACTTGACTGCAGTTAATTGAATTGAGTGAGCTGAGAGTTGAAACAAAAGAACATTGCGGTGTGGCAACGTCGCCGTCTCCGACGCAGTTTGACCCGCGCGAATTTGCGTCCAAGTTCATAGCCTTACCAACTTACCTCGTACTTACTTTCAAAAGTCTCGCGGCTTCTTGCAGAGTGTAGATCTGGATAATATTAAAATGTATCAAAATAGAAAAAAAAACATTTACGTAGTAATTTAAGTAAATCATTTCTTTGTCTTCTATGATGTGTCGCGGTCGGGGGGGGGGGGGGGGGGTCGCCAGAAATTTTCAACTTGTAAAGGGGTCGCGAAATCAAAAAGAATGAAAAACACTGGTATAACGTAACGTTTTTAGTTTATAAATCTACGTAATGTGCGCAATATATCATTAATTTATTATATAACCCCCTGTTAGTGGTGGAAATGTTGTATGAATGAAATATTATCTAAGAGGGCATTTTAAATCCTTTTTTTCATTGCTTAAATACATATTAATAGTTTCTTGTAAAAGAGAGCGAAGAAAATTTGTTTTTTAAAGGAAAATAAGGCGTTTCTATCTGGAATGTCTTGCGTTTAAAGATTTTTTTATGTATAAGAACTGCGGATCTATACTTTTTTCGACTGTGTGGGGCATGTTCATGGCAGTTAAGATCTGTTGTACACATCGTCGAAGGTGGGCGCTTGAAGTAACTGCTGTGTGCTGATATTCGTACAATATTTCTACTACAGCATTGGCAGCGTATATTAATACATCTTTTCTACAAATATGAAAAATGGATATCGAAATATACTATATCCTAGTTACCGAAGGCTTCACTTTTTTTTTTTTCTAAACGATTTCTTACAGACTGAAAAACTACCAACAATTGTTTCTAGAATTGACAGAAGTGTCCTGGAAAGACATATTTAAATAGCAAGAAAGATTTTTTAAATGTCATTCACAGGAAAGAAGGTTCGTTTGTTGGTAACTGCAGTTGATTGACATGGATGGCATTCAGCCCGTATGCTCAATGATTACATGTTATTGTTGTGCTCTAGCGTACTTCACATTACATAAGAAACTGGGTTAGAGGTAAAGATCGGGTTGAGTGCCTTTGAAAATCCAAGCCGAGATCGGGATTCGAACCGGGGACCTTTCAATTTCTGGTTAGACGCCTTAACCACTGAGCCACCAGACCGCTCATCTTCTCAGTTGTTATTTTTTTTCTTTTTCTCTTCTCTATCTTCCACGCCTCCCACGCTACGCGTGTTAGCAAGGCTTCATCCCACATAATCGTGCCTGCTTGGTGATTGCTACTAGCCTGAGTTATTGGAGAAAGTGTGAGCACGGGTCCCTCATGTTGCTCCCTCTAAAGCAGCCGCCGCGACTGTTCAAAGAGCTCGTTTACCGCCAAGACGAATTGCCCGCCTCCTTCTTTCTGGCCACGTGCTAATAAACTACAAACAAAAACACGCATTGTGTACTCAAGTAGGTCACGCCGACAAATGAGGCGTGAGCAGGCTGCTTCGCCTGTCATCTTGGTCGGGGGATAGCGCAGGATTGACTTGTACCCAGACGTAAGGAAGCAGGAATTATTCTTCCAACTGATATAATACAAGCACTCCAGGCTGATGAAATTATGAAACCATATGGTTATATTGAAACTCAATACAATATGTCCATTTTCCACAGACTGCAGTAAAACGGACTCACTATGAAATGCGGAAATGAGTAACATTACATCAAAATCATTACATAAAATAAGACGTAGACACCAGGAATATGCACTATCACTGAACAAAATATGCATTAATTATGAAAACTGTATATACACGTTCACTACAACTATTTTAAGATAAAAAAATACGCCTGCGACATGGTAGCTGCCAATTAAAACTTTTTAAATTGTTTTCCTAAATTTAAATTTTTCCTCCTGTGGGCAATACAGATGTACTGGCAATTTATTCAACTTATGTATCCCAAAAAATCTTAATCCATTTGGAACCATCTGCAGTGAATCAATGAATTGTAATCCTTTTGAAGATAATTTTTACTTCTAGAGACATAGTTGAGTATTTTACTATTTGCAACATAACTAGTTACTACAACTGACATTTTTGCTTACATATATTCTACCACGAATGTTAAAATTCCTATTTTGTTTAATAGTTATCTGCAGAAAGTTCTACGGCCAACCCAACAGGTACCTATTATTACTCACTTCTGAGATCTGAATATCAGAGTTGAATTGCACCAGAAGATTATTGCTTATGACATTTGGAAGCTAAAATAACAAAATTAAACTAGTTTAATCATGCTGAGATAACCTACTGTTTAAATTGTACGAACTACAAATGTGGCTGCACTCAGTCGCTTAATTAATTCAGTGATAGGAACTTTCCAAATTAATTTAGAATCAATAATCAAACTAAGTAACCTTAGTCTCCAACCCTCGTATGTCTTGTGTGAATCTTTGAAACGTCCTAATTGCATATTTTGAGGTTGCTGAAGTTTAAAAACTACCCAGTAGCTGTGAACCAAATGTTATGACATAATTTAGTACGTGTTCAGTACAGAAATCTGTAGTATTTTTAATTCCTATGCCTGAGTCACCTGCAAAAAGAGAAAATTTTGAGTTTTTCGCTGAAACACAAGCACAGATATGAAAAACAGTAATGGGTCCAATATAGAACTCTGAAGTATTGAACATCTGATGAACCTACACTTAGAAAAACGTGGACCACACGTCGCAGAATAAAATGTTCCAGTGATACTTTCTGTTTCAAAAGGCAAGAGCTGAATCACTTGTTAAAAATTACATCAATACGATAGTACTTTAATGTTTGTGTAGCTGAAGAAATAAACAAGTAACTACGCAACTTAACATGAGTTGTTTAGAATAACAGTTTCATAGTATTAAAACATGACAATTCTCATTCTTACAGTTCCATCAGAAAAAATGACAAAGAGCAACAAAAATTTTCCAACTTCAATTCTAGATTTATTTAAACGTTAGAACGAACAAAAATTATTTTATTCAAAGAGACTTCGCATGGAAGTGTCCATACTGCAGTAACAATTGCTTAGTGCTGGGTCATAGAACAACTGTAACTCGTGCAAATGGAGAATCAACGAACCCGTGACCCTGTTGCTCATGAATCATTCATTCCCTTTAAAAATAGAGTGGTATCTCTGAGAATCGTCACTGTATCAATCATGATTACGCCGTGTGTTGAGTTATATAATGTAATCTCTATTCACTGTACCCCTGTATTCGAGGACTAATCAATCTCCTTGTATTACGTTACGTCTAAAACAATCTTGTGTAGCAGTAATTTCGAATCAGGCAACAGAAATTGGTGGAATAAGCTTTTATGTCATCGAGTTTTAGCTGGTTATAGGTTTGTCTATAACATATGCACTAATCTTTGGAATATTTTGCTATGGAAATTTAGTCTCTAAGTATCTGAGTGCTTGCCGAATCTTGTTAAGTGTAATAAAATTCTCTCGGGTGTCCAGCCGGATGGTGTTGTATAAAGACGACGTTTCGACAGCTAGCTCTGCTGTCTTCAACAGATATCTTCTAGCTGTTGCAAGCTGACTGTCACCACCTCGACTGGCTTAGCACAGCACAACACACACAGCACAGCGTCATCTAGCTAGCTTCCGCTACTATGACATGCTGTGCTATGCCAGTTGAGGAGGTGACAGTCAGCTTGCGACAGCTAGAAGATACCTGAAGAAGATAGCAGAGCTAGCTATCGAAACGTCGTCTTTATACAACACCATCCGGCTGGACACCCGAGAGAATTTTATTGTCACTCTTGTTTAGTGTAGTTGAGGTGGTTAACAGCCTCGTAAACGGGGGCTGTCTCCCTTATCGTGGTATCACACAGAATAAATGTGGTGATAACCTGACAGAGAACTTGTGATAATAAGCTTTATACCTCGAAAATGTAAAGAATTTATTGAAAATGGAGTTATAAACTGCGGAAAAGAGCTAGGATAAGAGAAAATTGTTATCATTAAGGTTCAGTTACTCAACAAACAGCACAGCATCGTAATTATACCTGATGAATCTTGTGAACTGTTTATAACGTCAGAATCACGTGAACACCGAAAAAATAATGACAGAGAAATTAATAAGAATAATTACAAATAAAATAGAAATAAAACTAAACTTTAGCGCTAACAACTCCGCAAGTATTGAAAAATATTTTTAGGTAGATGTTCAATAGTTATCTGTAAGGCTCTACTCTACCGACACTAACATACAACTGGGTTGTAATGGAAACAATCCAGGAAGTTAATAAAAGATCTGAATATCACACGATGAAGAGGCACTCAGTTAACAGTGATTTATTGACCGTGTTTACCAGATTTCAGATAAGACTGAAGGTTTTGAGAAATTACTGAATCACTTTTAGACTGTAGTAAGTTAATAGTTTGATATAATAACAAACCAAAGCAACAAAAGGTCCAATAATTAATTTCGCAGAAAGAATAGCGCTATACGAAATGCAAAAAGTGGTCCAAATACTGTAGGTGAAGTAATAGAATTCTGCAATTTCTGAAATAAAATTACAACTGAAAAAACTAGTCCAATAATAATAAATCTGGAAATAGTGAAATCATGAAATCATTTAGTAGTTCTAACATTGAACCCAGACATAGAAAATGATTTCTAAAACTATGTTCGAAGCATACAGCTTTATAATGGAAGTGAATGAAGAATGGAATAGTGGAGGAATGCCAAAAAGAATGAAAACTGGAGCATTGGAAATGTTGTGTTACTAAATAATATTTACTGTTCATATCAAGAAGGAACTAAACAAATTCTATGGGCAAGGAAAGAAGTTTGTGCAAGTTTCTTACAAAAACAAAAGACTGTATTGTAGATCCAGTTTGAAGATATTCGGGGTTGGTTAATTTGTTAATGGAAGGAACAGACGAATGCAAGAACTGTGGAGGAAGGCAAAGATTGGAATGTATGAAGCAAATAATTGAGGAAGTAGGTTGTAATGTGGGAGACGAAAAGATTAGCTGAGGGCAGGGATTGGTGGAGATGGTAAGATTGTAACAAACAGCTGAGATGACGAAAAAAATAAAAAAAAATTAAAGCTCACATTAGCTGTTAGAGTGTCCATCCTTTTCGCGTTCGGAAAATGGAAAATATAATTGCAAGCATATGCTATTTTAAATATTTCTGGTGCATGTGATAATTTATAAGTTTCAGTTTTAATCATTTCACCAGACTTCTATATTAAAGCACCACCTATTTTGAAATGGTGAGGTACGTAAGGTTGTTTAAAATTACGGCACCTGACTTTAAGCTTTCCGCATTCGCAAAGAGGAATTCTATAGTAGTGCCGTATCTATAACCTAATAAATAAACATTATTTTTCCAAATGCAATAACACGAAAAGGTTTATCACAAAAGGTGATGAGCGGCACTCATTTCACCTGCCTTATCAGCCTCTACTACCAAAATCATCTACAGGACGTTAAACTCGATAAAAAAATGTGATTATCTGGTACTGGCCAACTCACAACATGTTGGTAAGCACAACTGCATTTCTATAGCAGGATAATTGCTTGTATGGTTCCAGAGTCACAGCGTCCATCATCAAAGTACGACTTTGAGTGGAAATCTCTTTGCCACAATTTCAACATCTCTGAAAGAAGTTTTCAATTCAGCAGTTAAAGTAATAATAGTTGTTCTTGACTTTTAAGTCATTGCCTCCTCTCATCTTACGATTGAAGAGCTTGCAGTTACATAAAACAGCGAAAGCTGTACTAAGAACGATTATTGTTTGATTAATGTCAACTGATTCCATAAATGTTGTTCTTTAGCGCAGACAAATTTCAAACATGTAACACGTATATTTTGCATTAGTTTTCAAAAACTAACATCCTGACCTTACCTGACATCAGATACTGATGGGAGCGTATTTTTAAGATGTGTACAACGACGTTGGTAGTGGGATAAGGCTTTCAACGTGCTACAGACATACCTCACATTGTTTCATATTATGTCAGAAATGTATCTGTAATACACATCTGTATGGTAACAGAAAACATGAAATAATACTGACCACGGCTGTTGAGTTATGTCTCAGGAATTTATTTACATTTCTATTAATATCTTGTTAATGGAAGGTAACGAAATACCAATGAAAAAAGGCGAAAGCTTTTGATGACGTTATACTACTTAAGGAATTAAGATAATATATGTTTCCATGAATGAGAGAAAAGTAAAGAATGTGTGGAATTCTATATAGAAGAGACGTACTGCTGTAGAGAAACGAAAATCATTTCTGACAAACAAAAAAGAAGTCCAACTCCTTATCAAAAAATCTCTTAGAGATCGAAGAGATATCATTGCGTGAAGACATTAAAAAGTTACTGTTTGTAAAAATTGCTATAAGAAAAAGGGGACATGTGATTACAATGGAATGTATTCCACAGATTACAGACATAACAATACACAAATGATTAGAATTATAGAACTGTACATGCTCTCTGGCTGTGAGAATTCAGTACGCTGTGAAGCCGCCACGTAATACAACAGAGTCGCTAAACGTCGTGACAAGAAATCAAAGGGAGTGTATGCTACTGGGAAACACGCGGTTGTAGGCGAGTCCACAAAGTATCGACAGTCATTGCAGGAGGAACGATACAGGTTGCCGTCGATATCCCAGAGACATGGTCGATGCGCTACAAGTCAGGCGTATGGGCAGGCCATGGAAGCAGTGACACCCGTCGTCCTTCGAAGAGAGCGTGCACATTCCTCGCAACATGTTGCCAGGCATGGTTCAGCTGGAATATGGCATGTTGAGCTGCCTATAGGAGAGGCAGTGCAGCGGGTTCTTGAGCCTCGCTGATATACCGGTGTATTGTTGGCGTCTAGGTGTAGGAAATGAGATCGCATGTTGTAGTCAGTGTCACCACAAACTGTCACATGCGCCTCTCAACAATGCAGTCTGCCAGTGACGTTCACCCCGGTAGCATCTAACACGTACGCGGCTGTCACTGTAGGACAAGACGAAGCGGATTCGTCCTAAAATTTTACTTTTGACATTCAGCACACCAGCGGTGGCGTTCACGTGCCCATCGCAGTCTGAGGCATTGGCGGTTTCTGGTTAATACAAGCCTACGCAATAGCTTGTGTTTCCACCAGTCCAACCCGTAATAGACCCGTCGATGCAGGGGTGTCTACACCTCTTGCAGTTCTCCAACGTCGAACCAACGCTGGGGACGTAGCTGTTCTGTCGGTTACGGTCATGCAGACAAGATGACGGCCATCTCGCGCTGTGGTCACATTGTGCAGGTAAAGTACCCTCTTCTGTCCACTAGTTCCAAACACAAATTGTTGCGTGGGAAGGCTCTGAATAGTGGAGAGCTGTCCAAAGACAGTTTACTCTTTGTCTTCCTCCTGACATTCAAGTGTGAGTAATTAGTATTGTTTTTAATCTTTCTCCAGTTAACGCTCAGGCATTGCATTTGGGAGGACACTGGTTCGATTCCCCATCCAGGCATCCAGATTTGGGATTCCTATGGTTTCCCCAAATCACTCCAGGCGAATGCCGGAATGCTTCCAACAAAAGACCATGGCCTAATTCCTTCCCGTTCCTTGTCCCCAGTCCCATCCCGTCTCTAATGACCACGACATCGACAAGGCGTAAAGCCACAAGTATAAAAACAAAAAAGAACTAAAAAAAAGATTTTTTTAATTCTTTCTCTATTGCGTGCTTTGTTGATCTTAATCATCTTTTATCTTTTGAATTATGTCTCTCAAATTGGAATTAAAACTTTATAATTTGTAATTCCGCGAGCTCTTGCCGAGAGTGTTTGCAACACAACTACATTGATCAGCTCCTTATCTATCGATCATCAGTCGAAAAATTGAACGTGCGAGTATCACTTGCTAACCTCGTTCACTTGAGTCTCGGAAACGATACAGAAAACACGTTTCGAACTTTCCATTTTTCAATAAGTTATCCTCTTATATTTGTAATGCCATTCTAATTCTCCAGTATTTTGCCTTAAACGTTTTATTAATTTAATAATAAGTAATCGATATTCCTTGATATACATGCACCACATTTATAGCCTAGGGGCCTACAGATCCCTGGAAAGCACCAGCTATTTTTTTATTTGTATGTATATAAACAATGTTATAATATGCCTAACTCAACCCAAGTTCAAAATGTTATAGTTTTTACGAATTAAAACTAACCATCACTGCATATAAAAGGATAGTGTGGCTATCCGTTGGCAAGTAACTGAACTATTCTGGATGTACGAGAGTAAGAGTAATACACAATGTAGCTACTTCTAGGTCAAGACAACATCAACGTTTCTTCTTTCCTGCATAGGTTTTATGATGATTATTATGTAAACTTATTGCTGTGTACTGTATATAAACTTCACGAGGACATTTTTATGAGATACGCGATTTTTTAAATATTTTATTGGGCAGCTATATATGTTGTAGGTAAAGAATGCAACCAGTATGTTAAACCATGAGTAGTTTTGTTGGAGCTTGCTCTTTAGTTTTTTCGTGACATGTGCACAGAAGGACAAATCACCAGAATTTACGCTTTAGCCTTGTAACTAGAGGAACGTCGTAACTTTCGGTAAAAAAAAAAATCAAATATGTTAAATGATGTTATATTATACTAGTACGTTTAGTTTACTCGAAATTCTTTCAAACGTTTTTGTGGTTTGCGGGCACAGGCAGACAGAAATTCCTAAATTTTTAAAGTTGCCACTATGCAGTCGGCAACGAAATTACTAACTAAGTATAAAGTATTTAAAATGTTTATTTAGTACATATTCTATCATTGTGTGCTGTTTAGTTTTTGCGTAATGCACGAACATACTAATAAGAATTCTAAATTTTGCAGTTTTGAAATCTCTGTATTCAGTAGTGTACACTGCAATTATTCTATCTGAAATAAATTTCATGTACTGAATAAAATTGTGTCTACAATATTACTACAGGCTACAGTATAGATTTTCTTTCGAGATGTTAACACGAATCTAACAACTTTTATAAATTAATATTTTACAATACATGTTTTACCACTCTACTTAAACTAATGACTGAAATACTATCTAACATATTAATAACATTGATGAACAACCAGGGAATCAATAGGTAGGGGCATAAGCTGATACTATTGAAAGCTAAAAACGTATTTTCATGGAGTGATTTCGTAAAACCACCGAAAACCCAAATCTGGACGGCCGGTTGGGGATTCGAACCCGCATCCTGCCGAATGCAAGGTCGAAGCGTCACTGTCTAACGGGCTCGATTCAAGCGTTCTGAAAGGCTTCTTAGAAACATGATGGAATATTTTTGGCATCCAGTCACTGATTTCGCTTGGGTGAAATTCGTGGCGTACATTGCGAAATGTTATAAATTTTAATAAAATAGAAACGAATGGCTGTCTTCCCTTAGGAAGCAATAAAACCGTTGCAGTATGCGGCAGCAGGAAAAAAACCTTTTAACCGTGTGAGTCTGCTTTTGACGAACCGATGTTGTACGTGGTCTGAAAAAAATAAAAGTAAATTTTTCTATGTTATGCTTTCGTGTAGTTGTTTTAGTTTTAAGTTAAATAATAAAAATTCTTCAAAGCCTCAAAACACCAATATGCTCGTATGTTTTTACTTGTACAAATTGATTTTATCACCATACTCGGTCTTATTTTATAAAAATAATCTATTAAATGACTACTTGTGTCATTTCTGTCTGACAGCAATCATTTTATGTTAAATAACTGGATTTAACCTCTGCATGTTTCGTTTCCCTGGGCGAGTGGTTTCACTCAGATATATACTGTACACACACACAGATATATATATTTCGCAGATACGTGTGTTATTAAATTTCGTTAGTAATTACGAACAGCACTCATAAAATAAGAACTACTAAGCAAACACTATATTGAAAGAAATCTGATTGAACACTGGAACATGAGGCCAGCAGATCGCAATAATTAATTGACCATAATAACGAAAGCAAAACTGAAAAATCGTAGGAGGTTCAGTCGAACTCCCTTAACCATGTGCATTAAGCGTTGGATGATTTCGTCTGCAAAGCGCAGGGACAAAGTAAACGCTGGGGCAGGGTTTAATGCCGAATGCAACGTACGTACGTACATGACAAGAAGGGCAGCGCCTCTGAGCAACGAAAGATGTCGGCTACCTTGAGAATGTGTGTGTGTGTGTGTGTGTGTGTGTTTTTTTTAATGATACAGAAGGGACTTGCTTACCAGCACACGAGACTATCCCTGTCAAGATTACTAACTGAAGTGCAGTAAAATGACAAGGCTGAAACACAAGAAATTAGTTTAATTTTTTTTTTTTGATCTAGTATCTGGTAAGAAACAGTACAAGATAAATACGTTGTCGACTACGATATTCTTTTATACATTTCATTTTTTTTTACATTATTAGTAAATTTTTCTGTTACATGCAAGTAGTAAGTAATAAAATTATCTACAATGAATGGAAATACCGAATTGAACAGTTGAGCGAAACGTAAGTAGAGTAATGAATGTAAGTAGTTAGTTTCATGAAAGTTGCTACCGAAACGTAAATTCTCCTAGTCTACATGAATACGAAATTCATTTTAAATATATGAAATATGAGCAGACTTAATACACAGCACCATTAAAATGCTAGTAGTAAACTGCATGTCTTAATAGCCCCATAAACGTCGCACACTAGTAAGGCTGAAAATATGAGTGGAAACCTCATATGCATGAAAGTTTACGAGCACTGGATCATTATTATCTGAGTTGCTGCGTTCGCATTAGCTACGAATTAGCATAGTAGCGAGGAACTACTTCCATAGACAGACCCCTATCGAAGTTATAATTCACGCCCATTAAACATGCGTTGATGTAGGTTTTCAGAACAGGCGTCCCAAAGTGAATATCGGGGTTTTCAGGCTTTCCGGAATTTTTGTTATTTGATTTACAATTATTAATGATACATCAAGTGAAAGAACAAATAACCCATTTCGTTGTACGCATGTGCATGCAGTGAAAAATTAGAAAGTGCAAGTACTAAAGATGGCAACTGTTGAATAGAAAGCTTTATGTGTTATACAGTTTGCAAGGTGTGAATCTGTAGTTACAATTCAACAAGCACGCCTTATTAAGCTCAGCTGCAGTCCTTTAAGTGACAATAATATTCATTGATGGTATCATCAGTTAGAAAACTTTTTGTAAAGGGAAGAGTACGCTTAGCCTGACTAAAGAACTCGTTGAAGGAGTGAAAAATTCTTTGGTGCGTAGCCCCAAGAAGGCTAGTGGTGAATTAGCGATTCCAGTGTGGTCTGTGAGGAGATTCTTAAGGAAACGCCCGTATCGTTTACAGCTGTTACAATCTCTGATGCTTACAGCTTAAACAATACGTGGCAACTTCGCAAACGAAATGTTGCTGCATGACGATGAAGATTTTCTTGATCGTGACATTTTCAGTGATGAATCGTCATTTGATCTAAGTGGAAACGTGAAGATCCATATTGTACGCATCTGGGAGGTCAGAAAATCCCCACGAGGTGGTACAGTTGCAAATAGACTCCAAAAATTGATGTTTCTTTGCGACATATCTCGGCGGAATGTTTATGGGCCTTTATTTTTTGACAAAGCAACTGTACCTTTCTTATCTTGATGCGCTACAACAGTGACTCTTTTCTCAACTGCAAGATGATTAGCCAGAGAACTTGATTTGTCAGTAAGAATTCTGTTGTCACTTTTGATGCGCTGAATGCAAGTGACATTTCGAAACGAATTTTTAATCTAAATTGATTCAGAGCCCATTAGAAATATTTCATTACTGGATTTGTGCGTCTCCGATAATACTGACTGAGAAAATATGTAGTCTCTCTATCGGTCGTTTAGGCTTTGTCCCTCTCGCAATCAATTTGAATATGATCTGTTCATAAATTTTGTGTGCAGATATAACTTACTGTAGCACAGATGTGGATTAGCTATACCGGACTATTAATCTGAGTTTATATATATTTCGCTCACCGGTTTTTTAAACCATAACGGCTACATATCTGAGCAAAGGACAGTGAAACCAAAAACGTTTTGTACAAAACAGTTGACATGAGAAAGTGACATAAATTTAAACTGCGAATAAAAATCAGCCGGAGGAACAGTGGTAGGTAGTCTTCACACTCAGCACACTATCTTCCCTTAGTTTGTAACTATTTTTAAACATGTTGCAACTTGGTTCTCTTCATGAGATAGGTTAAATGGCAGATTTGTAATGGTGATGGCTCCACGTCCATGTTTTCCCTGCTCCGTGTTTTCCTATATCAATCTTTCTATATCCAATGCCAGCAATAAAATTGTGTGTGTTCACCACTACTAGCTTATATCTTTCACCAAATTCTAAAAACCTGCTTCCTCGCTTATTTCTTTCTCCTAAACCAAAACTTTCTACAGTATTCTCCTCTTTTCTTTCTCCCTCTAACGCATCCAATCATCCATGATTATTAGATTTTCCTCCCCCTTCACATATTGGATTAATTAATCAATTTCGGCGTACATTTTCTCTATTTTCTTCGCCATCTTCTGTGAAGTTGGCATATACACTTGTACTAACGTGGTTGGGGCGGGCTTAGTTTCTAAACCTCATCAAAATAATCATGTCACTAAACTGTTCATAGTAACTCACCCGTTTCCTACTTCCTCATTCATTAGAAATCCTACACCAGTGACTCCATTAACAGCTTGTGTACTAAGTATCCTGTGTTCCCAAGACCAGAAAATCCAGTCACTAATCCCAAGAACATCTAACTTAAGTTTTCTAATCTACCTGCCCTATTTAGAATTCTAACATCTCACGCTCCGACTCGTAGAATGTTTCTATCCATTATGATGATGACTGCTTGAGCAGTCCCCATCTGGAGATCCGATAGGAATATTTTACCCAGGAAGAAGCCATTATGATATATGTTATTTGAAAGGATTACATGTCCTCGAGATACCCTTTGGGTCTTTAATGCAATGGTTTCCCGTTGCCTTCTGCATCCCCATGCCATGGATCATTTCTGATTAATCTGCCTTTAGGGTACGTTTCTAACCCCAAGAACAAGATGGTGTCCTGAACCACTTCCCACTCTTCCGTCCTCCTTTCTAAGGCCGCTGGCAAGCTGTGGGTGACTCCCTACACCGGGAATATTTCAGTCGCCAGAGCCTCGTCCGTGCAAACTGGGTGCACCACGTGAAGGAGAGGTTGACATTTGGCTCGAAAAGGCCAGTACAGTTTCTCCCAAACCTTTACACCCCTGATATATATAAGACTAGCTGATCCGGCAATGCTTCACTATTGACAGACTTAAGTACACATATAGATTAAATGAATACATTTGGAAGTTTTTATTTAGCAAAAATTAGATATTTATTTATAAATTTTAATTACCTTTTCATTCAATTTCAAGTTTATTGCAATGGTCTTGGATATGAAGTATAAGCGTACGCGGGTAGCGTCTGGTTGAATATATGATGTAAAAAATCGGTCTCTGCGGAGGCAGTTAGGATCCGGGAACCGTTACGCTGCAGGTGGTTGGTATCTGCCGCCTTTGATTGCCGGCCGGTTTCAATCCATTACCCTCGTGCAGCAGAGACGAGCCCGTGTCGCGCCATTAGCGGGTGGGCGATAAGGCGACATGTGCGGGCGACTTGGCGCGTGCTGCCGCGCGCGAGTTACGAGGCGCCCCACTGGCGCCGCCCGCCGTATATATTGACCTCCGCACACTTTACGAGGTGAGAAAATTTGAAGGCCGCCCCTGGAATTTGCCAGGTAGTAAGATATGTGCGAGCCCGGCTGCAGGGCCCCAAGTCCTGGGCCGGCCGGCGCGCCGTTAAATTTAATTAGAGTCCGCCGGGCAGATGCGACGTGGCTGGCCGGTAGCGTAATTACTGCGCTCTTTCTGATGGATTGCACGGGCTTTAATTGCCGATGGGCGTGATAACCGGCTATCTCGACCCATTAGTTGTTAAATATGACTGAGTCCGCGCACGACATTACACTCTATCCCGGCAAAAAACTGACTGGTTGGTCGAGGCAACGTGAGGTGAAACAGACTGCACTTCACTCTGTCTACCAGACCAGTATTCAGTCGTCAATTCGGTTGTTGTGGATCTAAATTTGTATCTTCGGTGCCAGAACCTTAACTTCACAGAATTTCCCCTTTCCTCTAATTTATTTGCAACACATTCTTCCTTATTAGTCTGACGGTAGCGTTCCTCCACCTGTCAGTGGGGCTCGGCGGCGCCACACACTGGTCGGGGGAGCTACAGCGGGACCACTGTGTACCGGCCACCCTGACTACGGTTTTTAGACGGTTTTCAGCAGCCATCAAGGCTGATACAGGGACGGTCACCAGTCTCCGCTATATAAACTACAAATTCAATAAAAAATATACTCATTACACACAGAACATACTTACACATTCCGCAGAAAGATGGCAAAACTTTACTTCCTCGATTTGTACATAGCACGACCTGGTAGTACGTATAAACTGTTTAGCGTCAGCAAGGGCAAGCGACCGTAAAACCAAAGCTCAAAAAATAACACTGCCAATGATTGCTAAAAACTCATCTACGGCAGCCGAACCCTAACGTTGGAAAAAGCTGATGAACAAGAAGAATAAAGTAGCGTTCTTTTGATCTACTTCACTCTGTGTAAATATCTTCATTTTTTGTGATTTCGAGAAACCATGGAAAACCGAAGTCATGTTAGCTAGTCAGTAGCTCGAACCTGCGTCCTCCCGAATGCACGGGCTGAGCGTCTCGCTCACCCACCATGATCGGTAATTATTTTCCAGATTAGACAGACCTAAAGTTTTGCTTCCACATCACCGATACTACCATCATTCTGCTGCTAACAAGACAAATCTAAGTTTTAAGGTTCTTTCTATCAGATTACATTAGAACTTCACGTTTAGCCTAGGACACTATTCGGAAGTTACTATCAAATTCAACCAGTTAACTACTTCGCTCGGTTCGAGAGAAATAATAAATAGAATGGCGCAGGGCCCTAAAGGACAACAAAACCGTAATGGTATTTTACACGTCTAAAACATTATCTTCCCTGCTGTAGATTAATGTAAACGAGACTACGATAATACGGTATGACAAATTATACAATTTGATTGATTAAGAATCGAAATGAAACACATGTAGCGATTTTTTTTTTTAAATATATACTTTTTTTAAAATAAAATAAAATAACATGACTTTCAACCGGTCTTAGAATTTATGAAAAGTATTTCAGACAAGTAAGAAAATTAAGAATTTACTTGAACGTCCACAGAATCCACCTTTGCTTTTAAAAACGCAGCTTTTAAGAGTGACTAGTACAACGCTGCTAATAAACAGTTATGTGTATGCTGCCTCGTTTCGCTTCAATTCACCGTATATCTGTTAGGTCTACCTAAACTTCAGCCAGTAATTCAGAGACTATTGTGTTTCTAGGTAACGGTTCAAATGATCAGTAACCTTATATCATTTGATTTGTTGGTTCAAACTGAGATGTCTCAAGACTCAGAAGAAGCTGTTACCCATTATAGGAGAGAACTAAACGGTGGTTATATTAATGTTTAGCATTTAGACGATGGGACTGCGTGAACAAAATAGCAGTAACAAGCTTGATCGTGGTGAAAATATAATTTTTAACCGGCGTTGTTAGTATTACAAATATCAGTGACATCTGAGGTGGAAAACTCATCAGTGCACTAGCTACTCACACTGGTTCACAAAAAAGTAAAGCACACCAAATGGGAGGATAAAACGAAATGAAGCTTCGCGGGTTGAGCGGAAATGTGATGTTATTTCAGTTTTTAAAAATCGAGTCAAATTTTCAAATAACTTGTCAGTATGAGCTCGCTACTCAATAGGACGTTGCACCACCTCTAACCTCGATGCATGGACTCATCCGGTGCCATAGAGCCGGGAGTCAGCCGACCCACAGGTCTTGTAACTGGTCCTTGATTTCCTGGCGTAGTTGATGTCTATAATGAAGCTTCTGTAAAACATTTCAGAAATGCAGAACAGAATAAATCCACTCCAGAACAGAGCTGAAATTTAAATCCAAACACACACATACAACTATAAAAAAAAAATTATATAATTACTTATAAATAAATGCCCCCCTTTTTGTTCAATAATTTTCTTTTATTTCTCTGCCTTATTAATTACGAGATATCCACAGACGCCTAATTTTAAGGTAAACATTCTACTAGATTCCTTTTACAAATTTAGTTTTTAACTTCTTTTACAATAATCTATTGTTATCCTTGAATTTAATTCTTTACTATTATTAGAATTTAAAGTTGTTGCAGTTCAAATCTGTAAACTTTGTCTCTCAATCAAAATTAATTTCAACAGTTAAACTTTTACGTTAATTTTCAGTCTTTAGTTTACCACACAGCAACAACTTCTTATTGCTCTCCCAATCACTTTAACTACTGACGACTCTTCTAGTAGTCCCACGTAGATTAAATAAACATAGATCGGTACTTGCCAAATGCGCCTTTCCGCTTCGTAGTTCTTCGTCCGCCACGTTGTCGTTTCAGCAGACTTGTCCACCTCCGTTCTGCAGCATCACCATCAGAAAATTCCTCTAGCCAGAAATCAATACTTACAACTTCTGCTCTTTACCAATTCTGACAACCTGGTCCACATGCAATCCGCCGCTTCACAAAAACCTCAGATCATGGCAGGGTAAGCCACATGTAACCTCTCCTTCTCACATTTACAGTAAAACTAATTACTGTGTGAGGCTATTATATTTGGGAGGTTGTATCCTGTTTTGTACGTTCAGAAGGGCGTACTGGAAGGATTAATTCCAAAATGTTAACTAATAACGTAACAATTCGGTTCCAAGAATATCTTTGCTTGAAACCCGGCCCGTAATGCTAAGCGCAACGATTTTAATGAGTTTTTTATAAGTCTAGCAACTACTAAATAAAAAAAATATTACATAAGTATACTTCACTTTTAATCTCACCACTTAACACATTTTGTTTCTAAAATTACACCACAGCCGCAGCAAGACTTTTTGTACGTGCTTCTGTACGTATTTTTCTCTTCTCTCACTAAACAATAATACTTCCTCTCTCTGACTCTCCAAAGACCACAACACTAATGCTACTTAAACCTAAGAACTTACAACTACCCCAGTACAATATTAAAGACGTCTGTGGAACTCGTTATATTACAATCTCAGAGTATTTACATTTTTTAAATTATTAATTATTAATTAATACGAAGATATAAATAATAATATATATATATACATTGATTGGAGATTAAAGGTTGCAGTGTGCTAGTAATATAATGTGTCCTATTGTGTAGTATGGTAGTTAGATGTCAGTAGCTATGGGGGTGTGGGAGATATGGTGGTTGAAAGTGGTCAACCTGCGGCACTTTCATATTTCTACCAAAAACGTAAGAGTCATGGTGTATCACTTTTCAGCCAAAACTATGTATCGCAGATCACTGGTGTTTGTGTGTGGTAGTAGTGCACACGTCGATCACAAACGTTGGCCGAATTTCGGTAACTGTGGGAGTGTGGGAGATATGGTGGTTGAAATTGGTCGATCAAGGATATTTTCGTATTTAGACCAAAGACATGTGTGTCCGTATATTTTACTTTGCTGCCTGAACTACATAGCGCAGATGACTGGAGTTTGTGTGTGGTAATAGCATCGCGTCTCCCATCGTGCACTATGGCGGTTAGATTTCGGTATCTGTAAATCCAAATTCTTTACAAACACGAACGAAATCGTGGGCACCAGCTAGTAGTAAACGTATTTTTTGATAATCGAGTTTTCCTCATGTAAATTTTCGGTTAATTTGAATTTAATCAATGTATTTTGTAATATATATGATGTACTTTTCTGTGACCGTAGGATATATAAATAAACTACCTGGGATGATTATCTTCGTCGAGTATAGTGAAGCGGGTACTTTATACCGCTGTACTGAATGGTAATTAATATTTATTTTAATTTTACCAAAAGCATATGAGTATGTATATTATGGATTGAAAAGGGTTCTCAAAAATAATTTATAATCAATAATAAGGATGAAAAAGTCATAACCTGACCATATATATTCTCTGAATGAAGGCGAAGAGACATAAGGTGAATTTAAATTTAATAAATATACACAATCAAAATTATGTACAAACAACACCTTTGCCCTACATTAATGACCACTAAATTAAGCAATACAAAACGACAATATATCCGTTCATATTTTCATATATAAAATAACAGTTTACATTCTTCGGCAAGACACGTAATGAGACTCTTTGATAAAAACTAATGTCCGTTTCAATCACAGAAACTACTGAATCAAGTTAAAAATATAAATAATGCCACGGCTAATATCTCAGTTTATCTATCGGAGAGAGAGAGTTCTTATCGTGCGGACTTCTCCACTCAGAGCGTTATGTTGGGTAGAGTGCAAACACAATATTACTAGCTGCTGCAATGTTTGTCTTTTACCGTCTGTCTGGCATTGGCGAAGTCAGCAAACTCCGAACCCACACTGAATTTATTTGTCACCTTGTGACTCAAAATGCAGACACAATCGATCGCACGATATGCTGTCGGCTTCTCTGGGTCGTTCTCGTGCCGAAGCACAAGAGTAGATCAACCAGAGTGACGACCAGAAAAACCCGAAAAGACCCCGAAGAGCATCTCGCAGCACCTTTTAAAACTTCGGGATGCCACTTCTCCTACTCCAGCCGATTTCCTCTGCTCCTATCGGCGATGTAGACGTTCCTGTCTCTCTCCTCATTGGCGGACATGAAACAAGAATATACAAAAAAATAAGAACTATTCTATATCCTAAAATACTATTGGCAAAACATTCGCCCCTCCAAGCACTCTCTGGTCCTATGACGGGGTTGGAGAATTTCTTCGGAAACTGTCATTTTTCTTTCGTGTCCACTCGGTTTTACACAGTGAGCACTCACAGAATCTCTAATTTGGCGTGTCTTGACGTTATCACGTATCTGCATTGGTCACGCGATATATATCTCACCCGTCAACGCTGTCCGTCCACCGAACTGCGGCCGACCCCATACTGAGCAGTGAAAGGTCGTAAATCTGCCTTTACAAACTGGCAAGTCCTCTTGTGTTTCGTCTTTCTTCCAGCCTGAATGGAGAATTCGCCGTAATGCACTTGAATTCGCTGACCCCTGTCCTGTAGAATGTCCTTCTAAGCCAGCGTAATGCGTGCCTTGTTTCGTTACCCACATACCTCATGTTAATGTGGTTCTATGTCTCACCACAATAGGTGAGAAAGGACCTACTCTTCCAGTGTTTGCAAGAGATACATCAACGTTACTGCTGGCGTTATGGTTTGGGAAGCCATCGTGTATGATTTCAGGTCAAGCATGGAAGTGATTGAGGAAACTCTGACGGCACAACGGTACGTCGCGGACATCCTGCGTCCTCATGTGTTACCTCTCATGCCACAGGATGATGCTCGCCCACACCACACGACACTTCGAGGTACTCTATTCGCCAGCAAGATCCGCAGATCTCTCCCCGATATAACATGTGTGGGACTAACGCGGACGTCAACTCCGTCCCATTTCCAGCATACAAGATGTCAAGGACCAGTTACAACAGTTGTGGGCTAGATTGTTTCAGGAGAGGATACACCCATCCCAAACGAATCAGTGCATACACCCAGGCCAGGGGTGGTGCAACCACATACTGATTAGTGTGCTCGTACTTCGAAGTTCTTTGGCAGTTTGACTCTATTATGTAACCACTGAAATACCATCACATACCCTCTCAACCCGTTAAGATTTCATTTCGTTTCATCCTGCCGTTGTGTTTTTTTTTTTTTTCAGGCAATGTATCTCATTTGAATTTCATCGAGTGTATTCGGTAACCACGAGTGACCGTTTAACAGCTCGTAGTTTAAACTCAGCTTTCCTCTCACCCGACAACACACGTTTTTTGTTGCTGCCTGCAATCGAATGAATGCGTTTTTCTTCTACGTTCCACTCGTAATTACTGAGGATTCGCCTGCTCGAATCCTCTTTTAAAATACGTCATCCACTTTCCATTAGTCTTCTTTAATTGCCTTCCACTTTTGCCTTCACTTTCGACTAACATGGCTGCGAGGACTCCGTGTCTGACATTTTTGTTTCTTCACCCAAGGTTTTAATTTTGTTGCCGTTATTACGTTTTGCGAGCAATTGAGCAACAGCAGCATAAGCAATAGGCAGTAGGTACCATCGTAGACCAATGCAGGACCACAAATTCATTTACACAGTGCCTATTAGAAAGATATTGCTCAAACTGTTATGTACATAATCGTTACTGTAAAGGTTAAGAAGCTACTTTTGTGCTATTAAAGTATCTATCTCCTGCTAATATTTGTGGGATTTGTGATGTTATGATTCTCTCTAGATTCCCACGTGATACCATTAACCTCAATTTCCATATGATTCCGTTGTATGCCCAATATTTCTAGGAAACTGAAACACATGAAAATTGTCAGTTACATTTCTTCATATATGTTGTTTTACTGCCATATTTTATTTCTACAAAAAATTTCTTCAGAGAATTGCATTAGAAATACAGAAACAAGCATTTAATATCACTGAACTTGTGGCTCGATTTATCAATCGTTGAAGAATCTCATGTTTCTTCTTTTTGTGTTTGTCGTTTGTTAGACATCTCGCTGAACTAATAGTATACTGTATAAAAAATCATTATCTTTTCGCATAGTGAACTATGGAGAATTCCTGGGGATGTATTCGTACAAATTTTTATGAACAAATTATAATTTTAATACTTCGGAAGATCTGAAACGATTTAGATGATGTACGGCAAAATGAACTAAGATGGGACTATGGTTTCCTGTCAGGCAAATTTCGTAACTTTAATCACATTCAGTTTAGTTGCCGAAAGATCAAAGATAATAAGGGTTATTGTAGCAGCAGACAATGTTTCAACATAAGGTGTCAGATTTACACTGAAGAACCAAAGAAACTGTTACACCTGCCTAATATCGTGTAGGACTACCGCGAGCACGCAGAAGTGACGTAACACGACGTGGCATGGACTAGACTAATGTTTGAAGCAGTGCTGGAGAGAATTGACACCATGCTTCCTGTAGTGCTGTCCATAAATCCGTAAGAGTACGGGGAGGTGGAGATCTCTTCTGAATGGCAGATATGCCCAATATTGTTCATGTCTGGGGAGTTTGGTGACCAGCGGTGGTGTTTAAACTCAAAATAGTGTTCCTGGAGCCACTCTGTAGCAACTCTGGACGTTTGGTGTGTCGCATTGTCCTGCTGGAATTGCCCAAGTCCGTCGGAATGCACAATGGACATGAATGGATGGTGGTGATTGTGTCACCTCTCAGAGTCCTATCTAGACGTAACAGGGATCTCATGTCACTCCAACTGCACATGCCCCACACCATTCAGTGTCTCCACCAGCTTGAACAGTCTCATGAGTGGGCCTTCGGCTCCGAAAGTCCATATCGATAATATTTCGTTGAATGATTCGCACGCTGACACTTGCTGATGGCCCGGCATTGAAATCAGCAGCAATTTTGGGAAGGGTTGCACTTCTATCAAGTTGAACGATTCTCTTCAGTCGTCGTTGGTCCCGTTCTTGCAGGATCTTTTCCGCAGCGATGTCGGAGATTTGATATTTTACCAGATTCCTGATATTCATGGTCGTACGGGAAAATCCCCACCTCATCGCTATCTCGGAGATGCTGTGTCCCATCTCTCATGGACCGACTATAACACCACGTTCAAACCAATTAAATCGTGATAACCTGCCATTGTAGAAGCAGTAACCAATCTAACGCCTGTGCCAGACATCTCTTGCCTGTCGCCGTACTCTGAGTGTTTACATATCTCTGTGTTTGCATACGCATGCCTATACCAGTTTCTTTGGCTCTTCAATGTACATTACGGCTTATAATAAACCCCCAGTGCTTCAAAAGTTAATAATGACACACTTTGTTTCACTATTTTGCTGTAAGAAATTACTAGAAAAGTTTTTTTTTCTCAAATAAGAATTAATGCGCTAATTTTAGATTTGAAATTTGGTACTAATGATACGAAATGCATAATCTTTTCCTAGTGTTAGTATATTTGTTTCAAAGAATGAGTTTCAAATTCATCTAATTTGTTTACTTCATCCTCAAATTACCTTTCTACTATCAATTTAAATATGAATGATTAAGTTCACAATTTCAGTATGAATTTCAAATTTCACATTTTTTCAATAAAATTTACTAGCCAAAAAAGTAGAAATATTTTTAATTTAATTTTATTTATTTTCCCACTGTGTGATTGTACGAAATGTTATGTATCATCCACGGTAGAGATCAAATATTATTAATCTATACGAGAAGATCGATGTAGGTTACATTCAAGGTGAGTCAAAAAGGACTTTACAACTTTGGAATGGATATAGCAACTTGCTGAGATAACTTCGGTAGAGGTGTCATTTTGTAGCAAGTCTGATGCATGTGCATCAGACTACACGCAATGCATCAGTACACCATTCCGCCACCAGGGGCGCTAGCGTAGTGCACAGTTAAAATGGCTACTTTCACTGGTGCGCACTGTGCTTGCTATGTGTTTTGGTTTCATGAAACGAACTATGCAACAAGTGTTCGGCATAAATTTCACACTGAATACGCTAAAGAACCTCCAAGCAGGGTTAAAATTTACTCTTTGGACAAGAACTTTGTTGAGACGGTTTGTTCGGTGCGACATGATACTAAATCACTAGGTAGCCCGCTTGTTGATGATTATGACGAACAGGTTACATGGCCACCTCACTTCCCAGACTTGACACTACCAGATTTCTTTCTCAGAGGTTTTATTAAAGATCGTTTGTATGTTCCTCGCTACCAAACAATTTGGCCGACCTGAAAAGTCGAATCTAAGCTTCCGTTGCACCAGTTATACTCAATTTGCTGCAACGACTGTGTGAAGAAACTGATCACCAGTGGGATGTTTGCTGCATGGCAAATAGTAGTCAGATAGAACCAAATTGACATTTGACACATTTATGTGAAACTTGAGGCTAGTTGCTGCAAAATGACACATCTACCGATTCTGTAAGTTATTTCATTATGTTTCTATATCATTCCAAAGTTGTAAAGTCCTTTTTGATCCACCTTGTACTTGGAAAAATACCAAGTTCTAGATTTGATCGTTTTCAGCTGCTATGCCGTATCTCAAACTGTTACTTTACATCAAACAAGTAGGCCACTGTTTAAATGCATCTACACTAGTGTCCAAAAGTTAAGCATAATCACTAAACGAGGACATACCTCCATATCAGAATGTCAGAAGGACTGCTGAACAAACTGAAACTTAATCACACACCAAATGCCATACAACTAGTCCAAAAAAACAGTGTTAGATAGGTTCTGATAGCCACGGAATACCCTATACGAACACTATCATAACTTGGAATTGTTATCCACAACAAAAGAAGCTGTTAATAGGGTGTATGGTGACCCCAAATGGCCACACATGCTTCGCAGTGACGTGGCATGCTCTACCAGATGGTCTAAGAGCTCTCTTGGCAATCGATCCCATTCTTCCGAAAGGGCAATGCGCAGGTGTTGGAGGGTCCATGGTGGAGGCCGCCGTGATGAAATTCGCCTCCCTAATGGATCCCAGGCGTGTTCAATAGGATTCATATCCGCAGACCTCGCTGGCCAGTCCATACAATGAATATCTTCCTCTTCAAGAAATTGATCCACCACAGCATCTCGATGCGGACGGGCGTTGTCGTCATTAAAGAGGAAATCTGGACCAACCGCAAATCTGAAGAGTAGAACAAAAGGTCGCAGTATCTCATCCCTGTACCTCTGAGCGGTAACCCTGTTCCTCAGACCACCAAGGAAGATGTGCAGGTCCGTACGGCCATTCCACATGACGCCTCCCCACACCATGACGCCACCACCACCGTACCGGTCGCTTTCCACGATGTTCCTGTGGTCGCATCGGCTACCAGGTTCTCTCCAGATTAATGTGCAACGGGAATCATTCTGTAAACTGAAGCGGGATTCATCTGTGAAGGGCACATTCCTCCATTCATTCATGCTCCAGTTTCGATGCTGCCTACTCCACAGTAAACGGGCCCTTCTCTGTGCTGGAGTGAGCGTACCGCATACCGCTGGACTTCTGGCAAACAGGTCTGCCATTCTGAGCCTCCTGTACATAGTTTGGCGGGAAACTGCAGCCCCTGAGCCAGCTGCAAGGTCTGAAGCCAATTGTTATGCAGGTGCATTTTGGTTTCGTCAGGCAGTTAAGGCCAGAAATCGGTCCTGCTGTAGGGTAGTTACTCTTGGTGACCTGGTACTGCCCTACGCCGAACATCTCCTGTGTCTCGGAATCGTGTCCAAAGCCTGGAAATGACATTTTTTGTGGCACATTCAAGGTTACTGAGACTGGGAGTGTGTCTGGCCTGCTTCAAGGCGGCCAAGTATTCTACCCTGCGGAATAGGGTCCAAACGGCGTCGTTGTGCCATTATGTTGTCCCGTTCTCCACGAGGCTACACCCTGCTCACTGTAACAGTACAAACACGAGTGATGAATTAGTGGTCTCAGGCACTGACCTTCCTTACCCGAGCGCTAATAACCACGACGTTGACGCGCCCTAAAGCCCGAATAAGAACAACAACAACTTCCTTACCCTGCAGGTATGCCGCTAGTCAGATCATGGAATACTCCTTTCCTGTACAGAGAGAACTCGTATGGTTGGTAGGCTAATATTGAGTGAGATTATCAGCGATCGCTCACATTTCCACCTCTCAGTTTCCGGTTTTCCTGATTATACTTAACTTTGGACACTAGTGTAGTTATTCGACGTCGTATTGCGACACTTAAATCCCGTCAGGTCTTAACCTTCGACAGTGCACAACTGTTAGTAATTGGTTAGTAAGGTTTCTCGAAATGAGTGGCGAGGTGTAGTTTGAGGGTGATTGCGCCCGGGGGCGGGTCTGTCCATTCATTAGTCACTGGGCAGCGCGCGCGTGGTTTACAGTGGACGCTGCGGTTGTTTGCTGAGTAACGCAGGCTAAACAAACACGATGAGCGCCCGGGGCGGTCCGAAGAGCGGGGCACCACTCCGCACCTGTTACACTGACCACAGCGATATTAGGAATACTGTCCGCTCAATTCAAGTCTAAAGAGAACCCATTAATTGTAATCACAAACATTTTATAATATATTTATTCTTTCACGCTATTAGGAAATCGGTAGGTTAGCTGGTAGATATCAAAGAACACAGTACAGCCAGATTTTTTTTTGTTATGATAAAGGAGCTGGCTTGGGAGTCACTGAAAGAGGGGAGGCGAGTGGAAGAAGTGCTGGGGGTGTACAAGGCGTTTGCGGGCATGCTGCTTGGACAGATATTGGTAGAGGAATTATGACTAGTACGGAGAATGGAAGAGAAGACCACGACCAAACGTTGACACTTGTAATGATGTTAGGGGTTGGAATAAACTAGGAAGGGGTATGCTGAACAATTTACCAGCAACACTAGAATAATTTAGAATTAAAATTCGTATAAGTTAAAAGCAGATGATTGGCCATGTTACATTCAAGTGAATTTAGAATTTTTTTAAAATTAAAATCATCAAATCGTTAAATGAGAGATTGGCTAGGCGTAATGAAATTGCCACCGTGGTATATGGTCATCGCAATTAAATTAAATGAAAAGTTGCAGTATTTGCCAAACTGCATTAAACAACTTTTCTAAAGATTAATGCAATGCTTGGTATTATTAACTAGTTACAGTAAAACACATAGAATACTTGCGAGCTCACAATGAGTGGAATGTTTCTGGTTACTTGCTCTCAATTCCTGAAATAATAGAGCCGTAAGTTCTGAAGAATGCTGTCCATAGATCAAGTATGGTTACCAGATAACTTCATCGTTAATGAAATATGCTCGATGAATATCTCGAGCCGATAACAACACTTTCGGCATTTCTCTATGACAATGCGTACGATAAATCTCCATATTTAGGGAAACATCCTATTTTATGCACACCGATCTTTCTCAAATTGTCAGTTTACTATAATTTCTATCATCATTGTTTTTTTTTTTTCTTTTCTGAAACTAAGAATCTCTGATGTCCCGAATACAGCTTTACTCTCAATAAATCTGTCAGCCAGATAAAAAATAGCGTTGACAAAACAAATGAAATTAGTTGCACCAAAGAGGAAGAGGTTCAGCTTTCAGTATTCGAGACTTAGGTCCGTACTAAAAAGATGGGATATCTATGTTTTGAATGTAGATTTTGTATACGCTCCGAAAAAAACCAATATTGTACCAGAAGCACGTATGAGTACAGTTAATGCAAGAGCCAAACTTAACCTAGTAATTTAGTTCCACTAGTGAAGTTAGTCTTGAGATAATCCCAACACTTATTTATCGATATGAGTGGCGTACCTTTAATACCCGTAGATGGCTACTGTAGCAGGTGCGGTATTTTCGACCATTATAATTGAGTTTATGATAGAATCCGGCGACTGGTGGTAATTTCTGACGTCTTGTTAAGCGCGTCTTAGGAGGGAGAGGTGCAGAGTGTCCGTGGTCAGTGACACGAGGCGGCACCTTACCTGGCCCACTTGTTTTTGCGGTTTGGCCGCAGATGGGCGGGGCGGACAGCGGTCAGATGGATGGCGCTGGCATCGCCAACAAAGACCGGCACGCGCCGTAATTGGAATGGCACCATCCGTCATCTCCGGCCGAGACCCCTGTCACAGCCGGCTCTGGCCATCCGACCTCGTTAGATCGGGCGCATTCCTGCATTACTACTCCAGTTGCACCCTCGAACTTACGTAAACCCAGACAATCTACACCGAACCGTCATCTCTCGTCTTGGTGCTGCTCTCGGGTGACTAGCCGAGTGAACGAGGTGTTAACTCGTGATGTTTCGGTGATCGAAAACGCTGTCGCCATCTTCTGTGAACTGATCGCGGAAGTATCGTGTGTGAACACCTCTGTCACTCGGTTAGTCACCCGAGAACATTATATTGATTCCCAGCGCCCAGAAGAACTTCATTCCTATGAAGGATTTCTTATTGATACTTCGTTACTTGCATCACTGTTGGGATACAGTGATCTATACAGATAAGCCCTCCGGATTTTGTCAAACCTCATTTACAACTGTCACCTAGCCAAATCGTGTGAGTGATCCAGCATCCAAAATTATCTTATTACACTAGTGTTAGAAATGTGATGTAAAATGTTCTACTTAATCTGGTAATCTGAACACGCAATACATTCCTTTGAATTTCTTTCAGGAATACAGATTTCATATTTAATGGAAACGAATCGTTACAATGAAGATACATGAAATTTGGTTGATGGTACTGTGTGAATAGAATGAAAATACTATTCTTGTAGTGAATTTTATTCCTTAGTTACTTCTAGTGATTAACATATATCAAAACCAAAACACAACAAGCTTCATTAACAATTCATTAGTGTTGTAAATTGAAAATTGATGCAATCTTGTACTACCACTTTCTTCGCTTGTGGAAGTCATTAATTCAGAATATAATTTGTATGTGCTTGTACGGGAAAGTGCATTACACTTCCAGGCATCATTAACTAACAAACTTATACTGTCGAATAACAACTCCACTTGTGTTGTATTGTTAACTAATTTGGAGAGAAAGTAGTGGCACCACTTTAATTGTTCCGATGATTTTATGGAACAATTTGATATATCGGATACAGCAAAGTGCGAACTCGAACAGGCAGAAATCAATATTACAATTTTCTCTTAATTTATATTACGTACTGTGGCGTGCATACTTATCTTTCATGGTTCAGTCAAGTTGGTAATTATGTGGCACACTTCTACATTCGTATAAAATTTCTATTACTTCTTTCACAACAACAATGTGACAAACTAAGGCAATCATAAATCTCACTTGAGAGGGTATGACAGTAAAAGGATCATTACCCTAGTTTGTTTTAGTTCTGTTAAAGTAGCAAGGTTATTGCAACCCAGATTCTTATATCATTCTCATACCTTCATTCATCATTTTAGATATCTGTTGCTTGACTAGAGTAAGCTAGTTTCTTATATAGGAAGTTATGAAGTTATTGTGTCTAGAAAGTTATGTGTTGCAGCAGCGAAATGAAATCTCACAAAAACTCAGTGGCGTTTTGTAACTCCTAATCATAATAATCCAACAACCATGCATGATAAAAGGTGCTTTCCAGTAAGAAGACATCAGTGATCAGGAAACATGGCCAAGTGAAAGTATCTATTCGATTGAAACTAATGGTGATGATAAATTTGACACTAATTACATTTAATGATGTTGAACATCATAATTGAAGCCATTCAGTCAAATGTTTTGACTGTTTCAGATTTTTTGAAACTTAGTTGCAGCAATTTGAATTAAATAAAAGAATCTTTTTTGCTCTTAACAGCGGAGGATATAGTATTGAATCGAAAATCAAAACGGTTAGGAATTATAGAAAGTACACACAGTAGATTGAGAGACTGCTTTTGTTCCCTGAGAATTATAGGTTTTTTTAGTTGCAGCATGCTAAGGAATCCACCTGGACACATCATAGACTTACAACTTGAACGATTCTCATCAGAAACAAATGATTGACAAATACGGCCATCTAATAACAAGATGATACGATCAAAATATCGAAGCTTTTTTTTTACAGATTTAAGTTGAGGGCAACGTCTTAGAACAGATATATTATAAAAATAAGATCACGCATGTTTGATTAGATGGAATAGTTCAAAAGATTTCAGGAAACTATCTTTACATGTGAAGTAGTAAGTATAGATGTACTTTTAAATTTCATGCCCAGAAAACTTTCCACTGAGCAACAATACAGGCATATGTATCGAATTTCTTTGTGATGTAAATAGAAAAGTAAATTATAAAATGAAAGCAGAATCTCTTAAGGAAAACTAAAATCAAATAGTACAAAACAGTAATCAGTAGGCATTTTTTCTATAAAAACTGGGGAAATAGAAGAAATAGAGTAAAAAAAAGGAAAATTTTGAGGAAAATATGGGTACCATTGAAAACCGAAAAAGAAGAAGAAAATGAACGGATGTCAGACACGATCAGAAAGAGGAGAATCAGTTCTTTTGGCCTGGTAATGTGAGTGAATAACACCAGACTTACCAAAAAAAAATTTAACTGCGATTACAGGACTAAAAATGCCAACCAGTTGATCCAAGAAATGAAGGAAGATTGGAAAAAGCAGAAAATATAAAACTGATACAAAATTTAAAGGACTTCCAGGAGAAGGAGAAAAGCAAAGATAGTAGACAACAGCAAATTGAAAGCATGAAGAAGTATTGAAAGTGAAGAAAAAAAAAGCATCGAAACGAATTCATAGAATTACTTTTCTTGGTATTTATATGTTCAAAATTGAAGAGAAGAAGAATGAAGAAATAAACTGTGAGTGGTGGCGTTAATTGCAGCAAATGTAATGAGATAGTGGGCCGTAGCAGGAGGAAGTGTTGGCCTTGTTAACTGCGGTCGGATCGCTCTACATAATGCGAGGTGGTCAGATAATGACTGAGCACGGGCGTACAAGCGCCGCCGATCCACTGTTAAGATCGGTACCGAATATAGGAAGAGCCCGATGATGCGGCAGCATAGAGCACAAAGGGTATCTGTATCGGAGGCCGACTTTTTGCTCGGATAAACTGGGAAAAAGGAAGGCCTCCCCCGGCCCGTGAGATGGCGATAAGCCCGTCCGGTAATTGTAGCGGCTGTTTACAGGCGCCCCGGGCGCGGCGCGTGCGTGGGCCTGTTCTCGCGCTTGTTGGTTTAAACATTCGCCTCGCGCATAGCCAGTGGCCAGCATGCAACTCACTCGGCCACGATCAACCGCCAGCTATTCAATTTATTTTTAAACGCAGTCGTAACCGTACATCGGCCTAGTCACGGCGCGGTGTTCACCCATTACTTTCTGACCCTAACGAGATCTGGTCTCAGTCCATCTACCGTTTTTAGGGTCTCGTCCCTTCAGAGTAAAAATCACAACTCCTTTTGGAATCGTTCATTTGCCCGTTTGTCACACCCTCATCACTTGTGAACTCTTCAACTTACAAAATTGTAACTGAACACTACTTTAGTTCTTACAAACATTAACACGATTGTAACGCAAAATTTTTAAAATGATTGGAGGCGAAAATAATTATAGGGGTTTTGTGGAGGGCGGCCCCTGCGAATATTTCGCGAATGATGTACGATAAACAGCAAGGTTGGGGATTTGCAGTAGGACGAATAAAGAACCAGCTCATTGGTAACAATTGTTTATCAATTGAAATATGGAACATATCAAAAAATTTACGACGTCTTACGAAAAATTTAGAATAAATACAGATTTGTACACATAAAAGATACGTACGGCACAAACACCTGTTGATTTACATCAAAAAACGAACAGTAATTTACATTACGATTTACATATATGACATTACAAAATAAAAAGGGACGTAGCGAAATGCTTACAACGTCTTACGAAAAGCTTAGAAATTATGAAATATTTATCTAAAAAAAAAAAGATATCCGGAAAGCTCCTTACTACAGAAAACACGAACATATCTCTGTGAGAGCGGTAAAGCGATCACGCCTTGTGCCTAGCTACTTCAACTATCTCGTTTTTATTTATTTGTCAACTGAAATATATAACGGTAATGCTATCGGGAACCTTGCGATAATTTCAGTTTGTGGTGCTGCTATCTAGCGGTATGAAATCACTCCAGAGAAGCCTAGCAGCTTGGCTCTGAACTTTCCGATACCCTTGATCTTTATTGTTCATAATTTTGTCATTTACTGGTTGAATTTCGAAAAACTCCTTTCTTGATTATTAATGTTACCAAAGCGCAAAATTTTATCTTTTAAATGATATCACATTTTTCGATTTTGGTAAAGTATGAAGGGAGAATGATGGCTCGACACAAAGAAACACTTTTTACGAATAATATGTTTGATAATCTTCATTGGTATCAAACGAAAGATGGTAACCCACCATCTGAAAGAATGTTTGGATTTTCCCTTTAATTGCGTGATTAGTGGAAGCTTTTGCTGAGAAACAAAAAAAATACAATCCCTTCTTTATTTCAGAAATAACCGAGAGCACAATTATTTAAAAATATGCAGTGATATCTAGCCTGATTACGTTTACAAGAAAAATACAGTGAACTTTCTGGAGTTTATAGTTTTTGCAAAATAAATAAATGAGTAATTTTAACGAATCTTATCCTTCAGTAAATAATTTTATCCGACAAAGAACCATACATTTCATTGAATGGAGAATATTGTGAATTGGATAGTAAATATGTCGTCAAATACTTCCTTTTTTATAAATTTTAAGCACTTTTCTAAGATAAGCAATAATTTTTTCAGTTATATATATATAATCGAATTTAATATACAATATTTGAATGGAAACCTTTGGTGCGAGAATAAATTCACCGAACAATACAGGATTGAAATCTGGATGAGCTTTTGGTTCAAAGTGGGAAGATCGTTCGTCATTATCTTTTTTCGAACTTTTCCACTTTCACGGGCAGTCCTGGCACTTGCTCTTTCCGGAGACTTGAGTTTATTTGAAAGCATATCTTCAGTCAGACTACCGTCTTGCTAGCCCTGTCGTAGTCATATGGCGAAGCGGATGTACTGCCCCCTGTCTGTGAAACGTGTAACTATCTTATACTGTGTGATAAATATGTTTTTGTTCAGTATAGCTTCAGCTACGAGCGCATGCGGAACTAGTGTACAGCCGAGAGTGAGCCTTTCCTGTTTACGTGTGTGGTTGTTAGTGAAGCGGGACTACAACAGTGTGCGGCATTTGCGGCGAGTGTGTATATTAGTGAAAACCAGGCGTAGTGGACATAGCATTAGAATACAAAGTATCTGCTAAATTAACTCGAAGGAAGCGAGTGTACCTCGGATACACATCAATCTATCCGAAACTTTAAAGATCGCGAAGGAGGCAGGATGGCGGAAGCGAGTGGTGGTGCTACTGCCAAAGCAGTAGAGGAGAGGAATGAACCATTCATTTATCAAGCAGAACAAGACATGTCAGAGGCAACAAAAAAGAAAATAGAAGAACACAATGAGGACAGTGAAGAAGAAGTTAAATACAATCTTAGAAAGAAAAGAAGAGCTACCGGGAAAAGAAGTATACCTATAAGCAACAAAGAAGATTTCGATACAACAGAAATAGTGCCTAAGTTGAACAAGGATCAAACTATAAAGCAGACAACACCCTCGCAGCAGCTGACATATCACGTCACAGAGACTGCGAGCAGATCAACAAATGACCAACTAAACCCAACACGATCAAGTCAAGAAGGACAAAAGGAAAATAACACAGCACCACTGAAACGTTGCAGACTGTATAACCGGCACTCAAAGGGACCATATCTAGTATCAATCGAACCAGAGATGAACAGCCAACTGCCTCACCCTATACAACTAGGCAAAATACTCTATAACAAGATTAATGGTCTTCAGCGGATCAACCAACAGGGGAAAAATCGGATGATGCTGGAATTTACTAAAGCTGAGGCGGCAAACAACTTCGTCGGAAATGATGTCTTCTTACAGTCACTAAGACTAAAGGCTTATATCCCTGCAAGCAGGGTAGAGTGCAAAGGTGTAATCAAGTACGTCCCTACAGACTTGAATGAGGAAGAGCTGATAAGAAACGTTAAAGCTTCCGCTCCCATAGTAGGCGTAAGAAGATTCATGAAAAGTATACATTTGGACGGAAAAATAGAAAGAAAACCATTACATACGGTTCTACTCACGTTTGAAAGCCAGTTTCTTCCGGAAGAAGTAGAAATCTACTATCTCAGATTCAAGGTTACTCCATACGTGTATCCAGTGACGCAGTGCTTTAAATGTCAAAGATTTGGTCACATCTCCTCCAACTGTAGAGGGAAAGAAAGGTGCACAAAATGCCGAGAGGAGCACAATGCAACCTACTGTAACAAGGAAGAAGTTAAGTGCGCGAATTGTGGTGGAGACCACAAAGCAAACGACAGAGCATGTCCAATAAGGAAACGAGAAGAGGAGCGAAAGCAGACACAGGCACTTGGCAGTAAAACACCAGCCAGGGCAGGATATGAACACAACCCAAAAGAATTTCCCTCCATACAGTCCAAAACCTTTAGTGCAGCTGCAATGGGAGAAAAGACCAACCAATATAAGGAGATACATGAAAGAAGATTACCGGCGGTAAGAAGAGAATCAAGTATAGATCAGATGGCGGAGCATGAAAACAAGGAAACGAATGTCGAAAGCATTAGCATCATTGTGAAAATTGTGACCAAAGTCATTTTGCAACAATTAAATGGAAACATCCCCAAGGAAGTGATAGAAAAAATTCAGGAAGAATCCACTAAGATGGTCATGCAAGAAATAAAGCAAATGGGAGACAGTGAAAACACAATGGAGATAGGTGATGCTGCAGAGAATAATGGATAAAAGGGCTAAACTTATAATTCTACAATGGAATGCCAGAAGCCTGATACCCAAATGGAATGAATTACAGAGAGTTATTGAGGAACATGCTCCCCACGCCCTATTGATCACCGAAACTTGGCTATATGATAATATTAACATAAAGCATAAATACTATAACATCTTTAGGAAAGATAGGGGTGACGGATTTGGAGGAGTAGCCATACTAGTCAGAAAGATGTGAATAGCAACATCAGAGACATAGTAGAGCCGTCTGCTAATTTAGAAGTGCTATCCGTCGACCTGAAACACAAAGACCCGATAGAAAATGTTACTGTTGTTTACAAACCTCTTCAAGTTAACATGAAGGAAGAGGACTGGGAAGCTCTATTTGATCAGATACCACCCAAAAGCTTCGTGGGAGGGGATTTTAATGCGCACCACCCGATGTGGCAGGAAAGACAGCGGGATCAGCAAGGTGAAGAACTGGCGTCAGCGATAACCTCGTCCTCACTTACCGTGCTGAACAACAAGCACGGAACGCGACTAGGGACGCCATTCCAAAGGAACTCGTCACCCGACATCTCACTAATTGCGGCATGCCTGAGGACCAGGACTAAATGGGAGATGCTACAGGACTCATTAGGTAGCGATCATCTGATACTGAAAATCACGTTGGATTCCGTGGCGAAAACGAAGTTAAGCACATCAAAGAGGCGCTGGAATTGCAGTAGAGCTAACTGGAACTTATACCAAGAAAGAATCATTACAAGAATAGAGCACTTAAGCTCAAACACAGGCAACCTTCAACAACGATACAATGAATTGGAAGAGATAATAATTAAAACGGCAGAAGAATGCATCCCGGAACATAAAGTAAACGAGGAAATCAAGATTAATAGAAAACCCTGGTGGACCAGTGAATGCGCTAGAGCAGTAGCGAGACGACGCCTTGCAACCAAAATGTATAGAAAAGACTCGACATTCCAGAATTTTAGGATACTTAGACAAACAACAGCAGAGGCCAGAAACACTATCAGAAAAACCAAAAGAGAAGGATGGAAAACCTTCTGTTCCAGCATCAAATATGGCACTTCGACGCAAGAAATGTGGAAGAAGCTACGATGGTTCAACGGCAAGAGATCTTCCCAAAACATCATCTACACAGACGACAAGCTGGCGGAACAATTTCTAGAATTAACGGCACCTGCATTTGTTCCCGGGAATACGGTATGGAATGCTCAGCAGCACCCTAAAGAAAACTACAACATCTCAAATAACGAATTCTTCAGCATGTCTGAGCTTGAAAGTGCCATTAAAAAGAGGGATACAGCTCTAGGAATGGATAGTATCACTTATTCAATGATAGACAACATGCCACAAAATGCCAAACATAAAATTCTGAACCTATTCAACGAAATGATAAACAGATCTTACGTGCCGGAACAATGGAGAAATGTAGTAATTGTCCCAGTGCCGAAACCCAATAGGGACAAGACTGATGCATCGGCATATCGGCCTATATCACTAATCCCGTGCATGGCCAAATTAATGAGCACAATGATAAAGAACAGGATGGAATGGCATGTAGAACACCATCGAAACCTCGACCACCGCACCATGGGATTTCGGAAGGGGTGCAGCACAATGGATGTCATTAGCACACTAGTTACGGACATCCAATTAAATTTTGTCAGAAATAACTATCTCCTAGCTGCGTTCCTGGACATAAAAGACGCATACAATAACATACAGATCAATATATTACAGGAAGCCATGGAAGAGATGAAGCTACATAATAAACTCATATCTTGGTGTTGCAATTACGTGGGTCACAGAGTGAATATAATACACACAGCAGAAGGAAAGAGATTTGAACGATTCGTCTACCAGGGAATTCCACAGGGTGACCCAATGAGTCCGACCCTCTTCAATATATATTCGGCTAAGCTGTTCACCGAGTTACCAGGTATGGTGACCTTCCTTCAGTATGCGGACGATTTTGTGATATATGTCTCCCATCCCGACAAAGAAAAGGCAAGAGTAATACTACAAGCCGCAGTTACAGCAATCCTTGAAAAGCTGAGAGAGAAAGGATTAGACATGACAATACAAAAAAGTAAAATATGTATATTTACTCATAGACATTATCAAGAAAATGAGCTTAAAATAACTCTAAACGGTATTGGGATGGAGTTGGTGAAGGAAATCAAATTTCTTGGAATATGGCTAGACTCAAAGCTTACCTGGAGAAAACACATAATGGATCTGAGAGCGTCATCTCTAACGCGGATCAATACAATGAAAGTAGTTGCTTCAATGAACTGGGGAGCGGATCCTCGCCCATTGCGCAATGTGTACTACAGCGTTGTTAGAAGCAGACTGGACTATGGAAGCTTTCTGTACGATAATGCTTGCAAAACCCTACAGGCGAAACTTGATTCACTGCAGGCAGCGGTACTGAGGATAATAGGAGGCTTCATTAAGACCACTCCAATAGCGGCAATGGAAGCAGAGACAATAACCCCGCCGCTACATATACGCAGAAAGAAAATAGGGATGAACTTCTGGTTAAGGGTAAGCTCCAAAAAAGAACACCCACTGTTGAGGAAAGTACAGATATTAGCCCACGAGATTCGAAGCAAACCTCCAGACCCTCACAGAATGCCAAGACTAGTAACATACAGACAGCTAACTATTAAGTGGAATATCCATACGTCAGAAAACAACGACCTTTACTCGGAAAAACAACCTTGGCAAAAAGTGGATTTAGCTTCACATGTGTACCTGTACATCACATCAGAGCAGCTCGAAAGGAAATACTGGAATCAGGAAGAAGCGAAACAAAGGACGATTGAAACAATCAATACAAAGTGGAAAGACTGGTGTCAAATCTTCACGGACGGATCCAAGGCGGGGGAAGAGGCATGTGCAGCTGCATATGTGGAACCTAGAAGCGACGTCGTAGAAGTGTTTCGACTGCCGAACCAATTCTCGACCTTTTCTGCAGAACTTTTCGCCATTCTCAAAGGAATACAATATGTTCAAAGTACAGAGAAAAAGAAAGCAGTAATCTGTTCAGACTCGAGAAGCGCCTTGCAGGCAATCTTAGCAATCCCTAAAGGCAATGGAAAAAACTACATAGCCTATCAAGTGGCTAGAGAAATAACGAAGACAATAGCTAAAGGGATAGACCTACAATTACAATGGGTACCAAGCCACGTGGGTATACAGGGAAATGAAAGAGCCGATAAGGCAGCCAAAGAACAATTAGTTGCAGCACAAAAGGAGGACGTCGCAATACCGTTCACTGACCTTAGACACACTGCGCGGACCATAACACTGAAAGAATGGGAAATGAAATGGCAAACCAACAAGGATTCCAAGGGATTGTGGCATCGGGCCATTTGCAACAGAATCGAAAGAACGCCATGGTACGAGACCAAAGAACTGAGCAGAAGGAAGATTACATTATTCAACAGGTTACGTACAGGACACTCCCTTTTAAAGGATAAGAAGCATATCATGAACATTGTAGAGTCGCCAAATTGTGATACATGTGGTGAACTGGAAGATATATATCACGTCTTACTTAGATGCAAAACTTACAGAGACATGAGAAAGGAGCTGATTGGAAAACAGCTAAAAATTACTGATATAATATCTCTAATGATCAACTTAGCAACTCCTTGCACCAAAGTTGTCAATACCATATGCAAATATGTAGATAATACCAAAATTTGTATATAAGTCAAATAAACATAAACCCTAACAATAACAACCCTATGTTTATGGCGTAATTAGCCCAAGGCTAACAGCCAAGGAAAAAAAAAAAAATATGTTTTTGTTTGTGTAATGTGTAGTTTATGAAACTGAATTTGCGGACCGTTCAGTATTCGCCTTGTTGATAGAGGGAAAACGCCTAAAATCCGGTACAGAAAAGCTGGTCTGGTTGTATCCGGCGATCCAGTGTGGTAGCGCCTTAACGACGCGGTGGGTCAAAGTCTAACGATGCGTTCAGTAATTCGTACGGAATTGTTAGGTGACATATTGAACACGTGAGACAAATATACTGTGCACAAATTTCAACAGAAAACAGCACTCTCATCTCTTTTGTCTTCAAAGGAGGTTAAACATCAGCGTGAAGATATTGTAGAACTTCTTATGACGCTTTCATTTTTATAGACAGATTGTATTTCGTTGACAGGCTTGCAACGTAATCAGAAGCTAAAATCATGTTTAAGTTCAGCAGGCAGACACGGAAGTACACAGATAGGAAAGTTAAAATTTAAGTTCATGTCCGGTTATAATAATCTCAGAATCGACCAATCTTGTAGTTACTGAAAAAAACCTCTAGAAATGTCAATGTTCCACAATACTGAACATCAGATAAAAGTTCGTGTGTTAGTGAGACATACAAAACGATTGGTCCATTTATCTTCTGGATAGAGTAATTGCCAGGATAACGCGGATTCAAACGGCCATCCAGACTTCGGTTTTATATGGTTTCCAGAATACGATCCACGTGGATGTCGGTATGGTTCCTTTAAGAGACTATGGCCGAATTCTTTGCCGTCCCTTGCCACTTCTCTCATGATTTCGTGTCTCTAATTTTTTCGGCATCGACGAGCTGTAATTCTTCAGGCAAGGGAAAAAAGCTGTTTATTTACCCTCCACTCCAAAAAACTAAATGAAGAATGCCGAAGAATGTGAAATCTAACATTCGTTACAACTCTCTAATCATTGCAAATAATGATATCGGCCACGGCCACCTTATAGTATTACTGTTGTGTTTTCTCTTGTGTCATTTTATGGTACAGACAACTGACGACTACAGGGTGCAAGTGTAGAGCACGCATAAACAGATGTACGACCATTTATATTGCTATAATCCCATATATTTATAGTACGAGTTGATTTACGCTGCGCGTTCTAGCAACCAGTAACTGGGGACTGTGCACACAAATCGGTAATACGAAATTATTCTAAAAACGCCAAAGACAAACCTCTCGATGCATAAGATTCAAAAACGAAATAATAAATGTGCCATAGAGACAATAAATCGATTGCACGAATAAAAAGCGGGTGCAAAGGAGTGATCCTAACGTAGACGAAGCCAAGAATCGAAAAATCAAAACTAGCTAAATACGTTTTTAGGTAAAAATTGAAACCTACGTCTAGGATTTCACCGACGGGAGGTAGAAGAAAACTCAAAAAATAAACTTACAAAATCACTTTGTAGAGTGGATTCAAATCAGTGCTACATTGCTTGTTTCATCATCTCATTTATTTATCAGCCTATACATCTCGTGGAGCTACGTTTCTAGTATGTATTTGTTGCAGCAATTTTACGTTTGTCGTCTGAAATCCTAAGCAACTTATGGTCTTTGATTTGTGCACCACAAGGCTGCTTCAGACACCATTGGCAAGATGATGCCGAGGGCCATTTTTCGTTTGTCCATCCTCTTAGTAGGAGACCCTTGCTAGCTGTGAATGATTCCTTCTATTAAAAATCATTCTGTATTATCGTCTGTCAGAAGTGTTCACAGAGTGGCTCGAAGCTTGAAATGAGATTAAAAGAAGCTAATTATTAAGGTACCATTTTTGCGATAGCCACAAGAAAAACCAAATATTTTTCACAGCCGGTGGCAGAAAGTAATATTGAAGTAATATATTTTATAATTCTCTCGAGGAGTCACGGTTTAGCGTCGTGAACAATGAATTAGCACCAATTCTAAATCGTAAGCATTACGAACAGGTGAATGAATTGTAGAGTGAATGCTTTGTGGGCTACCCTCATGTTAATCGCTTCCATAGCGTTGATTCGAATAGCGGCAGTCCTGATTCAATTATTGAATAGTCTTGAAAGCACTCAATGTATAATATTCTATAATAACAAAGCACTCCACATTCGTCACTTACTGTTATACAGAAAAGTGGCATCACACCTAATATAGTTTTTTAAAAAATTTGCTCAACTGTTACAAGCACAAGTATTCAAAATGTATTGTTTGAATACTCATATCAAAAGGGAATTTCGTCAACGTTAATAATCATTATACATGCTTAAAAAAACAGATTCCTAAAACAACGAAAATATTACTCTGCGGAACCTCAGGCATCTTTGTTACTGACATAACGAATTTCGAAAGAAATGCCAAGTATTTTATGTAGATTTACAGATTTAATTCCTTTAATTTCTAATATTTTTAAAACAAAAAATCTGTCTGTTGACCCCGTCTTGTTGGTATTATTTTTCGTCAGAACTAACTATGGTCTGAGCGTCCCTTCTGAAGCCGTACTCCAGTGAGTGGTGGGGAGCAAGCTGTTAGCGGAAGTAAAGAACTGCCGGATCGAGTGCTGCCCACGTTACTCCATGACTGGGAAGGAGCTACAGTAACGCAAGGAAAAGACGTGTGATATTGACTTTTTCCCGGCGTACTGCTGATAAAAATTCTTCCCGGTTCTTCTGCCGGACAAGCACTTCTGCCACACACGACGTTTCGACAGCTTCATCCGCTGTCTTCATCAGGTGAACTGAAAGTCGGAGTTGCTACTGCGACGATACGACACGTCATCAGGAAAAGAAGTTCATTTCATTCGAACCATCTGCACCTCTCAGAAGTATGGACCGTAAAATTTCTCCCCTCTTTTTAAAAATTTGACTCCTCCTTGAAGGAGGGAAAATAGAAACTTACGTTAAGAAATAAATTTAATTTTAAGTTTTTAAGTTGACTGTACAGCTCTGGCGTTAAAATATCTTAGCAGCTGGTCCCTCTCTGTGGTAATGATAACAAAGGCTTCGGGTTGAATAGAGTTCTGTTAATTGAAACGAAGCACCATGCAAAGCCCACTAAGCACAGATGAGAGACACTGAAGTCACACGTAGCGGTCTAGGTTTCGCGGACCGGAGTGTACTGCTAGTCGCGGTTTCCGCATTGGCCGTTGCGGTTCGGTATATGATTGCCTTTGGATACGGCGGGGAGTTGCCTCTAATTGCTTGCGGCTTCCCTCCTATTCGAGTTCGATTTCTGCCGCTGCCATTTTTCATCCCCGCAATAAGACTTCTTCATTTATTCTATTGTCTTTAAGCCTTATTTCCGATTCTGCTCGCTTCAGAGTAGTTCGCCAAGGTAATTGAAGTCCCGTTCCTGATAATGGGACATTTTGTTCGGAGCTCTTTAGCACGGTTGTCACAGTTGTGGGAAGACTTAATTTATTATTTATTACTCGTTGTTTGGTAGAGTGGGATATTGTTCAGAATGTCTCGGGACTTCGTGCCAATTGTTGAAAACAAGTTAAGTGCCCAAAACCTGTCTAAAATGAATTATGGCATCTTAATTTCACTAGCTTATGGACTCGTTGACGTATTGTTAGAAGAAGTAATTTTTATTGAGTACCGCCAACTCACGACATTTGTTGCTTGTGTGTACCTCTGATTAGTGTACATACATGATGTTCGTTACCAAATATACGAGTACTCATGTTTTCTTAAGATGCCGCCTCCCCAAGAACGTAGCCGATGTTGCTTGTCAAACAGCTTAGCGGGAAACTACCTGGTGATATACGGTTGAGCCAGCTGGGCGTGTCACCTTGCGATGGAATCATTGATGGTTTCCAACCTGATAGTTTTACTTTCTATTTCCTTTGATTACGAGGACTAACAGCTATTAAATTTAGCACGTTATAATATATCCCATTTATTACGTCTTCCCTATTTTAAATGTAAGCAGTATTCCTTTTTTTCTACTGCATCCGATTAACATGCTTGAGAATTTTCACGCAGATTCCTTGGTTAATTCTTATATATATATATACATATAAATTGCAGACATTTACACTAACAAATATTTTTCTAGGAGGTAAAAAATTGATGAATTTTTCATAATACATACTGAAATGTTATTTATTAAACACGGTTTAATTTTTGTAACGACTGCTGTCGCATTAAAATAGTAGAAAAACTCAAAACACAGACACAAAAATAGTTGCCCATCTCCAGAGTAAAAAAAAAAGTAATGATAAAAGGAACTTCAAACATGCAGGCAAACGGAATTACTATATGTTTTTAGTTTTCAAGTTTCAGAATTACTAGTTGAGTAACTGGCCACCGCCTATAGCGACATGTAAGAATCACACATACTTTAACGTTCACCTACGTAGCCCACAGCAGGCACGTGAAACGTATCAATTCTTGATTCGGGAAACTAAACCATGCTGTATCATCAGGAGACAATGGTAGCACTGTTAATATAAATATCTCTTTATTTGAAAGTTTTTAAGGGCATATGCCCCGACCTTGATAGAACCGGATTTACCAGATCCGTATCATTTGCACTATTGGAGGAATGTTGTTTTGCCATCTATCTGCGGAACGTGTAACTACGTTCTGCGTGTGGTAAGTGTCTTTTCGTTTGCGAAATGCATATTTTATGAGGCTGAGACTGGGGACTGTCCCAGCATTCACCTCGCTGACAGTGGGAATCCGCCTGAAAGTCGCAATCAGGGCGACCAGGACTCGATTCTGTACCTCCTGATAAAGTGTGGTGACGCATTAACGCACTCAGTCACGAGGAAACGTTTAAGCTTTTATTATCATTTTGAAAATCTTCTATAGTTTGTTCTATTTTGTATTTGATGATTTGCAGCTATTCCAGATTTTGTACAAATGAACACAAAACCTAACGACTAGCTTAGAGAAAGATTATCGTAGATAAACTTCGGCACATTGAATCGAGTATGCCGGAAGAAGAATACGAAATGTATTATGAATAATATTCAATTCAGCAGGGCAGCCATGCCTCCTGTGGAGATTTAAAGCGTATTAACGGGACTGTTGTACGAAGAATTACGGCGGACTTGGCGCCATTAATTATGCGCAGCTAGGCTCAGAGAAGAGCCGTCATCGAATTCCATATCCGTATTTTTTTCTTTTCTTTTTATCTTCTCTCCCCGCTAGGCGTATGATTGCGACTTCGAGCAGTGTCGACATTTAGGTCATTAAGAACCGAATCCGCTGTGCAACAGAACTTGGTTTCGCGTCTGCCAACTGACAGCTTAAGCTTTATAAAACAGTTTCTTGAGTTATTATGTTTCTAAATTATGTATTTCGAGGTGGAAAGGGCATCGTCCAAGAAAGGACGTGACATGTCGGGTGGAGGATATCTAAAAATGTAGGAAGGAAACAGTCAGGATGGGAAATTTTAAGTCGGAGGAATCGAGAACATAAGTGACCTTTGCTGCTTATTACGCAAGAGAATGAATCCGTTATAGATTTACACTCATATATCATGTTATTTTCACACAATGTAATGCTTTACAATATATGTATCTAGAAATAAATGATGAGGATTCTGTACAGCAAGGAATGAAGTCAACTGGAAGAAGAAGAAGTTATTAGGTACACAGATAAATAATGAAGATTTTATATGATTATACATACACTGGATGGGAAATTAATCGCAGAAGCTATAAAATGTAAACGCATGGAAATATCAGTTGACAGTAAGCTTAAGTCGGCAGCATATATTGGTGTGATTGTAGGGAAATGGTTTAAAGTACTGTATCGATTGTAAAACGATAATGAGGGGATGTATCATGGGTTATAGAAACGTTGGTCAGGCCCATGCTAGAGTATTTTGGGATGTTGTTCAAAGAAGAAAAGCTTGATTTGTATGAATAAATTACTGCAGAATGCAGTCGGTAAGTGAACTGATAAATGGGCTGGATTCAGGGTCACTGGAAGTATGTGGTGGGTGAAGAGAGTTGTGGGCATAGTAAAGCATGTACTGGCGATAAGGCCAGGAGAAATGTTGAGGGTAGACTTAGATGCAGAGTCTGCAAGGGAATACAGTACCTTGATGATAAATTAGCGCTTGGTTTCATACCTAAGGAAGTATCTAGGTAGGAGATTAAGAGACTGGGAAAGTTGCCTTGGGAGGCGATGAACAAAATTTCAAAGTGAAGGAGTTTAAAAGTAAAAATGTGTTTGTAACTAAGGTAGGTACGCAGGGAAACTGGTGCCAGGACATGAACGTCATCGCAGTCTTTATACATAAAATGTCATTGACTTGGGGCGAAAGGTTTATGTTTCTTACTCATTCTGATGCGTGGCGCTGGGGTCTGCATATTATTTCGACTGCGGGAAAGCTGTAGTATCAATAGATCCAGTGGTATATCGTGGATGATGCGGTTTACTCACGCACAATGGATTGTATATGTAAAGATGAGGAGCTATCTGGTAGTGATGTTTTAAATCTGGCGATTCTATACGGGTTTTTATATCATAATTTATATACACACTGAAATTAAGATATCTGTTCGTACACACACCAGCCAGCGTCACTCTTCAAATATTGCTTTGCAGAGAAGCCATATGAACAATATTGAAGGGTACCTGTGGGTCATCGATAAACATAAAACCTTTTCAAATGAGTGGTAGTTTCAAGGGTGATTAAAGCACTGCTTCCAATATAAATTCAGAAAGAGAAGATCCAAGAAAACTGAAAATAATTAACAGCACAAATATCAAATTTCGCGTGGACAAGTCGCGGGTGCAGCTAGTAAATAGTATCGGTGATGATAAAAATTATTGAAAGCATCTGCAAGCGTGATATCGCTTAACTCGTGCCACTCTTCCTTTAAGTCACTTAGTTGGCTTTTTCTGATATCGAATTCGTTGATTGTTAGTTCGCAGATTTGAACCAGGTGATATATATTTCAACCAACGTATTGACAAAAATTTTCTTATGAAAGTGTCACAGAACTTATTCGTAGATTGGGCTGGGATACTCTGGTAGACAGACGGCGAGGGTTTCGTTTGAACGTACTCGAAAACATGCGTAGATCCATTTTCATTTACGTATGCGATGAAATACCGTACTTCTTCCACCAACTTATTTGGGCCGCAATGACAGGAGTGATAAGATTAGAAAACTAAGATGCCACACTGGTGCTTATATGAATTCTTTCTTCCCTCATGTTATTTGGGATTGGATGGCACGGATTAAAGATTAGTACTGGCGAAAATCATCCCCTGCCATCCACAATTTTGTGAACTTCAGATTATGTAGATGCAGATTAACTGTTTCAGACAAGGGTTTATTAGAAAATGTGATCTTTGTGGATAAATATAGCTATATTTTTTTATTTTTTCTGCGAAATTTGCATTAGATCAGATGCCAGGATGCGAAGATACACCAAATGCACAATAAACTATTAACTTCGATTCTAAAGCAGAAACGTAACTTCGAATAAACGTGTTTTACTATTTTGTAGTTTATACATTCTAAAATATTTGAAATATTTTGGAACAATTTGAATGAAATAAACAGTTTGTATGGTTTGAAAATGAAGTGAAGTATAACTCTGTGCTGTTATTACTGCCAGAATGTTAAGAACACTACCAGTATTAACTCAAACTAAGATGTCACTGCCGCCCGTTGACTCAGTTGGCTGTGGCACTGTGATGGTGTCCGGACACGGGATTAGCTGGTTCCAGTCCTGGTGGAGGAATAAACTTTCCTCATCAGGACTCGGCCGGCAGTGTGGAAGAGGTGGAGGGGCACACTACATAACCACAAGATTGTGAACTTAAGTTTGGGGTTCAATCTATAACATCTATTTGTAGTAGAGTTATGGAGCCTATTATAATATTATATGCTCCAACATTATGAATTTCCTAGATGAAAATAATTTGCTTACAACAAATCAACACGGATTTTGGAAGAAAAGATCATGTGAAACACAGCTGGCCCTATTTACACATGACGTAATGAAAGTTATTGATGCAGGTTAACAAGTAGATGCATTTTTTTTAGATTTTCAGAAAGCCTTTGATTCTGTGCCACACGACCGCCTTTTAGCGAAGCTACGAAAGTACGGTATATCGGATCAGCTTTGTGAATGGATAAAGGATTTTCTAACTGGTCGGTCGCAGTATGTTGTCGTTGAAGGAGAAAGTTCTTCTAATCTAGATGTTACATCGGGTGTACCTCAAGGAAGTGTAATAGGACCACTACTTTTCTTAATTTTTATAAACGATCTCGGAGACAAAGTGAAAAGCCTCTTTAGATTGTTTGCTGATGATGCGGTTATTTATAGTGTAGCATAACCGATAGTATAATAACATCCTTGAAGTAGGAGTTCCATGTCACGGGCCGGTTAATACTCTTTTGAGGAGGTTTCCATAGCAACGAGAAGATACACAGAGACTAAGAGATTGCTTAGAGCAGCGGCTAAGGAGAGCTTGCAGGAAGAAGTCCCATAATGTATTTAAAACGATGTACTTAAATAATAAAAGTGTGATTTATATTGTGAAGAAAAACAACTAAAAAGATTAATTATTTGGTTTAGCCGCACAAAAGTCATACTATGATACGTAATATAAAGATAACGATATAAAGAGAATCACGTCGTAAATGCAACACGGCACATTTCTTAATGAACAAACAAGAAACTGCTTTTAAGAAATGCGACAAGAGGGAAGTAAGGAATTTGGCCGATTGTTTAGCAATTCAGCGTGATCTGGATGTTAATTGGCATGGTGCGCTGAGTGGCAACTCACACTAAATTGTAAAAAGTGTAAGACAATGAGCATAACCAACAAAAAGAATCCGATTGTTCAGAAATACGAGGTAAACAGTTTAGTTATTGATATGGTTGATTCTATGAAATATTTGGGAGTAACAGTACAAAGGAACATGAAATGGGACTTACATATTAATACGTTGGTAGGTAGAGCTAATTCTAGGCTGCGGTATAGGTCGAATTTTGAAAAATTGTAATGAACAAACAAAGGAGATAGCGTACTAATCTCTTGTGCGTCCACATTTGGACTATTGTTGTGCCATCTGGGATCGGTTTCGTAAGGGGCTGATTGAGAGTACAGAGAAGAGCCGCTAGATTCGTGACCGCTTGCTATAGTCCTTATGAAAGCGTTACAGAACTGATTAGTAGACTACGCTGGTAGTCTCTGGTAGATAGACGACGCACGTTTCGTATAAACTTATTGGTAAACATGCGTAATGCCACTTTCACTTACGAGTGTAGTGAAATACTTCGTCCACCAACCTATTTGGGTCGGAGTGACAGGAAAGATAAAATTAGAGAAATAAGGTGCCGCACTGATTCTTATATGAATTCTTTTTTCCCTCGTACCATTAGGGATTGGAATGCACAACAAAGAGATTAGGTTTGGTGCTGAGCACCCTCTGCCACCCACAGTTTTGTGACTCCTAAATCTATTTGCATTTCGAATGGTTTGAGCGCATCCGACATTGTACATGGTGATTCGCTCGTCGGATGGGGGACGTTAAGCCTGGCGCCCTGTTCGTGTCTTTGAGGAGAGTGGGCCTGAATGGGCCGACAATCGGTTTCTCCCTTCTCTCGTCTCCACCACAAACAATACCTCACACTGAACACGCACATTGACAGTCATTCAAACTTACGAGCACAGTCATACTAGGAAACGCTACGACTAATCACCACAGTTCATCTTCCTACTGGTTGCCATGGAGGGGTGTAGCATTCTTAATAGTAACCCCCTACGCTTCATACGCGCAAGGTATTCATAATTAGAAGAAAATTTCACTGTTCCCTTTCAACTTGGTAGTATTTTATAACGATTTGGGACAGGTTAGTGAGCTTGTAAGAGGTATCTTTATCGGCGTGATGCTAGATATTATATATATCTACAAACATAACATAATTGCTGTGCCTATCATCTTCTTAATACCTGATGTGGAAACTTCCAGAGTTTGTTTGTGTGTTATTTACACTCCATCTACATACCTTACATTTATTCTTATCAAGGTTACTCAAATGAAACCAGTCGAAAGACTGATGACAGCAAAACAAAGAGGAAATGATCAGTTATTTTCTATAAGAAAAGTTATAACTGTAGAAATAGCTAATGAAACCCCATTTTGCTTCAAATAGATATTCTGAAAGTAGAAATCTCACTGAGTATATCATAGAATCTGGGCATGATCCTCGTGGTTTACATAGCAATCCGTGCCTAGTGAGCAGCGAATACACCTTGCAATGCCGACCTGAGCTTGGACAGAGCGGGCTCTTAAGCGCTGTGCGTCTGAGACGTTTAGCGCGCTGTCGGCCTTAATTATCCGTCGACTAAGTGAGGGAGGAGAAACAAAGGCGGTCAGTGGGTGAGGATAACGAGGTGCCAGGTCAGCGCAGGTAAATCACCCGGCACCGCCCACGGGCAGAGCGCCTCGGGAAACCACGCCGCGAGCTCATACCATGCCGGTGCAAAAAACAAATTTAGTTCTGGGAACTATCAACGTGTGTCTGCTCTATGTAGAACGATTGTGATTCCTGCCACGCAGAATTTACAAAAGTTCTTCTACAGAAACGATTTTTAACTATGGGAGAATGCATAAACCACGTAGCTCCATTTTGGTCTCCTGTGAACCACCCCTTCCCCCCACGAACCCTACGTGGCTTCTGACTCTTACCCCGCCCTCTCCCCCATGTAGTACGTAGCTTTTATTCCCTTTTGATTCCAGAAGACATTTTGTACTATTGTGTTTTCTATTGTCAGACGATTGTAAATTACATAAGGAGATAATTAACTGAGGGAAATAAATATTCACATGCTGTTGTGAGTTTTGTTCCTCATTTTAACTGTGAAAAATGTTATGAAAGGAAAGCTACGTGGCCTGGCTCGGAACCCCCTCTCCCCCCACGTAGCGCAGCGTAGCCTTCCAGCCCCCCCCCCCCCCCCCCCCCCTAGACCGGACCACGTAGTTTGTGCACGCTCCCTATCTTATGCGACTTTTATCCGTTCAAAGAAACAATAAAGGAATTTTATAAATACGGTATAAATTATTTTAAGTATAGTATCGCTGTATAATATCGTTTTATTATCGATCTTTGTCATCACTAACTTACTCTTATCACCCTGACCAACAGCTTTTAGGTCAATAAAGGGGCTACAATCTGCCATGACTTTTAAAACAATAAATATTATTCAATGAATAGCCTACACCAATGCTGTTGATGTTGCTGTTGCTGTTATTTACTTTCGAGCGCGTTTCGCCTCTTGTCCTGGTATCTTCAGAGTACACCTTTTTTTTGTTTGTAATAGGATAACAGTTTTTAACTTTTGTACACAACAGTTTTTGTTTACATATAATACTAATCTTAAATATATGATTCATAGTGTGATTTACTTATGCATGCAAGAATTATAGTTTTGTAAATTTCTTATAGAATGTTTCGTTTATATTTCATAAAACTAGGAAACATTTTTTAACTTACATTTACTTTTCTGCTTATGCCATGATGTGACTTATCATTATCTGTAAGCGGTTTGTAGCTCTGAGTTGTCGGATATTCATGCATAATTGAGGTCAAATTAATCTTTCATCAATCGCAATTATTTTTTTAAAGCGAAAAACTAGTAGGCCCACTAAGAAACGAAGTTGAAAATATGACTAGGAATTTCAGTTATCATGTTTAATCTCTTTACAGAAAGATATAGTAGCTATTACGCATAAAACTCGGCTTATCACCTGTTCCAAAGGACAAAGATTCTTTTCTTTATCTTCCCTTGAAGGCTATGTAGCAACAAACAAAGAAAACGTCCCTTGAACGGTGAAGTATTCAGATACAAGACTCCCATCTTTCAGCAGCTGATACTAGTTCATCTCCGCATGAGAAGTGGGAAGTAGTTGTTGAGCATTTGCAATCATATAAACTATTCAAACGTTTTATAGTGAACAGGTGGAGTCAGTTTACAGCACACTTTTACATTATTGCATTATGTTGACCCACCATCTGCACAAGCAGAGCCACTGACTTCTTTTTAGTATAGTTACAACCTACAAAACAATCTGCAATCATTAATAGCACGTTACCGAATCCAAAATGTTTATTTCATATAGTATCTACTTCCAGAAGGATGGTGACGTTGAATGCTTAGCTGTTAAGCAAAAGAGATGGTTTGCAACAAAGCTTCCGTAATGAGGGAAGTTTTTTTTGTCTTATTTTCTAAAGCACCACCTCCTCGGGAAGCTTTGCTTGTAAGAGTAAGGTTATGAGTTTGGAGGCACTTTTTATTGTGTCACTGGGGGCAAAACCCTGGTGATACAAATAATCCCATATATTTGTCTTTTAGCCCTCCTGATTTAAGATACATAGAGGTGCCTTCTACCCTTGCCATTTATTTATCTTATGGCCATAGCACATAATCATTACAAAAATAATACAATTATATACAACTGTTTCACAGTATTAAAATGTTATATCAAATTTTGTTAAAATTCAAAGTCGACATAGCGCAGAGAATGTAACGCTTCATTTGAAATGTTATCTGTGCCATGTTTTTGACTCACACGTAGCAACATGTCTTAGTTCAGGTTCTAAATTTTTCTCTTTATTTATTTTATTGTGTAATTTTTCTGCTTGTGTTCGGATTTCAGGTTTGATGTTTGGTAACGGAGCTTATAGCAGCACTCACACGCAGCCCTTTCATGAAATTTTATTTAAGAATCATGCATAGCAAGATGGGAGTTGATTAATTAGGGATTTGTATATCTTTGTGTGATTATTTGTGAATTAACGTATATTCTTCACGTAAATGTAAATTGTTTTATGGAGAGAAACTGTGTAAATGATATGTAATACAATCAAGAACAGTATTATGTATGAAACACTAATTAAAAGTTTGTAATTGTTAGTGTTTATATGAACCACGATGTTTGGAGATAATTGTTAATGGTTTGGACTGGTTTATGTTGATTATTTTGTGCGTAAATGCGTGTAAACAGCATTAGCTTTAATTTTAAGGTGTTTTCTGATGATTGTGAGTGATTTTGTATGGGTTTAATTGTCAACGTGTTGTTAACGCATGAGTGACGTCTGTCGGCACTCTTTATTGCCTTCTTGATGTTTCTGTAGCGCCTGTTTAAACGCACGCAGATGGCGAGCGGAGTTAGTTGTCAGAAGATTTGTTTTTGAGTCGTCAAGCATTTTTCCAGTCGTTTGTCTGTTTAATGCGTATATATGTGTGTATTTAGATTGTTCATTGAATACAGTACAATTGTAATTGAATTGTGTAAATGTCTTATAGCGTCATACGCAAAATAAAATAAAATGAAATCGCACGAATATGTGTGCATTTGTACTTTGGTATCTTTGGACGAGTCTGTTGCCTTATCCGAGTGTAATGTTATTATATAGCTCACGGAGACATAAATATGAATTGAAACGTGCTCCATGGAACTATTTAATCCATTCAAATCAGTAATTATTTAACACTTGGGGGAAACTAAAACCCTCTGGCGACCTGTAAGTTGGAGGACGAAGTAACCAAAGGTAAGAACGGAGACTTAAATTAAAGGTAATCATCATAAATTTCCAATAGGATTAATTAGTTAATTAACGAAGAGCGTGTCAAGTGGTCTAACTGACATGTACGTTCCAGTACCAGGGATCGTTCTCACCGAGAGTGGTGGGTGAGAGGTTATCGTTCTGGCCTCGCATTCGGGAGGATGCGAGTCCGAATCCCCGTCCGGGCATCCAGATTTGGGTTTTCCATTGTGTACACAAATAACTCCAGGCGAATGCTAGGATGCTTCCTTCAAAAAGGCAATGGCCGAATTCCTTCCCGTTGCTTGTAACCAGTCCTATCCATCCCACCTCTAATGACCTAAGCCGTCGACGAGGCGTAAAGCAATAAGTAAAAAATAAATAAAAAGATTATTCTCAAACAACGATTTTGTAATGTTTGTATAAATTTGATGTTCAATTTCACGGAGATTCCCAAACCTCGGCAGTAGTATAGGAAAACGGTCGTATAATGGTTTTGAATATTCTGCTTTTAGTCTGAATGCTCATTTCTTTGCTGTTTAGTATCATGTACAGGTTTTTGATGACAGTCCTCCCTTTTCTAATTCTTTCCCTGATGTGTCCTCTGAACAGCACCTTCTGGTACATGGACTATTTCGTATCGATGTGACTTTGTTTCTGGTATCGTTTGTCCGCCTATTTTCAACCAAGGAAGTCGATCAAAGTCCGGTTTTTTTCCTAGTGAAATATATTGGAGCCCCTTTTGAGGTGTTGATTGTTACTTTACTGACTCTACACCATTCGGTGAGCTTGTCAGTTACTTTCTACTGTCTCTTAATGTGTATGTTATGACTGTTTCCTATGGTACATAGTGACATATCGTCCGTGAACTGGGCAAGATTGACTTGAGGTGGAACATGGATATCGTTTACGTTAATGTTGTAGTTGTTGTGTTGGATGGCATCTTATTTACCTTGTGTTTCTAGGCTATAACTGCTATTACCAATAAGGCGCCCTTTCACCACTCAGATAATTGACGAAATGTGGTTTAGGGGAACGTCCATAAACCACGTAGCTCCATTTTAGTCTCCTATGAACATCCCTCCTCGCCACGTAGCCCTACGTGCCTTTTGCTTTTACCCCCCTCCCCCGTTACCCCCCCCCCCCTTATCCCCGCCTCCTTCCACGTAGCACGTAGCTTTTTTCCCTTTTGATTCCAGAAGACATTTTGTACTGTTTTCTATTGTAAATTCCATATGGAGATAATTAACTGAGGGAAATAAATATTCAAAAGCTGTTGTGTGTTCTGTTCCTCATTTTAACTGCGAAAAATGTTATGGAAGGAAAGCTACGTGGCCTGGCTAGGAAGCCCCCCTGCCCCCCACGTAGCTCAGCGTAGCCTTCCGGCCAACCTCCCTGAACCGCGCCAAGTAGTTTGTGCACGCTCCCTAGTTTCCAAGTTTCCAGCGCTTACTTGCTTCCGTCTCACTGGGTTATAGCCTGGTGGCAGAGTTTCGACTGCCCAAGTCTTCCGTGAACTCTATTCTACTGCGGGAAGCGAAATGTAGCCATATGTTTGTAAAAAGTATAACCTATTTTTTTAACAGCTTTGCGTGTCTCAACAGCGAGGTCTTTTGAGACGGGAAAGGATGGGAGGGGGGGGGGGGGGCAAGGAATGGGAAGGAATTCGGCCATGGCCTTTTGAAGGAAGCATGGCGGCATTTGCCTGGAGTGATTTGGGAAACCATGGAAAACCCAAATCTGTATACCCGGACGGGGATTCGAACCGCCGTCCTCCCGAATGCGAGGCCAGAACGTTACACCACCACGGTCGGTGTATAACCTATGTTCTGCAAGATGAACGTAGTGAAGTCTGTAGTTTATGAGGCGGATATTGGAGTTGTCTCCAGCATTCACCAGACACCATGATCAGGACTGTCGTTACGCAGGGTCACGGATTTGAAACTCAGTGTGTTGTTCCTCCCAGTCCAGCACTCAGCCACACTGGTGGGTTAGATAGTAGTGATATATTAATATAGAACGTTTCCTCTCTTTTGACCAAAGAAGAGGGTGTTCTACTGCCTCATTAACCCTGCACACTTATCTTGATAGCAGTTTGCTGCTTGTTTCGTTCAAAAAGTGTTCAGTATGTCTGTTCTTCTACCAGGCCTTCCTTGTCCAAAAATATTTTGGTCGATAAAACAGCTTCAACTTTGGATCGAAAAACTGTGTACAAACAATTGTTAATTGCCTCACTGTAAAATATGTATCCACTCGAGTCTGACAGGGAGGTATCGTTTTGAAACAGCTGGCTTCAGTCTTTCAGTCAGAGCAACGAACCTCCTGGCGCCTCTCCGGCACATAAATCACGCACTCGCAGCGAGGTGCGAGCAAACAGTAAGACAATGCATCCACTCCGCGCCACGTGATTCATTACCAGCCGACGCTCAGAATTAATTAACCGCAGCGGCGACTCCTGTGTACTAATTTTACGTGATGTATGTCAGACGGAACTATGACGAATGCGAGAGCTTCGGCTACAGCCGAGGAAGTCTTAACAGCAAATGTTGTGTGTTGCGGATAATTAGCAGTTTGATTTAAAGAAGCGAGATGCGAGCTCCGATTATCATTTTGAAATTCACGGACTCGCTTCTTGCTTATCGGCGCCATCTGGGAGCTACCTGCAGTCGTGTAAAACGCTACAAGAAGCCGTGCATACCGCGACATTCCGCTTCGGATGTCGTCAAGTAATCTCGCAACCATTAATCTTCGGACTGTTACCATACACGTTCAAATAACTCAAATAATCAAAACATGCGTTTCTCTTTCTGCTAATCAGTATATCTCAAATAAGGTTACTTAATCTTTGTAAACGATTCTAAACAAGCTAATTTTTCTCTTCACGGATTCTAAATAATAATAAAAAAAAGGGTTTAGGGGTTACGAGGACAATTAAAGGCCTTAAATTATTGGAGAACAACTTTGGATGTATTTAAAAATGATTATCACTATTAAATGATTTCCAAAATTGTCCAGTATTCCGAAATTCGATAACTAGACAAGGAAATGTTCCGCCATGGTCTGAACATTGAATAAAGTCATTACCTAAAATAAAGAACTGTGTGTTTATGTCTTAAGTAATGTTATAGATTTAGCTTTCTGCTGTTTTCCGATTTAAATTAACACTAGTTCTACATATTTCTGATACCGGGCATAATAACCTTTTTTTATTTGTATTATTTAGTGTCATTGGTTTGATTATCATTGTTACTAATAGATGTGCTTAAATCAGTCAGGAAATATACGTTAATGACAGCAGAAAAAAGTTATAATCAGGCACAATGAATAAATTTTGTAATTGCGGCTGTACTATTTTCTGAAATTCTTCATGAATTGTTTACACTGCCTAGGGATTTGATGCCAGAACCATGTACAACAGAAGTTTTAACATTGTCCAGCGATACTCCAACTGTATTTGTAAGTTTTTTAAGCCTTGTCAGCCACGATGCTCAACTTGGTATAGTACAGTCTTTGGTGATAAGTTTCCTCGCGAGTGTAATGATTACCTGCCACAATACAAAACAACGGGTTATAAATGACAGAAAATGTAATACATACCGACAAATACCTATTACGTACAAAAACCCATACTTAGTAAACTGCAAAAGTTTGAAACATGTTTTAAAGTTAAGTTTTTTGTACCGTTTGGTGAAATCCATAGGACTAATTTTATGGCATGTTAGCAACATGCGCTGCTAACAATGTTTCTCTTCTCTTTTGCATGATTATACGACAGTTTGTCTTAAAACCCAATATAAGTTCCTGGAACCGATAGATGTCCTTAGAATACCAACGCGAACAAGTGAAACCGCGTGTTGCCTCAGAGTGAGCGCTCGAGGGTGAGCACAACAGCGTGACGCGACGCTGCATGTCCACTCTTCAACCCAGGTGCCGCAACCCACCAACTCGGAGGTTTCAGATACTCAGTTTGATTTAGTATAACACGATTTGTATGGGGAGGACAGAATGCAGATGGAGAAGTAGATGAAAAAATTGTTTTTGACAATCTTTGAAAAGTATTTTTATAGCTTTTGATATAGGAAAAGTTATCTTGTGTGGTAAGTAACTCATTTTTTAACCTTATTGCCATAGAGGCACACTGGAAAATATGAAGAAACAAGTTATACAAAAAAACTGGACTGACAACGAGATACTATATATTCCTGTCGAACACCTCTCACTTGCTGCACTATGACGTAAATTACGTATGTTCTTAAGACTAAAACGAAAATCTTTTGTAGTAGAAATTAAACAAATAAAACTACTATTAAAACAAAATTTTAAACACACGACTTTTCAGGAGCGATCTTAGTGGCTAAGGCGTTCGATTGAAGCTTGAAAGGCTCGCAGTTCCAATACCGGGAACGGCTAGGATTTTCAAAGGCCATTGACCCTAGCTTCACGGATTCTAAATAATAAAAATAATAATAAAATTCTAAATAAATCATCTGGTGGCAGAACAATTTTCCAGAACTCTCGGCCAGCAATGCCATACTATTAATCAACTTGTATTAATTTCAGATGAATATGAAAAGAATGCATACTTCTACATAGTGCTACTGAATTTTGTATTCGCTGTATAATTAAATTAATATTTATACATGATGAACAAGCATCATCATACACTCAAATAAGTTATGTCACGAAATAGCATAGTCTTTCAACCTTGGCGCTGATTTTTGCTGAGAAGTTTCCACTGTAGATGTACCAGGTGCAGATATCCGGACTGGAATTTAGTGCTCTGACCTCTGAAAACTTAAATAGGCATCTGATTTTATTATTATCTGACGATTCGAAACTGGTTTCTGTAGTCCTAGCGAGGAACAAAGGAAGAAGTGCACGAGAGATGCAGTGACGGCAGTTTCAGTTTGCAGAGACGTCGTCTTCCGCTCGTGGAGCCATGAATTATGGATACAGCATCCCGCTCTGGAAGCTCTCATCTGGGGTGCTTCGGCCGGCTGCCTGGCCGCCGTCGTTATTCTCACCTGCTAAGTGGGACCGTTTACGGGATAACAGTGTTTATGTCATCTGAGAGGATCCAGAGACTCCGGGTTAATGGCTTCATAATGTAAACAATGCAGTCCGGAGTAACGGTGCACGCTTAAAAGGATGAGCCTCGGGTGTCCGCCTCGGCAGAGATTGATATGTTAATGTTGTGGAGGAACGACAGGCAGCCGGCGCCAACGATCGCTCCTTCCAAGACTACACTTCAGTTAATTGGCGTTGCACAACATTTTTAATGCATTAACACTACAGTGTGTCAAGACAGTGATGTACTGTACTTTAATCCAAGCGAGGGCTATGCCGATCACTCAAATTGCTGCAGTGTTCAGTAAGATTTTTCCTTCTGTTCCATAGATCCCTGCTTAGGAAGGACTTCTGGGATGTGAAATATGTAATGGTTAATATATATACATTCAAGATAAATAATAATTATAGTGAAAATTTATTATATGTTAAAAGAAATAAAATAAAACGTAACATTAATTTTCATAACTGAATTTTTAAGAAATATTAGATATAATTAATTCTTATATACAAATTCTTGAATCGAGTAGAAGGAATTGCCAAGAAGACGATCCTTCGGGTTGTCTTTAAATTCATCTTTTTTGTCTATAAACTGTTTTATACTTTTAGGAAGTTTATTAAACCGATGTTTCCCAGAATAATTACCTCCTCTTTGTAATTGTAGGCTACTAATGTACTTTCGCTTAGATGACAGATTTGTGTTCTTTCAAATGACATTTTAAACCTATAGTTCTTCGAAGGAGTAGGTAATATATCTTTCCCAAAATCAGTGTTTTATAAACGGGAAATGTGGACAGACGCTCATCCCATGTCTAAATTATGGGTGCGAAAACTAATGTGAAGTACAAGTGCTGTTATTCCTGTTTTCTACATCTCGTATATATTTACCACTGTATCGTTTAGAAAAACAAAATAATAACAAATTTGACATAGGAAAGTTTCAAAAAACAATTATTGTAAAAGAAACATTCAACCTCCAAACTGAATAAATGCAATTAATAAAGGTTAGTTTGGTATTCGTAAAAACACCAAAACATACAATAAAGCCATATAATAAATTACTAAACTCCCTCAAGAATACAAAAATCAGAAAAGTCTGACTGACGGTAAACTTCAAACAGAACTGTAACATCCATCTAAAATCAAGCGTATAAAATAAAAGAAAGGTCAAACAAACTTCAAGAAACCAAGAAATTGTTAAAGTATGCAAAAAGCAAATAGGTTGTTAGCTGTATATTAACAATACAGACTTTTCCTACGTTCCTAGAATGGATGTAACAGTCAATTTTGTTTTCTAAACTGTATTAGTAATGAAAATGAGGATAAAAATCTTTGTCTAATTCAAGATCTACCCCTCCCCCTTCAATCTGATTATACGCAAAAAATAAGCAAAAACGTGTCGTACCGTCCAAGTTGCGTCACAAACTAATTACTCCGATGAGTCCTCTTGCCTTATCTGAAGCCATTTTCCTCCACAAGGGATACAAGGATTTTGTCTACGGATTTCCGGGCATTTCGACCAGATGACGATCATTATGCTAATCTACCGCCGAAACGCTCTACCACGCAAATTATATTCCTCGATAAATATGTACGGTATTTTGTTTATAAAACCTATTAAAAACATCTCCTCTGCTTGTTGGAGGGTAAATTGGCAGCATCGTTCACAGCCTTATTCACACAGCGGAACCTATCAGAGCACATCTTTGTTCTCGCGAAGGATACAGCACATTATGAATGTCCTGTATTCGACAATCTGTTACTGCTTTACAAACAGGTTTCCTTCCAGAGATTGCTGATGTGTTTTTATGTCAATCTCTCCATTAAAATGCCTTTGACTGAGATAAAATATACACTCCGAAACTCTTAACTCTATTCGTCTCCTTTGATTTATGAACCAACACATTTTCAGTTCTCTGGTATGCAGCAAGTCTCTAAATAACATTCCCAGATATGGTGGAACTTATATTCACCTATCTAAAACATATTTGTTTCGATATCGCGCGTAACAGTCTTTTGAATTCTGTTTATTTAATATTTACTTAACAGAATTCTGGAGGATTGAGTATTAACATACTTTCAAAACGCGCGGGGTATCCTTAACTCTATTTAATGCCGGCCTCGGTAGCGTAAGGGCTGGAGTGCTAGCTCCGCGTACCGAAGGTCGCCGGTTCGAGTCCAGCCGAGGGCATGGGTGTTTAGTGTTGTGTCTGTGAATGTCTTGTCCGTGCTGTAGTGTCCTTGTGTCAATACTTGATAGCAACTCTATTTAATGGCATAAAAGGCATTGTTAGTACTAATGCCTTAGCAGGCACCATCTGGAAGTGGATTTCTAGTTGTTTGCTTACTTACCGTGATGAGCGAACATAGGTTGCAAATGTATCTTGAAGTACGCGTTCAGTTTTTAGCACGTGGAGTATTTAAGCAATCAAGAATGTGTAAACAGACTGTTTGCACAGTTAGACAGTGATAGTTTTTCGAAGCGTTAAATGTTGCCATGCTCTGTGTTCTGCTAAGAGAGAACGGTGACTTCTAATCTCAATTATGAATTTCGTCCCACAGCAGAAATAACTGAGAGAAACATTTTGAAAGCTCAAAATCTTATGTATAAATGCAGGGAAGTAACTGTCGCTTATTTTCTCCTCGAGGTCATTAGAGTCGGAAGAGATTTGTGCGCAATGACCGGGTTTATGGCTTTAGGCTTCGTCGACGTCGATATCATTAGAGCATTGAGTGGTATCGGAGATTGGAGCTGCGTCCCCCCAATACCAGGCCTGTGCACCCATCATGCTCGGTCCCGCCTGTGGTAGACAATGTTCTCGAGTATATCATAATTATATGGTCATATTATATTATTGGTATGACTAATCGTGAAATGTTGGGGGGGGGGGGGGAATCAAGTTGTACTTACCTCCAGTCGTGACACCTAACACATGTAGTTACGACTATATAATTAGGTTCTATTCCATACCTTTTCCAATACTACCCCCTTCCATGATCACTATCTTCAGTCCGTTGGATATCTATCGGTTTCTTCTATCACAAATCACTGTTATCCTGCCTCCAATCATCTAATATATTTTTTTGAAAAAGTTTTTCGATGTTTTTATGTTACCGTTATTTAAATAAAACTAATTCTAAGCTCATCGAAGCGTAAAATTACTGCTCTGGATGGTGGTATTGGATGGTCGGCTAATACTGGTGTGGAGACGGTCGTTGGCACCTGAGGGGCGGTGCTTATGGGAGCCCCACAAACAAACTTTGCCGATTAAGTTGTTTGGCGAGCGGCGGCGGGCCTGTTATTAAGGCGACTTACCGTCAGGAGCCCTGCCAGGAAGTAGTCGGCAGGTGCGATCCACAAACCCCGGGATCACCCCACTGCCTCAGCACACGAGAATAGCAAGCAACACACGAAAAACATTAAGCCACGAATTACTGAATCAGGCGTTAATATTTAGCAATACAATCATTTGGATCGCAAGTGCGGGTCTTTACTCAAGGCATATGTTTACTTGATGGATGGAGTTTTATAACACTAGTGTGTGGGGAAGGGTGTGGGAAAATATTCTTTTGTAGATAAAGGAGACACGGACTGGAATAAATTACCAAATGAAATAATGAGCAGTTTGCCAAAAACACTGAAGGAGTTTAAAATTGGAATGCGTAAAGTAATACCTTCTCCTGCGTGAAATTTTAGAACCACAGTTGTGCTCAATACAAAGATTTATAGTGTTTTGCACTGCAGGAACACATGAACTCAGAATCATGGTTGCCTAATCTGTCTAGGATACGAATGCGTTCTTCAAAGAGGAATGAATAATGAATGCTAGAATCTCAATAAATCACCGTATTTGGCTTCCTCAAAAAACTGACACCAGCAAATGATATAAAATTACTGCAAGTTTATACCAATGTACTTTAAGACTTTTTTGTTTTTTAATGGCTTTCGGCATCTGAGGCCTCACGGCCAGCTCGATAGTGATTACGTGTGATTCAGTGCTTTCAGTTTCTCCTGTATTAATATTTCCAACCAATTATACAAATCAAAAGACGAACATGACATTCACAAATACAACACTTAAGCACCTATGCCCGCGACCGGACTCGAACCGGCGACCTTCGGCACACGGAGACAGTACTCTAGACTCTACGCTACCAAAGCCGGATACTTTTAGACTTGAAGATTTATTAATGTAACGCGTAAATATTTTTCACTCTGCACCTGTCAACACTGATTTACATCATGATATGTATGGCCTGTAACAGTTCAGCTTGAATTATTGAAATCATTTAAATGTAAAAAGTGATAAACCACTTTGTTAGTGTAAATCTTTTGTACTTACTGTCACCATCGGTTCATTAATATTGTTTCAGGAACAAAACGATAGTTTTTAATATATATATATGCCCCATTTTCACTGCGTGGATGTAGGATTTGAAGCCGCAGGTGCTACAAGAGGCGGCTGGGTGAGGAATTCGTTAGTCTGATATCTGAAACAATTAAAATAGCATGGATTTTTATTCCTACCCGAGTATTTTTCCACCAAAAAAATCCAATTTGACACCACCTTCTGTGTACGTCAGATAAAGATTAACAAGCAACACTAATCGGAGTGTGAACATAGATTTTCCTGGTGTGTCATTACAATGTAATCTTCGCGGCTTTGTAGCCTGGTGGTGTCATTAAAAGACAATTTTTTCCGAGATTTTCTGTCACCTTCACCAGGTATCTGGCAAAGAATGTCGTCATTTTATGACAACATCCGATTGCAAACCATGAATACTACATTGCATTGACATACTGGTGATCGTTGCCAAACTTCAATTAAAGCAATTCGTTGAAACAACCCCACGATAGTCTTTTCCAGTCAAACCGGATTCATCGTCGTAAAATATCAGTGAATGCTATTTTTAATATTTTTCTTCCTTAGTGACGTACTTTCCGATGATGAATAGCTACAGTTTCCGACGCTGTATAGATTTTTTAGGTCTATTACAGCGAATTTAAGCCTTCTGTGAGTGTTAAAAATAGATAGCTAACGGAGCTAACAGGTTCCAACACGGACGCCAACGCACACGTTATAAAGCTGTAGATGATCGACGACTCAGCACTGTTCTTCTACTGTTACGTAGTTCCCTCCATAGTTTGGAATGTTTCTTCAGAAATATTTTTATGAGTCTTTCCTTTAGTATGGTCTTGGCGGGAACTTGGTAGTGCCTAATTTATAAATTAGGAACTGTCTACCTTTATTTTATATTTCTTTATTTTATGTTTCCATCGATGGCTGATATTAATTTATTTTCTTTGTACATTTAAATATAGATCTTTAGTGCTCAGCGGAGGACAGACATAGCTAGAATGGAGAGCGTATACATCGTTCCATTAAGACTATGGATAAATGTGAAACGGAACGTTGCGTTGAATAGTGATACTAGTGACACAGTTATCTGGCAGTACTGGACAAAATAAAGACCAGCATTAATATATCTTCAGATCATTCGAAGAAATGGGCTTAGAAGACGAGATAGAGACAGGCAATGGGCAATGTTACATTGTGAATTATTCTCACCGTTACGGGTTGAACGTATGATGGAACATCATGACAGATAAGTTTTGCTGAACAGCGTAAAAAATTGTAACAATTTCACATATAGGCTACCGTTTGAGGCTCTCAAAGTTTGATTGTTTGTACGAAACCATAAATGATGTTTCATAAGCCTGATATTTAAACCACTGTGTCGATAATACCAGATCATGACTAATGCATCTTTTTTTGGACCACATATTATGACATGGACATTAATAAACTTATTAATTGCATTTACATTATTATATTCCAATCTTCCACTGCGTTTTACAGTTGTTTATCATAAACGTACTTTTATTCCGTGGAGTGAAATATTAAGAATAAAATGTAATCATAATAGGTTTATACGTTGATTTTCATTTCCGAAAATATAATCAGACACCATTTTAAAATTATCAACGTATTTTAGTCAATTTTCAGTTAGGTCTAATTAGAATCCTTAAACGAATGTCCAATTACACATACGGCCCAAATTAAAACGAGGATATACAGCAAGAGATCTAAAAATCCTTTTACCAATCACCGCAAGCAGTAAGCCATAATTGCCCCTCCTCGAAAGAAAATCTTTTTCAAGGATTTGGGACAAATTTTTAAAGCATTGGCTATTGAGATACGTCACGCAATATACGCAACAATGCCGCAGAATTCAAGGCCGCTAACAGGTGCCCTACTTACGGCCGTCTAGACATCCGCGAATACCGTCATTAGTGGGCAATTACTGTTGAAAGAGTGCGACCACCATTGTGACCGGCCGCCCGCCCGCAGCAAGTGCGCTGCTAACAGACTGCCTTCGGAGAAATCGTTGAAGCGGCCGGCCGGCCGGGTTCGCGTGATACCACTGCACCAGCCACAAAGAACACACGAATACATCAACATAGATTAGCCGCATTGACATGCAGATGCGACGTGGTGCATTCTTCATTCAAACCATCACATTTTCTTTCCATGCGTTCGTTTCGAAAGGAGTGCCAGCGAGAGGCCATTGAAGTACTTACCTACCTCGAAACATAGAAATAAACCACTAGACTACGGGATTGGCTTTACATTTGTAATTAACATCAAACAACAAACTATAAGTTACGGTGTTAATTAGTGGTAAACTGTGATAAATGCAGACTGAACTTTTTGCAGAGAAATAAAAGTACAGCACAAATTGTCTAACGTCAACTAATTTATATAAATTAGGTGACCGCTAATAGCCATACATTTTATATATTTCTGTAATTACATATACTTGCTAGACAATACATGAAGCCATTGACTTTAATTATTTTATTCAGCCACTGGCATTTGCCTGCAGAAAACTACGGAGCATACTTTAAGTTAAATCTGAAGCATCAAAACGGTAAAAATTCCATCGAAATGCCTCATACTACGAATTATCTCCAAAAGAAAACAATACCTGAATTACTACTTTAAATTCTTCAGTCTCAGGTTTCGATAATTCGTGAACACCTGTTCACAATTTGCTGACAAAGAAAAATCACAGTTTCATGAAGTCGTTTATGTTTTCTTAACGTAAAAAAACAAGGAATAGCTACACATAAAAAAAAATTGCTTTATGTTTCTTACGAATTTAGGTTACATGTTTTTTGAGATGGCAAAAGGAGTCGTTTTGTTATTTCAACCAACGCACTATCAAAAAACAACATGTGATATCTTTCAAAGGAACGTAAAATCTCTGGCCAGGAATGTCAAAATTTCGCGATGTTGTGGCAGTAAAGTGCCCGTAATAAACTACAGTAATATCAATGAACGAAATTCGCTGAGCAGATCTTAAGTGAGCTCGTAAACTTGCTAGGCATTTTTGAGGTTTTTATCTTTCAGAATGTAAACAGTCTCTGACGGAGATTATATTAAAAATCTTTGGTCACATCTGTTGAGATTATTAACAGCTTATTTCTTGCTCCGTGCCCTAGTCACTTAGAGACATAAGATATAGCACAGATTTTAGTCTATACCATAAGCTTTCAAGCTACGAAACCCCCATCCATATTGGTTCTGTAGTTTTTCTCATTCCGCTTCAAGGAAACAAACAGGAAAGGTCCGCTTACAGATTTACACATGTATCGCTCTTCAATACTACTAGTGTTTGGTTTTTATTCTATGCAGTTAACTATCTTTGACCTGCAACTTCATCCATATCGACTACAGAAGCTGTCTTCTTTTTGCCACCCACTTCGAAATTATCGTCACTAAATTATGTAGTTTCCCAATCTAATTAGGTTGCTTTGCTACACTACTGCCTTCTATGAGATTTAAAGGCTGAATATCCAACATTTATGAAGATACCTATTAATGCCGTTAGGCAAAAGTCGTATGTATTTCTTTGTTAATTTTTTCATCGTCCACGTTGAGGGGACACCTCACAGGACCAGATTCAAGTCCTGCATCCCACGCACCCGCCATCTTGATGGGACGGTTCCCAATTTCCGCCTTATAATATACACATTTCATAATCAAAATCACACTTATCACGGAGAACACAAGTCACAAATTCCAGACAGATTTCAAACTTGAGCTTTCACCATTAGATTAGATTCCTTTCGACAGTCACAAATCCGCCACGGAAGCAGCCATGGTGACTACGCCTCACATCCAGAGATTCACGATGTTCAGCTTTAAGAGCCATCACCAGTTCATGATTTCAAATGTCTGACAAGTAATAATGTTTCGATAAGATTTTACCGTCTCAGATTTTAAGTTCGAACGTAAGGTTTCAAACTATGAAAATCCCATCAAAATCTGTTAAGTAGTTTTTAAGTAATGTTACGTTGCAGATAAAGAGGTTTGGTGTTCAAAACAGATTTTAATTTTAAGTTCTGGTGACAGATGACGTAGCTTGAAAAGAGATAGTTTAATATTTAGGTCAGAATCAAATTTTCAAATGTGAAAATCTCTTAAAAACGTTTCAGTATATTTTTCGTGATGCCGAAACAATCACACACAATCCTATTACAGATTTGTAATAGATAGATATCATTAGTCACTATGGACAGAGGTTTATGTAGTTGAGTTTAACTCATTAATCCAGAATATGTCATCCTACCTCTTTTCTAAGTAGAAATCAAAGATAATTATTACTTTCTCTTTTGTCTTAAAACGCTGTGTTAAAAGAAAATTAATAAAGAAAACTATGAGCTGCAAACCGAAGTCAGTAGAACAATGCTAAAATATTACAAATTCTCATTTCTACAATTTTATGCTATTGGATTTAGCGATAAATTCGCAGTATGTAGGTAACAGTGTATGTCCTGTTTCGACGCATCATCATTTGGGATTTTTTCTTTAAAAGAGTATGTATTTGCAGTAAATATTAGTTATAGTCGTTGTATTTCAGTCACTGGATACCATGCCAACACATCTAATAACACTAATTCTTAAACTATTGTCAATTCTGGTATATCATTATAGGTTATTAATAATCTATAAACACATCCACAAATTATTGGTTAGATATAATCAATTAGCTTTAAAAAATTGAATTCCCTTTTTATCATAACACTGGATATTGATACGGATTTCTCGAAATAAAATAACTGCTAATGTCTTGTTTATATAGCATGAGCTGCTAGCTGAGTAAGCCTTCTCGTAGCCTTTGTATTACCGCTCTCCTAAATTTCACTTACTCCAAGTAACAGAACAAGTTTTTCAACTCTACCTTCTCCCTTCCGCTGCTGGATCGTAATAAAACTTTTTGCATAGCCCACGACAATTCTCCTGTTTACACTTGTGGTGCAACTAACAGCCTCTGACAGCAGTCTGCAAAAGTAAATGTTTCATTGTTCGCAGTAGCGTAATCCTGTAAATTTTTTCATCTAATATGAAAAAAAAATGAACAATACGCAACATACATCGAGGGGAACATCAAAGAAGACGAATTGGCAAACCTAGCAATGGTTTAGGCCAACATTTGACACAAATTTCACAGTTAAGAAATGAAAAAACATATCACACAAGTATCTCTTTTATGGTCTTTACAGAATTGATAACAGTGATCTCGCACAAGTTGTTAGCTCGGAATGTATACCCTACACGGATGACATGAAGACCTTCGTTAACCCTACCAGAAACTACGTAGAGCTCCGGGAAGTTATTTCTGAAACTGATTTATCTACAGAGCAATCGATCATCCCATTTAATACTGCAAAATGTTCAATATTAAATATCGATAAGAGTGATACACGATTGCGGTATACACTCGGAAGTAAAATACAGGTACAGACGAAATCACCAAATGGACATTATTGCGATTAAAAGCGAGCTCAAGTGCGATGGACATGTTGAAGAATGCCGACACAACGCTAAATAAACTAGGTATGACATCGCCAGAAGACAAAAAATATGAAATTCAATCAAACTTACAAGATCCTTAACAGATGCTATGGTGTAGCTAACAATAAGACATTCTTTATACAATCTGGAAATGTCCATTTTAAAGGTCATATCATAAATATTGCAAAGGAACAATGCCGACATGACACAAGATTGTATTTATTATCAAATAGTATTATTAATGTGTAGGATTAATTATCACAATTGGTGATAAATTCTACAAACTTAAACATGGTCAAAAATTTCTTTAATTATTTCCGTAGAATATAGAGGTAAAAATTACAAAGCGTAGATACGGGCAAAATAAGATCAAGTACCACCTAATGAAGAAACAATAATAAATAATGTCCCTAATGTGTCCTCATACCGAAAGTAAAACTTCAGTTATGTTGTTTCTTATATGTATTGTCAATACAGCGTCCATTATATTGCGACGACATTGTACGCACAAAAAAAAAAAAAAATTGTTTTTTAGTGGGTGAATATCGGAGAAAGTTAAGCCATTCCACCTTTAACTATAAATATTACTGAAACTTGTATATTCGTTAACATGAGAACTTTTATAAAGATCCCTGCAAGAAATCTGTTGTTCCAACATGATGTTGAAATAGTTCTGGATAATAGTAACCTAAAGTGCTAATTTACAGTCCAACGACTAAAAACGCCTCGTGTCTCTAGTGTAGGAATCGAGCATCTTGGGTGACAGAATAAATTTTGGGTAGGGAGGGCGTGGGTTCAAATCCCCTTACGGATATCCTAATTTCGATTTTCCATGGTTTCCTGAAAGCACTCCCGGACATGACCGAATTCCTTCCCGTTCCTTGACGCCATCCTATGCCAGCTATAATGACCGCTACTTCGTTGAGCAATAAAGCTAGAACTACAACAAAACATCTATTTTAAGAACGGATTCAGCAATGCGGTCACATGGCCCTGCTGAACAGACAGCTGCCGTCCATCGCGACGGCTACCTTCAATTACTCAAACCACAAACGTAAAACAGCTCGTTTTGTGGAGTTTACACGGACGGTAGCGCTGCTGTTTAAATCCGTCCACACACAATGGATGCCGTAATAACACAGGAGACACAACTCCACAACAGCGGAGAGCAGATTACACCTTGTCAGTCCAATGGTAAAAATATAGGCTACTTACCGCTAGCCCCACGGGAAAACTCGAGGGATAAACAGCGAATTAGAGTTGTTTCGATTACTGTCATCACACGTTCTGACAGTAAAAAGAATTATATGATTTCCCACGAAACAATTTTGAGGTTTTATTTTCTTACTATCACTTTATAAGTGGCGAACTTTCCAGCACAGTAACTTCTAAAAATATAAAATGTCAATTTCATTCCTTAGTGAAAACTATCTGCAGTTAAACTGATTCTTAAGAAACAGTTTCCAAGAACTATTCACTGATCACAATCTTAGTACTTTCATTATAAGTCAACACATTAGGGGAGCACCTGATCCTATGTAGTTATTTCTTAACAAGCACAAAATTTGCTATCAACTATGTCAATCATTTATTTATCTACAAATAGCTTGTGGACCAAATGACAATTATAAATTACTTAGCTTTCACCAACTTGCAAAATAAATAAATTTATGCTTTCACGTGGAATTTAGACACTTTTCCTGTCAACTGTTGTGTGAACACTGCGAAGGAGCTGATAAAATCCGGTCGACTTTATGATCATCTTGTAATTAGAAACGTAGATTTTATTCCTCTTTTACATTACGTTTATTGAAAGGAGAACATTTTAAAATTTTTGTAAGAAATGTGAGTCGTTTATTCGGATTAACATTCTTTACTTGGATAATAACGAGTAAGTCGTAGGCCTATATAGTTCAAGAATGCGTATCACTTCACAGATAACGAATGATATTTCACCTATACTGAATGTCCAATCGAATGGAAATACTCTGATTAATCTTCATATATGTCACGTTATTTCGATTGATTCGTTATTTGTTTGAAAGGTAATTTCATTTCATTAAAATTTTTGTTGATCGGAGCTTCCCCGTGATATATTTTCATTTTTCATTAACAAACAAAGAAATTTTTTCTCATTTCTTGAGTTATTTATAGTTTTTAGCAATATATATTTCATTTTGGTTTAGAGAGAGACATTTTATTTTCAGCTCTCTTGTCAGCAATAATTAGTTGTCAATACAATAGGGTCTGTCTGTTATCCTGATAGGTGATGTTATTATTCCTGTTACTACTTCTATGAGTATTATTTTTCACTATGTACTGTAATTTAAGAAATTTTATTTACTGACAATTTTGTTTTCCACATCGAATCCTACTCTCCAAGGAGATAACGATAAACCAGAATGTCTGAGTCAAAGATTAACGATAACATTATGAGATATTCTGATTTAACCTTAGTAAGAGAAAGGTCATTTCATAAAAATTTGTCACGGTATTTATCCTGGATTTCTTTTGTAAAGACATCATGAGATTAGTGGATGACAGGTTCAAGGTTTAAGCCAAAATACTCGAAAATTGGAAGTCAAAAAGATACCTCTTACGTGTCAGACTAGGTTGAAAAGTTTAGCTGTAAAATTCAGTGACATGTATCAAGAAAATTTTATAACATATGGGCAGGCTTATTGCGCGCAATTGTTAACATCTGTAAGAAATTAGGAAGAATTAATGCAATCGTGGAATGGGACAGCACCTAAGTTATTCAGAACGAGAAACTCTTTATAACGTATACGCTATTCATATGTGATAAAAGCGAAGAGATAATCGTTAACGGTTACACCGTTGTTCTGACTGTATTCGGACGAAAAAGAAATAAAAAGAAATTTGTTAAAGAAATAAAGATGAAATGAACAACATCAATCTGTAACGGTTTACTGGGGGTATAATTCTTTTAGTTTCTAAGGACTAACATATCGAAAAATTATTGAATGGCGTAAACAGAAACTTTGAAAACTTCGGCTTGAAATATGTAAAAAGTTGATGAAGAAGTGAATTTTTATGAAAAAAATTACAAAAAACAAGGAATATAAACAAGAACCATTAATATTACACAGCTGTAGTTCAAAAAATTGATAGGAGATTCAATATATGGATGACACATTAGGAGAGTTGCACCAGAAGGTACTTATCATTGCTTAAATTGGGAACTACCTCTCTATTTTCTAAAATCTTTATAATATATTGTTATGATCGTTCAACGATTACATATCTAAGCTAATTATTGATTGGCATTGCATTTATTGATCTAAAAGAATACATCTATCGATCACTAGTTAATAATTGTTCTATACCAGCAGTCCCTTCAGCTACCATCGAAACAACAAATGTTACGTCAGCATTTATTTTGAGGTTGGGTAGTTTGAATAAATAATTTTATATTGTTTAGTACTGTATTTTGTACATTATATTTGATATATTTGAGCAGATGTTGTTTTCTTCCGTTAACAAATATGTTTCGAAACTTTTCTGAAGAGTAAAATCCAGCAGCAGATCTGTGGAAAAAGATCTCTTATCGTCTTCTCCATGAAGTGAGTATTCATACATACGCAAAATAAAGTTGTATGCAATAATCGAAATAATTTCATATTGTTTGTTTCAAGTTCCTTGAGTTCATCCAATCTCTAATTTGATGAACGCTCAATTGCTATCTGAACAAAATGTTCTACTTTTTAATATCAATGTATAGACAATGTCATTGGATATGAGGACATTCAGATTCATGAATGCTGTAGTGATAAGAAAAAATGGAGTCATAAATTCTTCTTGAATTCTCAATGACTGAAACAGCAATGAAACTAATGACAGCAAATCTTTTGTGAGAACTGAAAGGCCAAACGTGTGTAGGCTGTAAGACAAGAGTGGTTAAATAAAGATTTACTTCCCTTTAACATCTCTACGTTTTGCAAGGGTCAAAGTTTTCTTGATAATATGAACACCAAGTTTTGTCCTCAGCGTGAGAATTCGACTTGAAATACGACATGTAATGATAGGTGGAAAGGTATCGTATTTATCTCTGTTGCATTGTTATACAATAAATAAACACACAAAAATATATATGTTATAGTTGGTTTGTTCCTTTTTGGTGCAACAAAACTAAAAATTTCCATTAATCCCGAAGAAACACAACATTCTGTTTGTGCTGTCATAAGTGGAGGAAGAGATATGTAAGAAAGAGAAATGTGACATACTGTAGTTGTGGCTGCGTACTTTTCCTGGGCCTAGTAACCAACTTAGGTGTCCCCGTTGCATACCGTTATCCACTGCGCGTTGATCTGCCTGTGCAGTATGAGATCTGCTGTTTTGTTTCATTAGGAAGTCTAATCTGAACTCGGCATCCGAAGCTCAAGCGAGGAGTGTATGCCATTAACTCGGTGCCACTCACGCCGGCGGTCGTTTTTGCCGGTCGGGTGACGTGGGCTTGCCCTACTAATGCGAGTGTCAATGTTCGCCGCCAGGGGGTCACGGCTGTCACGGATCACTGCTCACACGCACACAATATAAACAATTGTCAAGTTCAGCGTTTGGATGTGACCTCTGCTGTTTATGGGGCTCCTTCCGCCATCCCTTGACACTCAGTGCCCCAACTCTAAATATGGAGCATACCTGCTTTTCTTCTGTTTATGTCTCTGTCCTAAGTTCTATTAAGAGAGATTTTCCTCACTACAGAGGTTTTACTCCCACAAAACAATAAAAACTCGGAACACAGAACTTCATCTTCCCAAAATATTTCTCCAGATATTTCGATCTTGTATATCTTCCTCTTCTGCACTAAATCTTCTCATTGCTATTTGTCAAGTAAACGTGAGCTGTCCTCTTTTCCTCCTTCCTTTAACTTCCCATTCCCGTACTAGTTTTGGAATCATAGTGTTTTCCATCCTTCTTACGTGGCCATACCATACCAATTTTTTTCGTTCTATAACTTCATACATTTCTTCTTTCCCTGCCATTAACCTTATTATTTCGGTCTCCCTACGGGTGCCTCCCAAGGTGGCGGATAGGGGAATGCCCACCATATATGGTGGGTACGGGGCCGGGGATTAAAATACCCGGGTTTCACCAAAAGTAGCTAAAGGAAGAAAAACTTGAAAAAAATTACCTAATCCTCCAGGATAGGGGGTTTGCAGTGGGCCAGCTCCCCACTGATATAAAAAGTACGAAGTTCTAAAAAACTGAGCAATATGCCTCGGAAAAACTTTGGATCTGCCCTAAGTGCACATCTTAAAACAGTAATTTCCCGACGTACATCAGTGTGATGCTTGAAAATCACTCTTATCTTCTTCTATCTATATCTATAAAACAAAACCAGTGTATATATTTTTCAGAAAAAATAACCAATGAGCATATTTGAATGGTATTTTTACCGTTTTAAAGCTTAGAATCAGACGTGGTATATCTTATGTTTCAACGTCACATAACGCTGGAGCACTAAATAAATTTCTAAACGGATAGTGTGTAACACTAAAGGTGCAATAGCAACCGGATTCTGCATACGTTATACTTCGTAAAAAAATAATAGCAAAGTCACCGCATCTACTAGCTCCTTCCTTAAATTTAGGTTATGCATTCTATAAATCTCATAGATAACAGGACTGAATGCGAAGGGGAAACTACGTAAAGAGTTCGTAAATTAATAATTACGGAAAAAACAACAGAGAATATCGTTGCCGTGGAAGTTATCTCAGGCAACAAAGCTATGATCTTTGACTATTAACAGAAACTCTGCATACATTTTTTTTGTTTTAACTGCTTAACGTCTCTTAACAGCGAGGTCTTTAGAGACGGGCTGCATAACTAATGCTTTCTTCGTGAAAGAGAATCTTTCATGTTATTAATAAAAACAATTTTATAATATAATTATGAATATTTGATATTGAACTGTACAGGTACGGAACAGATTTTAATTTTGAGCTCCAGCGCCACACGAAATAACATAGTCCTAATCAGAAAACTTTCAGCTCTAGTGGCAGATGAGGCAGCATAATGAGACAAACCTAATGTCCGATACTGCGAAAACCTAGTAAAAATCAATTCAGTGGTTTTATGGTTGTGATAGAATTATTCATAAAATAATTGTGTGGTAACGTCTTTAGATATACGTCAGGTTTTAACTTTTACCCCAAGCTTTCAATTTCTGTAAACCCATTCAAAATCTATATATTGTGCATGATGCCGGAGCGAACACATACATTCCAGATACAGATTTATGTATGTGGTATGCATTAATGTGCGTACAGTACATGTTTCGATACTTGAGCAGCAATATTACAATTTGTTATAATCGCGTTGGAATGTAGCCTGGACCAAAATAAAAGTTGACATTTCGTATCACCGCATCCAACCCACCTCATTATTGGAACTATACGGATAAATCGACATTTCCTTTAATTCGGGAAATGGCTGATGCACATGATCCTCTTCAAACAAAATGGAGTAAGGATAAATCAACTCCATCTCACCCCTTTCTGGATAGGGTGCGCGTGAATCTAGGTTTGCTTTAATTCCGGAAATGGCTGTCGCGAATTTAATGAAACTTGGTATACATGTTTCTCACTGAATAGTAAAAACAATGTTCGAGTAAATCAACCACAACTAGATCGGCAACGCCGTGCATTCTGTTAGTTTATAAATACTAAGCAAAGATTTTAATTGTGTCGATAGTGAAATTTTGCATATCACCGTTCCTGAAATTAGATGTCATGGGAGACAATTGACATTTGCGTAACTATAGGGTCCCAGGGACGGCCCAGCGCCTATCAAAGTCCTAACCTCGAGCAGGCACAGGCAAGGGGCTAACATTGTAATCCGCTCACAATAGCAACCTAGAGATAAGCTCTCCACTACACACGAAGAAAGAGGTTTTGTGGACGGTATCCTTTCTTTTTGTATGAATCTCTGAAGGGGTCGTGCTATGAATAATGAATTCAAGTTTCTTCCAGTGTTTGCAAAAGAGATGATATTGGCAACAAACAAATAAATTAGCAACATGTGTCAGTGAGTAGCACTGTGGAATTGTGTTTTCTATAGCACTGTCGCAATAAATGACTAATATAGTGAGAACTACGCTAGTCCTTAAGCTTTGTGAGCTTTCCGGGATTTGGATTTGGTGGAGAGTTGGAGAACCAATAATAGTGTTCACCGAATTGAAGCAATGGCCGGTGTTTGAACTAGTGAATACCCGAAAGTTTTATGTTGAAGAAACTAAATTGTTTTTCATAGGTCAACCACAACGGAATAAGCGTTTACTCAAGACGAGGATTCGTGAATGACGTTTCTGGCGCGAGTGACAGGAAAACCCGCGAGTGAAACTGCACTGGCGCATGGTCTAAAGAAAAGAGAAGACTGGGATTGGGGCCTCCATCAAGGCAAATTCATGATCGCTAGACAAAACTGATGCCTCACTAAGAGATGTCGGTATAAGTCAGAAGTTAGAGATTTCTGTTTGTCTCCATGGTGGTGCTTGTGTATGATTTCCAAGGTCTGGGCTTACCTGAAATCGTTGGTCGATTACATGGTTTCGGTTAAACTATACATTTGTAACCGTTTTAGACATCGTGGGAGCTACTTAGTTGTTTACATCACGACCGATGCTCTGTTGCTTCTATTAACGAACCAGTCATAATCGGTGGCAAACTGTTCACTGCACCCAAGAGTTTTTTCAAGACACGTGGAGTTGTAAAAACTACCAACAATCTCATCTTCACGCATATTCTGATTAATTTTAATGTCGATGTGTTCTGATGTGGAACCCTCAATTTTGGAAGTATTTATGTCTTCTGCTCAGTTATGTTACACGACATTTGTATCTTGCTAAAGTGTTTTCAATTTCATTTTCTTATTGATGATAAATGAAACATATTGCAACATTTTGTGAATATATTATGCCTTTTTTGACACTGTAATTAATGTTTTTTAAATGAAATATCATCACAAAATTTTTTCCATGGATTAAAAGTAATAATAAAATGTTGTAAGTTAGTAATAAATAACAAATGAAACAAACTATAGATAAGTTAGCTTGTATAAATTATATTCGATTGTTACAATAAAGTATAGTGGTGGTTTTTGTACTGGTATATCTTTTAGATTAGAAAATTAAAAATGGAAAACTTCTCTGTCAAATTATTGTTTCTTCTTGTGTTTATAACTACTTAAAAGTGGTCTGTATCTGTTCTGTTTTCTTTAGTTTATTTTCTTTTAGTATCTACAAATAGTTTACTTCAGTAAGTTGGCTATCACATGCAACTTCTTAAAATATTGTAGAAGACAACTCTTTTAACCAACAAGCAAGTGATAGTGCCTAACTGAATAAACAAAGTCCAGAAAAATTCAGTACATGCCATGTCCGAAGGAAGGTTGGTTTTGGCTCTCAAGATAAACAGCTAGCAATGTTTCTGACGGTTTAATTTGTAACTCTTGAATGAGTGGTATATATGGATCAGACTCTAGGGAAAACTGTTAATCGAACGGAGATTGCGACGACGAAATAACACATCCTCACTACAGCTCTAATTCAGTAATTGTTTTACGTATCCCTATTGCCATCTAAGCCATCATCCTGCTTTTTATGAGAGCTGGAGCACTTCCATTACAGGTGTAGTGAGCGCATATACGAAAAACAAAGTCCACCACTTTGTTTATACAAGGAATCATATTATTTTTGTCAAGCAGCAGCTTTATACACGAGCTGCCAGAAAGAAGATTCTGCCTCTATCCGATAAAGTACCACTATAGGTGTCAGTGAAACAGTAGATCGTCTTACTTTCAATGGCTCTGATATGAAGATTTCTATTGTCCACCCGTCTGCAATGATAACGATGTTTTCTTGGTGGGTCACCTCGCGAAGTATGCCAGATTTATTTTTACTTTAGTTTCCTAGTTCATAATTTCACAGGTGTCATATACAACTCTAAATGACCCGTTGTATACTCGTCTCTGCAGCAAAACCAAAACTGATTCAGGAAAAGAAACTAGATCCATAATAAGTTACGATAATCATAGTACTACACCTCTAACAAGCTGTAGAAACGTTAATTAAAAATTTTGGCATTATTTGTTTCGTTACAAGGTTACTATCACCATTCGCTTTACATGAAATTTTGTATTCGTTCTCGTTGTGCCCAGTTTGATTATAATGTCCCAGTGATAGTCCTGCTGCCCAGGTTATTGCTTTGTGTGGGCGGGAGAGATAGGAGGAGACTGCGTGAAGGTAGAAGTTGGCACGACCAGTACGTCACTTCTCACCCAGCGTGGTAGGTGGGTGGCTACGTGGCTTCGAATCCCCGTCCCGCATCCAGATTTGTGTTTCCATGGTTTCTCCAAAACATTAAAGGTGAATTCCAGATGGTTCCGTCAAAAGGCCATGGCCGAATTTCTTCCCGTTCCTTCACTCATTCCGTGCTTGCCTTTAATGCGTTAAGCCATAGACAAAAAAGGTCACTTCTCAAGCTTGTTTTTAATCACAGTGAAACTATACCGACAGAATAGTAAGGGCAATGAAAATTGTTTTTTTGAAAAACTAGCGCTATATCTAGTTTGTTATGAATAACAAAAGTGTTGAGTAATAAAATGAGGAACCTTTTCTATAACTTGTCACTATTTTCACAAAAGTATTTAATGCGGCGAAAATTCGACATATTGCCTACACTTCGATTGATGTTATCCTGACTCCTTCCCTTCGAAACCTTTTATACAAGAAGAAGAAACAAGGGGCGTGTACGTTGTGAAATTTTGACACCGTCTGTGACGTTACAGTGTTACCTGCACCATTTGATTTATATGTATAAAAGAAGATACTAGTTGCCGTTGTGCATAGTTTGATAATAAAGTCATTTGGTACACTTCGAGCAGCGACAGTACTGCTGTCCCAATTCCCGCACTGTTAGTACGCTATGTGGGTTCGCAAAGACAGCATACGACAGCCAGCAATAAACCATACGAGAAAAAAGGAAAGTAACGTTAAATGTGTGGAAGACCTGCTTGGTGGCGACGGCTGGAGCATGCGTGCGTCACTGTGGTACACACGGTGCTCGTGACGTCGACGTGTCAGGCGGGCAGCATTGCTGGTTTACACCAGGCGCTGACACCAGGTTCCACGAGCAACGTGGCAGAGCTCTAGCCGTTTGATGGGAACGAAATCAGGAGTACTGCTGCCAGCCCTACATAGCAATGGACACAACGTCAGCTGACAGCTCTGGCTCAAGGATAACAAAACTCTCATCCACTGACGTTAACTTAAAAATGTCTGCTTCTTATTCTTCTTCTTTATTTTTTAACGATTGTATTGTTGTTTCGGTTGACATTATAAAGTAATTAACGTCTTAATGGAGACATCCAGGTAAGAGTTGATAGTAATGTAACCTTTTTAAAAAAAATTTAAATGGCTTTCGGCATCTTAGGCCATACAGCCAGCTCGATGAATTATATGTCACTCAGTGCTATTTGTTTTTCCAGTATGAATTTTTCTCAGCTAATTAGACACACCACAGGACGGACATCATATTCACAGATACAACACTTAAACACCCATGTTGATTCTTGGCTGTCCGAGTGAAACCGCGTCATGTTTCTTGAAACCGACGTTTCGACCCTCATTCTGGGCTCTTCTTCCAGGGCAGAACTGCGTCTTCGGTCAGTGAGTGGTCTTGTTTTATAGCTGAGGCCCGCGTCCATCTAGACGGTTCGATTTGCCCGGGCAATCAAAGGTCCGAGCCGTCACGTGGTTCGTTGGCCTGCTCGGTCTGGTGGGAGATGCAAATCGAACCATCTAGACGGTCGCGGGCCTCAGCTATAAAACAAGACCTCTCACTGACCGAAGACGTAGTTCTGCCCTGGAAGAAGACCCAGAATGAGGGTCGAAACGTCGGTTTCATGAAACATGACGCGGCGCTACCCGGACAGCCAATAATCAACTGACTCTGGCCGCGGGAGTCTACGATTTCACTTAAACACCCATGTTCGCGGCAGGACTCAAACCGGCGACCTTCGGTATGCGGAGCTACGCTCCCGAGGTCGGCTGAATGTAATCTACGGTTTTGTAATATATTCCGTAAATAAACTATTTCAGGACATATTTTCTGTGTTTTGTATTGTAATAAAGTAGTACATTTTCTACTGTATGGAATTAGAATTTTTGTGTGGTCTGTTTAATAGTATTAAATTTTTATTAGACTTTTTTAAGTTCTTGGAATTAATCTACTGTATCACGGGATAATGTGTTACAATCATCGAGAAGTATTTGTGTCATAGTTCTCCTACTGGCTGTTAATTATTATTATTATTATTTTTACGCGTTGTCGATGCTCTTCGATGTCGAGGTCATTAGAGGCGAGAAAGGACTGGGAACAAGGAACGGGAAGGAATTTGGCCATGGCTTTTTTGAAGGAAACATTCCGGGATTATCTTGGAGTGATTGGAGTAAACCATTGAAAAGCCAAATCTGGATAGTGGGACAGAGATTGTAACTGGTGTCCTCCCGAATGCAAGGCCAGAACATTACCGCTCACCCACCATGCTCGGTTTGACTTCCAGGATCATGTTTGTCGCCTAGTTTTATAAGAGACTTATATTTTATGGTTCCATACAATCAGGAATCACGCAGTGTCTCTTATACCCTGCCAATCAAGTGAGAATGGTAAACATTTCTTCCACCTCGGAGGCTCGAACCAGTGAATGCTCATCAGCCGCCCGGCCACATCATTTAGTAGCATTTAATCGCATCTTTGCAGGTGCTGTAGAGATACCTGCCAGTATATGCTTCACTTACCCTGACCTGCCCACGTCGTCAGCAGCATACCCATTGCTCGTCCAAACTCATCCCTGCCTCACCCCTCCCCGCCTCCCCCCTCCCCCTCCCCCCCTTCCCGGGCGCGTGCCTGATAACAGTCACTACACGTGAAGCGTGCCTCTGGTGAATGTAGTTAGACCGCTAATGAACACAATAAAAGCGTGCTGGCCGCTTGCATGCCACCAGCAGGTGCAGCGGCTTTATGGGGCCGCTATCCAGCGCACTCCTCTACAGATCATCTGGCTTGATGTGTCTGCCAGTGTTTAATTTACCACTTCCTAGACTTGCCTGCCATCACCGTGATCGCGTGTTACCTAGCTTCTGCTTCAATATTTTATACTCAGCGTCGCTTCAATTCTTTCCTGCAGTTAATCTCCCTGTCAAATTAAATTTCTCGCTCTATTTAATATTATTAAACTAAACTCACTGCGGACATTTTCTCTACGTTTTTCACGGTATTTTTCTTGTAAGTCCTTCCTACCTAAATAATAGCAACAATTATGCCGCCGTCATTTTAATTATTCAGTCAAACACTCAGAATTTACAAATGAAATACAAACAGTTCCATGCAAGTCCTATGAGCAATCGCTCGGAAGGTAATCGATAGACACACAAAAAGTTTTCAACGCAAAGGAAACCAAAAACAGTTATGCGCTGTGACAGTATTGCAATAGTGTTCATTGAAGTTTGTGGTTTTCCAAGACGCATTTAAGAAAGAAAGGAACGAAATAGTACCTAATATCCATCTGAAAATAGTTTTAATACCGTTAGTATTAATAGCAGAGGGATTGTAAATCATTATAAGAGACTCCCAGTTATAATGTATATCTAAAACTCGAAATAAAGCTAAAAATATTTAATAAGAAGATTTGTGAATTCCCAGCGAAATCCAGACAGCAACGAATTTTTACAGTTGAATTAAAGATGACTGGATAATAGCCTGTATCAGATATAATTTGTAACGGCACGGTTAATACGAAACCTGAATCACCACTGAATTTCTATGGAACTGTTCATGATCACTTCCGTCAGTAAAGAAGCATTCACTGCCCGGAATGAATAATACTACAACGGGAAGCATATACTTTTGGTATCTGTATGTGGGTCAGACATATGTCTAAAAGAGAGTATTCACCTGTTGAGTTCGAGGTAGCATTCAGTGGAAATGCTCCCTCCATGAACAGCAGTTTATAACGAGAACAGTTTGTAAAGCAGTAAAAAAATTATCATGGACATTCGGAAATCTTAATATCGAAAATGATGGCAGATATTTTCAGTTAAAAGAGGACCAATGAAAGGGTGTATTTCTGCAACTTCCATGTATCAGTGGATTGTTTGAACAGATTTTTTTTTTTAACTGCTTAACGTTTCTTAACAGCGAGGTCTTTAGAGAAGGGAAAGGATGGGGGGGGGGGTGGCAAGGAATGGGAAGGAATTCAACCATGGCATTTTTGAAGGAAGCATCCCGGCATTTGCCTGGAGTGATTTGGGAAACCATGGAAAACCCAAATCTGGATGCCCGGACGGGAATTTGAACCGGCGTCTTCCCGAATGCGAGGCCAGATGGAACATATGTCTGAGATACTACAAGAGATTTCCTAAGGAATGTGAGGACATTACAAGCATATTTTTCAGTGAAATAATTCACGCAGAAATCGTTCTTCCGGTTATAAAAAAATCGATTGAATAAATAGATTCATATATTAATTATCTCTGTATCTATTAATACATTAAGATAATGATTGTGTCAAATATTGATTCTGAAATTCTGCGATCGCCACCTAACTCATTCAACAGAAATCTTAGAAAACAATTTTGAAAAAAGTTTTCTTAATTATCACTAAAAATGATTTTAATTGCATTTCATCCGTCTCACCAAAATTCAGTTTTGTGAATATTTATGTTTTAAATTCTTGTCTTTTCTTTGATAGATTTCCACGAATGACTAATGTTGTCATCTGTTGGACCGAGCGTGGTGGATGAGTATTAACGTTCTGGTCTCGTATTCGGGAGGACGCCGGCTCGAATCCCCGTCCTGCAATCCAAATTTTGGTATTCCTTGGTTTCCCCTTCCAGACGAATTCCAGGATGGTTCCTTCAAAAAGACATGTCCGAATTCCTTCCTATCCCTTTTCCCAGTCCTTTGGCACCTCAGATGACATCAACATCGGCGAGGAGTAAAGCCATAAGCAAATAAAGCATCTGTTAACAAATATAAATACCTATAAAACTGTAAAATCAACAACTACATTGTCTATACTGCATAGATTTTATGACGATCAGTATAAAAACTGTTTAGTATATAAATGAATACTCTTCGTGCTACGGTTCATTAAAACGTATACTCTTTTTTGTAGTATGTGAAATTTGTGATGTCTTTTTAGCAACAATATAATTTACAGTATTAAATTGTACCATGACATAAGCTAACACTATGTATAGTTTTGTTTACATTTGTTCAATAGTTTTGCTTAATCTATACTCAGATCGTCTAATCTACCAAATTTTTTGATTCTGGCCATTATATAATTGACAACTCCGTAAATTTTCGGGATAAAATGTACTCTGTATGTGAATCTACACAACATGCTATCACTAAGTGTAGTTTCATTGAATTCTTTCATTAGTTTTGCTGAATGCTCGCATAGACAGATCCAAATTTCTAAATTTATGGTTTTGGCAATTTTGTGATCAGGAACTAAGTACTAAGGTGGATAGAAAACTATTTTAGATATTAAATGATGACATAATTTAATTTTTGTGGAGTCTTGTTGAAATCCATCTATTAGTTTTTGCGAGAAGTGCGCCAGGTAGTATAAATTACAAAATTTAAATTTTTGACCTCAATATAATCAAAAATTATGTCACTTTGTTGTATAAAAAGTATCCTGTTTGTTAACCTATGACGTAAGCTATAATTGTGAGCAAGTTCCTTAAATCCCATCCATTATTTTCTTTTCGTGATTAGGGAACAGCCAGAAAAAAATTAAAATTTTACTATTTTAGAATCTCTGTCAATTACAGGCTACAATTATTGCTTCTAAAATATATGTTATACGGTATACAGGAATAACTTTTATACAATTTTGTTATATTGTATAGATATATAAATCCAACTATATTTAATTGGCAGATGCGTTTGTAACTATTTGAGGATATTTAAAGTCCTTCCTCATTGCCAGTATCACCTGAGGTCTTGCGGTATTGATGTTTCTAACTGCATTCATGGAAAGGATAAAAATTAACTTTGCGATAATAACCTTCATATGACCGGATCCCAAGAAACAGTAGTTAAATCCACGGAAGATATAAAATTGTGATTGCAGCCTATATTTTTATTAGTAATTTAGTCGTATAATAGCATTTTTTTATCGCTAAAACTGTAGTGATTTTACTAAATGATTAGTTAATCACGAAGGAGATTATGGCCCATCAGTAATTCCCCAACTCATTTTCTTTATATTATGCTGATTTACACTTGCCGTAAATCCATTTCTATCAAAGACGAACTTTCCTATTCCCTTATGATCAAAATCAAGAGCTGTTTTATCACCACGATTATCTGTTGCCTGCAACATGCTGGTCTCAATTCTTCGCCCTATATCAACACAAGACTCACTACCACTTCATTAATTCTGAGTTAATTTTCGCAATTTCGAATCCAGAATTTGCTGCCAACAATATGGATTCCATATTGCCCCATCAAAATGAAAAAGGAGTCAGCCCCTAGTTCTAATATAAGTTGCCTCGTTTCCTTGGTACATCCCGTGATGTCACTCTCTCATAGAGGTCATGTCCTTGAAGCCACTCGCTACCACCTGTCTAATATGTCATGTCCAACTGAATTTATCATGAAATACAGTAATATGCCAATTCTTATGTCTTCAATAAACAATTCTCCTTTCGCCTTATAATCATAAAATCGTTCGTGGTGGGTGAGTGGTAACGTTTTGGTCTAGCATTCGGTAGGACGAGGGTTCGAATCCCCATCCAGATTTGGGTTTTTGATACCTCACTACCGGGATGGTTCCTTCCAAAAGGCCTTGACCGAATTCCTTCTCTCCTCGCCCTCAGTCCTTTCCCGCCTGTAATGACACAAAAAAGATATAAAGGCTGGGTATGAAGCCGACAGGAAAGTTATGCCCCCTGCAATGGACAATTAGTCACTGCTCCGTCCCTGTGGGGTGAAGACCTCACATACGTTGCATGACATTACACATCAATGATTCTGTGTGCTGTGGCTATTGTTACAAACCTCAAACAAGATTGTCCTGGTAGTTCAAACGTTCCTGTAGCATGGTTTTCTCTGCTGTCGACTTCCTGCAATGTGCCTCGTTCAATCGGAGAGCGGATATGAATGACGACAGGAGAGCTGTTCCTCCAACCGCCGGTTTTCGGTCTGTGCCGTTGCGTCCGGTGTAGTGAAACAGATGGAAGTTACATGCACGTTTTGAGACCTTGCATAACGATTCGTTGCTGCAGTAATAGAATCCGTTTTAAAGGAGGTTGTTGGTGCAAGAAACCAAATATCAGACTCGAGGTACCCGCAGCAGCGCTTTAGGTGCCTTTGGTCACGATAGTGAACTAGCACGGATGCTGTATGGCCGGGGAGATGAGCTACTTGGTCGTGGTAACGCTACCTTCCTTTGGCTTCCTGCTGGCTCCCTTGTGGTGGCGCAGTGCTGGTATTTTGGGAGAGTAGTTATTTCATGCCCGTTCTCGATGTGATGAAACATTGGTGAGTAGGGCTGGCGAGGAGGGGAGGAGTAAGGGGTAAGGATGAGAAGGGAGCAAGTTAGGTACATTGTGAGCCTAACCTGATTTAGACCCGACCACTATTACAGTGAAAAATACTTTACTACCGTCGTACAACTGACACTCAGCAGCCGAATACCCAGGCAGTGAGAAAGCTTCCTCCTTAGTACAACCGTTCACATATGTCGTCAGCAAGAGAGTGCCGAAGATCACCGACAGATCAAAAACTTCAGGTTAAAGCGACGTATCTGCGACAAGCTGGTATGCGCTTCCATCATCATATATATTGTAAGACTGGAGATTTTCTCGGCGTTGTAAATGAATAAAATTTTCTCGGGTAGCTAGCCGAGTCAGTACATCGTTTGACCACGACGTTTCGGCGGTCACAACCTCTGCTGCCATTGTCACTTGACAATGGCGGCAGAGATTGTGACCGCCGAAACGTCGTGGTCAAACGATGTACTGACTCGGCTAGCTACCCGAGAAAATTTTATTCATCATATATATTATTTCTATAAGGTTTTTTTTTTTTTTTTTTTTTTTTTTTTTTTGTCACAAGCCTGTATCTTCAGTCATACTTAACCGAAATCAATAAATGAGTTTTCGGAATTCGAACCTTAAAGGGCAAATATGTCCATATTTCTAAAATGTTGTTTTCTGTGTTACAAGTCATTTATCTCCCTGGGTACCTATCTGAAATCGTTTAATGAAGTATGATTTTAAAGATTAAGATCTCCGCTTTAGTCATATATTAAGAAATTTTTCTAATTCGATCCTTAATGGGCAAAATTATCAATATTTTTTCAATGCGTTTTTGTGTCACGAGCGATTTATCTTCCTTAATATCTAACCGATATAGATAAATGAGGTATCATATTAAAGAATAAGGTCTCCTCCGTGGTAACATTATATTTTAACACAGGAAATTTTCGTAATTCGACACTTGAAGGGCAAAAATGTCAATTTTTCTAAAATTCGTTTTTTGTATCTCGAGCCATTTATATCCCTGGATATCTAACCAAAATCGATAAATGAGGTAGGATTATGAGGAGTAATGTCTCAGCTTTGTGATATCATATTTTAAGAAAGAATGTTTTTTGGAATTCAATCCTTAAAGGGAAAAAGTATAAATTTTTCTATAAAGCATTTTGGTGTCACGAGCTATTTATCTCCCTTAATACCTAACCAATATAGATAAATGAGGTATCATATAAAAAAAGTAGGCTTTCGCCGTGGTAAAATTATATTTTAAGCAAGGAATTTTTCGTAATTCGAACCTTAAAAGGCAAAAATGACAATTTTTTTTAAATGCGTTTTTTGTATCTCGAGCCATTTATCTCCCTTGACAAATAAATAAAATTGATAAACGAGGTATCATTTAAAAGATTGAGGTCTTCGTAATGTCTTCAGTTCCGTTACCACAGTTTAACCTTAGAAGGCGAAAGTATTAATATTTTTACAACCCATTTTTCTGTCACGAGCTATTTATTTCCCTTGATACCTAGCCGAAATCAATAAATGAGGTATCAATTTAAATATTAAAATATCCGCTATGGACACATCATATTTTAAGAAAAAACTTTCTCCAAATTCAACCCTTAAGGGGCAAAAATATCATCATTTCTCAAAACTTTTTTTTACCTCGCTTGATAACTAACCGAAATTGATAAATGAGGTATCATTTTAAATACCAAGGTGGCTGCTTCGGTCACACCATATTTTATAAAAGGAATTATTTGTAATTCGAACCTTAAAGGGTAAAAATATCAATATTATTTATACAACTTTTTTTTAAGCCATTTCTACGATACCTAGCCGAAATCGATAAATGACATATCGTTTTAAAAATTAAGGTCTCCAGCTAGGTAAAATCATAAATTAAGGAAGAATTTTTAGGAATTACGTGCTTGAAGTGTTAGCGCATATGAGACTGTTCGGAGCCAAGTCTCTAGATTGCAGCTGCGGATATCACAGAGATGTCAAACTTTTTTTGTTCAATAAGTAGCTTTTCAGATAATTTTTTTCTCTTACGGAAACAATGTCGTTTTGCTATACAATTCCAATGTAAACATTTTATTCGCACAGCAACAAATATTTCAGAGATGTTGATTTGTTGTTTGCATTTTGTTCAGGTTGCCTTTATCCTGTTAAGGTCAGCGACAGTTTGTCATATATATACCGAGTGATTTAAATTTTCCTAACTGTTTCGTAATATGTTGCGAGTATTTTGATGCGTACCTATTACACTAAAAAATGTACAAAAGTACGGTTCTAATTTTCATTATATTACAAGCATTCAACCTCACTATTCATCGCATTTTAATCGCGAAATTTTCGCATAGGTCTTCTAGTATATATTATTTCTCTAAGGTATTTTTTTGTCACAAGCCTGTATCTTTCTTCATACTTAACCGAAATCAATGAATGAGGTGTCATTTTAAAGCTTATGGTCTCCACTTTGGTCACATAATATCTTAAGAAAGAAAGTTTTCGGAATCCGGCCATTAAAGGGGAAAAGTATCAAAATTTTTGCATTACGTTTTTGTGTCACGAGCCATTTATGTCACTTCATTTCTAACCGATACGGATAAATGAGGTATCATATTAAAGAATAAGGTCTCCGCCATGGTAACATTGTATTTTAAGAAATAAATTTTTCGTAATTCGACCCTGAAAAGGCAAAAATGTCAATTTTTCTAAAATGCATTTTTTGTGACTCGAGCATATATCCATGGATATCTAACTAAAATCGATAGATGAAGTAAGATTATGAGGAGTAATTTCTCAGCTTTGGGAACATCATATTTTAAGGAAGAAGTTTTTGGAATTCAACCCTTAAAGGGAAAAAGTATAAATGGTTCTACAAAGCATTTTTGTGTCATGAGATATTTATCTCCCCTGATATCTAACCGATATAGATAAAAGATGTATCATATTAAATACTAAGGTCTCCGCCGTGGTAACATTATATTTTAAGAAAGGAATGTTTCGTAATTCGACCCTTAAAGGGCAAAAACATTAATTTTTCTAAAACGCGTTTTTTGTGTATCGAGCCATTTATCTCCATGGATATCTAACCAAAATCGATAAATGAAATACGATTATGAGGAGTAGTGTCTCAGCTTTGTGACAACATATTTTAAAAAAGAATTTTTTTGTAATTCATCCGTTAAAGGGAAAAGGTGTAAATTTTTCTATAACGCATTTTTGTGTCACGAGCCATTTATCTCCCTTGATATCTAACAGATATTGATAAAAGAGGTATCATAATAAAGACAGGTCTCCGCCGTGGCAACATTATATTTTAAGACACAATTTTTTTGTAGTTCGACCATTAAAGAGCAAAAATTTCAATTTTTTACAAATCTGGTTTTTGTGCCTCGAGCCATTTATCTCCCTGGATATCTAACCAAAATCGATAAAACAAGTAGGGGTATGAAAAGTAAAGACGTAGCTTTGGTGACATCATATATTAAGATTTTTTTTAAAAAATTTAATCATTAATGGGGAAAAGTATAAAAGGTTCCACAACGCATTTATTGTCACGAGCCATTTATCTCCATTAATATCTAAACTAAATAGATAAATGTGGTATCATTCTGAAAATTAAGGTTTCCGCTGTGGCAACATCACATTTAAAGAAATGATTTTTTCTTAATTGAACTCTTAAAGGGCATAAATATCGATATTTCTAAAATGCGTATTTATGTCTCGAGTCATTTATCTCCCTCGACAATTAAACAAAATTGATAAACGAGGTATCATTTTAAAGATAGAGGTCTTCGTAAAGTCTTGGGTTCCGTTATACTACATTTTAAGAAACAAATTTTTCAAAATTCTAACCTTAGATGGCAAAAGTATTAATATTTCTACAACGCTATTTTCTGTCACTAGCTATTTATTTCACTTGATACCAAACCGAAATTAATAAATGAGGTATCGTTTTAAATATTAAATTATCCGCTTTGGTCACATCATATTTTAAGAAAAAACTTTCTCCAAATTCATCCCTTAAGGGCAAAAATATCATCATTTCTAAAACTTTTTTTTTACCTTGCTTGATAACTAACCGAAATCGACAAATGAGGTATCATTTTAAAGACCAAGGTCACACCAAATTTTATATAAGAATTTTTTTGGAATTCGACCCTTAAAGGGCAAAAGTATCAATATTATTTCTACAGCGTGTTTTTTTTTAATTACAAGCCATTTATCTTCTTCGATACCTAGCCGAAATCGATAAATATCATATAGTTTTAATGATTAAGGTCTCCAGTTAGGTGAAATGATAAATTAAGAAAGAATTTTTCGGAATTTGGTGCTTAAAGTGGTGGCGCGTATGAGACAGTTCAGAGCCAAGTCGCTAGATTGCAGCAGCAGATATCACAGAGATGTCAATAAACTTTTTTTATTCAATAAGTAGCTTTTCGGATATTTTTTTTCTGTTATAGAAACAGTATCGCTTTGCTATACAATTCGAATGTAAATATTTTATTCGCACAGAAACAAATATCACAGAGATGTTGATATGTTGTGTTGCATTTTGCTCAGTTTGGTTGTATTCTGTTAAGGTCAGAGACTTTGTCGTAAGTACAGAGGGTTTTAAATTTTTCTAACTATTTCGTAATATGTTGTAAGTATTTTCATTAGTACCTATCACATGAAAAAAAAATATTTGATACAAAAATACTGTTCTACTTTTCATTATATTACAATCATTCAACCTCACTATTAATCGCATTTTATTCGCGAAATTTTCGCACGGGTCGTCTAGTATTAATTAATTACAATAATTAACAGTACTCGCTTAGCAAAGTTCACGTGGATTATATTATTTCATTCAGTACATTCAATTGCACCGAATACGATTCAGGCATCTGCCGCTCAATGTAGACTGAACACCTGAGAGATACCTGTTGTTTTGTAATAAAGATTTTTGTACATAGTTTGTATATAGTGTTCTGACCCGCTTCTTTGACAGGATTTATTGGTAGTTGCTGACATTACTCATATCTGAACACTGATTAATTCTTCTTTTGTGTTTCCAAGTAAATAGCTTAGATTATCCCGTCTTGTATAATCACTCACACCGATTCGTGATAACAGATATACAACATCTTCCATTAACTTTTAACCTTTAACAGAGCTACCATGGTCTTCAGATAACAGTTAACGTAAGATGTTATTTCCAGCAGTCGTATGTTGAGCCATGGAACGTGTTTGCTATTCGAACTCATACGTTTGAGTAAATACCTAGTAATGCAACAGCACGTCTTTCGCAATGCAATCAGTTCTAATTAAGTAAAAAGAGTAATAACGAAGGCTTTAGCGCCTTATGGTTGCAATGAAGATTTAGCTGGTGTACCACCAGATTGTGTTGTGAAAACACAATGTTCCGACTACTAGCTCCACTGCGTTCCTCAGTTGCGAAAATATCTGTAATGGTCTGCTGACAGATATCTGTTGGTTGGCAGACCATGTTAAGCCATGTGACTGAAAATCGAAATGTCCATGCTTGGAATCCCTGTTTCAGTGGGATTTACATGAGCCGTTATCACCGCTTTCACCTCTGGCGCAGTTTGTTATACTACAGAACGCCTCCGTAGTTCAGATTTCGGATGTATCAGGCCCCCTATACCAGGTAGAATTAGCAGGTTAGGCTTGGCGGTTACTATAGGGGCGGATTGCACAGCCAAATGAAATCTTATCACCAGATAATTTCAATTACTCAAGGGTTTTAAAAAGAAAAAAAAATATGGCCTTCGGTCTTTGCGACCATTTAGCCAACTCCAATTTGTTTTTGAACCAACTGCTGTAACAGGCTTTCATTATGATATTGTGGACACTAATGTGAGGACAGCACAAGACTGCCGGACTTGAACCAGCGGCCCTTGCAATGCAAGGCTAGCGAGCTAACACCTACACTGCCAGGACCGGCAATCACTCAAGTTTAAAGTTTTTTTTTTTTTTTTTTTTTTTTTTTTGCTGTTGTCAGTCTTTAGACTGGTTTGATGCAATCCTCCATCCTTTCCTATCCTGTGCTAACCTCTTCATTTCTACATACCTCTTACAGCCCATGTCCTCAATTATCTGTTACATATATTCTAATCTCTGTCTTCCTCTACAGTTCTTACCTTCGACTGTTCCCTCCACTAACAAATTAACCAATCCAGCATGTCTCAAAATATGACATACCAGCCTGTCTCTTCTTTCCGTAAGCTTCTTCAACAAATTTATTTTCTCACCCATCATTTCCAAAACTCGTTCATTTCTTACTTTGTCTGTCCACTTAATTTTCAGCATTCTTCTGTAGCAGCACATTTCAAATGCTTCAATTTTCTTTATTTCCGGTATTCCTAAAGTCCATGTTTCACTACCATAAAGTGCTGTGCTCCACACAAAGAGTTTAAAAAAGTTCTTTCTAATTCCTAGATCAATATTTGAAATTAAAAGGTTTCTTTTTTTCGTGAATGCTCTTTAATGCTTTTAATGTAGTAGACCATTACAAATGTTCTCGCACCTTATGAAGACGGTGGAGCTACTAGTCAAAATATCCTATTGTAAAAACACAATCTGGCGATACACCCGTGAAGACTTCATTGTGAGCACTGATAAAATTGGTGTGTTTATATGTGACTAGTAGTTAGTGGCAGGTGAGAGGGGTGGGCTGCCTTTTGCGTGGGATCGCAGACCGTGGGAGGCGTGCACCTTGGTGCTCCTGTACGAGCAGTACCTCTCGGCGGCCAGGATGAGGATGGCGACGGCGTACGCGGCGAGGCTGAGGTAGAAGACGGCGTGCAGGTCTGCGAGCCGGAGCGGCGTGTCGCTGGAGAAGGGCGCGGCGGGCGGGCGGCCGGTGCGCAGCGAGTGGTTGCGGTGCGCCTCGCGCTGCCACTGGTCGACCAGCCCGGCGTGCACCGCGCGGCCCAGCACCTGGCTGAGGCGCTCCCGCAGCGGGCTGCCGCGGCGCACGGCCACCGCCAGCAGGTAGCGCCGCGGGCACTCGCGAACCACGTGCAGCGCCTCCGAGTGCAGCACGCCCTTCGCCTGCGACAGCGACAGCCGCTCCAGGAACGACACGTCCCGCCGCCGCGTCGCGCGCTGCACCATGGCTTCCCGCGGCACCTCCACCACCTGCAGGTTAGGAACACTCAACTCATGAATCTGAGCACTGCTCCCTGCACTAATTCGGCTGTCCTATTATGTGCTGATATACCATGAAAGATTTATTTAAATTGACAGCCATAACATTATGAGCTTTTCACTAATTAGTGTGGTTAATTAGCTGCCAACAATTACACTTCTCTACATCTACGTACATCTGTATATATACTCTGCAATTCACAAAATTGTAGGTAGCAGAGGGTGCTCAGCACCAAAACTAATCTCTTCACTGTGTATTCCAATTCCGAATCGTACGAGGGTAGAAAGAATTCATATAAGCATCAGGGTGGCCCCTTGTTTCTCTAATCTTATCACTCCTGTCGTTGCGACTCAAATACGTCGGTGAACGAAGTATTTCACGGCACTCGTAAGTCAAAATGAGCGTACCAATAAGTTTTACACTAAGTGAGAATGACAAGATGTTATGGACGAGAAAGGACCATCCATATCTTAAACACATGCAAGCTGCAGATCAATTTGTTTTAGTAAAATATGGTTAATAACTTACAACGGTCCAAAAATGAAAAGGAATGTTGCTATTTTTAGAAATGATAATCACTCTTCCGAAAGAAATATAACTTAATTTATTTAGCACAGATACTTTAAAATCAATATTTAAATACTCATGCTGCATTTTTAATAAGATCCTAATGCATTTCTCATAAATAACTCTCACACCATGCAGCCCAATTACGTTCCGCATGTTATTGACAAAGCAAGCCCCAAGCACACTCTGTGTTCCCCCAGCTGTTACGGGTGACGCAGCCCATAATTCTTCAACACTATCTAACGATATTCAACTTAGGTTACCCAAAGACTGTACAAAACTACAGCTTGTGAAAACCCTAAAAAATTCAAATTAATTTATACACATTAATACAATTATACATAACACTTACAATCAATAAAAGAAAATAACAATAATAATAATAGTTATAAAAATTATTAGTTAGTTGTGAGGTTGTCACAACATACACTAATAGGATCATTTCTACACTCAAAATTATAGACTATTTATTACGAAAGGCTTATGAACAAATTAATGAAATTTTTATTTATGATGTCATAATCTCTGTATATCCTACAGAAAAAATTCAAATGTCTTGTTATATTTATGCTTGAGAGAAGAGTTCATATATTGCTAAATTTATGCAGTGGAAGTTGTAAGGTTAGTCCTTACTGAATTGTTGTTTTACTGACGTATTAATATTTGTTCCGTAGAAACTTAACACCAAAGTGAATAAGAAGGTACGCTAAATGCATGCACTAGGGAGGGTTATATTTGGAGGAGTGAACAGAGAGTGTTATTACATGATAGAGAAAAAACGTAGTTGATTATCTCATTTTGGTACATAGAGCCAACATTTCTCATCTACCTTGTGACAGAACAAGTTACTTCGTGGCCACGGTTCGTGTTGAGTTTATGCGAGGAGTACATCTCGTTTTGGTTTACGGGAAACATGACACATTTCGCTCTCAGTTCGCTTGCGTCATTCCTAGCTCATCTTAGAGACCTCTTCACAAACTGTCAGCAGACCATGTGGTATGTGAGGTAGTTTGAACTACGATTTGCTTCATAGCCCATAGATACTAGACGGGGGGCGAGACAGGTATCCTCCCGCTCTGCTGGTGTGTTACCTCCAGCTTTGTGTGCAGACTGGCCAAGACGGGGTCGTCGGCGACGGTGAAGCTGTCCACGAGGTCCGGGTAGTTGGTCCAGAGCCGCAGTCCAGAATCATCCACCTGCTGCAGGGTTTCCAGGTCGTCGAACTGGTGGGACAGGCTCAGAACCGCCACCAGCACCGCCTACTCATAACATACACACTGTCAACACTGATAATGCACAAGAACGCTTCACAAAATTTCTTCACATACATTTTTTTTTATTATTTTTTTCCTGGAGGCGATTTCAGTTACTGAAAGACTAGCTACAAATTTAAGTTTTCTAGCAACTGTAAACTTCTATGCTAGCCTGAAATACCTTTTCCGAGTGTCAAGGGAATCAATTTTAAGAATAACCCCAGATGTTTGTGACGCTTTACGCGATATTCTGAAAGATTGTGCGAAGATAAGTAAATAATACACTGTTTACATTAAAATCTTTGGCACCATACGTCTTCCACAGTAAACTGCGCCAAGCTAGGCTTGCTAATGAACCGACGGGAATGGCTCTCAGCGCGGCAATGTCCGAGTTGCCTCGCGAGGCCACAGCGCGTCCGTTACGCGTGGCTGCTGGCGAGGCAGTGTTCGGGGGCTTGCCGCGCATAATCGATACGCAGCTTAGCTGAGGGGAAAAGAAAGATTGTAATGTTAAGACGAAAGAAGAAGAAGAGCCGTATTCGGTGTATCACGAAGTTTCGTTTAAATAAAGTGAAAGTAAAATAAATCGCAGTATGTAATGTAAACTACAACAAACAAATTACGAATATCATATGCAGCGTAGATGTCTTAGAAGCAGCCTCACAATTTACGAGGCAGCTACTTTAGATACTGCCTCCCTGGCCTTCAGAAAATTTCCATGGGTTTAAAAGTTTTAAGACTGTATTATCGTGAGAGACAAATCCATTGGCCCAAGGACTTATCGACATCACTTTTCAGAATTCACACGAAACGAATTAAAACTAGAAAGTTTTTCACTGCGTGTGATGATAAACTACGGCACGGAACACTGTGGCTTTATTACATTTTATCTTACGGTGGAAGTATATAGATCATGGCAGCTCCTGAACAACGCTTCTTCAGTCGCGCCTTTTATGATCTCAGCGCTCTATTGTGTTGTCGTGTCAACGTCAGATAAATGAAACATAGAAACCACAATAATTAAGTAGAAAAATAACTCATCTTCACTTCATCTTTTATATTTGAGCAATGTTTTGGGTGTTTGCGAGAAATAATTTTAGAACTTTATGTTTATGGTTGTGCTTATTTCAACATGTCAACAGAAGATGTATTAAGACGGGTACACATCAGTACGAGGCAACGCACGAATAGGACCGACGTGAGGCGAGGCGAGGCGGAACGTACATACACACTGGTAGCTCGAACGCAGTTCACCGAGGCATCGAACGAGACCAGTATCAGTCCATTCGTTTGTTCTGACGAGACGGCAGTGTTGTTAAGTTAGAGAGTGGATATGGATCGCGGTGACAATTTATCAGTCACTGGTGCTGCATTCACAGCGATTGCTAGTTTACTTAAAAAGAGAAATAAAAGACACTGGTGGGCAGCTAGACTTTACTGCAATAGAATGCTCACTGGTGGTAAATTATTTTTACACGGTATGATAGAAGAAGAAGAGAATAGCCATTTTCAAAACTTTGCAAGGATGCCATCCACTGACTATATATTTTTATTAGAATCGATTCGGGATAAAAGTTCGAAGAATGATACAAATTTTCGAAAAGCAGTAACCACTGAAGGAAGGTTAGCCTTAAAACTAAGATACTTGCCAACTGGTGATTCATTTATTATCTTGCAATATGTTTTCAACGTATCGATGCAACTGATTTGAGGAATTATACGAGAAGTATACAGAGCAATGTAAATATTTTACAATTGTAAGAATGGAGGGTGCCGACTCACATTGTAGTTTCCAGAAGAGGGCTAGACATTCTGAGATACTGTTATTTGTGTTCGTTCTTAAGTTCGATATTTAGAGAACACGAATGTTGAGTTTCGTCGTCATGTATAATTAAAAAAAGCAGTATTTTTTCCAATCAGTGCACTATTTTAACGCATTATGATATACTCTACCGCCCTTCTTCCACTATATGGGGCGTCTTTCACATTTTTTAATAAAAGAGAGTACCTTTTCCTTATCCCAACTAATGATTAAAAACAATTACAAAAACTCCTTAACTGAAATAAAATATAGTGGTTTTATTTAATTCCAACGATCAGTGTGTTTAAACGATGACTGAGTGCCACTGTGGCAGCGTGAACAAGCGAGGCAGACGCACGACTGCAAACACCCGTTTCCATAGCGTGCGGTGCACTCCCGAATTCTCTTTGAACTACCGTCTCATGACGAATGGCGTTCGTTCAGCCTCAGTCGTCCGGCGAAAGGCCCCTGGGGTTTGCCGCGCCTCGGCTACACACTGATATGGTCGCCTCGCCTCGGAGCCGTATGTGCGTTGCCTCGTTCTGGTGTGTATCCGCCTTTACATGCGTATCTCAGGTTTATACCTCACAGAGCTGCAAGAACTATAATGCAGGCTAGCAGAAAGGCAAATGCTTGTCTTTTCCAAAAAATAAAAATAATCAAAAAATCATTAATTTCATTGGAAGGGTTGCCCCGGCTGCTTGTTGAGGCGCACCTGTACGGCGTCCATGACGACGAGTCCGTAGAGCAGACAGGCGGCGGCGAGCAGGCGCAGCGAGGGCAGCGTGAGGCCGACCACCGAGGGCCACGGCGCAGTCATGGACAGCGCCACCGCCGCCACCAGCGACTCGCCCAGCCGCGGCCGCGCCGCCTCCCCCACCAGCCTGCAACCATCACAGCTGACACACACTCAAATCAGCTTCCGACCACCTCCTCGTTACACCTCTTACAGGAGCCTTGTCGACGTCGAAGCAATTAGAGGAGAGAAAGGACTCGGGGCTAGCAACGGGAAAACAATTAGGCCATGGCCTTTTGAAGAAACCATCCAGGTGTTCTCCTGGAGTGATTTGCGGAAACCATGGAAAACCCAGATCTGGATGGCCGGATGAGATTCGAACCTGGGTCCTTCCAAATGAGAGGCAAGACCGTTACCGCTCACCCACCATGCTCGGTTTACACGACCAAACTGTGCTCACAGTTTCAATATGGAATACGCTGCAGTGACATGAAATCGACTTTATTCGTTTATTAATAATAATTTTGTTGTGATATGAAATTGCCTACTCTTGCATAGGCGTCCAGTGGGTAGCACAAGCATGGGAGGTCATGCGCTATACTCGCGTTTTTAGAACCGAACTTGTGAGATATGCTGCATGTAGCCTATTGGAGCGTTGTTTGTGTTGCCATCTGTCTGTGTTCTGTGACATAAGTGTATTTATGTTTGTTAAATATGTAGTTTATGAGGTTGGGATTGGGGACCGTCCAGCATTCGCCTAGATAATTACGGTAAATCGCTTAGGAATCACAGTTACGATGGCTGGAATGCGGCGACAGCATTCGCATCTGGTCCCGTTGTAGCTCCCCTATCCAGTGTGTTGACGCCTCAGCGCGCATACTCATACGGACGGTTACATTTATTTGTGATTAATAATTTCTTGAGACAAAATTTACAGTTTAGCCCGCTTATGAGGGATAATTACCCTTGGTAGAATGGAAGAACAGCGTCTAATCCGAGCTTGCATTGCGTGTAGAGAAGGCCACAATACCAAGCAGCAACAATAACATCCTAAGCTGAAGTTCCACAAGGGGCTGTATGTAAACAAAGAGTCCGTGTGTTTTTCGTGGTAGAATCCTGGACATTTTGTTCAGGGAAATAAAGTAAAGATACAGCTGCAGGGGCACAAAGCAAAGTTAAGTGACAGCCAGCATTCGATGAGTGGTTTGCGGACGTGGGCTTGAAGCAAATCAAGCTTCCAGGAGAAACTGCTTTTGTTTCTAATAATAGCAAGGTGAATTCCAAAGACGGTTCTGAATTTTCTGAACCGTTGGGTTGGTGGAAAAGTTTTGGCAGCCAATGCAAACAGCAGCGTGGGTGTGAAAGGGAGGGTGCGTGTGGAGTACAAAATAGCGGGTAAGGCCATGTTAATCAATATTAATGTTGGTTTGTTTATTTGTCATGCCAACCAGCATGATGGAGAACTTGTTGAACGACGATGATTGGTAAAAGAGACGAGAGGCTGGTGCAACCGAAATATGATGAACAACCAGGTGAGGAGAGGGATCGAGAAGTTTACATCGGACCAGGAGAGAAGGAACATGTCAGCACCCCATGCCAATGAAAAAAATGGTTTGCAATTACCTACACTAATTGAATAGGTTATTTGGAAAAGGACATAAACCCACATTTTTCTAAAAATGGATCTTATTACGAGGGTGAATCAAATATAAACAAAACTTTATTTTTAAAAATATTATTTTTATTTTAAGTGCAAAAAAGTACATATCTTATTTTTCTACGTAACTTTGAAAGAATTTAAAGATAAAATTTGTAGAGGGCAGATGTAGGTGGGTGCAGGATAGGGGGAAGATGGGGGTGTAGGGAAATTGCCAACTGAGCCTGTGCTCCATTGCAATTAAATTAAATTAAATTATGGAGCGGAACTCTCGGAATTAAAATTGAATTTGGACGTTGCAAATTTTAAAAATGATTTTCTTGGTGTCACCTTGCACACTGCATTGTACACACGGATACTCAGCGTTGAAGTTTGCAGTGGACGTCCTCAGCCTAATCCTCAGACTAATGTTTAGGAGTAATCGCACAGCTGCAGCGTTTAAAACATCGGATTGTTAGGGAATTCTCGGATGCATGTTGACAGTTTCCAGCATGAATTTCATTTCTTGGTTTGGAGTCACGCTGACCATGTTAAAGCTGCCTATCAAGTCAGCTTTCAAGAAACATCTATGATTAAAGCGTGGCAAGCTTCTCGCCGTTGGCAAATGTATTTTCTAAATAAAAATCTATGGCACAAGTTGAATGCCCAACAAAAGTATTTTTTTTGGTTTTTTTTTTGTGAAATACCTCGTCCAGGCTAGAAATTAAAGAAAAAAAAAATAAATGCATGTGGTCGTAATGACCTGGTTACAGGGTTTCTTCTCGGCTGTGCTGCCGAACCTACCCTGGTAAACATACCGGGAATAGGGTACCTACATCTTAACGTGGAATCCGAACCACGGAAGATTTTTGGCGAACTTAATATTACACAACAAGCTAAGCCTGAGGTGAAGGTCGGAATTAAGGGCCTAAAAAATCCCTGCCAAGACGGGGATTTCAACCGAGGACCCTTTCCACGCAGAAGCCTTAACCATTCAGCCACTACACCGATAGTCCAGGTAATAAAACAGGTTTTTCTGTATTGACAGATAAAACTGCTTTCAGATCGGCTGTCTAGTTGTTTATCTCGCTTTCTGAGTCATCAACGCGATTTAAAGCAATCGCCGACACTCTGGCACTAAGGTAATTGAGTCAGCGCTTTCATCATGGATCACTGGAAGCCGTTTAGCCAAGTGTAAGAGGTACTTACATTTTCCCGGTGTAGCTAAATTAAAGGACGAGTGTTTTGATAACATGGACTCAACCTCCACAGCTGCAGAGATAATCAAGCTTCATTGGCGCGCTGAACCTCTGATGCGTAATTTCTTGCATTACTAACGCTTTGCTAACTCATGTGGGATTGTATCTTTGGAATGCTTGTGAAACGCATTTTCTTACCATATGATTTCTGTATTTTAGCTTGGTTTTTTGAATAGCATACACGTTGTTTTTAACGCAAATGCCAAACAACTTCTCCATAACTACTCGAGGCAATTGTTTTAACAAAATAGATAGATTTTGACGGGAGCTGTTGAATAGGTTTGATAAAGTGAGAAGTAACACGTGGATGTTCCTGACAGGCAAAATGAACATCAAATGGCTGCGTGTGTCCTACAGGAACGCACTTAATCTGAATATCTCCACGCATCAATACTTTGGCTGTTGGTTATACGCAAGACATACGGAGTTACAATACCAAATTGCGAACCGCGATTTTATTATGATTGGATTTTTATTGAATTTCCCCCCGTATATGTAGACAAGTTTAATAATCTTTTCATGTCTCATACTCAATTCAGTATACTGATGACACTACGTGCGAATGAGTTCACCGGTAACCGCAGCGCACTATAGTCAGTGCTTAGCTGAATTCGTCACTATTAACATAAGCGTTGTCCGTTCTTCACGAAACAAATGTCAACGGAATTGTCTGCATTCAGTTGTGTTATTATGAAGTGAGATGGAGTAGAATAATAACACTTAATAAATGTTTTCATAGTTAAAGAGCTCTATACAGACAGTTATTTTTTTTTACGTTGTATGTTAAAAAGATTTCTCATGGCTGCCAGAAATTACGCCAAGAAGACTGCCCAATTTCGTCAGTTCGTCAGTCATAAACATGCACCTGTTCATCTCAGTTAGCTTATACAGGATGTTACAAACTTTCCGGGATGATGTAGACGGGTAAATGTATTAATTTGAGGTAAGGGACCCTGGTCCGGAAACGACCGAGTCGAAAGTTATAATCGAAAATCTACTCGAGTTCTGCTTTAGACTCGCGCAGCGCTCAAAAACTAAAGGCCCCAGCATCCAAACCCTGATCATTCCCACTGAATACTCCCCAGTACCCTCAGATAATTTCCCCTGATGGTGGAGGGCGCACGTAGCTTGATGAGAGAGAGACCAAAAATCCGAAGTCTACAAGTTTCCCAAGCTGCCAAATTTACACTGTTGTTCAAAATGGGATCCGCTAGCGTCAATGCAGGAATGACATCGTCGCACGAAGTTCTGTCGTACCCGTTCTAATATTCGCGGTGTCATTTGAATAGTGTTGCATGTAGCGATAATTCAGGAGATCCTCTTCAGTGCCAAGAGACGTTTCGTACACAAGACGAAATGGTCCCACGAGAAGAAATCAATTGGACGAGAGCAGGTGAAGGTGTTGGCCGCGCAACAAGACTTCCTTTGCCTATTCACTTTCAGGAAGTCTCTGATCCAGGTGCTCACGAAAACTCAGCACAAAGTGAGGTGGGGCTCCATCATGTTGGAACCACAGCCGCTGAAGAATAACAAGCTAGATATGTTCCAGGAAGTTTGGTAGTATATCTCTGGTAGACACCATATTCCACTGCCAGGGGTATCAGAACAATTTTCGCTTATGACTTCAGATTCGGTCATTACCAGCTTCAAATTGATCCATTTACCCGTCTCAGTGCTAGAAATTCGTTTATAAAACCAGGCGTATTTGTCACTCCTACCTTTCAGACTCAGGGGTAAAATGAAAATTTTCAGGCGTAATTATATTATAATTATGAAAATGCAGATTTTATACCTTACAACCTACTCCAACACAATTTAAAATTGTAAATAGGATTAGAAAAAAAAATATGGTATGCCAGTATATTATATATCAAAATTGTCAAATAGGTTAATACAATTATTGAATTTTACGCACTGATCTTCATCTTCAGAGGTAACTTGTTTGATTCCTAAATATTTTCAAATTTTTTCCAATTCATCGTCAGAGGATTATTTCTTTTTAAATACAAATAAATCAACATGTAAACTACAAATTGGAAAATATTTTCCTTGATATACAAATTCTAAGAATAATCTAACTTCATAGTTTTGGAGCATAATTTATCAGCAATATCGCTGAAACAAAAATCACTTTATTTACGGTAATATACCGCAGTGACTTGTATTTACAAGTCAGTAATTTTACGAGACATCTTTCTTCGTTAAACGATTAACGCACGAACTAGAATTTTTTTAATTCATGGTACTTCTCCTACACTGTTGCCACATCTCCTGAACTTCAGCAACGTATCACAGATCAAAAATACGACAGTAATTATAACTGAAATTAATTCATTGAATTAATCCTTGAACATGCAAAACTCAAAACTCAGTTCTCAAATGTTATTTTTAATTTATGTTTAGGCGTATTTTCTACGCCTTTGACAGAGATTGCAGGCGTAAAATGAAAAAATTCAGGCGTAATTATGCCTAACGCCCGGTCAATTTCGAGCACTGACCCTTCTCCATCATCCCTAAATGTTTGTAACACCATCACGGAACACCTTGTATATACCCTGCTAGGAGTGTGCATCAAATTTTTTTTTTATGGTTGGCTTCCGAAGCTCCTTACCAGTAAAACCAAGCTGAACAAATTATATTATTGTCTGTTTGGAACTTTGCTGAACATGCTTGTTAATCTAAGGCTGTCAATAAAGCCTGTAGCTATTACCTCAGCTACGTAATCTGCCTAACACGTTGCTCGCTCGATACTGAAACTAACCTGAAGGTTTGAACATTTGGAATACCAATATTAGTCTGTAGCCTACAATAGAGGCAGCTGCTGGAATCTCTCCAGTCACACTCAATTATCTGCTTCATATGTTCTAATCTTTGTCTACCTCTGCAGTTCTTTCCTTCGACTATTCCGTCCACTAAGAAATTAAGCAATCCTGCCTGTTCTAATATACTTAAATAAATTAACTTAGTCCATGACCCGAACGTTGGTGGGGTCAGAGGTAGGATGGCATGTTCCTTTCCTCTGGGACCTACAGTTTATTATGGTATCCGAACCATGGAACGTCCTGGCACAACTCTTAAAATTCCGGGATCGGTTCCCGAACTTTTGAAGGAAGTGCCTTTACCACGGAGGTACCAGACCACTGTTGCTGTTCTAAGAGAAACAGGAATGTTACAAAGCTATTATATTACAAACCGTAGATGGAACCATAACCAAAGTTTCTGCTTTACATTGATACTGAGAGGTGATAGTGTGTTGGCCGAAAAAGGGTCTACCACCTGGGTTCGAACGCCATGGCCAATAAGTCAATGAACAGACTTGGAGATGGAGTTGGCCGTTGAAGAGACACTCTCGTTTCATGGGATCGCCTGGGAGAATGACCAGATACCACATGTTCTATGGTAAGTCTATTGCCACTATCGTATAATCGGATGGATGTATTTGATTCAGACCTTCGACCAGCAAGTAACAAACCCATCGTATTTACGGAAAAACTACAAGGGGCAGTAAAATGAAAACGAGACAAATGGAAAGAAGTAATTAAACTGTTTATTATTTCAAAACTGTTAATACACTTATCCGACTGCGATACAAGACGGTCAATAATTTCAAGGAAAAATGTTCCCAGGCGTGCACCTCTTCGCCTGAAGCAAGTCACCGGCCACGAATGCCTTTCTTCAGTGCTCCAAAAGTATGTAAACCGTATGGGGAATTTTTAACGTTCCGACTTGTTGACGGACGGCATCATTCTGTTGCAGGTTAATTCCCACTTACATGTTGTCAACGTTGTTTCGGCTACGATGCAGAAGTTCCGCAGGGAAGCCCTTACACATCCACCATACAGTCCCAATCTCTCCCCATGCGATTTCCATATTTTTTGACCCCTGAAGAAAGACATTCGTGTTCGTCGATTTGCTTTGGACGAACAGATGGACGCGTGGGTACAATCATTGTTCCATAGGCAACATCAAACATTTTTCCATGAAGGTATTTACCGTCTTCTATCGCAGTGGGATAAACGTATTAACAGTTACTGCGATTACTTTTGAAATAATAAACAGTTTACTTACTTTTTTCCATCTGCCTCGTTTTCATTTGACCATCTCTTATATCTTGTGTTTGACGCTGTCATTGTCACGAGTGGAAGAAGAAGAGTATAGAAAAGGAGTTGTGTGTGTTTGTACCTGTGCGCCATCCTGTGGAGAGCGTACCAGGCGAGTCCGGCGAGGAGAGGCGCGACGGCCATGCCGCAGAGGAACTTGGTGGGGAAGAAGCCGAGGAAGACGTGCAGCGAGGAGTTCGGCTGCGCGCGCGGCACCACGAGGCAGAGGCTGTCGGCGTACGAGGGCGGCGTGAGGAACTCGATGTCGGCGCCCGGGTACTCCTTGACGAAGCGAGCGTTCGCGGCGAGCAGCGCGGTGCCTCGGGCCAGCTCGCCCAGCGCGCCCGTCTGCGAGCCGTCCGCCAGGGCGTACCCGAACGACGTGTTGTCTGGCGGGCCGCGCACCCGCGCCCGGAACTGAAGCACGGCCGCCAGCACCGACACCACCGCGGCGTCCGCGCCCACGAACGTCTGCGACCCGTCCACGTTCGTCGCGTGCAGGTACGAGTTGGGCGGGCTCTCGAACATGGAGATGTTCACTTCGACCCTGTGCAGGTAGCGCATGTCGAACAGACGGCTCGGAGTCGAGTACGTCGCCAGTAGTTTCTCGGCGCTACCGCAAGAGATCTCCCCCGGCCCACTTTTAAATGGCACTATATATCCAATGTCGCAAGAGTCTGAAAACAGTCGCTGGGAATACAGTAGTACCTTAAGAGGCCTCCTGGCAATCGGAAAATAACTTAAGAAGCCTTCCAATATAGCCTTCCCAGATTGTTCCCAGCTACCGTTACCACTCAAAACAAGGAGGCAATGACTGTTAGGATTCAGAAAACTAAGTCGCTGAAACAGTTGCTCTATCCTCAAATCCTCGGGCACCATCACAAGAACAGGTTCTTGTGACAGGTTTGCTTCAGAAGAAATGACGACTGGGAACGCTGCATCAGAATTTATTCCACGCAGCAACGAGGCAACCTTGCCTGGTAGATCAGTTTCGGGTACTATTACTAAAACTGAGCGGTAATCTTGGAAATACCACAGCACCAGTCTCACAGCAACGTCCAGGCTGCTTTCTTCGTTATGTACAGAATATGGCAAGACAGTATAGAAAAGCCCTCCTTCAGGTAATACAGATGCTAACGATGCAATGATAATAAGGTGTGTTTCGTGAAGCATTTTCATCTGAAACACAATCGCACATCTGTAATGAAACATAACATACATGGAAACAGAAAAAACAAGAATTTGTTATGGGCTCCTGAAACTCTGGTGAAAATATTATTTATCAAAGTAACAAATGTTTGTTGATTGAAATAAAAATAAAACGAAATAAACATTGAAATAGCAGAAAAGAATCTTCAGAAAGCAATTCTCCTAAACATAGTCGTATGTTGAGAAAAGATAATCGAGTTTCAAGATACTATTGCTATTGACAGAAAAATCGGCTTCCCATCGCCTTCACTCAATTTTGTTTTACGTAGGAATGTAACAATAAGTATGATCTAAGAAACAATGTGTTTAAAAGGAAAACAGCCTTCCGTTAGTCAGGTTAACAACTTTTATGAATAAATTTGAGAAAATGTATGGATCTTTTTTTTTTTTAAAAAAGTAAAACTTAATTGTTTCACGCGTCTTCTATCTACTATGTTTGCTTTTGAAACTGATTTCGTTAATAACATCATAATGGCATTCCAGAGTTCCGGTTTCTGTGGCTTTCCGAATACAGGCGAATACCACGATGGTTCCTTACAAGTCTGTTGAGGAATGTCTTCCCTTTCGTTGCCCGTCTCTATTCACCTCGACTCAGAAAAACCAAAAAGTACCAAAATATACTTGAAACTGTACTTCGCAAACTAGCTAACATCGTGACATATTTGAATAGTTTCGTCATAAATTACATACTATTTAGGCGTCATAAATAACTCCGTTCTTGATAGCATAATGAAAGTGGATTAATACTCGAAAAGGATTAATTAGAAAATTTCTCATGTTTGCTACTAGTATCTTCAAGTGGTTTTATTTACGTGGTTTCTCACCAGCTGCGCAATCCGTCACTTTTGCAACCCACTAAACTATTCTGGTACTACTACCAGGAAAGGGGGACTTGAGCTTTACGTGTAATTCAAATGGCGGAACATACTGGGGTACTTAATACTTATGGTAAGCAAAGCCTTACCAGAGGCAAGGCACCGTAAGTATTATGGCCGAAAAAAAATTTGACCAGGAACTCATCGGTTTCCAGTCGCACGCTCTAAACAACCGACTCACAGATCGTTGTAATAGTCATCGGCACCTCTTCCAACCCCCAACGACAGATATCTTTATGGCACATTATAAATGATAACAAGCAGCAGAGAAAGTAGTTGGGCAGTAATGCTTGTTAAGGTACCGACAGGAAAATTGCAGGAGCGAAACGTGGTATGTCAGTATTTGATCGGGAGTCATACGAGGATGTATCGGTATTACTCTGTCAAGTAATCTAGTACCCGGGCAGACTTGAACAGACACAGTGACAGATTGGTATCAAGGAAACAGCACTCGGCGCAGGTCTGCTATCTGATGCGGGCTGTCTGCAGCAGGGCACGCGAACATTCGTGTGAGCCTCGTCAGCTGTGGTGTGCACACACACTGTCAGTTTACACTCGCTGCCCATTACGCCTACAGCAAACATTAATTAACATCCGTCATTTCTGTAGACTGCAGTAATTTATAACACAGCAGAATTGTTTTATAAGAGGGGGATCAGGGAAATTGCCTCGCGATTCGAGTCTATAAATGTGAATCCGTCATCCACAATCATCCACTTCAGTGACTAAATGATGTGGCCTCTTAGTGCCCTAACGTCACATCTAAATGGGAGTATTGATAAAAAAATTATACAAACAGTATAACCTTAAATGTAACACAACGAACGTATGGGCGAGCGGTAACGCTATGGCCTCGCATTCCCTAGGATTCTGGTTCGAATCCCCGTCTGGCCATTCAGATTTCGGTTTCTCATGGTTTTCCAAAACCCCTCCAGGTGACTGCCGGGATGGCTCCTTTAAAGGTCATGGCCGAATTCCTTCCCGTTCCTTGCCACCAGTCCTTTCCCACCTCTAATCACGTCGACGTCGACGAGGCGTAGCCAGGAAAAAAATTTAAATAAGGAAGCAAATAGATGAGCAAGGAATTAATGTTGTGCAACCTTATTGCGTTTATAACGACACAACGTTTTTCATTTCGCGATAACTTCTTCAATTGCTGAATGCCAGTACACCGCTCTTATTGTCTTCATCTGTTCAAACACCCCTCTACACCAGCCGCTAGTTTCAGAGGCTGTCATTCCTACGAATGCCAATTCTCAATAACATTTCCGAGTTGTCTTTGAGTTAACACATGCCTAACAAACAAAACATGAGCCTATAAAATATTTAACAAGCTCTACGTGTTGCAAAGCAAAGTTTTAACATTTTTCTGAATACAAATTATTAACAAGCCACAGTAATTTTTTAAATAACAGATACGAGTAAATATATCCTGTAATTCACCCGACTTGAGTCGATGTGGGTTTGCTCTTTTCCAAAGGTTGGAAACTCACATGAAAGAAAGGCATTTTAGGCCAATGCAAAACATTCGAACGATTGTAACGAACCGCTGCAGGCTGTCCTAGTATGTGTTCAAGCACAGCTATGAAGAGTGGAAAAACCGTCTCCAGTCCTGTTTAGCTTCCTTACACAATTACTTTGATTGTAATTTAAACCGAACAAAAATATAAAAAATTGATTTTATTACTTTGTATAATCACCTCGTACAGATACACGAGCTCCCATAGCATTATACTGTATTGTAGTTAAAATTCTATTGCACATTGTTATAAGTACTAAAAATAATAAATGTGTGTTGTATTACTGGTTGGGAGAAAGTGCAACATCCTTTCGTGCTTTCTATGAATGAAGCAAAGTGTTGGCAGAGGTAATCGTCTGTTAAAAGAGCAAAATATGTTTCCAACGAGACCATTATTCAGCTAGGAACCTTAACCACTGTGTCACCAGTCTGCTTGTTTTGGTTTAGGCCTAAACTTTATTGGTATTGAGAATTATTTTGGGCATTTCGTGTCTTCTAAGTGTAAAACTGAATCCCTATTGATTGGCTCTATCCCTCTGTGACACCCTCACAGCTTCTGAACCTTTTAAGCTGGAAATTAGGACTGCAACACTACTTCACTACTTCGCTAATATTAACACTAATATAAAATTCTGAAAAATCATGGGGGGGGGGTGAAAATAAGTGTGATGGTTTTGTTCCAAGGGGAGGAAGAACGCACATGAATAATAAGAGCACGTGTTATGCAAAAGGATGAGACCACTCATCAAGACAAAAGACAGAGAAAGAGCAGAAGTGTGACTGGTATATTTGTAAGTAGTAGACAGTACTTAAGATTAAGATCAGATGATCGGATGTTTTTAGAATTAAGGAAAGTGCCACTGACAACAATGTAGAATGTTGCATATGATGCTATAGTAAAAATTTAAGTTTTTATTTTCTCGATAAAATCAATCAAATGAGGTATTTCCTTTAGAAAATTTATTATGGTTATCAAATGAAACCTGACAACTCCCATTGTTTCCGAAAATCTTAAAATACTTTAAACATTTAACTTGGTGAAGTTTACGAAAAACTATTTCACTCTTCCTGCAGTTTACAGTTTTCGCAAAATAGTTAAATGGTTTTAGTACATTTAATAATTCATCAGATAATTTGTTTCGACAAGAAATTATGTTTTATTTGATAGAGAGTCAAGATAAGTATATTGTGAAAAAAATACTTATGAAAATTTTCAACTGATTTTTTTCTGTTTGATTTATAAATATTATTTAAAAGAAAAATTTATAAACGTATAATTAATTCAATTAAAAACAACTTGTTATTAATTTTAAAAAATATTGTTGTTAAATAAATTTGATACAAATTTGCCTACGCGAGGAAATCCGCCACTTCTGAATGCTAATTTTCTTCTTGAATGTCCTCAATTTTTTATGTAGTTTTCGTTTCTTATGTGATGTCAGCTCTAATTTTTTATATGAATGTTTGTTTTGTTTCTACTTCATATTCTTTGTGCCATATAAAACATTCTAAAATTTTCTTAAACCGTGGAATCGGTAAAAGAAATGCAGTCTTCTTCTGCACGGATTTGTAAACAGTTCTTCCCTTCGTTTACTTCTTAGTCTTACTTAACAGTAGCTTGGAAAATTTCAAAACTCTCCAAAGTTTTTGGTGACTCTTCAGCCTTATTCTTTATACTTCATCTGTTTGGAAAGTCGTAGATAAAACTTGCAGTTAGTGCAAGATCTGATTTTAATGTGTATTTTGTATTTTAAATTATGCCAGTTGCAGTAAGATGGGAATGGATATTGGGGGAAATCTAATACGCCAGAACATACAGCGTAACACGTTACAGGAAGAAAGCGAACAAAGTGATTAGTTTTATTTTTCAGCTTTTCAACTACTTTCTTGAATCAATTCCTATGTAAGGGTACTAATACGAGATATTCAAGAAGTTCAAAAAACCGTTGTAACACGTTTAGAATTACAAAAATTTTCTGTGATCAATCTCCTTATAATTTTTGCATTATATTTATTTAGAGGACAGTTTAATTTGAGGTATATGTAATATCTGTTTAATTTGATACATTTATTGTGGTAGTTACTCTACTCACTAATTTTCTCTTTCTCATTTATTTTTACCTCCATTTCTTTGAGTGTAATTTCCAGATAAACCTACCCACTTTTTCCATTACGAAACAAAATTTTAAATTCATTTATTGTTTTTGTAAACTACTTAACACTTCAAATAGTAATTTATCCAAATACCTGACTCCCTGACCTACAAATAAATTTTCGTACTCCCTTATCATGAAATCAAGTGTGAGATTGTGGCAATGTTCATCTCTTCCCTTCCGTTCGCTATTCCTAATCCTTAAAAATATTTTTCCAGCGTTCATCACCAATATGCGCCTTGTAAAACTGCAAGCACTCTCTTGACCCTAATCCTGTCTCACAATGAATTCCATCCCAACACCCTTGTCGCAATTGTTACTGATTGTACTCTGCAATAATTTCCACAAGAAAGTTTTGCTGTCCTCCTTTGCACCCCCTCCAACTTCTGTATTCGATACCGAAAATGTGGGGTTGATACTATATCACCACATTCAAGCAACGAACTGACCAAAGTTTTGTAACCCAGTTCCCTCAATTCTTTGGTATATCCTATCATCAACTTCCCCATTAAATGGAAAATTTTGAATCTTCTTCCTTCTACGTTCCCATTTTGTCCTGCCAGGTTGAATTTAGTATTTACGCTTAAAGTCTTCAACAAGCATTTGCTTTCCCTCCTTACAGTCATAAATAACCTATAGTTTTTTTTATCTGTGTAACTAATAAGCTGATTTTTCATGGCATTTATCTTCATTCCAAGTTGATCCACCTATCTAGCTATCATGTCCATGTCACCCTGCAGTTATTGAAAGTCTTTAATCTTATTATATACCTAATGTCACCCGCTAATAACCTAACTTATGACCGCAAAAAATTAATTTAATTATTCATTAGAATAATAAACTTCCATTTTCCCTTTCACCTCTTTGAATATTGCATTTTTAATCATAATACTTTGTTTTCTACCTTTTAAGTATCTCCTTTTCAGCAAGTCACTTTTTCATTTGCGATGTTAGATAAGCTATCGGAGCCTTCAATGATATCTTCAAGGCAACGAAATTCATTTTTATTTAAGTATAATTTCTGTTGTTTTTTTAAATACGGATTCTGTGGCCAAAGTTGTTTTAAAAAATACAAATTATTTCTATTGTAGAGATGATAAAGAAATTTAATTTTTTTCTGTTCCTTTTCAAATGAAGTTGTAACTAAGAGGTGACAACTTTTGACACCATTACAGAGAACTCAACAAACCGTTTTTAGTGTATGGTAGATTGATAAGATTTATTATTAGGAGATAGAAATTCCATTGGTCTTCAGAGCTTGCTGTAAGCGAGTTTTATTGAGCTTCAATCGTTTTGTACATACCATACTGTATCTGCTCCGTCGATATGTGGAGACCAACATAAGTCATCCCAGTCCCAGTCCTCTTATTTGGATAATGCTCCACATACCGAGGAAATTCCAGAATCAGCCAGGATAATCACGTGACACACAAAGATGAGCGAATAACTGTAACGAAAACAAAACCTGAACAGCACATCAATAGGAAACAGATAAAATACAAGTATTGTTGTGTTGATAATCTAGAAATGTATTACATACAGCATTTGAATTTAGAAGTTATTATTCTGAAACAACATCTTCAGAAAGTCGGTAATTTTGGTAATATAAAATAAAATAAAAAAATGTACCTCAAATCTTAACTCCGCTAATCTTGTTATGATTGTAACAAAATAGACAACTTATGATCCTGAAGAATTAAGATGATAAATATATGGAATAGCTTGCGAAAGACCCGAGCATACCCCGAAAAATCCAGCAGATTACCGAGCTGATGTTCACGTCAGCAGTGATCAGTGTGTACTGAACCCACGTTAAGTGCTGGCGAGGCAAGCGGGGAGCGGTCGATGCCAACTTTAGGCACATCAGCAGCAGATGCGCAAAGAACACGATGTTATCTGTAGGAGAAAGTTCCTCCGAACCAAACAGTTCGTAATAAGCTGTAACTAACAAGTTACACAAAAAATGCCTTACAACGACTACAATTAGAGTTCAAAACTCTTTTTTATTTTGTATTTTGGGTGATACAGTGTGAAGAAGTTTCGAACTTAAAGACTTAGCGTTTAAAAACGCGGTACTAGATTCCGGAATAATTTGAATTTTTGCTAACTCTTCTACGTTTGCATGAAAAATGTGCACTGATCAATAATTGTCTGTTGTTTTTGATTTACGATTAAAAATTATTTAAAATTTCTATAAGAGGAAATATATACAATCAATAAATCGTAATATATTACTGTCGATAAGTTATTTAAATATTTATTATAATTGATTTATATGACACACGTAGAAAAATAAAGCTTCTAAAAGATTCACTTGAAAAAAATAACGAATAATCTTTTGTAGAATATAAGTACAGATAATAGATTTTTAACTGGATATGGAAGCAGGCAATAATTTCAGAAACCCAGAGATAAGTTTTTCACAAAATGTGCTGGACATCACACCAGCAAACAGAAGCATCCGAATCTATATTTGTGAACCCAGTTATATGCTTCATTATTTATTTGCATACGTTACAAAATAGTAAGGAAGTTGCTGGTGGCTGGCTGGTGCAATTTTCCCCTTAAGCTGAATCTCCTCAAGCAAAACAACTTGTACGAAAACTGTTAATTTTTCCGTCAATGACGTGGAATTAAAAGATTAAAACCGAGGAACTGCAAGCATTCCAAACGTCGTTCCACTTCTACCGACAAAAAAAGTTGTTACTAACAATTAAGGATTCTCTGGAGGAGAGGGTTTGAGTCAGCAGCTATAAAACGATTAAAATCGATTTTAGTTGCTCCATTTCAACTGGTATTTCCTCACATTAGCACAGAATTTTTCTGAAGCATCATTCAAAAATGACCTTTGTCAGGTACAGTGAACAAACAATTCCATTTAATTTTGGCACTCATTGTACGCCGAGGAAGTACTATACGAAATTAATGTTGACTTCATAAATTAATAGAACAAGCGATAGCATACGAGCTTTTATTTTTATATATATATAAAAAAAAAAACTTTCGGTGGACATCGGTGGATATCGATTTTTGTCTTGTTTTTAATGTCATATCATGTCAGATATAAGCAGTTTACCAATTGAAACTAAAATGACCAATCATGTCACTATAAGGTAAGAAAACAAATGTATATCTCTAATATTCTATGTATACTATATCTTTAATAGTATATAACCAAATGCAAGGATGAAATGGACAAGGGAAGCCAAATTGATTGTGTAGCACTAGATCTTCCAAAGCCTTTTGACAGATTGAGCCATAAAATACTGCTAAATAAGGTAAAAACTATTGGGGGCTATAAAAAGGTAATTTGCTAATTCGAAGAAATTTTAAAAGGTAGAAAGCTAAAACATAGGGTAGGAATTGCAATATCAAAAGAAATGGAAGTGAATACGGGAGTGCCACAGGGTAGCGTATTGGGACCATTGCTATTCGTTATTCTACTGAATGACTGTGTTGATGATTTACTATCAGAAGTTAGGTTGTCTGCAGATGACGTAATGCTATAAATAAGATCAAAACAGTAGAAGACTGTGAATACCTACAGGGTGATCTGGACGGGATATCTAGCTCGGTAGATCAACATGACTTGAAGACGAATACAAAGAAGAGTCAGCTTATTAGGTACACAGATAAAAACTAAATACTGATTATGATTGTAAGGTGGGGGAGAACTACTTTTTTAAGACTTGAAATGTATCTAGCATTATATCTTTTCTGTCAATTACTAATATTCTTGATTTCCTACAACGTTTGTTAATGCATAATTAATCACTATTGATACAGTTTTAATTTTTATTAGCTGTGCCTTAGTTAAAGTTTTTTTGTTTATTTTTCCATCTATGTGATGTAGAGCCTATTTAAATTTGTTATTTGCGTTTCTCAATTTTAAAATATTCTTTAAGTACATTTACAAATACAATATGGCATTTCTTATACTAGAATCGGTGCTACGGATTTCATTACTGTAAGATTTCCTTCCCTGTCAGTTTACTGACGTTTCTACCTTAATTGTTTTGTCCTTAGTCAATAGGCCTGACAGAGGGAATGTTTTCAGGACAACATCAAGAGCTGAATGTCCGGATAGGAAATTGCTTTTCCCAGACCCGTACGTTATCATTCATACATCAGACTCGAGTTTTTTTTCTCTGTTTTGATTCTTTACTCGGCAACTGTATTATTAACACTTGCGCACAACTCAATTTTTAATTCTACAGCAGAATTGTATTGACGTCTGCAGCTTCCCAAGAATGTTCGATATTTTGTCTCACAAAAAGATAACATTTTGAGATCACGGTAACTGTGTGTATGTTATGTGTTAAAAACGAACAATGTAAACGGAAACCACCTGTCATTATTACTGTGGGGTTTGGCAGTAATATGAAAAATTTTGAGCGGTGGCACTATATTGTCTCAAATAGTCTGTGTTTTATAATGTTATCCTAATTCTCCAATCCTTTGTAAGTAGGACCGAGCTTGGTGGGTGAGTGGTAACGCTCTGGGCTCACATCCGGGAGGGTGGTGGTTCGAATCCCCATCCGGGCATTCAGATTTTGGCTTTCCATGTTTCCCCAAATCACTCCAGGTGAATGCCGGGATGCTTCCTTCAAAAAGCCATGGCTGAATTCCTCCCTGTTCCTTATGCACAGTCCTTTCCCGCCTCTAATGATCTCGACGTCGATGAGACGTAAAGCCATAAGTTAAAAAAAAAAAAAAAAAACTTTGTAGGTAGGAACTTGTGTTCTGAATTCTTCCTCTTCTTGACGTATTAAATAATACTGAATTACAAATTTCAGAATTATTCCCTGAAATAATTCGCGGCAAACCTAATCCTGCTGAATTATCTGTACTGCTACTACAACTTTCGACGACTTAACAAATAATATTTATTCACTCCGATAAGACTATGCTCTTCCTGGCATTGACCTCACACCACCAATCGTGCCTTTCCAAATTACAAGAAAACAATTCCCAATAGAAGTAATATTCGTTGTTAACATTAATAAAGAACAAGATCAGACGCTTCAAAAGATAGGATTGTTTTTATCAGAACCTGTTTTTTCGTATTGATCGTATTGTTTTGTAAAGAAGATTGAAAAAATGACTCCTGACAAAGCCAATATTTTTTAATAATATTTACTTAAACATGTTCTATTTAATGATAACGACTTTTTACAGTAAAAGTGAAATTATTACTAATCTTCAAAATAAAATACCTTTCACTAACAAATACTTTCATTTACTTATTTCCTCATTATTATATTACCATTCAGTATCTGATCACGATACTGTGCGAAATATTCTCTGGGTCAGTTAATATACATGAATCCTTCGTTTAAAGATATAAGAGTTAATTTTTGAAACCAATGAGAAACTAATTGTCACTAGGGATTCGGGTGCCTTTGCGGATTTGAAATAAGTAAGCTCAAAGGAAAAGAAAAAAAGATAAGAGTTTTGGCATAAACAATAATTCGACATGTCTGCCTACTAAAACTGCGTCTTCTCTGAAGGCGTTGGGAGACAGGACACCAAGCAATGGCAAGAGAGAATGCGCGTGTGAAATTGCACATAAATGTGGGAACGAATAGTAATTACCGAACATTTTACAGGAATTTGGCGTTGACTTAAAATCGGTCAACATAATCAGGCAGACCCTCACTGGAACAAATTCAAAAGTGAAATTTATGGGAGAGATCTCAGAGGAATGTAAAATAAAAACTGGTGTCAGGCAGGAAGATGGGCTTTCCCCAATTCTTTTCAATTGCGCTTTGGAGAAGGTAATAAGAGTATGGGAAGAGAATTTCAAAGAAAGGAGACTTCATCATGAGATACGATTAGGTTCGAAGTGAAAAGGGGTTGGGATAAACTGTTTGACCTTCGCTGATGACATAGCAGTTCTTTCTGGAGGTGTAGAACCCGCACTAGAAACAAATCAGCCTTCTGAAAGAGACAGCAGGAAAAGTTGGACTTCAGATCTCTTTTCAGAATACTCATTTAAATGACAATATTAGGGATTTACCCACAGTACTAATCACAGAGTATGGAAAAATTAACAAGGTCAATAAATTTAAATATCTAGGTGAAGTAATTCAGATTAATGGGCTTGATAAGGAAGCAAACATGTCAAGAGTAAGAAAACTAGAACTAGCATACCAACTGACTAAAGATACATACAATAAGAAGAATGTATCTAGAAAAACCAAAATCAAACATTACAACACAGTATTCAAACCAGAAGGTCTGTACGACTCAGAATCTTTGTTCTCTATGAAAACTGGAGAAATAGAAGAGATAGAGAAACGGGAAAGGAAAATATTGAGAAAAATTTGGGGCCTATCAAAAATTAAAAATGGTGAATTTAGACACTGGAGGAATAAATACAAAAATGAAGAAATTGACGGGATATCAGACACGATCAGAAAGAGGAGAATCATTTCTTTTGGTCACATAATGAGAATGGATAACAAAAACTTACAAGAAGAATTTTTAACCATGTTTACTAGAGTAAGAAGGGTAACCGGAGGATCCAAGGAGTAAGGAAGGATATGATTGAGATCGGAATAACAGAAGAAATAATACAGGATAGAGCAACTTTCAGGAGATTGATCCAAATTTCTAGGACTTCCTGGAGAAGGAGAAGAGGAAATGTAGTAACATATGGACACAAGAAAGGAGGAAACAGCAAAGTGAGAGGATGAAGAACTATTGGAAATCAAGAAAAGAAGCATCGAAATGAATGCACAGGATTACTTTTCGTGGTCCTTAGATGGCCGATATCGAAGAGAAGAAGAATGGGGTAAATGTTTGCAGTGAACAACGTTAATGTTATTGTTGGGTCGTCGATATATCCCGCCAATGAACGAGCGAAAGAGATGCTGCAAGCCGTGCCCTGGACGCCAACAGGATGCGTCAGAGAAGAGGCTCGCTGATGCACTGTCGACGGGAAGTTTACTTGATTCTAGTCGCTCACAAGAGGAAAATCACGAAATTGTAACAAGCTTGACAGGGAATACTAATCAGACGGTTTCGACTTAGTCTCTGGCGCTACGTGTCACTGCCATAATGTGGACACAGAAGTGGCTCAGCAGTGATCAGTGGATGATGATGACGGCGCTAGGATGCTGACCTTGGGAGTAATGTTGCCCTGGCCGAGGCTGATAAAGTCAACCACGGTCGTAACTGAGAGTGACATTAAGAATAAGCTAGTTCTTTCTGAACAGTACAATCCAATGTCCCTGTTTGATGGGCTGTTGGACGCTGCTAATCTAGGACAACTTTTTCCCTGGCAACAGAGCGCTAAGCATTCAGAGCTCATGTTGTGATCACACGATGTTCACGTGTCTGTCCAGCCAATGGCAGGCAGTTTTTCCCCAACACCTGGCCTCGGAGAAGCCGGAATGAACAGACTGTTGGCGTCATTCTTGAAGTAAAAGTTTGGAGCGACAGTCAACATTCATGGAGTAATCATTGTACTTGTGAAGTTCTATCATTATTTCACCCTCCGCTGGTTCAGAAAGCAACTACCGCTACTTTATATCAATGATCTACCACTTTTGCATTGTTGGTGTACATTTGGACGTATAGCATTTTACCACAGCATATGATTGTACTTCTGCCTTTCATCCAGTTACTTAATAAATCAGTCTTAGTTACATCTCAACGTAAAAGGTAAAGGCAGTGGCTTTTCACCGCTTTCAAGCCGTACTCCCGTAGGATTAGTGAAGACAGAGCTCCGCATTCCTATTTCCTGACAGTAGGCACCAGAGTGGACTTGCCGTGGTCAGCGACACGGTCCGGCCCTTTTTCTTTTCCCCCACCCTACTCATTTGATAGCAGGCAGAGTGGGTCTTGGAGGGGGGGGGGGCGTTTCGGATGTTCAGCTTCGAGGAAAAATCCTTCGTCAGGGATCGAACTCTGGTCGTCTGGGCCGGAGTCAAACGCTCTACCATCAGAGCTATGCAGCCGCCTTCGCTTCAGCATAGTTATGTTTATTGTTAAGTCTCTCTATTCCTTGCCCTAATGCTTACAGAATCCGAATGGAAGTCCTGCAGCCGCACCCCGCAGTAAGCTGAACTAGGCGGACCCACTCTTGCGGAGTTCTGTCTTTTGCTCGGCCGACACGCGACATAATATGTTTCTCCCATTAACCTGAAACGGAACAGTGACTAACCTCACAAGGATTAAGAGTCTCATCCTCGTGCAAGTTCGATAATTTACATTCCTCACCCATGTTAACAGTTTGTCGAAAGTTTATATCTCACGAAAATTTAATTTAATTTCCCGGTATTGAGACCGTGTGTGAATATTTATTGCCTGACCTGTATTGTTCAGGGACATCAGTTTGTTTGTACATTCAAAGGTATTGAATTCCTTGAGTTTATTAATAAACAAAATTAGTTTGTTCACATGGTAATTAATGTTCATGATAGAAATCATCCCGTTCAATGACTCGTAATCTGCCTTCGTCATAGCCGCCTTAACATAACCCGTTAATCCTTCCGGATAAATTTTACCAACAGTTTAACGTGGAATCCGAAACGCTCTGCCGCACTTCAAATTACACAGTGAGCTGTGCCGGATGTGAACGTCGGTTCAAGGGGTTTTGAAAATCTCCGCCGAAACAGGGACTCGAACCGAGCACCTATCGATCTCCAATCAGACGACCACTGAGCCATCAGGCCACAAAACTACCCCAGCACAACTAGATTATTAATGTTCAACTGGTAAAAGGTAGCGGGCGAAAAGGATAATAATTTGCTTAGAAAGTAACCAGGTGGAACGTTTCAGTATGCTAGAACGACAGTGAATAGATACTGTGTGTATCGGGATGCAACACTTAGAGGCAATTCTTTTGAGGATGTTAGAAATATTGTGGAGTTTATGCTGCTAACGACTGTCAGCAACACGCAGTTCATGTTATTCGAATGTCACTATCGTCGGTTTAACCAACTTTGAAAACTGTTTATTAGTAGTCGGTTGCTCGAGGAACAACAGTAATATTGTTTCTATGGAACACTCACGTAACAAACGAAACGAAACACATTTTTGCTGATTATTATTAAATAATTTAAAATTCGTCATTGCGACGTTGCACCGTTAAATGAAACAAACAAAGAATTTACAATAAACTACATTATTGAGTAACGTAAACGTGCGTGCGTATTAAAATTATCAAAAACTCCACCGCAGTTAATAATAATATATAGATTGTGTATGAAGTTGTTTATCGCATTTAAGCAATGAAAATTAGCTGAAGTAATAAAAATAGCAAATCAGTTACCGTTTTCTCCAAGCATTCGTGCTCCATATATTTGGCTGAAAACGAGAAATACAACCCTTTTTTTTAGTCAGTGAGTGATCGTTCTTAAATGACTTAATTATTTAAAGCAAACATAGCTGTGAATAAATGATCTTTCAACAGGAATATAATTTCTGATTGAAACCATTCTATTTCTATGACTTGAATGTTAATTGCCCGTTGAATAATTAATTAACAACCGATTTTTGAGTTTATATTATAAGTGGTTTTATTTATTTTTCGTCCTGACGGTACTGTGCCAAAATCTGGATAGACAAGCAGGGATTAAAACCCGCGTCCTTCCAAATGCCAAGCCCATCACATTTTTGCGTTTTTATTGATTTCCAACAGATTTATAAGACTTGACTTTGTTCGAAAGAGTTTCTGTCGGTCTGACGATCTATTTATCTATTCTCTGTGCACGACTGAAGAATGTGTCTTACAAAACATGTGCAGAATGTCATTGGAAACAAAATTTTCTATTTTTTAATATCAAAAGCATTTTTTCCAGCTGTCTGTGTTTTGGACTGTCTGATTCAGTATATGTATTATTTCCTGCATAATTTTTCATCCGATTTTTTTAAAAAAACTTCATCTAGTGTGTCAGTTATCTGTGTTTTACGAGAATTTCATTAGCTTTTTATTAAAGGTGTTAACAATTTCCAGATATGATGCTTTATATCTGGAATTATTTTTTTTTAAATATGAGATCTGAGAATTTAATTCATCTGTTACTTTTCTGCAAACTGTTTATTTATTTGTGGTCTGGCTAGGCAACTAATGTAATAAACAGGAAAATATACTATATATACAATGACAAAAACTTTGGCAGCATTCACAAATCGATGTCCAGTTGCTTCAGTATTGCTATGAATGAAATTACAGCACTGAAACATCCTGAAATGGTTAATAGTACTTCCTTAGATGGTATTCTTTGGTGATATGCCCCACATTCTGGGAAGGAGCTCAGAAAGACAGGAGAATAATGAAGTTCGCTGTTATAGAGCATGGGGTTGCATTTGGTGTGGCCTGTTGTTAGGCGATTTAGTTTGACCCACTGGTTTCTCTTCAGATGTAATTTCGGAAGTCCAGTTGTTCAATATTGGAAAGTGTTTTTTTGTTTTTAAATATATATATATTTTACTGGTTCGTAAGATAAATCGTTGGCAGTAGCATGGAGTTGGAAAGGGGAGAAGGAAGGTTGTATTCCTGAGTATTTCATTATTCTTGAACACTTTGATTATTGTTGCTCGTACAGCCGAATCTCTTGGAAAATCCCTTATGATTCATAGTTAAAACGAATAAAATAGTGACGTTAGTAGCTTTAATTTGCTTGTTAATTAATCACTATTATGTTTTGGAGGGGGAGTTCTAACTCTCCTTTGACTTTTATGTATGAATTCGATATCAATTGTTTCATTGCGGGTCTCAGTAAGAAATTGTATCAAAGTTACAGGATTTATAATGTGCGAATTTTCAAGATGTTTTGATTTTTTACTTCTATTTTCTCTACCTACGTAAAGCTTACTAATTAGGGTATTTGTGTGATACTTGTCGGGTGGTATGTTGGAGATATCGTGAATTTAATTATGCCCCTCGCTTTAGTTTTTAGTATGTGCTGCGCAGAGGTTTGAACCGAGGATCTCTCCATCCAGTGTCGCCATTTCGCCACTTAGACTGTTTAGCAGTGGCTGCGCCTGTGATGGGTTTCGGGCAGGTAGCCCCGTTCCGATAGCGATCTGCCGTGCAGGGCTGGTCGTTAGGGACCACGCCCAGGCTGGGCTGCCCGCTATTAGTTCCTACTCCGTACAGAAATTGCCACTAACGCCGAACGCTCCGTATGGGCGAGGTGATGTGCGCCGCTATAATAAACTATGATTTCCTAAGCCGTGCGGCTGATCTGCAGATCTCTTATCTGGCCGCGTTTTCATCTTGCGCTGCTTTTATCACTACATACTTTTCAACAGTATCGTAAAGACCCTTCTTTCAGGCGCAAATGGAATAAAATAAGACTTAACGACCTTCACGGAACTTCCTGGATAAGCCACTTCGCACCTCTTTTCGCTAACTGTTTGATCCCAAAAGAAAGTCCAAACAGGAGATTCCACAAGAGAGGAAGGCGAACAGCTTTTATACGTCAACAGATTGAATCGCATCACGTGAACAAAACAAAAATATATCTTTTTCAGTATACTACAGAGGGCGAAGAATTTAAAGTGAACGTCTTATGGCTCAAATCCTAAAATAACTTAAATTTATTATCTTCATCTTACAGGACGGTTCAAAAGAAAAATTATGTTTGAACTAGCCCCAAAGCCCGTCAAAAATGACGGGTTTAACGGAGTGTTATGGTAATTTATTTCTCTCCAGTTGCTTAATTAAATAGAATTGTTATAAAATAAAGCTCATTTCAATTTATCTTCCCTTGTGCTGTAGCAAAAAGCTTCAGTTGTCAACTTGGTCCAGGTTGCATTTCTGCCAAACCACAATATTGCCGCTAGAAAAGCAAAGCTTCAATCACACGCGAATTAATACATTCTCTGTATCGCATGTCAGTGTCACTATGCATCAATATAAAAACTTGATCCCAAATCTTCACAGGTTCTCGAACCTTTCTTTCTTATCACCTGTGAAGACTATCGATGTTTTAAAAAATGAGACTGCTTACATCGGCTGAAATAATAATCCCAGTGAAAACGAAGACAGCTAAAAATAAATCTTAACAACTTACGCTTTGCCACGTAATATTTAATTGTGGTTTACACCACATATATCGCGATAAATTTCATTCAAACCATGTAATGATTTCAGCAAACAAAAATAACCTGATAATTAATATGCTAATTTAAACGAAATACATATTATTCTTTTAGTGTTCTGACAGTTCATGGCTTAGCAATTGCTTAACTAAATAGAATTGTTATAAAATAAAATTCAGTGTAATTCCTCGTGCCTTTAGCTGTAGCAAGAGGTTTCCGTTTCCATCCAGGTCCAGGTTGCATTTCAACCTGACCACATACTACGCTAAACTTGCCGCCAGAAGAACTTCAATCTCACGCATATTAATTCTTGTACTGTATCACATTTTAGTGGCAATAACGCATCGCGATATAAATTTGATCAAAATCTTCTAGAGTTTTTACACCTTTCTTTTTTGTGATTGAGGCCAATATTACAACGTTTGAATAGCTGACACAATTACATGTTGTTGAAATAATAGCCTCAGTAATATTGCTCAGTGAAATCAAAGGAAATTAAAATAAATCTAATAAACTTACATTATGCCACGTAATATTTATTTTAATTGTTGTGTAGGCTGCACAGATCGCGATCAGTGTGTAACTATTTCCGTTCAAACGATTTAATAATTTCAATAATAGGACACAGTTTTTTTTTAACTACATTTCTCGTGCCCCCTGCTGTAACGTGAAATGCCAGTTGTAATTCTGACCCATGCTAAGTAACAATCTAATCAAAACTTTCGCCTACATTGATACTCGAAACTTAAAGCTTTCATCTTACATATCTATTGCCAGGGAGTGTTGTATTCAATGCTTCATGCGTACAGACTTTAGAAGTAAAGTTGTGTAAATATTATATCACTGAATTATTTTTAGAAATTTGATCCTTCGGTTGTATCCAATCCATATCTCGCCACGTCTGCTAATTATTGCTATGTAGATAACAATTACCTCCATCGAAGTAATAATACGAGTACTTAACAAGAAATAGATGGAAAAGTTACTGATATAAGTAATAGTACTATCACTTTAGAAATAAAGCTAAATTGTAAATCGCCGTGCAGTTTATGTTGAACTCAGAAAATGACTCAGATTTGATTCATGCAGAAGTAAATAATCTGAATATTTGGTTCAAGGAGGCAAGGACTTTTTGAATCCGTTAAGATAAATTGATTTTAAGAAATCTGTGTGGAATCTGAAATGATACAAACTTTGAAAAAAATATGATCATGAAAGATAATATTTTTATACGAAAAAATTTATTTCCATCCGCGTCGCTCAGGCAGTAAAGCACCTGATTGCAACTCGGACCTCCAGCGTTCGATATCCGACGAAGCCGAGGATTTTTTCTGGAAGCTGAATGTCCGAAACGGTTCCTCAGACCCACTCAGCCTGCCATCCAATGAGTACCGTGAGAGTTAAGTATAGCCGGAGCGTGGCGCTGACCACCTCTCCTCCATTCTTCTGTCGAAGGTCAATCTGGAGTGCGGAGCTCTACCTCCGTGAGACCTGCGGAGAAATACCACTGAAACGAAGGAAACCAGTAGGAAAAAAGATTTATTAAGAATAGTAAAGCAAAAAGAAAACAAAAATCATGTTTTTCTGCATCTTGAAACTTGAGTGCCCATAAGCAATATAAAGAGTGAAGATAACACATTATTAGGGATAAATTAACTAGGCACTCAACATTTTTCATCCTTTTAAATAAACTACTCTAGTAATGGACATTTCTTTTAGGAAAAAAATTTGAAAATAATTACGGATTGCTCTTCAATACTTTATTGGGTTTCTTCCCTTTTTTAAAAATAAATTAAAAAAACGGCTCAGAGTAATCGATTGGAGCCGTATATATAACTGGTCTACTATTTAAGCAAAAGACGCCAACACAACTCATCATAACACTTCCAGAATTTACTGCCGATCCATCTCAATACCGAACATGGGATCCGCAAACATCAACCTTTCCGAGCTGAGGGCGACTGCTCCAACACACTTTCAAGTAGTTTAGGCAGTAGTTAATTGCAGCACTTTCCCGAATCGAAAAATGAAAAACTCAAGTGTCGGTACCACGCAACTTATCTGGTGAGGAGGGAAGGAGATGGTAGCGTCAGAGAATTCGTGTGGAGTTGACGGTCATAGATTAGATATAACGCTTTCGTCTAAGATGAGACAGGAGATGCCACTCCAAATAGTGTATCGTTATACAATGTATTTTTTTTACGGAAATGAAATAATATTAAAAGAAAACAGTTATTATTAATTAGGAAACATCATAACAGCTACTATTCCCGAACACTGATATATATGTGGTTGCTTGAAATAAAAACTTCGACGAATTAGCTTTCACTTAGGTTTATTATCCCGTCTTGCTCTACAATAACATTACACAACAGGCTATCTCGTATCAATCCAAAGATACTAAGCGTCGACTCACACGTGTTCCAGCGATTCAGGTACTGACTGACAACTGAACTTTTCAACTTACTGTCAACTAAGTAACTCGTCTTTGCCATTCGTTTATATAGTCGTTACAGAAAATTCCAGAGTAATTCAAAGACTTCCGCCCGATGTTTCTCGAATTCTAGCAATATTTTAAGAGTTAAATCCATACAAAAACAATCACAAATTGCACAAAATCATTAGAAAACACCTTAAAATGAAAGTTAATACTGTTTACATCGACATAAACCAGTCCAAACCGTCGTAAATTGTCCTCCAAACATTGTAGCTCACATCAGTACTTACAACTACAAACGTTTAATTATTGGTCCATACAAACACTGTCCTTGATCGCATTACTTCTTATTCATACAGGTTTTGTCGATAAAAAAAATTTCATTTACGTGAGCATATACAAAAGTTCACAACTAATCACAAGAAAAATATACACATCTTCAATTAATCAACTCCCATCTTGCAAAACATAATTCTTCAAATAAAATTTTATACATGGTCTGGTCTGGGGACTGTTGTGACTCTCTCAAGTCAACCCACACACGCGTCATTTTCACAGAATCGGCATGGATACTTCGCACTTTATTCATGCTTGCAGAAATGAAGTTATTAGTGTGATGGATTTCCGATTTTCGATCGGCCACTGACGTCTGTGACAAATGGAGTGCCGGCACTTGATTACCGCCGTGACCTCTTCCTTATTTATTAATCTACGAATTTAATGGGAGACTGTCGGCAGTCCAGTCACAGCCGCCATGAGGGTCAGCATCCTGCTTGCTGTTATCTTTCCCTCCGCCTTGGGAAGACTTCTGTACAGTCGCCACGACAGGTATCAGACACCGGGAACAGAACAGTAAAATTCAAAATTTCATTTCAGTTTTTTTTTTTTTTTTTTTTTTTTTTTTTTTTTTTTTTTTTTTTTTTTTTTTTTTTTTTTTTTTTTTTTTTTTTTGCTGTCAGCAATCCTCCATCCCTTCCTATCATGTGCTAACCTCTTCATTTCTACATATCCCTTACAACCCACGTCCTCAATTATCTGCTTCATTTATTCTAATCTCTGTCTTCCTCTACAGTTCTTACCTTCGACTGTTTCCTCCACCAGCAAATTAACTAATCCAGCATGTCTAAAAATATGACCTACCAGCCTATCTATTCTTTCTGTAAGCTTCTTCCACAAACGTCTTTCCACACCCATCATTACCAAAACTCGTTCATTTCTTACTTTGTCTGTCTGCTTAATTTTCAGCTTTCTTCTGTAACACCACATTTCCAATGCTTCAATTTTCCTTCTTTCCGGTATTCCTAAAGTCCATGTTTCGCTACCGTAAAGTGCTGTGCTCCACACATAGAGTTTTAAAAAGTTCTTTCTGATTCCTAGATCAATATTTGAATCTAAAAGGTTTCTCTTTTTCATCAAGGCTCTTTTTGATAGTGCTATTGTTGTAATTTTGCTTCCTAAGTAACAGAATTCTCTTACTTCTCCAATTCCATCAGATCCTATTTTTATATTTAATCAACTATTATTGGAATCATTTCTGCTACATTTCATCACTTTAGTCTTGCTTTGATTTATATTCAGTCCAAAATCTTCCTTCAGTATTTTGTTCATGCCATTCAATAACTTCTCAATATCCTCAGCCCTTTCTGCTAACAAGACAACGTCATCAGCAAATCGTGGCATACTATCAAAAGCTTTTTCTAAATCAACAAACGCAGTAAAGTATCTTTGTTTTTCTTGATCCGCCCTTCAAGTATTAATCTTAAAGCCAGAATTGCTTCCCAAGTACCACGATTTGTCCTAAGCCCCAACTGATCTTCACCTAATATGTCTTCTACTATCCTTTCCATTCTTCTGTATATTATTCTGGTCAGTAATTTTGAAGCCTGTAATGTGGAATAATTCTCACATTTGTCGGCTTGTGCTTTCTTCGGAAGTGTGAAGATGAATTTTTATTAAAATCCTGTTACATAAATTTTTTATATCAGCTTGAATAATATTTCGATTCCTTCTTCTCCTAGGGATTTAAGAAGTTCTGCAGGGATCTCATCAATTCCAACTGCCTTCTTTGCTTTCAAGTAATTCAGAGCTCTATTAAATTCTGTCCTCAAAACAGGATCTCCTAAGTCATCAATGTTGACATCACCTTCCTTTTCTATTGCACTATTGTTCAAGTAGTCCCCATGATACAGTTTCTCAATGTATTCCTTCCATTGGTTAGCTCTACCGTCTGAGCTTAAAAGAGGTTTCCCATCGGCAGCTTTAATGTTCACACCTCTTTTCTTCATATCTCAAAAATTCTGTTTGATCTTCCTATATACAACATCTACTTTACCTACGACCATTTTCTTTTCTATTTCTTCACACTTTTTTTGTAGCCATTTTTCTTTTGCTTTTTTGCATTTCCTGTTTATTTGATTTCTAAATTGCCTGTGTTGCTCTCTTCCTGCTTCATCCTGAGCATTTTTGTACCTTCTCCTCTGATCCATCAGTTCCAAAATTTCTTGTGTGATCCAAGGTTTTAGCCTAATGTTTCTTTACCAGATTTCATTATTTCGGTCTTTAATGCATTCCATTCGTCCTCGGTTAAGCTCCTTTCACAGTTACTTCTTAGACCTAGGTCTACTATTTCTGCAAATTTTTCTCTTGTGCTAGATTGTTTCAGTTTATTCACTTCCAGTCTGTTCTTCTTATTCTGCTTCCTTATTCGCTTAAATTTCAGCCTGCACTTCATTATTATCAAATTATGGTCAGAGTCTATGTCTGCTCCTGGGCACGTTTTAAAGTCTAGAACTTGAATCCTGAATCTCTGTTTGACCATGATATAATCTAGCTGATATATCTAGCCCCAGGACGTTTCCAGGTGTACATTCTTCTTGCTTGGTTCTTAAACAGTGTGTTTGCCACTACTAGCTTATATCTTTCACAGAATCCTTTTTTTTTTTTTTTTTTTTTTTTTTTTTTTTGAATGGCATTCGGCCGTGTTAGCCATTCAGCCAGCTCAATGTGTTTGTTTCTCTTACAATGTACAGATTTCTTATAAGTATGATTATTTTCTCTAATGCGTAAGGACGACACAAGACGAACACAACACTTAATTAAAACCACCCATGCTCTATACCGGACTCGAACCGGCGACCCCTGCAACGAGAAGCAAGCACGCTACCCCTACGCTGCCGGGGTCGGCCTTCACAGAATTCTAGCAACCTGCTTCCTCGCTCATTTCTTCCTCCTAGAACAAAACTTCCTACAGTATTCCCCTCTTTTCCTTCTCCCACTATTGCATACCAATCACCCATGATTATTAGATTTTTCTCCCCCTTCACATATTGGATTAATTCTTCAATTTCAGCGTATATTTTTTCTATTTCCTCGTCATCTTCCTGTGACGTTGGCATATACACTTGTACTAATGTGGTTGGGACGGGCTTAGTTTCTAACCTCATTAAAATAATCCTGTCACTAAACTGTTCATAATAACTCACCCGTTTCCCTACTTTCTTGTTCATTACAAATCCTACACCAGTGACTCCATTGACAGATTGTGTGCTAATTATCCTGTGTTCCCCAGACCAGAAATCCTATGCGTCCTTCCATTTAATCTCTTTAATCCCAACAACATCTAAGTTAAGTTGTTCCATCTCCCTTTTTAAGTTTTCTAACCTGCCTGCCGTATTGAGACTTCTAACATTCCACGCTCATACTTATAGAATGTTTCTATCCATTCTGATGACTCCTCCCTGAGCAGTCCCCACCCCATGATCCGATGGGGGGACTATTTTACCTCTGGAATATTTTACCCAGGAAGAAGCCATCATGATATATGTAATTTGAGAGGATTACATGTCCTCGGGATACCCTTTAGGTCTTTAATGCAGTGGTTTCCCGTTGCCTTCTGCATCCCCATGCCGTTGATCATTTCTGATTCATCCACCTTTAGGGACCGTTTCCAACACCAAGGGCAAGAGGGTGTCCTGTGTCACTCCCCGCTCTTCCGCCCTCCTTTCGGAGGCCGCTGGCAAGCAGTGGGTGACTTCTTATAGCGGGAATCTTTCAGTCACCTGAGCCTCGTCCGTGCAAACAGGGTGCACCACGTGAAGGAGAGGTTGACATTTGGCTGGAAAAGGCTAGTATAATCCTCTCCCAAACCCTTATACCCTAACTCAGTCTAAATGAACGTAAAAAAAAGGATAGCTCCTTTTCCTTTTCAAGATTACGCAGGTATAAGAAGTAGAAAGATAAAACCTGAAACTATACAACCGAGCGCGGCAGATGGGTTATACCGCTCCAGTCTCGCATTAGTGGAACACGAGTTCGAATCCCCTTCCTGCCATTCACTTTTCGGTTTTCCATGGCTTCCCGAAAGCACTCCTATTGAATGCCGGGACGGTTCCTTAAAAGGTAATGGCCGAATTCCTTCCAGTTTCTTGTTCAAAGTCCATTCCCCACTCTAATGATCACGATGTCGACGAGGAGTGAAGCCATAAACAAAATGAAACTATGGGACTTTCGCTTTTATCATTCTCTTTTGTAAAAATTTCAGCGAGCAATGTCCCTGTTTTTTTTTTTTTTTTTTTTTTTTTTAATCCTTTACGTCTCTCAACAGCTAGGTCTTTAGAGACGGGAAAGGATGGGGGCAAGGAATGGGAAGGAAGGAATGCGGCCATGGTCATTTTAAGGAAACATCCCGGCTTTTGCCTGGAGTGATTTGGGAAACCATGGAAAACCCAAATCTGGATGCCCGGACGGGGATTCGAACCGATGTCCTCCCGAATGCGAGGCCAGAACGCTATCCGTTACACCACCAGGCTCGGTAAGCAATGTCCCTTTATGTATTCTTGTGAAATGTGTGTTAAAACATCCATTTCTGTAAACAGCATACTAGACCAACATTTTTACGATTTGAGTAGTTTAAAATAACAACAGAAAGTTTTTTTCAACCTGCTGCAGGCCTACTGGAACCACGCTTTTGGTCATTTTGTCTATATTATTTTACTAGCATTTACCCGCTGCCTTGCACGCGCAGATTTTGAAGTGTATAGTCTGCCTCTTTCTCCACCAATCCGAAACTGGTACTAACCTTTTGAAATTTGAAGTATCTGCCTCCACGAAATCTCCTTTTCACGGTTGACACTCTCCATCTTCGGAAAAATTGACACATGTTATGTGAAAAATGCCGAAATATGAGACTCTGCGCAACTGCGTAATGTTGCCAGCACTGTAAAAATGACACAAAAATTATCTGCACAGGGATCAGGTTAGGTTGAAATTCGGCCTATACCAAGAAATATAATGTTTGGGAAAATCGTTCTATGGCATCAATCTAAAAAACTGTGTATTTGTTTACAACGGAAGCAATGCATTGTTTCTGATCGCTTGTATCGATTCTAAGAAAGCAATCGTTTCTGTAGGGCCTACTACATCTCGGACAAATATTTTTTATTTGTTAATTTCGTGCGACTTTTTACAACGGAGAGAAGCATAAACGGCAAGAAAACATTACAATAAAGGATTTAACCAACATTTCAATAGATTTTCATTAATTTTGCAGTGCCATCTAATAGCGGGGCTTCACTTTCATATTTCGGCATTTTTAATTTAATTTGTGGTAACTTTTCCGAAAAAGGAGGATGCAAAACGTGAAGAGGATATTATAAAGAAGCATTTAATCCAAATTTCCAAAGGTTAGTACCAGTAGTAGGCAGCCTACCCCCCCCTCCCCCCAAAAAAGTTTTACCATTTTTAGTGTCAAATATTAATGCAGAGAAGCAAAATATATAGATTTCATTTTTAAAAAATTCCTTTCTTTTAGTTATTTCCTTAGATGCGGTTTTCATACTGATGGTTTTTTTTTTGGACTTATATTTTACCACAGTATAATACATGAAATATAAGAATCTAAAGCTACGTGAAACATTATCACTAACATTCCAGTAAGGGCGTACCGTGAATCAATAATCCTTCAGGTCAGAAATTTTCTGAGGACATACCTTTCCATATAAAGTGCGTGTTATAGCAAAAAGAAATGTACCTTAGATATAACGCTAAACGAAAGTTACTGTCTGCGATAGTAATGGCCGTTAATTCTAAACTATCTAGGCCGCAAACGATAGTATTGCAGCAACGAATGTGCTAAGATCATTCGCAAAATTTTTTAAGACAGTTCTATCAAGCTTGGCGCCACAATCTGATGATGGATTCTTATAGAACTCGGCAAAACAAATCGAAAAATAAAGATTTAAAAAAATATATATATATATCTCGCTTGGTTTTCGAGATATAGCATGTCAAAAATCAGTTATAGGTATAGTTCCTTGTGCTTTTGGTGGCGTTTCTTCTGGTCCAGGCTGTATTTCGACCTAACAATAACCACTAGCAAGAAAATAAAACACCTATAGAGCATTTCCACCGTGTAGATATAGTGGTTTCGGTGAATTTTTTCTGGTCCATGCCGAATTTCACCCTAACCTCCTCACTTTTGAGATACAATATCTCTAGAACTAAGCGAGATATTAAAATATTTTATTCTTTACTTTCAATTTGTCTCGTCGAGTTACATAAGAATCCATCATCAAATTGTGGCGCCACGGTAATTGTTGAATCCCTTTCTTTTTATACCATATAAATACATTCCTAGTCCATGAGTAATAACATGTATTTTTTTCTTAATGGCTTTTATACAACTACCTACATTTCTAGCCATTTTCCTTCACGGTATTTCAGAACTGATGTAGTTAGATTGAAATGTAGATAAGTATAAACTTTGGTAATGATGTATCTCTGGTGGTAATAAAATTTATTAACTTAGTTTAATATTAATTTAACTTAGCTAAAAAATGGAGGACTGTAGGATAACCGTGATGCCGAAAATTTATATCGATATTTATGTTAACACAGCTGAAATTATAAGCAGTAAGTGTAAACCTTACTAAACCGTACTAAAACTAATTTTACGCGTTAAGAATTATTTTTAATTTCCTTCGTTTTCAATGACACCAAATTACTATCGTCTACATTTCACCTGCATGTAAGTAATTCCAAAGTTTCAATAATCGATAACTATTAATGTATTAATGCGGTTGTGACAGAAGCTATGATTTACGAAAAGAATCAATAGCCAGATTTGTGGTTAGGTTAAAATGCAGACTGGACCAGAATGACAATTGACTCGCTTAGTTAGGGCATATCGCATGATGGATTTAGTTTTATTGTTATTTACGCGGTTTGGCATAATGTTTTAAGATGTTTAATTGATTTTTAGTTTCATTCGTTCCATGTTGCTGTCGTCATTAACTCAAAGCACGTATGGCTATAAACACTGCAGAATCTGGTTTATGAGACTTATTTAATAGAAATGACAGTTTATTTTACTGGGCGTGGTTTGAACAGCAGCCAAAATTTGTAAACACGTTCCTTGGGAGATATTACTGACGAATATTTGCACTCTATCACCACAAAATATATATTAATCGAGTAACGTACATAAAAATATGGAAAGTTTCGCACAAGTCATTGTGGGTAAAATATTGTTACCTATTGATATTTATGGTAGCTATTTTTAGACATCTTTCTTCGAGAAAAAAACTGATTTTCTTAACCATAATGATATGTAAAGAAGAAATATTGGCTAATTAATGTTCAACGTTTAGTGACCACATAGACATATTGTTCCAGAGACAAACTGTTAACTGTCTACTAGAGATAATATATGTCTACCACCACATAGTAATCTAACGCATTTCGCATATTAACTTACCTGTATTGAAGAAAGTCAATGCTTATTACGTTTAATTCGCATATTCCGTTTATTTTAAGCACTGCAGTCCAGAAAACTGAATAACAAAATTAAAAAAAAAAAAACAACTGAATCCAAAGTTTTGTGAGATTATTGCGAAATGAGTGCGCGTCTGAAGTGCATAATGATCGGCAGCCCACAATTTTCGAAATATAAAGGTTTTTAATTGTTTTTTTAACAGTTAGTCTCTTTTAAAAACAGTTTGCTGAATCCATTCATTACAACTCGTTACCTGTAAAATTTCGCCGGAAAATTAAGTCGGAGAGTGGCTTCGAAACGTCGCATTAGATTGATGCGTTTACCTATTGAGAGGCCCGAGAACTTTTTATTCAGTTGATGCAACGGGAAAGCCTTCACTCTTTGATTAGTTTTGCCCCATTAAACTTGTAACAGTTTCGTCTTTCCGTTGGTGGGCATCTTCTCAACTTGTTAGTTGTGGAGGCAGTGCAGTTGCCAACTTGAGGTGTTGATCTCCTTGCAGTTGCGGCACTTCCGAACAGCACCAGCCGGATGTGTGTCTGGAGATCATGGGGAGCCGCTAAAGACGTTTCTTTACGACTACCCGACCAGTCGCAATGTTCCAGCCTCCAGCCAACTATTTGTTACGTCAGCTGTAAACATGTAACACTGCATACTCCTAACTGAGAATCGCGGCAGTTTGGTTTCTTATACCTGCTGTTTCACCACTAACGTGGGAGTTACTAATAAGAAACAAACAGGGGAAAATCGATGTATTAAAATAACATTCCTTTAAATATTACTCCCTTTGCATTATATATATATATATATATATATATATATATATATATATATATATATATATATATATATATATATATATACTAGCAAACCCCGGCAAACGTTGTCCTGCCTGAATATATTTATTTACTTCTGTATATATAAAAAATGGATGATGTGCATGAAACTAGAATCTGTAATTAGTTGTAGAAAAATGTTGAAAAATAAAAGATCGCTCATACTGATGATATTACAATATTTTTATTGTTATAATTTGATGAACTATATACATTTTTACATTAATAATTCACGTGAATGAACAGAATTTCTGTACTCTTCCATTCGCTATATACAACTTAAAATAACTTAAACCAATGCTAATATTTTTCGTAAAGAAATGTATGCTATTTATGTAAGAAACAAAGAATAAACGCGGCAGTATCGTCTACGAAGTAGGATATTCTTTGGTGTTAGCGAAATGTGAATTGATTCATTTTTTATTAATTCACGCGAATGAACAGCATTATTCCATCATTCGCTATACAGCTATATATTGCGAAAGAAGCAGAGAGTAAACGTGACAATACCGTCTACGAAGTAGGACACTCTTTGGTGTTAGCGAAATGTGAATTGATAATGACAGTTCTCAAAAGAACTATTCATTTTTGTGGCGAGTTATAACAAAATGAATAGTACAAATTCCTTTTCCATGAAAAAATACATATATGTGCCGACATTCATGGAGATCCGTTGAAGTCTATTAATCTCAAAGAGATATACCAACAACTCGCTCAATTATTCTTATAACTCGGGCGAGCTGTGACCGCTGGAGATTCTCCAGAGACGGTGGTCAAACAGGCTCGCTGGATAATGAAGGCTCGGCAATGCAGAAATGGCGCACAGTGTCTTCCGCGCACATGCCGCACAACAGGGGTGGAGATCAGAGAAAACTGGACAAGATTGTAGGGCAGAGGCACTCTCGAGACTACAGTATATCAATGACTAGAATCTATATTTTGGACATGTTCTATCAAATGAGCCGCCGTAGATATAATTATAACGCGTATGTGTTTGATAAACAAATGTAACCAAAGTATTAAAAAACCGTGAAATCAGAACACAATTTAATGAAAATCATAATATAAATAAGTTATCTAGAGTTACTGACATGCTTAAAGTATACCATGAATCCACATTTAATGCCTTAAGATTTATACAGAGGCTTCAAATATATGTGACTTTTTGTAAGGATTTATACCAATGTACGTCAATGAATACACTTTAATGAGATACCTGATATCACTCTCATACGTGACTGTAAATAACGAAAAGATCCGCCATTATTTCAGGAGAAAGATTGTTCCGCTTTTGTGAAATGATGAAACTAGCTTGCAGCGCTTGTACTGTTGCAGTTTTAAACACCTAAAGGTACTTTTTTGCTCTACATATTAACCTAGTAAGTTGATTGCCTTCTTCATAGTCGTCTTTAAAGGATAGTGTTGAATTTCGTCCGTATTTTCTGTTGTAACATTCGCTATCCTGTATTTAAGAATTTCCATATTTTATTTGGAGGAGAAGACGCGTTTACTTTAGGTTGATTTGAATTGGAGACTACACTAAAATACAAAATGCATAAGAAGGATTACACACCTCTAATATCAGTACACATCGTTCTAACGTGGTCATTACAGCTGTTCTTTCTTCCGCAGATAGCATATTTGGATAACTAAACAATTGCCACGGATATGTTGAAATGTGGTGCAATCCGATGATATTTATTTTTTCATTAACATAGCCCAATCTTGAAGTAAACGTAAACAGTCTTATGAAATAATACAGCAGCGCGCAGAAAATAATAAGAATAAGACACATATTCCACACTCTAATTTTTCAGTTACTTGTATAGAGCGAATTCCAGCGTCGTTTCGTCCCCAAGCAGCACGTGAATAACAGACCTAGCATACTGTCAAGCTCGAGCTTACGTCCTGGCTGTCCTCTCTACCTACTGTATTTACTGGCCGGCAGAGTTCAAACCGAGCTAGCCGAGACACGGCTCTAATATATATATATATATATACAAGGAAGATATAAAAAGGGGGTGGGGGAAATAGAAGGAATAAGTATTACATAGAGGAAAACCTCAAATCCATTTCACCAACTTCACTTTCCCGCTAGTCACCGAAGCGATAACTTCCGGGTAGCTCGGAGCAGTGAACGTGAGCTTGTGTCTTCCTGTTTACAGCGAAGTTCAACACTCAGTGCTGGAATAAGTTTTATAAGTATATCGAAAACTAGCTGTATCCACAAGCGCAGCCTGTGTAGCGAGAAGTCAACAACCACCCGAGGTCCTCCCCAGCTGCTGGGCGAGGATGTTTGGCGGCCACTACGGAGAAGGCGGAGGAGCGTCTTCGTCCCCGACGGCCGCAGAAGCATCAGCAGGTGTAGCAGCAGTTGGAGCAGCATTAGTTCAAGCTGTGAGTACTATAAGTGGAAGTGATGAAGCGGAGGTGAATATGGAATATAACTTGGAACCGGAAATTGATGATGTAGAACGTGTGTATGCTAGAAAGCGTCCTATAGAATCAAATGCAGAGGTTATGGCAGAGAAAAGAAAATTGCTAGTGCTAGTGTATGCTATGAACCCCCCCCCCTCCCCAAATAGAGATAAACTCAGAGACTTAGAAATATACATCCCCGCTCATTTAGTATACAAACAGGGTGTGATAAGAGGAGTCCACCACAGTACCACGATGGAGGAGTTACTAGAGGAAATTCAATCACCGGCAAAGGTAGTTAGTGCAAGAAGAATGAGCAAAACAGTAATACAAAATAATGAAAAACTAGTAATCAATCTCCAAACATGTGTTCTAACAATTGACAGCCAGTCCATCCCACAGTATATAAATATTCACGGGACTAGATGCGAAGTAACACCATTTTTCCCGTCAGTAAAAATTTGCTATCAATGTTATAGATATGGACATCTTAAAAAACAATGTCGTGGACAGCTCGTTGTATCAAGTGTGGTGGGGCACACCCTGACAGCCAATGCACAGTTCAATCTATTACATGTATCCAGTGCGGGGGAGCTCACTATGTTACGGATCGAAGGTGCCCAGAATACATAGGCGGAAAAAACATTCAGGAAATTGCAACCCGCAACAACATATCGCTAAGGGAAGCGAATCTGCTCTTAAAAATAGATCATATGCACAAGTCGCTAATATATATGAACAAGGAAAATAGCACCTTAACCCTTCTGTAGGCGCCAGATATAGAGAACTACAGCCAATTTCCACCTATTAAATTAGACAATAGGGGAACCCCCCTGGCAAACATACAAGTAATCCCGCCAACTCTTCCCCTTTCTTCAACTGCAGCCTATGAGGGTACCTCAAGTCAAGCATACCAAATCAGAAGACATAATGACGCACTTCAAACAACCTTGCTCAGCAGACCAAACAAAAACTCGGCTCCACCTAGAAAAATGGCAAATAAAATAACAATTCCCAACCATCTCTACTGGAGAAGCAATGGCCCGGCTAGACCAATATTCAACACCCACCGGGAGCCTATAAACACAACACCTCCCGCAGATCCATCCCATACTCTAGAGCATTCAGATACTACAACATCAGTTAGCAAATCTTCTTCACTAGTTGAATACCTCATGACCTTCATTACCGCCATGCTTGAAGTGGTTAAATCAGGGGGCACGATCGATCCGATCTTCATCAACAATCAGTTGCAAGAATTATTAATAAACACCGGAACATAAATCTTCAATCAATGGATAACAAACAGATCGAGCCCTTAAATCAACAGCGCAAATCACTCTCAGTCAGTATCAACGAAGTAGCTCTCACGCAAACACCCTCTGACAAGAAGACGGAAATCAAGATATTGCAATGGAACGCCCGGTCACTCCGTGCAAACAGGGAATCGCTGCAACGGGAATTAAGCGAAAACAATATTACTGTTGCAACGATATCAGAAACATGGCTTAATACAGAAACAGTCCTTTCCTTCAAAGGCTTCAACTTACTAAGAAAAGATAGAGTAGATGGTAAAGGTGGAGTAGCGATTCTAATACACGTTGCTATTCCATTCTCTCCAATTCACATCGACCATACTCACATAGAATCATTTCAAGCCATTGCAGCCACTATACGAAGTCACAACAAAAAATTAACTATAATTTCAGTATACTGCCCACCTAAAACAAAAAATCAGTATATGTGAATGGCGTGCACCTCCTCCAACAAATAGAAGAACCCTTTTAATATGCGGAGATTTTAATGCACACCACACGTCATGGGGGTGTGAATTGAATGATGCATTGGGGAGCCCTATTAGAGATCATAGAAGAGTCCAACTTGTTTATACTTAACGACGGTTCTCCAACTTTGATTCCTAAGCCTGGCCAATGGAAATCCGCAATAGACTTAACAATATGCTCCCCCTTACTGGCCACCGACTCCAATGGGAAAATCTGCGTCAGTCCTGGGGGTCGGATCACTTCCCCATTATAATAACAACTAAGAAGCTGGAAGCTCTTCAGAACAGGAACCCCACTACCAAATGGAACATACAGAAAGCAAATTGGGTTAAATACAGCCAGTTAATTGAAGGAAGCATTAAAAGGGTTTCCTACCGCCAATACAACCAGCCTCCAATACCAGGAATTCTTAAACGTTATAAACGAAGCGGCAGAAAGATCGATCCCCCGGCGCAAAACCTGTAAAAATGACAAAAGCATTCCGTCACCATGGTGGAACCAAGACTGCTCCAGATCGATAGCCAAAAGGAAGCTAGCGTTTACAAGATACAAACAGGAAGCCTCATGGGAAAACTACTTAAAATACAAGAAGATAGACGCCGAAACAAAAAGGTTCCTGAAAAGAAAGGAAAAAATGTGCTGGAGAGAATTCTGTAGCAACTTAAACAGCAATACGTCTATGACCACAGTATGGCACATGATTAACGGACTTAGGAAACAACCGGCGGGAATTAAAAATCGCCAAAAATTGGTAGAAGAATTTGCACATAAATAGCTCCACCGTCGGCATCACTCGGACCACTAATCCTTCAATTCACGTCAGGAAGACCACGGACATAACATTTTGGATGATGCGTTCACGCTCAATGAACTGGAATTGGCCCTGAAAACCGGATCTAACACAGCTCCCGGCATAGACAATATCCATTATTCGATGCTTCACCATCTCCCCCACTGTGCCAAAGTTATCCTACTAAAGCTGTTTACGAACATCTGGGACAAAAGCGAGATTCCGAAGGACTGGACAACTCAAATCATCATTCCTGTGCTGAAGCCTGGAAAAGATAGAATAATGCCAACTCATACCGCCCAATAGCTCTTTCTTCATGTATAGCTAAAACTTTCGAACGGATTATAAAAACGAGACTGGAATGGTGGCTAGAACACCATTGTATGCTGCCAAAGACACAGTATGGATTTCGAAAGGGTAGGAGCACAAATGACAATCTTAGTATCCTTACCCTAGACATAGAACAGTCCTACATCAATAAAGGATACTTGACAGCCTTATTCCTGGATATAACGGGAGCATACGATAACGTCCCTATCCCAATTCTAATAGAGAAGCTCAGGAAACTACGTCTCCCGGAAAGATACATACGTGGAATTTACAATCTTCTCCATTGCAGAACTGTCTATGTTCGTCAGCAAGACAACTCTCTTTATGGGACCACGCGTCGTCTCAGAGGGATTACCACAAGGGGCAATCCTTAGCCCCATCCTGTTCACCATCTTTACAGCTGATTTAGAAAACTTATTTAACCCATCAATAAAGGTGCTGCAATTCGCAGATGACGTGTGCATATACACTTGGTCTCCCTCCCAGGGGATTAATTTCTGGAGATTGAATGAAGCAGCAAAGAAACTGCACGAGTGGTTACTACAACTAGGATTATCTGTATCACCATCGAAATCATCAGTTGTGATCTTCTCCCGTAAACAAAAACATATTCCGAGAGACAGAGATACATTGGGCCCATATATCTTCCCGGTTCGAGCATCGGTCAGGCATCTAGGTTTATATATGGACAGTAAACTCACTTGGAAAGGCCATATAGACCACATCATAGCCAAAACGGAACGCCACTTTAATGTTCTAAGATCCTTACACGCATCTGGTGGGGAGCCGATCCAGTCATCCTGCTCAACTTATATAGAGCAATAATTCGACCCATCTTAGATTATGGAAGCTCCTTTTTTGGAAATGCTCCTAAGTATACCTTAAGTAAATTGGACACAGTACAACATAGAGCTATCAGATTATGCTTGGGTGCTATGAAATCCACCCCAACAAATGCCTTGCTAGTAGAAGCGAGGGAAATGCCTCTAGACATACGCCGCCAGCTCCTATCGAAACAATATTTAATGAGACGTGCGTCCATAACAAATCATCCTGTGATTCAGAAGGTCATCGAATACACAAAAACATTGGACAGAAGAGATATACTCACCAGTCTCAGAAAGCCCATGTTAGTACAAAGTCTTACCAAAATTAATCATCTGATACCGTTAATAATTCAAAATGACCTATTACCTATCTTCTCATTTCATTATAATCTCCTCAGATTCAAACCACATATATATTACTTACCAGATTGGATTATAAGAAGTGACTCTGCAAGTTCAATGACGGATAGTTTTATAAGTCTAACTTGGCCGGATTTTATACAAATCTATACGGATGGTTCCAAAACCTCAGATGGAGTTGGCTGCGCCTATTTCTGCCCATCCTCACATGAGTCAAAGAAGGTTCGCCTCCCATGTGAAACAACTACATATACAGCAGAGGCAATAGCAATTAGAGAGGCCATAAAACACGGTACTGAACGTTATGATAAAATTCTTATCCTATCGGACTCCAAAAGTGTGGCTCAAAAACTGGAAAACCCCAAACGGCAGACTGGCCTGAACAAGATATTAACAGAAATACTAAACATGATGTATTTAGCCTCCACAGGAAAGAAAGAGATCCACCTACTATGGATAAAGGGACACGCACGCATTCAACACAATGAAACGGTCGACCAGTTAGCTAAGGAAAGTACAGTAGAAGGGGAGACACAGCTCATCCAGCTTCCTCATACAGACCTCACACCAATTATCAAGAAAGAGTCCTTTCGCGCCTGGTCAGAATCATGGGCTATCACACAATCCTACAGAGGAAGATACTACTCTCAAATACAACCCCACATCCCACCCAAAGCCTGGTTCGTATCCTCCAAATTGGGAAAAAGACACAAAACGTCAATCATACGTATGAGATTGGGACACGGGTGCTACCCTAGCCATCTATACAAAATCGGAATTTTACATTCCCCATTCTGCCCGGAAGAACAAGAAGAGGTTGCCGACATTAACCACATCATCCTCGCATGCGTCCGCTATTGGGTACATCAAAACAAATTATACAAAAATCTTGTTAAGCTTAATATACCTCTGCCTACTTCGGTAACTGATTTGCTGAGGACTGAGCGACAGGATGTTTATCGGGCAATAGCCCGATACTTAAGTGAAGCCAATATTAGCTTGTGATTGTTAAAATATATCACAAACCATCAACTAAGGAAGGTTAGTGCAAAATAAGAAGTATTAATAGGGAAAATTACGAATGTAATAGTTATTCACTATGATTCTCACCTACAAATTGTCTAAAGAAATAACTGTTCTAAATACAAGCTGTAAGATAGGAGGAAAATAATTTTAATTTAGTTCATTTTAAAAAGCAATTCTTTTGTAAACTCATATGTTAATTTATTTAAGAATTACTCTGATATGTAAAAATAGTTATCAACTAAGACACCCTTTTACAACAGTTTTACGCTAAAACAAATATTTTATTTTATTTTAATTAGATAATTAAAAACAAAAATTGTAGTGGAGGAGGATTCCATATTTAACCATGTTCACTTTACAAATTTCCCTCCTGTTCAAGATTGTACGTTAAATTATCTAAGAATACCAGTTACCTAGAACAAAACTGTGGAAACAAAGTTTGAGTATGATAAAACTAGTTGACATGTATCAATTTTAAAAGTTAAATGCAACACAAAGAGACCTGTAATATAATAAGATGTACAGAAAATAACATTTAAGCATATATCATAGATAAGTATGTAGAACAACTGTAATGTAAAAAGATGTACAGAAAATAACATATAAGCATATATCATAGATAAGTATGTAGAACAACTGTATACATTTGATGCTGGCCATATGGTCGTCAGGACCGAAGGCCAAATAAAAAAAACAAAAAAAAAAAACAAAAAAAACTTCACTTTCATAACTTCCTCTGTTCAACAGTTTCAATTATATCTTGTAATGTTTAGTTTCAATAAAACTCAAGAATACAAGTTTCTTTGGCCAGTTGTACTAATTTATTTTTATAAAAATTCTGAAATCTATCTAGCAGTTTAAAGGCCAATACCTAGAAATTTTAAACCGATTTTTATTAGAAATAGTTTCAAAAAGATACGCAAGCATAAAACTACGGGAATTCACAAAATTTTCAATATGTGTTCATCACCTGAACTAAGTATCTGATCTGTTCAATTGTCACCACGGGTACAGATTTCTCATATTTCAGGAAATGCGTAAGAAACAGAAACAATTATCACATGCTAGTTACTAAAAAAAAAAAAAAAAAATGTGAAATCACAAGAACTTTAGAAAACTGAGTGAATTTCGTAATTGGTCTCTTTCAGCAGAACCACAATTTATTCTGTCAACATAATCTCATCTTGTATAAACCCTGATTATAGAACAGTGTGTAATTTATCTATCTTGTCGATTGTTGTCGTGGGAATTCTGTTATACTATTAAATGAGTTTTCTTACTAATTTCACTAAGTCTTACGAAGTAACCTCTTCTTGAGTCTTGTAACTAAACATAGTTAGGTCACAATTTCAAGGTACCATAGTTTTGTTTGTTTACTATTTTTATCAGGTATTCTTTGTTAATATGTTTTATTCTTTCAATTTTATTAAGATGTACGACGAATTAATTTGTATAGTAGAGGAATAGTAACTGGTTGTTAGATTGGTACGCTGCACGCGTGCACCAGGGAGAGCTGTACGGTAGTATCTATGGAAGGTTGCTGGATGGCGGGCGAACGACAGATATGTGTATTTGCTCTGTGTGTGGAAAGAGAACATTTATTGTGTAGTTAATCAGAAGAACAGTAAGAGAAACTAATAAGTATGCGTTTTTTTTTTTTTTTACAAACTTCCACATGGACGTCTGATTGAGATGGATGCAGCGTCGTACACAAAATGGTGATTATTTTTATACTGACACTATTCACGTTTGATTATAATTGTTGTGTCTTCTTCAAATTTCAGAAAAGTAACAAACGAAACAAAATACGAGTATGTGCATTCTGACCTTCTGAATGATCTGTGGTTGGAATGTCCTCTTTGTTTCTTCCTTTTTTTAATTATTAAGGAAAAAGAGAAACTAGCATTTTTTCTCTGGCCTATCATTTGTGAGGAAGTAGGTTCAGTACTAGGTCCGGCCATCTATATTTCGGTTTTCAGTGGTTTGCCGAAATTACTCCAAGCCAATGATGGGATGGCTTCTACAAGAGTTCATGACTGAATTCCATCGCGTGCCTTGCCCCCACTCCTTTTCCGGACTTTGACAAACTGTAAAGCCCTAAAAGTGGAATACACAAAAGTATAAGAATAAGTTAGTAACAATGTACTTAATCACGATGCAAAATGGCAATATATTTGACAATTTTTTCCACATCGTCGGTCAAACTTCTGATCTTTAACTGTCGATTTTTTTTTAAAAAAAGAAGAAGTTGTTTGCAGAAATATATTGAAGAGGATGAAGTCTTGGAAGGATGACGATAAAATTAATTTTGGTGGGCTGCAATACATTTTTTTTAACTGCTTAACGTCTCTTAACAGCGAGGTCTTTAGAGACGGGAAAGGATGAGGGACAAGGAATGGGAAGGAATTCGGCCATGGCCTTTTGTAGGAAGCATTCCGGCATTCACCTGGAGAGATTTGGGAAACCATGGAAAACCCAAATTTGGATGCCCGGATGGGGATTCGAACCGCCGTCCTCCCAAATGCGCGGCCAGAACGCTAACCGTTACACCACCCTGCTCGGTTCTAGCTTGCAATTGTATTTGAAAGTATAAGCCCGAGGACAATGAAGAAGCAAGATTATAAGAATAAATTATTACTAACGTATGAATGGAGACATATTATATAGCGAAAGAAAACAAAAGATAAGGATTCGATAATAGTCTACGAATTGTAACTGTTTGATAAATTATATGAGGCGATATTTATGAAAGCACTGTATTTTATTTTTATTTTATTGAGGAAGCCAAAGAAATATAGAATATAAGGTTGTTTCATTTATTGTGAACAGGAGTATTAAGATTACTATTTTTCATGAAATTTTACAGTGTGTGCGTTACCCGTTTTAGGTAATGAATGTCGACCTATCAAACAGAACCGATACCGGGAGAAGAGAAGAAAAGAAAATGGAATTATTTTATATCAATTGAATTATTACCAATTAATTTTTAATTGGGATGGAGCTAACACTCCGGTGGCAATTCCAGTAGTCATCTAATAACCCCTTTTTACTTTTTTTTAAAAAAATTATCTTTTATAAATTCTAGTGTTAAATTCCTCCCAATATACTTTTCGAATTTGTAAATTTTTATTTTAAGTTCCTTAAACATTTTTGGTAAATTATTCATCATTACACATCCTAATTTGTTCCAATCTGTGACAACATTAAAAAAAAAAAAAAAATACACTTCCTTATCGAGCGCCAGCTTGTGGTTGTGGTTGTGGTCGCGTTTCCCCTTCCATGCACTGCTCCTAATTCTTTTACCAACATCCATCCACGTGCCATCACTTTCCCAGTACTCTCTTCACATTCCTCCTTTCCTCCAATGACTCCCAACCCAGCTCCTTTATCATACCAGTTACTGACTGGGTCCTACGATAATTTGCACAAATAAATCTAGTCGCTATTCTTCTCACATCCTTCAGCTACTGTATTTGATAGCCAAAATGTGAGTCTCAAACTACACCATCATATTCAATCAATGGTCTTACCAAAGGTTTGCAATCCAATTCCCTAATTTCTGTGGTACATCCTCTCATCAATTTCTCCAAGAATTGTAAGGATAACGGCCACACAAATATAAGATGCTGAACTACAAGCACCCTTTACAGCCGTAAATGTAGTGATTCTTGGTGAAGAAGTCGATTAATGAAAAACTACTCTGTAATTAAAAGAAAGGCTGGTATATTACAGCATATAAAAATTTAAAAACTTTCATTTAACACTAACTAGGCAGGGGAAGGCAGCGGGGAAGATGTCTGGGTTGCGTCGTTAATTGCGGGTAACAGCCACCATGGTATATACTTACACGTGGTGGAGAGTCCGTGGCAGGAAGATGTAAATGTGGATTGTTTGTTGTTGAGCCGTTGGATTTACTAGTGGCGTTGTGGTGGGATTGCAGACCGAGCGATGCGGTGGCGCCTGCAGTGGTGACGGTAGCCCTCGACTCCGCTACTCGGCAGGCGACCCTGCTGCACGCTGACCGTCAGCTGATGGCCGCGGTGCTCCACGCTGGAGGCTTCACGCACGTCCAGCAGCGCGTCTTCAACACTCACACAGGTCACACCAGCCACTCACTGTATTGCTTCAGTCTCCTGTCAACACAACAAAAATTTTGATTCATGGACTTCCGAAATAAAATGCAGATTATTACCTGCATGACTGTTTCCTCTCCCTCCTCCCTAACAGCCTCTTTTCCCATAAACGCCCCCGACTGCATTCAGCACAATGTCGAGCCGTAGTGCGTTGGGTGACAATATAGATATTTATAAACGTTTCTCGGGAAACAAACCGAGTAATATTATTGATGCACAATATTTCGGCGACTTTATCCTCCGTTGCCATCTTCAGGTGCAGTTGTAAGTCTTGAAGTCTGTCTTGAAGTCAGCCTTGAGCGTGTTGTTTGAAAACTGGCATGCCAGTTTTGAAACAACACTGTGCCAGTGTTGTTTGAAACAACACTGGCATGCCAGTTTTCAAACAACACGCTCAAGGCTGATTTCAAGGCAGGCTTCAAGACTTACAACTGCACCTGAAGATGGCGACGCCGAATAAAGTCGCCGAAATATTGTGCATCAGTAATAATATTACTCTGTTTGTTTCCCGAGAAACGTTTATAAATAAACAACGCCGAGATAAATTGCATTCATTTATAATATAGATATGTTTGCTTTTACTGGAAAAAATTAAAGCAGTTGACTGAAACAAAGATTAATATGTTATATGTATCAAGCTGAATTTATGAAGAAGAAATTTCAATATTTATTTAGTAAAATAGTTTTGTATTCTCAGATCAATATAATATATACAATGCCTCTTCTTCTTTTTCTTCCTATCCAGTGTTAGGCCTGGTGGTCTGTTACGGTTTCAATCCATCTTCTTGGTGATCTTACTACATCTCCCCTCCCTCTGGGGTAGTATTCGTGGGTTTTTCGTGGGAACCGGTCGGTCTTCATCCTTAGCACATGGTCTGTCAAAGATGTTCTGTAGGTTGGGTGAGTTTGGAGAACTAATTTGACTATGACTTCTTTAAGGATTTCATCAGATCTCTTTTTGTCTCGTAACATGTATCCAGCTGTTCTCCGCAAGAATCGCATCTCAGCCGCCATTAGCCTCCGCTCATATTAACAACGCGTATGGCATTATTGGCCGGGATATCCCGGAAGGATTCGTCCGCCGACTGACAGAGCTTCTATTAGCCTCTGTGTTTTTGGAAGCATGGTGTATGAGCGGTAACGAGAGACGGCAGACCAATACAGATGTTTTCTGACCTAAGGAAGACGGTGGAGTTAGTCTTCGAAATATCGTATTTTCACAACATACTCCGGCGGTACAGCGGTGGAGACTTCATTACAATCTGGAAGCAGTTCCTTATGTTTCCCACCCACCCGAATTTTTCCTATCTACCGCTCTTGCACCAGTGACTTTCGAGAGTCGTAAAGAAGCATGTGTAATGTACACGCAATAGCGGCTTCAACATTGCGAAAATGTATATATCTTGTCGAATTTTATGTTGAGAACTGAGGACACTTTAATCCTTTTAGGTGGAAATACTTTCTAGGAAAATTCATCAGGTTTTGGAACTTGGCTCAAATGCAAAGAGAGAACATGCGAATAAGCATTCTTCTATATAACTTTCTGAGGTAGTGAAGGAAATTTGTTGCTGACGTCAGTATTATTGTGAAATCTAATAAATCTCAACTGTCTGCCTCATCTGAGACATGAGTTGCACATAGAAGTAATTCATGCAGGGTGATATTTTTGAATAAACTATACACGATATTGAAGATAAAGTTTCCTCATATTGGCCAACAAAAATTTAAAAACATAGTATTATTAGACAAGCGGCTGATATGAAATTCCTCTGATGAAGTGTCCAGAAGACCAGAAGAAATCAAAAGCAAAGCAATTCCACTTCAATTAGCACTACAAATATACATTCTGGGCATCTTAAGAGGACCAAGACTAGAATGGTTTGGACACATGAACAGAATGGCACCTAATAGGCTATCTAAGGCATATTTTTTTTAAATAATCAGTAAATTGGAAAAGACCAAATGAAAGACCACTAGACAGTTGGATGTAACAAGGGCAAAGGGATCAGACTAGTTGCAGTCTAAACTGGGAGAGGACACTGGCAGAAAAGTAGTGGAAAGACGGGGATTATGGAACAAGCTTGTTTATTAGCAAACCTGGTCCGCTGGAATGGAAAGTCGATTATGTTTATACCGGTGTGTTCCTTCGGCCAACTGCGACCAAGTTAAGCCTTCGTTTGGCTTGAATTTGCTTTGAATATGTAAACATCCGTCTAACAACTAGGAATGTTAACCCCAGAGGGATCTACAGTTTAATGTGGAATCCGTACCACGGAGGCGTTCTTGCGTATTTCGCATCATACAGTAAGCTGTGTCAGAGGTGAAGGAATGGTATTTGAAAATCCAACCAAGATCGTTATTCGCATTGGGGACCTTTCACCTATAATTAGACCACTCATATTATGATATTATTAACTTTTTTAGGCATTTGTTCGTTTTTATATCCAGCACAGGGACTCTCAGTAACTTTTATTTCTGAGATAGTTACATCTTACATATACAGAGAATGAAGTTATAAAATTTCATTACATTCAACGTGAACCTACTGTCATCTTCTACAGTGCCTTCAATACAGAGTAATAGAGGGGCATCCATTGATTACGTGAACTGTTTTTTTCCTAAATCTGGACATTCTCCCCCCCCCCCCCTCATTTTAAGGTGAGGTTTGGTGAGATTTGGTGGGACCTGCCCCTCTCTAACATGAGATCAACCTCGTAATTTTGGTGACCTTTTTTTTAAGTCTTCTGAGCATTGGTGAGATTCCGCCGGACTCCCCCCCCCCACTATTTGAGCTCACGTAATTAATGGACGCCCCCTAAACGTCACTTGAAGCTCAGTGATTGGTTGTACGACATTATTTTTTAAAATAGTGGATTTTTTATTGATTTTCTCGCAAGTTTCGATGATTATTTTTAATTCTAAAAATAAGTGTAGTATTTACTTTTAAATTGTGCTGTTCCTAAAATATGATGCAGACGATTTAGCACTCAAGCTGTTGTTATCAGAAACGTACTTATTAACATGTCTACTTATATTACCCATTAAATACAATTGATACTTTCAACGCACATTTTTTTCCTGGAGATCTAGTAGACCATTTCCTCAATAACAAGTAACAGGAAAGCTCAGCTCGCAGGATCGCTGGCTGAAGTTATTGGTCGATGGAATGCAGCATTACTGGGACATACACACCTGCTGAGCAGTAAGGGACAAGGCCATCAACACGGCCGAGTAGGAAGCGATCGTCTTTAATAGGCGTGCTTACACCTACGTCAGCCATAAAGACTCTTGGCGAACAAACAGCGTGCTCGTAACAAGCTGAACACTGCCATAACTCGAGCGAGTTATCGTGCAGAAAACTTGGTGAAGGCCTCTCCGTTGAGACGGAATCGCATCCTCTTGGCAGTTCTTTCACCTGATCGCCAATGCCTTGCTTCGATTCCTACTAACAAGCCACCTGTCAAATAATCAGTAGAATTTATTCTACACACAAGAACAGACACCTGTTAGACTATACCGGTTCTGTCAGTTTGTGAAAGGCATCGTTCTCAGAGATACGTTATAGAACAAGTTTATTTGATGAGACGTAAAAATGATTTAGAAGTTCAGTAATTGACGTAGCATCATAATTAGAAGTTAGCTGTGATTTGCTTAAACTTCTGATGATAAAAGCATTCGTAACGTAAAGCTATCAACAAGCTTTATTTTATCTCACCCGTATCCTGACTTTTACCGACGGTGACGCTCAATCCTGGCACTCAGGAGCACGTAGGTTCGAATCCCTGTCCGGCCATCCAGATTTCGGTTTTCTCTGGTTTCCTGAAATCAATCCAGGCGAATGCGGGGATGGTTCTTTAAACGGCCATGGCCTAATTCTTCCAGTTCCTTGTCCCTAGCCGTTTCCCACAAAAGAACTAAGGAAAAATATTAGAGTTTTGTAACATCCATGTTCTTTGTTATACCCCCAGTAATTTTCAGGCTAGCATACCAGATATATTTTATGTATAGAATACGATCTATCGTATCTTTGATTCATTTGGGATAATACAAGGAAAGTATACAATTTTTAAATATTTTCTATGTCGCTGAATTCAGCTTTCAAATCCTGTATCACATTTTCCATTACAACGTATAGTATTGGATGTAAGCGATTATTTTTGGACAACGCCTCTGATGGAACACCCAAGTAGCGATAGGCAATGTCTTATGAAACGGGGGACAGAAACAATATATAAAAGTAAATTATCCGATTTATGTATCCATGAATATATCTGTTATTTAATCTTTATGGTTCCAAAGGCACTTTAAAAATTTTCACACTAATAAACACGTAACTTTCCTCGATGAAAGGTTAAAAAAGCTTTTTTTGCAAAATAAATAATGATGATCGTAGGTCTATTGTAAATATTGTCAGCTGTATTTTCATTCTAACAACTTCCAAAGATTTCCATACATAAAAGACTTAAAAATCAATTTCATTTAGCCTTTGTTTACTATACAACTGTGTAGGGCCTATATGTTCATGCGTTCGTCATGAAAGCATTAAAAGTTCATTAGTAGTAAATATTTGCTTTACTTTTAAAATTAGCATGCGGCCTTGGGGTAAATGAAAACATTTTCAGAGCGAACATCAAAAATAGGAAGCGTGAATATTTATATTTGGTACCCAATTTGTTTAATAATAAGCAGAAAACAATATAGTCAATGTTTCTTAGACACTGTTTCGTTAGTTGGCTGTCTCACAGTACTTAGCTGTGGTCTGAAACATACGTACTCGAAAAAATTTGTAGATCTTGAATGCAGACTGAGGTAGCGTTGCTGCGCAAGAAACGAAACATGGAAATTCATAAAAATTGATGAATATTACTATTTAGAATCAGACGTAAGTATCTTAAGACGTTCCGTAAATTAATTTTACATTATAGCAGTGTATAAAATTGTACGTTTGAAGCCAGTATAATTTTAACAAACCATTTTAGTTTGTAAAAAATATTTAAAATTGGAACGAACAGAAAATATTTTGCGCTAAATGGTGGTTATACCTTGAGTTATGCGTAAGAGTGAAACGAAATAAAATTAAATGTTACTAAAGTAATAGTGATAAGTTTCGTTATTTCTAACCAGACGTGATAGGATGCATTGCATTTTGCAGTGTAAATGTTGTTAGTTCTTCTTCTTCAACACCCATTCACAAAATTAAGGGTCGTCTGCCTTTTATGAGTTTTATTGATTGATGGCTGCCTGAGCGCCATGGTCCTGTAGTTAGCGTTCTAGGTTTCTGAAAGGGTGGTTCTTAGTTCGAATCCAAGTAGTTCATATTGCCCGCCTCGGTAGCGCAGGGGCTAGAGTACGGGACCCGCGTGCCGAAGGTCGTCGGTTCGCGTCCGGCCGAGGGCAGGGGTGTTGTGTGTGTGAATGTCGTGTCCGTCCTGTGGTGTCCATAATTAGAAGTTTCAATGTATACTGGAGAAACCGATTCACTGAAAAATGATATTCCCATTGAGCTGCCTGTATGGCCTTAATTGCCGAAAGCCATTAAAAAAAAGGCATGGTCTAATTTAGATATTTGGGTTTACGGCGGCATGCAGTTGCTGACACCACCTACCACCAGGTCGAACTAGATCTAATGCAGGAAGAGAAGTGTTGCCGTCGGTCTGTGAAAATTGTAACTACGTTCTGTGTGTGATAAGTGTATTTTTTGTTTGTAATATGTGTAGTTTGAATGGTGGAAATTTTGGATCGTTCCTGCATTCGCCTAAAAGCCAAAAACTGGACGGCTGGTACCCGGGAGTCCTACGACCCAGTGTGCCCACAGAGCCACACCGGCGGGTAGTTTAGATACTGTTTGGACTGAATTAAAAAATTTGAAACGATACTATCATTTGCCATTCGGGAATTATAAATGATGTATGCATGTTCGTTTGGGTCAACTACGACCACGTTAAGCCTTAGTTTGGATTGAATTTGCTTTGGATGTGTACACATCCGTGTTTCAGTTACAGCTAAGGGAACCTACAGTTTAACTTAGAATCCGAACCACAGGAGTACTCTCGCGTACTTCATATTACACAGCAAACTGTGCCAGAGGTGAAGGTCGCGTTAATAGCTTATAAAAATCTCCGGCAAGAAAGGGTTTCGAACCGGGAACCTTTCTATCTCCAGTCAGACGTCTTAACCACTTAGTCAACATGCCGATATTTATGAATTATACATTAACTGACTATCGTAATGCTTGTGTGTTTCTGTAAAATTTTCTGAGTTCCGTTTAAAGACTAATAGAGGTATACTATAGATGCAAAGTTTTTAGCCGGGCATTGGATTTTGGATAATTACAATTTTGCAATTCAGGAAAGTTTTGTAATCCTGATACCCTTTAATGAATTAATACTGTATTTGCTTGTGCGATTGAAGTACTTAGTGTTATCTTCTGACACTGTGTACAGACGTGGTGGAGGCGATCTCGGGCGGCGCGGCGGACCTGTCTGGCAACGCGTTCTTCGTGCGGCAGTACAGCGGTTGCCGCGTGTCCTTCTCGCCCGCCGTGTACGCAGAGGCGCTGTGCCTGGTGGTGCCCACGCAGCACCAGCAGCGCGCTCTGCTGCTGCGCCTCTCCTGCTGCTCCCTGCTCGCCGTGCTGCTGCTAGCAACAGGTGGGTGCGCTGTCCTCTCACCTGCACACAGTGGAAGGGCGCTGTGCCTGGTGGTGCCCACGCAGCACCAGCAGCGCGCTCTGCTGCTGCGCCTCTCCTGCTGCTCCCTGCTCGCCGTGCTGCTGCTAGCAACAGGTGGGTGCGCTGTCCTCTCACCTGCACACAGTGGCCGGGCGCTGTGCCTGGTGGTGCCCACGCAGCACCAGCAGCGCGCTCTGCTGCTGCGCCTCTCCTGCTGCTCCCTGCTCGCCGTGCTGCTGCTAACTACAGGTGGGTGCGCTGTCCTCTCACCTGCACACAGTGGCCGAGGCACTGTGTCTGGTGGTGCCCACGCAGCACCAGCAGCTCGCTCTGCTGCTGCGCCTCTCCTGCTGCTCCCTGCTCGCCGTGCTGCTGCTAGCAACAGGTGGGTGCGCTGTCCTCTCGCCTGCACACAGTGGCCGGGCGCTGTGCCTGGTGGTGCCCACGCAGCACCAGCAGCGCGCTCTGCTGCTGCGCCTCTCCTGCTGCTCCCTGCTCGCCGTGCTGCTGCTAGCAACAGGTGGGTGCGCTGTCCTCTCACCTGCACACAGTGGCCGGGCGCTGTGCCTGGTGGTGCCCGCGCAGCACCAGCAGCGCGCTCTGCTGCTGCGCCTCTCCTGCTGCTCCCTGCTCGCCGTGCTGCTGCTAGCAACAGGTGGGTGCGCTGTCCTCTCACCTGCACACAGTGGCCGGGCGCTGTGCCTGGTGGTGCCCACGCAGTACCAGCAGCGCGCTCTGCTGCTGCGCCTCTCCTGCTGCTCCCTGCTCGCCGTGCTGCTGCTAGCAACAGGTGGGTGCTCTGTCCTCTCACCTGCACACAGTGGCCGGGCGCTGTGCCTGGTGGTGCCCACGCAGTACCAGCAGCGCGCTCTGATGCTGCGCCTCTCCTGCTGCTCCCTGCTCGCCGTGCTGCTGCTAGCAACAGGTGGGTGCGCTGTCCTTTCGCCTGCACACAGCCGCCGCGACGCCAGCTCACCTGCAGCTGGCTTCTCGTTGCAGGCACCTGCGGCTGGCTCGCCACCGCCGCCTCTCTGCTCCTCGGCTTCCCTCTGCACCGCAGGGTCACTCCGCGCTTCGACCACGCAGCGCTAGCTCTCTCTGGCGTCATTATCGCCACGGCATTGCAGGTTGAGTTGAAACACTAAACGAGGGACCATGTTCCAGTCACACTCAAACACGATAAATAGTGAACAGAGACACAGTCACTCAACATTAGTTACTTTGACTGAATTTTTAATGACAGGCATACAACTATTAGTTTCTGTTTCCAGATACGCAACCTGGCAAAAAACGTGAAGCACCCAGAATGGGAGGAGAAAACAAAATTAAACTTCAGGAGTTCAGTGGGCATGTGATGTTATTTCAGTGATTACAAAATTGAGTCAGATTTTCAAAGAATTTGGCAGTATGAGCCCACTTATCAGTTAGAAATTGCACCCTATGTAGCCTGGATACATGAACTGATTCGTTTGGGAAGAGAGTCCTAAGATTATTGTATCCTCTTGTAAGGTAAGCTGGCCCAAAACTGTTGGAAATGGTTCTTGATATCGTGGACATTGGCACTGAGATGGAGTTGACGTCAAAGCTGGTCCCGCATATGTTCTATCGGAGACAGATCGGGATCTTGTTGGCTAAGGGAGTATCTCAACATCACGCAGATAGTTCATAGGGACACTCGTTGTGTGTGGAAGAGCATTGTCTTGTTGAAAAAATGGCAACACGATACTGTCTCTTAAGCAGTAACACTTGAGGACGCAGGATCTCCGTGACGTACCGACGTGCCGTCGTAGTTCCCTCCATCACTACCAGCCGTGACCTACAGTCATACCCGATGGCTTCCCACACCATGAAGTCAAGAGTTCTGCAAAACATTTGAAGAATGAGACCTCTAATACACTTTTGTGACCGTTCTATATTTCACAGAGAATTGAAACTGTTATCACTTACATACTCGACGATGGTGGGTGTGTATGTGTACGAAGTTCACTGACATCTGAACCAAGCCTTCTGGGTGCTTCAATTTTTTTTCGGAAAATGTATAATTATGATAACTTCTGTTCCAGTCTACTCAGTTTTTAGAAAAACACGTTCTGCTTCTTGACTTTCATGAACTGAGGAAAACATATAAAAATTATAAATATACAGTATAATATATGATTACTGCCAACGTAACTAACTTTTAGTTCATTAACACTAGCATCTTCAACGATTTTTACATGTTGATTGTATATATATATATATATATATATATATATGTCATTACTTTGCTTTTTTACTACATTTTACCTAAAAAATATGTATACATATTGAAATACTTACGTTTCCATTGTCTATATTTGTTTTTTTTTTAATATTTTTATATACATATAAATATATACACTATTTCCAGGGTGAGGGATTTATTGTATGCTATTTACTTGTATAATTATTTCACTGTATTGGTCTTCCACCTTCTGCTATATTATTTACATATTCAATGTACAATGTTATGTGACATTACTTTGTTTTTGTGCGTAACTTATGGTTTATTTGTTGGATGGCAAGCTTTTTGAAAAAGTATATTTTCTTGTAAATTTTTGTGTTGCGCTTCTGTCATTGTCACCGTTGTTGTCTTATCTGTGTTGATAGTTGTGTTTCTTACTTTATTTTGACTAGTATGTACAGTGTCTAATCTGTCAGATTTGTGTACTTATTTATTATGTGCTCTCCATAGATAGATCTTTCTGTATTTAATAGTTTTCTTAGAATGCTACTGTTTTTGGTTTACTATCGTTTATTGTGACTATTTGATTTGTGTCTATACGTTTTGGTTGATGGTTTTAAGCAGATCTTGAATGATTATTTTATTTTAGTGTTCTCAGATATTCTTTGTATCTTGTTTCAAATTTTTCTACATGTTTGCGCAGTATATTATGCACGACAGTCATTGCATGTAGTTTGTACTTATTGACGATAAACCCATCGCTGGTGTATTCTGTGATTAATTTGGCAGAAATCCTGAAATTCTTCTTTTCCACTTTTTCTTACTTTGCTTTCTGAATTCTTTGGTATAAAGCGTATTACTGTCTTAAGTACGGAAAATTGAGAAGTAATATTCCGATTGGAAAACTAGGGATAAATCAGTCTGCCATCAGTTGACCTCACTTACCGACAACATTACGCCCCCCTCCCCCTCTTTCCGCTTCTGTGAGCAGTTCAGACGTTTAATGAGTGTTGTGTTCGAATTGAGTTAGGAATTTCGAGGAAAGATACTTAAATTGTAGCTATTCAACAAAGTATCTTCCCCAGATATAACTTATAACTTGATTTATGGGAGCATCAAGGCAAATCCAAATGAGAACATACGTTTAACAATACAATTAACTGCATTATCTTGGTGTGGAATTAAATAAATGAATCCTTTTAGTTGTCGGGAAAAATACCCAACAATCTTTTCTTAAAATCAACAGCACCAATATCCAGTCAGGAACTGGACCCCGCATACAGAGGCTTGATCCTGTTCATTTCACTGCTTTGTCTGGTATCAGTTAATTTAGTTGGACTTGTATTACGGTAGATTTAGTTTATTGTGGCAACTTCGATATAAGGGATCAGTCAATAAATACCTGCTGGTTGGGTGGGTGTTACATATTGTTGCACTGCTTCAGATGACAACAAACACGAACCCTTTGAAATTGTCTTCCTGAGCGAGTGCCATAATAATGAGCGCTCACAGAACTAACGGCACTGGATGCATCGTAGTCTGCAGGTAATAAATCACAATAGACGTTTCTCTAAATTCTTTTTGTATGAAGTTGAGGAAGCTAATTGTCCATTATCCTCGCGCAGCTTTCTAGCGCCAGCGTTCAAACGAAATTTATCCTCTGCTTTCTGCAACTCATTCAATTAGCATGCAAGAACAATAAAGTTTCGTTCGTCGTTTTGTGCGGCACGGATGTCTCGAGTCAAGAGTTGTTTTTTCCTGTAATTACTTCTGAGCAACTGTAAATACGCCGTGCTCATGTCGGCACGAGCTGAAAACACAGCGCCCGTTGCGGCAGGCCTCGCTGATGACGGAGTCGGCGAGTGGTCCGCGCAGGGTGGCCGTGGGCTCGCTGGAGGCGGCGTCCAGGCTGGAGCTGCCGCTGGCGACGACGTCCAGCTTCGCTGCGGAGCTGCTGGACGCCTTTTCCAGCTGGGACAGCGCGCCGCTGCGGCGCCTGCGGTCGCGCGTGCTGGTGGCGGCCGAGACCTGCAGCGCGCTCGCCGAGGCAGCGGCGGCGCGCGGGGACACGGCGCTGGTGGCGCTCACGCAGTGCGCGCGGCACGCAGTGGCTCAGCGCGGCAACCACCAGCTGCAGGTCGTCCCGCAGTGCCTCAGGTCAACACACCAAGCTCCGTAACAACTACGACTTTTTTTAAATCTTATTTAATTAATTCTCTAATTTGGGAGCGTCCATAAACCACGTAGCTTCATTTTGACCTCCTTTGAACCCCCCCCCCTCCCGTGGCTTTTGCCTCTACCCCCTCCCTTCCCCTCCACGTAGCACGTAGCTTTTTTCCCTTTTCATTCCAGAAGACATTTTGTACTGTTTTCTCTTGTCAGACTATTGTAAATTTCATACGGAGATAATAAAATATAGACATGCCGTTGTGTGTTCTGTACCTCATTTTAACTGTGAAAAATAATATGAACGTAAAGCTACGTGTTCCGGTTGGGAACCTCCCCTCCCCCCACGTAACCCAACGTAGCCTTGCAGCCAACCGCTTCCCCCTATTTTTTAGACCGAGCCACGTAGTTTATGGACGCTCCCTTGTTTGTGTTTATGTTCATGTTTCCGTAATAAAACCTTAGAGTTCTGTGTTGAAGTTGCGAACTGTTCCCATTTAATTGTGGATCCTCGTAGATTTAGCCAATTGCGAGCTGTCCCTATTTATTACGTTGTAAACTTATGGCTGTATTGGACTCCACATTAAACGTATGTTCAAAGTGTTTTGGGTGGTTTTGCCCTCTAACCACCTCTCACACTCGCGAGTCGACACTTCGTTAAGTTTTTATAATTACTACAGTGTCTCAAAACATACCCACGAGTTGATTCCGAAAACTTCCGCGGTCACTGTATGTATTATCTTTGTTCTCGTGGTGGAGCCGTGTCGATTTATTAAAAACTAACGTTTCTGCTATCGTGCTGATGAAAGCCACAGCACGATGGCAGAAACGTTAGGTTTTAATAAATCGACGCGGCTCCACCAGGACAACCAAGATAATGCATACCCACGAGTTAATCGGAAGGTATTATTATTATATAAGTAAAAAAAAAAAAATCATCGTTCTGGTCACACACGTCAAATTCTATCAACCATGACATTATACATTTGTATTTTACGTTACTCCGACAAATCATTATTGCTTGCGCAGTCTAACAATAACGTTTGCCTTCACCGCGCGAACGTCACTGGCCGACTGCTCCATCAAAGATATGGTATATACATTCTTACAGACTAAAACTAATACTACCAGCGATCGCTACAACACACTACTATCTGTGGAAACCCGTAATACATCTGATTACAAACATTAACACATCAATTTATGATTAAAACGACAATAACAACGTAGTCATACTGAACAAAATTAAACCTCAAGCAAAAAATAAATAAATAAAATTAAATAAATAAATAACTGATGGGAGTGGTAACAAATGCCACAAAGTCTCCTAGATTGTACCTTTGAATTATCTCTTTTAATGAAAATATTTAATTAATTAAAAAAATAAATGCGGGCGTGGTTCTTTAGCATAAATGATCAAATTCATACTAATGAATGGAGATAGATGACAAAGACAAAATAAAAGACAAAAAGTATCTAATAAATCTATTTACTCTCACACAAATTTAAGATCATGCTGTTATTATTTGAAATCGATTCATTAAATGGAGCATTATGTGTACTGACTGGGAACACGGGAATTTTGTAACCAGCCAGCTTGGATTGATCCCCGTAAAGATGTGATTAGATGAGACGTTTGTAGATGATATGGTGAATTTATAGTGACGCGTTTAATCCACCATACACCCATTTATCGTTTTTTACGGTTTTAATCTTTATGAAATATCCGCTTCGTACGTAATAAAGCGTTAACGAGCTGGCCAGTTGGCTGGTGCCGCATCTGGGAGGTACCACGGGACCGGGCACGAACCCAAGCTCCCACGTATCGTCAGTCCCGCAATCAACTACTGCGACGGTTCACGATCTCAGTACCGAGCGTGGTGGTGTAACGGATAGCGTTCTGGCCTCGCATTCGGGAGGACGGCGGTTCGAATCCCCGTCCGGGCATCCAGATTTGGGTTTTCCATGGTTTCCCCAAATCACTCCAGGTGAATGCCGGGATGCTTCCTTCAAAAGGCCATGGCCGAATTCCTTCCCATTCCTTGCCCTCATCCTTTCCCGTCTCTAAAGACCACGTTGTTAAAAAGGGACGTTAAACTGTTAAAAAAAAAAAAAAAAAAAAAAAAAAAAAACGATCTCAGTCACATAATCTAAAACGTTTCACAAACAAAAAATACACACGCTGAACACACAAACTTAGACGCTACGCAACAAAAGACTTTCTTCCAATAGAGTAGGTACGCCGACAGGCCCGGACCGAGCGTGATGGGTGAACGGTTAACCTTCTGGCCTCACATTCGGGAGGACGAGGGTTCGAATCCCCGTCCGGGCGTCCAGATTTGAGTTTTACATGGTTTCCATTAAAAAGGCCATGGCCGAATTCCTTCCGGTTCCTTGCTCCAATCCTATCCCGCCACTAATGATCTCTCGCTGTCGACGAGGCGTAAAGCCCAAGCAAAAAAAAAAAAAAAAGACAGGTCCGGTTAGACTTTTGGCAGGAACTCAGTTCCTCCCCCTCCCTCCTTATGATTCTCACTGGGCACCTGCTTGTTGGCTAGATTCCTCGTGCGCTGTGCACCTGATGTGATGTGGCGCTGTCTGAGCAGGTACTACCACGCGTCGCTGGTGATGCGTCCGGGGTGGCCCGGAGGCCGGCTGGTGCGCCGCGCCGTGGGGCGGCTGGTGGCGGCCGGGCTGCCGCTCCGCTGGCAGCGGGAGGCGGCGGCGGGCCGCCACCACGCCCCGCCTCCCGCCAAGCAGCCCTCTCTGCGGGCAGCGTGGCTGCTGCTCGCTGCGGGACACGCACTGGCCGCCGTCGTCTTCGCTGTGGAGGTCTGCTGGGGTCGCAGAAACTCCGCAGCCACTCGACGCCTCCCGCGGACATACTGGCAACCCACCACCTAATTAAAACCATACAGACAAGAGCTGCAACCTTCCGATTTACTCAGTTCGCGAATAACATCTTGTGTTTCGTAACTACGGCACAACTAATTTAATTCTATAGATTATAGTGATTTCTCTTTAATTATACTACAAGATCAGCCAGAATTTTTCAATTATTTTTCGATCTACGTTAGCTGTTCGCCAGTACAAAGCAGAAAAGAGTATAACTTAATTAATAATTGCAAAGTTCCACTTAATTTCTTTGCGGGTTTGATGTTGCTGCAATGATATTGTTACTGCCAACGTTTCGGCACCCAATATGGGGCCATCTTCAGGGTTATTTCGGGCTTATTTACTACTAGTGACCGCTGGTTACACCACGCACTTGCCGGATTGTCCTAGTGCTCAGGCGAAAGACGAGGTGGTGTAACCAGCCATCAGCTGGGATAAATCAACCGGTAATAGTCCTGTAGAGGGCCCCAGATTGGTTTTCGAAACGTTGGCAGTGACAACATAATTGAAGCAAAGTTAATCCCTCAAGAAAAATGTAGAATTTTCAAACATCATGTCTGCTAAAAACATAAAATTTTATATTTGTTAATGTTGTCAGCAGTGGGTCTATGGTTGGAGTTCTCCTCCAAATTCTTTTAACATCCTTTCCCAAGTTGCAGATAGTATCAAAACGATGTCGAGAAATTGGTATTGATTGTTGACACAGTTCTTAGCCAATTCAAGTACAAAGATACTTTTGGGATATCGTGAAGTAAGTCGTAAGATTTGGCACCACTTAACTAATGAAGGACTGAAACGCTACACCAGAAAATAGTCAACCTAAAACATTAATTATGTACTTGTAACTTCTGTAATGGGATCTGAGTGTTTCTAGAATCACCGATTCTAATTTAGAAACGTCTTTTTGAACTCAGATATGTTCAAAATCAGAAATATCTGTACAAAACCTTGTAAAATTCTTAAGTACAGTGATTGCAAGAATTAGGCTAAATTTTAACACAAAGTATCAACAATTCTAATTCGTGACATTCATCTTATCTAAGCAATGACAATGTATTACTCAGTGTTAAAAATAATCAGTTACACCAATCGTTTAATGATGTAACAATGTTGAAATAAACAACTTTCGAATGAAACATAAATGGGCGAGTGGAATAAAATCCAACTAACGTGTTTTCTGAAAACAAAATGGGTTACTGGTAATAACTATGAGCAGAAATAATTTACAGTATACTGGCATAGCAGTAGGGTAAAACCAACTGATACATGACTCAGAAACTGAAAAAAAAAAAAAAGAATGGAAATAAATAAAAGATGGAGATGCAAGGGTAAATTTTCAAGTGTATAAGAGAATAGGAACTTACCCCATTAATGTTGGACTTAACTTTTTACGAACACTGATATGCTGTTAGCAATGCCGGGGACGAACTAGATGGACCAAAGTGAAAATCAAGCAGAGGAAATGTAGATTTCGACTGTTCAGTAGGAGCAACATTAACAGATAAAGTAAAGTAAACGAAGCTGCTAAATAAGGAACCACGGCAGGGGAAAATAATAATAAGCAAGGCTACGGTTTTGGATTAGGTGAAGAATATTTGAAAATGCTTTTGAAATGGAAGAGACGAGGAGGTAAACAAAGGACAAGCGGTTGAAAGGAGTTAATAAGATTGTTTAGGGAATGCAATGGAAGAAGAGAGTTGGTGGACGGGTAAGAGGCATTGCAGAAACATGTTTGAAGCATATGTGGCCAGTGGTTGGAAAATACACAGGGAGATAATACCGAATCTTAAAGTTCAGGTTTTGATAAACAAGTCAGTATCAATAGAGGCGGTAGAGGATTAAGGACCAAGAACGGAAAGGAATTCGAGCATGGTCTTTTTGAAGGAATAACTGCCTGAAGTGATTTTCGGACTCTATCGAAAACCGAGATCTGGCTTGTTACTCGACCCCCACTTGCTGTCTCTTTTATCTGGTTTACGTGAAGTAACGAAGTAACTGTAATTCGTCTCCACTCCGTGGCCACACCAGACATTTCCCTGAATCTCACAAAAAGGTCACAAGAATCAAAAAACTAATAAATTAACTTTCGATTAGTCAGAGATAATAGCTCACCACTTATCTTTTAATGAAAAATTTCTTTTTACTTAGATTCTCCGGCCGGTAATATAAGGTTTATCTATCACAAGATTCTACCATCAAATAGTACTTACCAGGTAGTAAATTCTCGTTATTCCTTCTTAATCTTGTAGTTCCAAACTATTTTTTTGTTACGTTCACACTTATTATGTTTCTCGAATATTTCCTAACAGTCTCCAATTATTTCCTTCATTTGCATGTATGTCGTTTAATGATGAATAACATGTGTTCTCTATTAATAAAAGTCCTAACACTCTTTTCCATATGTTGCACAAAGATGAATAACACGCACTTTCTCTTGTGGAATACAGTGGCCTATATTCTGCTTATTAACCTTAGCAGATTAAGCAATGACTCTCTAAGAAGCAGAATACTTGTGCGGCTTGAGGCTTCACTGAGTTTAAATTTTGCTTTCAACTAATTTTTTGTTACGTTCGCTTGCATGTGTCACACTTAAACACGACAACGGCTATACAGTTTTGGCTTCGACGCACTAACCTACCTTTCGAGTAATCACGGCGAATGACCAGTTTACCCCACAATCAGTTCCTCATAATGCACGCTAAGATAAAGTCAGCAAAGAGCCGCGCCACAATTTCCCTACTGTAGAAATTTAAACGAGCGAACACATACAAATGTTGAAAGGCCTCACACATGAACGCAAGCTGCTCCACTGATAAATGTTGAAAGGCCTCCAGCTTATTTTTACTCCAGTATTTATGCCTTCTCTATAAATTTTTCTGTGTGGTGTAACTATCTCGACGTGCCTATTGCTGACGGTTCTTGCACGAGTCTCAACTATTTCCTCTCACTAAGCTTCTAGCGTTGCGAAATATCCTAAATACCACTATCAGAGCTCTAACGTGCCTCACATGTGTCCATATTTCTCTTAAAAAAGTCCTAGAACCGTTACAAGTTGGAAGAAAATTTGAAACCCCTAATGCTACCTTTCACCCACCTCACTCGGTTTGAGCTAAACGAATGCACAGTAATAGGTTTACTCTGATAAGGGTATTTTAAATGTCTAGATAATGAAATCCTTAAATTAGATCCGTCGTAATCAACACTGTGTTCGTTATTTTCATCCGTAATCACTGATACACAGCGACATGTTTCACTGCTCACCTTTACTTTGCTCACCGCTGCCTGTGACGCTACAGTCAAATTTTATCGTTTTAAATATATTTAATTACGTTCAATATTGCTTGCAAACACATTAAACTTTTTCCCAATTTTTGTATAGTAAATATTCTTTGTTTGTTTTATTGAAGTAGGTATTGATTTTAGGGTCGTCCCACTGCGCGCGAAGACGGCATAAGGCACCGGTTTTTTTTATTAAAAAAAGAGATTTCAAAATTTTATTATTTTTTCGAGCAGTAAATTCATATAATCATCAGGCTCGCTTTGTCATCATTTTAAGTAAAGTGAACTTAGTCAGATTGAAGATTTTGAAGACGCAGTTAGTATCTAGGCAGTTAAGGGCATGAACAAGCAATCTGGTTTATATAAACGTTCCGTAGTTTCACCGTGTCTCCAATCATGTAACAGAACACACCAGAGAGTATCTAGTCATTCAGGGATGATTCCTTCCTTTTTTTCTTATGGCTTTACGCTTCGTCGATGTTGAGATCATTAGAGGTGGGAAAGGACTGGGAACAAGTAACGGAAAGGAATTCGGCCATCACCTTTTGAAAGAAGCATCCCGGCGTTTGACTGGACTGATTTGGGGAATCCATTGAAAACACAAATCTGGATGCCCGGACGAGGACTCGAACCGACGTCCTCTCGTACGAGGCCGGAGCGTTTACCACTAACCCACCACGCTCTGTGATTCCTTCGTCCTACGGTGCTAAGTGTCTGCTAGGAGTACGCCATCAACCGAACAATAGTTCCTCGTAATACAAGTATTATGAAGAAGTCGGAGACAAGATTACGTTAAAGGACTTTTACTAAAACGCATCATTTTTTCTTATTACTCAAGTTTCTGCAGAATGAAGTTCTGTATCCTTTAGTGTGACTGTGTGTCGCAAGATTAAATGCAAATAATCTGCTAATTATTCCTCTTTCGTTTAAAGCCAGTACAAGCCGGTTATTTATTTTAATTTAGGAACCTCACATCTTCCGCTTACTCTGATTCAGATGTAAATTCATGTCAATGGTATTCTGTGACAAACATTCATTAAATCAGTGTTAAGCTGCAAACTTTGTTTTCGAATGATCATTCATTAGTCAGCACTAATCAGTAGTAGCCTTAATCGCCTTATTTTTGTTTCTTTTGCTTGTCATGGGAGTTTAATAGAACATTACGGAACTGTGGGACGAGTAATGTTTTTCAATTAGTAATCCAATACTTACAAGAAGACAGCAGGTATTTTTCTTAATGCTAATTCTTAGTAGCTTGGCGCGCAGCTACCTCAGACCGCTGCATGTAGTGAAACCTGTTGCTGAGACTGATGTTCTTGAAGCTAGTGCTGCCGATGTCGCTGATGCTGGGAGAAGCCCTCGCGAATTAACGCGTCACTCAGCGGAGCGGCGGCGGGCAGGCTTAATGAGCGCCGTAATGAGCTGGCTGCCCCTTTGTTTGCCGAGGCGCCCGCCCCCTGTCTGCACCCCGTGAAACACAGCGCGCGGTATTAATCACGCTGACAAGTTGCTATTAAAAAGCGATTAGCGGCCCACTTGGGAGGCGACCCCGTCTCTACCTCCGCGAGACGGTATTCACAGACCTTGCATTCGGGAGCGTCAAGATTTGGGTTTTCCATGGTTTGTCCAAATCACTCCAGACGATAGCCGGGATGCTTCCTTCAAAAAGGCCATGGCCAAATTCCTTACTGTTTCTTGCACCCCACCCCCTCCCCTGTCATTTCCCGCCCCTAATGTCCTCGACGTTGACGAGGCGTAAATTTATATACATATATTCAGTATAACAATCCTTGGTATTTTGTACAAGATTTCCTTCTATACGGATGTTTGAATACTGAATCCACAACTCTTGTATGGCCGATCGTTTGGCTCAGTTGGGTTGCCGTACCGTGATGGTACCCGTGCCTGACGTACGTTTAGCTGCTTCGTCTGGACTTGGACCGCAAGGTATGAGAGGAGATAGTGCACAATTCCTAGTCATCAGAATGTACGTCGAAGTCCTGGGTTAAACCCCAAACTATCCGCAGTATGTGTGGGGTGAGGGAATTCCACAGGGTTGGTAGTTATTCGACCATCGGAAGAAACATTGCTCTTAGCGCTGCTCTTGGAGTCTTCCGAAAGAGTAGCCGTGAATAGGACGAAGCCCAGATTCACCCTCTCCCTTCCTTCGTGTTTGATTCATTCGCAAAGTTAATAACACACTATACTGAGCATACACACATCACAACCATCCACACGTACACACACTTCCACTGTGAAAGGCCCAGTTAAATTTCCGAAAACACTGCCTTGCAGCAGTAAGTTCCTCTATGGGATGAGAGCTCATCCTGAAGTGGTACCCATATGAAAGCTATCCTTATACTGGATGAAGGCGTGTTATTTAGGGCAAATCGGCCCAAATTATCCTCATTAAACACTTGCAAACAGTTAGCTCGTGTAGACAAATTAAGAGGTACTTTCACATAGTCTGGAAGTGAAAAACTCGCTGTTCTTGTAGGAATATTACTGAATTTAATAAATAACGTTCATTGACACAACTTGTTAGACACTTATGTTACATTGACCCAAGTTCATTCATTTCTAAGCTATTTCTGCTTGTTTACAGAGTGCATGAACTGGGCAAATCCAAGTCTCCAAAGGACGACTCGCGCCCAGCCTTCCTACATTGCTGGCACCCAAAGAACAATCGCGGCCCGCACATCTGTACTCGCCACCGTCAAAAATTGTTACTTAATACGTATTACAACACTGTGCTACCCTGAAGAAACTACAGATTGTGGAAACCCAACACTATAACAAATCAAGTTACAAACATTAACAGAAGTATTCAGGATACTTATAACTAATAAATGCAACGAAATTCAATATTAATAATATTAATGTAAAAATAATGAAAATGATTGGGAGGTTAGCCTGGGTCACTGGGAGTGACAAGCACCATCAACACTTGTATAGAAACTTTCTGCCGGGTTACACAGGAACGGGCACAGGGTTAGGTAGCTGCCGTAATTATCAACGCAAGTGCTAAAGTAAATGCTTGTGTTTTTAAACAAATATAAAGTGAAACAATCAATGTCAGTAGTGACTTGTAATTTAAGTTAGGTCCACAAGAGACACTTCTGTTAGGTGGTTACTGCTACAACACGTCTTTCAGAGAATTAGATACGCCCAGGCTGATTTACTGCGGACACGTTGTGTTCCTACGAGCAATTCGCGTCCATTGGGGCCAATTCCGTTGCCGTAACTCTCTTCCCCGCACTACTGCCTCCCGCTTTCTTTCTCAGTCGGAAGGGCAGACATCTCTCCGAACTTCCACCGTCTATAAGTCAGGTGGGAGTGCGCTGAGTCGCCACTTCGTCACTCGGTCAATCGCACCCGTTCCCCCGCACTGCGGCGGGTGGGAGCTATACCGGCTAATATTTTCTGTCCTTTTCAAGTCGCAAATCGTTTCAAACTGTTGATGGTCGTAATTCTGGAATGCTACCGTGTACGGAACTTGGAACACGTATTCAGGTCAATAGACGTTCAGACAGCGTTATATCGAAATTAGAAATCCAGTGGCTAAGATCAACTGTCTTGGTGTTCGCAATATTTGTTTGACCGCTTTAAATATACTCAACTATTGCTAAGTGAACCGAAGATACTGTTAAGTTCAGTGCGTCGTTTCTATACATATTGTGAAGAACACATATTCTGAGCAGTTAGGAGCACAACGCCCGTGTTGCTGTATATATATAAATCAAATTGTGAATCGTTATGACAGTTTTATTTATTTAGTTTGAAGCGAAACAATCAACTTTTTCCATACAAATATTACAAATTTGTTTCTTTCTTCTCTGAAATTTACGTATCTGTACATCGAATGTGGATTCAGAAAATATATGTGAAAGTCACATTACTAACAAAAAGTATCGTAGTTAATATATTTTTCTAGGGCTTCCAGCCATGTTAAGATGTCACATTTGCGGGACGTTTCGAAGGCGTCCATCTCTGCCTTCATTCTCAACCAAATGTCAATGATTAACTGTTTGTTTATTCAGCCGCTGCTACGGAAACGGTGGAAGAGTAAAACCAACACAACGCGATTACGTCATCCGCTCTTCTGCTCGTTACCGACGCGAAACTGTTTCAGCATTTTAATAGCCGGGTTCCAGGCCGCACTGAGTTGATAACCAGTGTCCCTGTTGACTAATAAATCAGTTAATCTTATTTCTACAGCCTCTGTAATAACGCTGGGCCAAAAATCTTTGACCCGGGCTAAAATGGTTGTTTTTTCAAATTCAAAAGTGTGACCTTCTTGCACACTATGTTCGGCCACCGCAGATTTTTCTTCTTGCCCAAGACGAACATTTCTGGCGTGCTCTACACATCGCTGCACAATGCATCGCTGCGTCTGTCCAATGTAGCCGCGGCCACATTCACATGGTATATAATATACACCAGGGGTTCGTAAACCTAGGTCATCTTTAACGCTGCCGACCAAGTTACTAATTTTAGTGGGTGGTCTATAAATTGTCTTGACTCCGTGTTGTGACAGCAGTCTACCTATTTTGAAACTTAGGGCACACACAAACGGCAGAAACGCAAGGCCCTTAGTATCACTCTGATCTCTCCGTCGATTTTCCTTCCGTTTAAACGAAAGAGTAATCTGTCCCTGATTATAACCATTATTTAAAAACGTTTTCCGGAGATAATCCAATTCACCAGATAGGCTATGTTTGTCACAAATTCTTTGTGCTCTGTGTACCAAGGTAGTTAATACAGAGTTTCGTTGTGCCGGGTGATGACAGCTGTTGGCATTTAAATATAAGTCGGTATGGGTAGGCTTCCGATACACAGTGTGTCCCAGCGAACCATCGGCACGTTTAATAACAAGCACATCAAGAAACGGCAGGCAACCGTCCTCCTCCAATTCCATTGTGAACTGAATATTTTCATGGATAGAATTGAGATGCGCAAGGAATTGGTCAAGACTGTTTCTGCCATGGGGCCAAATCACAAAGGTGTCATCGACATACCTATAAAAACACTTCGGCTGGAGTGGTGCGTGGTTTAGTGCCTCTTCTTCAATAAATTCCATGAAGAAATCAGCAATGACAGGAGACAACGGCAAACCCATTCTACACCGTCCACTTGTTCGTAATATTCTCCTTCAAACTTAAAATAAGTGGTTGTCAACACATGGTGGAAAATATCAATCATTTTTTGATCAAAATATCTCCTTAACAGATCTAAGGAGTCGACCAAGGGAACACGAGTAAAAAGAGAGACCACATCGAAGAAAAATCTGCGCTGGCCGAACAGGAGCGTCACACTTTTGAATTTGAGAAAACAACTATTTTAGCCCAGGTCAAAGATTTTTGGGCCAGCGTTATTACAGAGGCTGTAGAAATAAGATCAACTGATTTATTAGTCAACAGGGACACTGGTTATCAACTCATTGCGGCCTGGAACCCGGAAAACTGGCATCGCCAAGAAATCCGCTCAGTTGTTCGATTTCTGTGAGCGAAACATGTGACCGCGACTGATATTCACCGGCAGCTGGTAGAGGTTTAAGGAGGGACTATAAAGTCTCGTCAGCATGTCGCAGTATGACGTCGAAAGTTTGTGGCCGGCAGAAAAAATGTCGCCGTCGAGGATCGCAGTTGCAACGGTTTCGCTGGGAAACCATCTACCACCTTCCTTACAGACCGGACCTCGCTCAGAGCAATTTTAACCTTTTTCGTCACTCGAAGGATCATCTAGGAAGCCGACGATTCTCTTCAGACGAGGAGGTGAATCAATATGGCTGAACAAGTAAGGACAGGATTCTTATCTGGAAGGAATATTAAAACGCATCCCCTGAAGAGACAAGTGGCTAAACCGACATGGAGACTACGTCGAAAAATAACTTAATGTGTGTAATATCAGTTGACTATATTGTTGCTACAAAATAATTTGTACACATTCCATTACAAGTTTTCGGATCACCCTTCGTATTAAAGATTAATTTGCAACACGATAAAAAAAGGAAATTAATAAATGAAATTATTTTTAGGATTAAATTTTTTCCAAAACACCAATTAAAATTTAATATTGTACGATTTTCCTAGAAATTATAACTGAAGAACATAATTACAAAAAATTTCAAGAATGTAGTATATATATATATATATATATATGTTTAAAATTGTTACAATTCCATCTATTATTAAATTTTCTGTCCTATAATTTGGTAGTAAGAGTCATTGAGTGAAATTTTTTCCAAGCACATTCCGTTCTTAGCAGAAATATATTTCCTGTTGGTGTTACACTTTAAATCTCACCACGCGAAACACATAAAAACAACAGGAAACTATCACAACCGCTTTGAAACAAAAATGAAAGTCAAACTGCTCTCCCCTTCTTACCTAAAAAAGAAATTTTTGGCTTACTACGAATAAGATGGGTAAGCATAGTAGGATATGCCAGCAACTCGGACGATAATTGAAAGTATTACCACATCGCTCCTAAGTATAGTACTCCACTACATACTTTTATTACATAAGAACCTAACAATTTTCAAACTGAATTCTTATTGCAATTTTCTGCAGGAGGATCTTTCACATGCAGACATTTTTCAAAGAACTAAATAAAATAAACTTACCGCTACTCAGGGGCTTGCTGGAAGAAGTTGTAAAGTTAATAAATGCGTACTATCGCACTTGTAATAACCGTTACAGTAGCAATAAACATTCTTTGCGGGATATCAGACTGGATCATGTGTTTAATATCCCCAACGATTCCACTCTAAAGAATAACACTAAAGACCATATCTGGCCAACACGTGGGGATTAGGAACCAAACTTTATTAACTTGTAATATTCTGCATGCAACACAATCTTGAAGATTCTGTGATAATCTAGTATTATTTTCGATACAAACAGTGGTAAATCAAGTATAATTCATGCTAACACGTCTTTTCTTTGTTTTTAGTGATATAATATTAGAGACCAAAACGGAACCTTCTGCGCGCAATCATTATAATTTTCTCATTACACGATATCTGTAGCCTCACATTCCTCGTATACATAAAAACAAATATATCAGAGTGAGATCTGACTAAAGCCAGAAAAGCTAAGGTCTGGGTATGCTTCTATAAAGTACGCTTTGCAGTCCTCATATTATTACTGTTATTGTTGTTGTAGCTATTATACACAATTTATTTTTGCAACTGCTTCGTTAAACATACAATTTATTAGTTTCTTACTGTGCAGTGTAAGCTTCGTTCCATCTATTAAGATTTAAGATATCATGAACTGCAGGGAAGAGTAATGGTAAATCCAATTTTAAAGTGGCTTCGTAATATGACCAACACTGCACATAACATAAAATATCCAGTTAGCCAAACGCGTAGAAGATAATAGTTGGTTGATAAGGGAAGTTGTTGTATCTTTGCAAGCAATCAGGCCACATAATTATTTCCTGCTACAGAATATGAATACCTTGTAGTGAATTTGTCACAAAAGTCAATAGATACATCGGCTATGAGAGAATCAAAGGGCAGCATTGCTTCAGTTAGTACAAGCAGTAGCACCAGTCGGTCATCTAAGTTCTCACCGTGTTACGTTAATCACGGTCTCACAATGTAAGGTAGTCAATTAACACATTCAAGTATTGGCTCTGACGATAACTGTATGAAGGGTATGGGAGACGTTACGGCGTGTAGTACGTTTTATAAGTTACCAAAGTGAAACTGGAAGAGGAAAGGAAGTTTCGCCACCTGTCTCTTTGTAGTAACGTGTGTTGCGTGTTTGTATTCTCGAAAATATTTTTGTGAGTATATTTAACAGATGTGTTATCTCCAATAACTATTATACTCGTAAACGTGAGCTGAGACAGAGGGATATTAAATTTCATGAGAATAGGATGGTTACTAGACAATTGGTCGTGTTCACGAAGCATCAGGATCAGCCGCAATTATAAACAGTGAGAAAGATAACTGCAGTTCTTACCTATATAAATCAATATAATGTGACACCTGTAAACACAATTATAAAAGAAACGAGCAGCCGTAGGCTGGTAAACACCCATCACACTATAATCACCTCTAGACTCCTTTAATAGGTAGAGAGATATGAATTTCTGTTTCAATGTAATTATTACCTCTAGCTTTCAGTACAATATATCACGCAGGGACAGGGAAACACAAGATATTAATCCTAAATTGCTCAAAGCGATTTCAGTGGAAGGAAAATGCAAACATCCATTGTTATCGTGAAAAAAAAAATTAAATACAAATACTGTATCTTGTATACTTTGTAGTATTGTTGGGAAGTTACGAAATTGTTTAAAAAACTTTGATTCAGTATTTTTAAGCTCTCATATTCACATTCGTAATTAACGACACTCACTTATTCCTATTAGTCACAGGATTTTTAATATTATTTTAGTTTTTTACGAAACTGACAATCACGATTTTGGTTATTGAAGACTCCTCAGTAAGTCGAAATCAATTTTCAGCTAAGAAAACGTAAACGAGAAATATAAACAAGCTGTGTATTACGGTTATGTAAAGTTTTATGAGCACTTATTCAATTAGAACCATGTGATATCTACTCCATATTCTGTCGCTGAGACATGTTGTGAACATTTATAGGAAATTTGTTTATAGCATTCATTTATACGCATTTTATCACTATAGCATCAAGAATCCTAACATTTATTTATCTTGCGTTACATGTCTATAATTACAAACGTCAATCCTGTAAAATAAATAAATAAATCATTCACGTTTGTATTTAAGTAGTATTACAAGTAATATTATTCGAAATATCATTTCGTGATGTTAGTAACAATAATGGGAGAAATTGTTTGCTGTTAGATTTGAGCTCTGGCCACCATTTAACGCAGTTTCTTGTAGCAAGTTTGCTCGAAGAAGGAATGCGTACAGACTTTTTTTTTTTTAACTGCTTTACGCCTCTTAACAGCGAGGTCTTTAGAAACGGGAAAGGATTGGGGGGGAGGGGGACAAGGAATGGGTAGGAAGCATCCCGGCATTTGCCTGGAGTGATTTGGGAAACCATGGAAACCCCCTCCCCCTCCTCCCCTCCTACAGAGACTTTCTGTACCATCATTGTTGAACCCTGTTGCTATTGACATGACTGTTTCACTATGAATGAATGCGGTACCTGTTGTATCTGCACAAATCGTGTAAGCTAAAACAATGCTATTTTTTTCCTACGGCCATTGCTCCTAGTGGCGTAGTGGTCATTAGAGATGGGAAAGGATTGGGAGGCAAGGATCCGGAAGATATTTGGACATGTCATTTTGAAGAAACTGCCCCTGTATTCGCCTGGAGTGATTGCGGAAAACCAAGGAATACCGAAGTCTCCATGACCGGAAGGGGTTTGAGCCCGCGTCCCTCATATTAGCAGGCGTCAGCGTCACCGTTCACCACCAAGTTCTGTTAAAATAGTGTTACTGACGTAACAATTATGCTGTTTATAAATAATAGGCCTTTTATTCTAATTATGTAAGCTTGTATATGGATGAGCAATCATTTGGTCGCATCTTGAGCTTAGGTGGAAAAATTGGCTTAGTTGTTTTGAAGGCAATGAGGTACCTTCTTAGGTCGTGGATAACTCCATGTTGTCTGAAGGGGCCGTCATCACAGCTTCAGAATGAACTACGCCGTGTTAGGCTAACCGCCGACTCACGCATTTATTGGAAAATAATCGATTGTTCCGAGCGGGCGGCTTGTTTGTCTACGTGGCGCCAAGTCTATTCTCGTTCAGCAAGTAATTTCGCAGCTTCCCTTGTCTTCGAGAAGTGTCCAGTCATGGCGTGTCTTTAAAGCCTCAGGTAGACTACCTGTTACTACGCCAAGACCTTGTCGATACTGCCGCAAGGTCGCGATCAAGTTTGTTAACAAGCACGACCTCTAAGTAATTTACTGTCACATGGCATCTCGATTACGTATTCAAAATGTAATGTGTTTAAAAGTAATATATTAAGCACAATGACTTCAACGTGTATTATCTCAGTTTATTTCCACTGCAGACAGCGATGCTCTGACACCACAAATGAACACAAACCTGCAAAATTTCATTTTGTAGTCGATCGCACATTTCATCCTCACATCCTGTAAACCAAGAACAATCGATTCTGTTTTCAAATAAATCATTCGTTTCATGCACCAAAGATAAAAACTCGTCCTAAGTGTAACAGCATTCCCAATGGCATTTCGCATCTTTCTATGGCCTGACGGTTTCCAGAACTCAGTCCACGAGATGATCCTTCCAAAGGCGCTGGTCACTTTGCTTCCCGTTTCTTGCCTGACAGTTCTCTCCGACCTTAATGATACAGTCGTTGAAGAACCATAAAACAGAAATGAGAAAAGAACACCAGTGTATTGCTTCGTATGATAAGATATTTATATTCTACTGACAGAAATTATTTACCTACATAGGAAAAATATTTGCCTGTTTTTTGATTGTTTGTTTGTTTACTATTATGATTTTACTGAAGTGATTCACGAAACGTTATTCAAGTATCAATGTTGTTGATTTTCTGGATTAGTGGTAAACTTAAAGATTCATCCTAAAATGAAGTAAATTGCACATATGCAATGAATTATTGTTATGTTTAGAAACGGTCTCAAAGGCGCGGGCCTAGCGGTTGAATCCAAGCAGCTGCCTTTAAAAGGCTACGACAAAAGCGGCTTCCTTAGAATGTACTAAATTTTGAACGAAAACCCAAAAGAGTCTAATTTCGCGAAGATAAATACGCGCGCAATCTGCAGAAGATGTTACCGGATGTAACGCTGCTGTAATACATGGCAGGGTAGGAAACAGCAGATGAATACGTGTTCCTGGTAAATCCTGTGGAGACCGTTGCCTGGGTGTGGGGTGTAATTACAGCGGGTGTCTCGGGGTGTGGGTGTTGCGTGCCTAGCTGCAGACAGACGCCCGCAACCGTTGCAAGTAGTTACGCTGATGTCTTCATCCACGAGCGTGCATTGCTGACATGCCCGTCCGGCACATGGCTAATGCCTGCTGTCACAACAGCTCACTTACAACATACACTGACGCTACACGGCCAAGCCAACTGAATTCGCCCAACGAGGTGTGCCGGTGGCTATTCGATGGGGGAGCTTTTTGATGCCCGAAACTTTGAACACATTCTCCGAAACAGCCTGAAAAAACAAAATGTGAAGACAGGCAGTAATTAAGAAATGGAATACAACCAATGGACACACATCAAGCACGAGGGTGACAAATGTAGTTGGAAAGTGTAAGCAAACAAAAAAAAGTTCTTGAGTTATAGCTATACTTAAACCAAGAAAGTCTCCACGTTGTCGTAAGATTTATATAAGATCTTGAAGCAAAATAATTTTGGACACAATGCTTACACTAGTTTTTTTTCGAAATCGGTTTAATACCTGGTGTGAAATAAACAGTTCAGATATTAAAAATGGTCGTTTTACCGAAAATAAAACGAAAGGTGAGCTCTCCTCTGAACTCACCACGTCCTACATGCAAAAATCACCTTACCAATTACTCAGAAATTCGAATAACCAAAATTTATTTTCAGTCCCTGTAGCACACATTGATTGAGGTGCGATGTTAAGTGAAAACACATTATGTCGGTTACACACAGACTATTTTAAAACGCTACATTGTACAATCCGTCTAGGAATGGTGTATAGATGATATGGGTTCGACGCAGAAGTATTGCATAGTTCAGTGCTCCGGAAACTAGGCTACAATATAAAGAACGAAAAATATCAAATAACGAAATTAACTAGTTCGGAATGATCTGCTCCTCTCTAGTTTTAAAAATGTCTATTTAAAACTCTAATATTAAGAAAACTTAAGAATTAAACTTCCGTACTTCCATTCCAATATCCGTTCTCCATCCGTTTTTCACTTTGTGTTTTAATTTATTTCCATTCATATTGATATTTAAAAATGAGTATGATGAAGCAACAGATCTGTTCTGTTCTTAGAGGCCAGTAGTTCTTATTTTCAGAGCCCTCAAAACGTTCTGTATATTCTATAGCCACTATGGAAATGGTTATGCTTTATGTTATCAAGTATAAAATAATCACTTAGATTAAATTACAAATACAAGATTCTTCTAGGCTGACATCAAATAGTTGTTCCAAGATTGCCTCTATTTTACGAACTTCGCAGTACGTTTTACGTAACAAGTGTGCACATTATCCGTTTGAATCAGCAAGGTCTATTTTATTATTGAGTTACCTTAACACATGAGTTTTGCGACATGCGAACATCGATCTTGGAAGCACTACAGCTGGGGGGCAGTAAATTAACAATTCGCAAGTTGCTGACTGGTGACATCTCAAAACAGTAGTATTGATAAAAATTAACCACAGAATACTTATTGTAAGTGCTGCTGTTTGATGCAAGTAATGGCAAATTGTGTTTGACGTTTAAACTTCTTTGATAATATTCAGTACATTTTTTTTGTGTTTTATGTAATGATTTTGATTCTTTCAATATTTCAGAGCTATATTAAATTGAAGTCCACTTTTAAAATTTTTGGTAATTCTTCGAATAATTAGTGAGCACTGACATTCATATTCCTCTATTACAGTGCTAACTCCTACAATATTTGAACAAAAGAAAACACTAGGATATATCATTCTAAAAATTACAATAAAATCATATTCTACGTTATTGAATCAAATTATTTTTATTATTATTATTATTATTTTTGATGATACGCAAGTACTTTTAGAAAGAACGAAATGGAGCAAGCTGTGATTTTGGCATAACAACAATGTTTTTGCAATGATAAGGTCAAACAATAGCTTGCTTCAGAAGATAGAGGTTGCTAGTAATTAAGACAGACGGTGAGATAATTAAAAGAGAATCTGTACTAATTAAACTTTAATTCAATCTTGACTTGTATACCACGGATAAACCTTCAGCCTTTTCTAACGTTCTTTTAATCTCATTTGTCCTTCATAATAAGTAAGTAAGATCTTGAAAACTAAACGGTAAAGCCTCGAATAATGTTGGTATTCTCTGTGTGGAAGACTTCATAACATTTTCTGCACTTTCTGCTCCTTTCAGATTCGCTCATAAAGGACTTTCCCCGAATTTCTTGATGTTCTCTACCGATATGCGAACGTTTCCTCAACTCGAAGCTCAAAGGATCGGCCTTCATCAAATGATCTTGCACTATTCTTGCACTAAAATTTGTTTATACGATCTCAACAATTAAACCCTGTATTTGGTAAAAATGTCACTATTCGTGCGTGTTTTATTACGTAAAAATTGTAAAACACTTTTATTGACACTGGCAAGCCGATACCGTACCCCTGGTAAGCAGGCTCCACGCTACGCTGTGAGCGACAATCCCTTCTACCCCGTAACACCTGCTTGCAGAGACATCTAATGAACGAAAGTCATCAAACACTTCCCATCGCTCGGGCGCTTCGAACTACTACCAGATTCAGCTAGACAAAATTTTCTAGTCAGCAGCCCTGGAGACAGTTTAAGTTATAAGATTATATCACGTATTAGCTTTTACCTGCAATTTATTTCACGTTGATTTAGAATTTTATTGCTAGAATTGGATAAAATACATATCTTTACTATATAATGAACTGTATATGCACATGAAATTTAGCAAAAGATTATTAAAAAGTGACTGCGAGAGAAACAAAGCTTGAGCGAGAGATATAACATAACAGAGATTTAGACAGGCTATCTGTCTGTCTCTCACCGTTCGGTTTGGTTTCAGAATTTCATGAAAAAATGTTATTTATCACAAAAATGTATCTTAAGTCCTTCTAAATGATATGTAGTATTTTCTTGTCAAATTTAATCAAGATCGGCTTAGCCATTTAGTCATGAAAACGTAACAGACATAGATAGAGTTACTTTCGCATTCATAATAATAGAGTAAATGAAATGGAATGGAGGTTTATTAGGTAACTTTAAATAAATGCTGTGATGGTTCGAAGTCTACGCTGCCTAGTTGTGAAGTGAGGAAGCGAGTGGTTAGTCTGTGGTCTGGCGCTGCTCGTCATGCGTGACAGCGAGCTGGCCAGTTGGTGCGGCAGCACGCGACGCAACACACGCGGCGTGACCAATAGACGTCATCTGCACGGCCAACACCGACCAACCGTCTGCTCATCTCACCTCACGTCAAACACAACAAAGCTGTTGTTGCTTAAGCCCTACCAGATCACCTTGGATTTCTCAAATTAAACCAATTTAATTCGACAAAAGATTTCCTTGTTATAATCTTTCGTTGAGTTCCATCTCGGTTCGTTCTTACTGCTCAATAGTTTCGTTTCTTATGAGTTTTTTTATGGGTTTATGCCTCTTCGACGTTGAGGTCACGAGAGGTGGGACTGAGGCCTAGGAATGGGAAGGAATTCTGCCATTGTCTTTTAAAGGAACCATCCCTGCATTCGCGTGGAGTGATTTGGAGAAAACTTGTAAAATTAAAATCTGGATGGCTTTCGATCTCGCATCCTCCCGAATTCGAGGCTAGAACGTTACCGCTCACCCACCACGATCGATCAACTATCCTTTGAGTTTGCATAGAAGATACAATCCATATCCTAGAATGAAACGCAGCCCTCGCAGAAAAAGTATCTAGTTCCTCAATACTTTCCCCAAAAATATGTTATTTACCCCTTATGAGCTTCAAAATGGTGTTTTTCAAATTGCACAACCGCTTTCTACTAATAGTTTAATCACATTGTTGATTACTGGCTGGCGCAGGTGTGCACACGGCACCACGTCCCTCTTCTGTGTTACCTTGTCTGTGGAAGCTCTGTAGCAGCAGACAGCTTGCCGCCACGCTTGGAGGATGCTAGCCGTAGACCGTCATCTGGACATTCCGTTGGCTGTGCCAGCACACGTCGCTACATTAGAGATGCCTCGCTGGCTTCTAACATCCAGGCTCTCTTCCATTATTCATTTCATCAACGGACATTTTCTGACCCTCTATGTACAGTGTAAAGAATTTAGAGAACCAGTATCCGTATCTCAACACTTCACCCATGACCGAAGCTCTCACTTTTTATTTTGTCGCATTTATGAGTTTATGAATTTTATAATCTGTTTCCATATCAAATTAGTGGTTTCTTGTTGGTAGTCGGTAGCTGAATTAGGGCTTTGTTCGGCTGTCAGTTGGAATATGGAATGCAATGTGTTTGAGAGGACACAAACTAAAATGCTAGTACGAGCCACAGCCGGTGAGCCAGGCATCTGTTGATGCCACGATGATAGATATCGATTCCGAAAACTCGCGATTTTTAGCTGGAATGGATTCACCCTGTCTTCGGCATTATGGCGTGATTTTAAAGTGAGGATAATTGAGACAAAATGAGTGTCAACTTAATTAGCGTTTATAAAGTGGACGAGAGATAAAAGAAGGGTTAATGTGAAATCAGTTGCCGGCCTTTCAGCCCTACTGTTGCGAAAGAAATCGAGTGCCTGCTGGTTTAAGCTGTGCGTCCAACCAAAGGATAAATAGTAAGAATGTCCTTACTCCAAACTCGTTGAGGAGAGATTTGCGTATGAAGTAAGGTCTTTGTTACACGATTTGGAGGCTAGGAATTATGCGCGACCACCCAGTGCTACCACGCTGAGAAGTCACGAATAATGAACATTTCTTTACTGCAAGAGCCTGAACCATATACTTACTTGTCGGAGTTCCAGGTGCTGTAATAAAGCCGTTACGAAGTTCTCCTCAGGGCGGGTACGTAGATACTTTGTAAATTTTGCCTTTGAAGGCATCATCAGAGCTGAAACATTCTGGACCGCACAGATAGTGAATGCTACGAAGAGCTCAATGACTAAGTTCTACACTTCACAAATCTAATGCTTATTCAGCTTACAATATTATAATTCAATTTCTAAAACATGTCAGCTCAATGGATTGTAAATCGATACATATGAAATTTCGAAACTAGTTAAGCTATTAACAGCTACGGTGTTAGTTAAAATTTTACGTATATAAAGTAGGAAAAAGGCTTTTGGTTTGATGTAGCATCTTTGAGGTTCTTTGTTTTATCAGCTTTTACTTTATGTTTCTTCTTCTGTCAGGGCTGGTCTTGATGATAGTAGAAAAAAATTGGTCTGTAAACGGTAACTTTCATCTTTAACTCCCTGATACACTAAACCCTTCTGTCATACAAAAAACTGGTAAATTGTAAGCCACATTAAAATATAACCGACCACTTTCTATATTTTTGTTTATTCAAGAATCTAAGCTTGCATTCTGCTATTTCATAAATAAAGGTGATGAAGGAGAGGGACTAAAATAGAGAACAGGAAATGGAAAAGAGTAGGAGTATCAAGAATAGAGAAGGCAGAAACGAGAGTTACATTGGTTTGGATGTGTGAAGAAAATCGGAGGGGTGAGGATACGAAGATAGATGCGAGACATGGTGTAGCAACGAGATGCGCAGAGAAATCGAAGGAATGATGGTTGGGAGGACTTGAGTGAGTGGTTAGAGAGAGAGTTGAGTTTAGTTTGTGGTAGGAGTGGCTGGTGCTGCGTGTAATGCTGAGTGGCGCCAGCAGCTCGTGACGGCGCGCGTCTCGCCGCTCGGCCGGCCAACCGTGCGGCCAGATCCGCACGCCGATTAGCCGCACACGTCTGCCCACCGTCCGTCATGCTCAACCACTACGCGTTACAGTAACACACTAAATGTTTATGCAACACGTTATACAGTAACACATTTCAAATTTACTATAAATTTTTGTTACACACATTTTAGAGTAAAACATGTGACATATGGTACTATATCTTTCTCCACATATTTTATAATAAAACATCTGACATTTACAATAAATTTTTACTGTAGATTAATAATGTGACGTTTGCAATAAATTTTTATTCCGCATATTTTAGATTAATACGTGTTGCGTTTACAACAATTTTTTTCACATTTTAAACTAATACATCTACATCTACATATATACTCTGCAGTTCACAAAATTGTGGGTGGGAGCTAATCTCTTTGTTGTGCATTCCAATCCCTAATGGTACGAGGGAAAAAAGAATTCATATAAGAATCATTCCGGCACCTTATTTCTCTAATCTTATCTTTCCGGTCTTTCCGGCTCAAATAGGTTGGTGGACGAAGTATTTCACTACACTCGTAAGTGAATGTGTGAGTACACATGTTTACCAATTAGTTTATACGAAACGTGCGTCGTCTATCTACCAGAGACTCCCAGCCTAGTCTAATAATCAGTTCTCTGACGCTTTCATAAGGACTGTAGCAAGCGGTCACGAGTCGAGCGGCTCTTCTCTGTACTTTCTCTATACTTTTCATCAACCCTTTACGAAACGGATCCCAAATGGCACAACAATAGTCCAAATGTGGATGCACAAGAGATTTGTACGCTATCTCCTTTGTTTGTTCATTACAATTCAATTTTTCAAGATTCGACCTATGAATCGCAGCCTAGAATTAGCTCTACCTACTAACGATTTAATGTGTAAGTCCCATTTCATGTTCCTTTGTACTGTTACTCCCAAATATTTCATAGAATCAACCATATCAATAACTGAATTGTTTAACTCATATTTCTGAACAATTGGATTCTTTTTGTTAGTTATGCTCATTGTCTTGCATTTTTTACAATTTAGTATAAGTTGCCAAAACAATATCCAGATCACGCTGAATTTCTAAGAAATCGGCCACATTCCTTACTTTCCTATAAATAACCGCATCATCAGCAAACAATCTAAAAATGCTTTTCACTTTGTCTCCGAGATCGTTTATAAATTAATAAAGAAGTATTTAAATTCTACACTAAATTTTTATTCGACACATTTTAGAGTAATATATGTGATGCATATAATAAATCTTTGTTCTACATATTTTAGGATAAACATATGACATTAAAACTAAATGTTTACTGTAATGATGTAAGGTTTAAAATAAATTTTTGTTCCAATGAATTTAGAGAAATACATACACTACTCACACTAAATTTTTATTCCACAGGTTTTATAGCAAAACATGTGGTGTTTCTACTAAATGTTTTTTGTAGAGTAATACATGTACATTTGCAATAAATGTTTATTCCACGATTTTAGAGTAAATGTTAGGGCATATGTATATAAAATTTATATTATATTTTTGCTGCACAGATTTTAGTGTAAAGCATGTGATGTTTTCCTTAAATTATTTACATAATTTCAAATTTGTTAACTTTTAGTGTGTCCCCAATCTATTTTTTAATTTTATTTCCAGTGATACTACTGACTGACTGTATTCGACAGATGTAGATAAACTTTAGTATAAATATGTAATGCTCCTAGTTATATCACAATTGGTAATATGATTGATATAGTTCAGTGCCATTGTTCAATTTACCAGCAAAGTAATAAAAAATATAATTATGTGATTATCCATGAACTTTTTATTTTGTAGTTAAAGTCTGTAAGCCAGCATCGTAAGTATGTCGTACGACAGCTAAGAATTTCTTTGTGAAAATATTGCAGACGAGGGATAAATTTAAACCAATCATCTTATACTATATCAGAATTTATAAATTATTATAATAATGCAATGCTCTCTGTCAGCTGTAAATTATATTGACTTAACAGTTCTTCATCTTCTTCTAATTTTCTAACCCTGAAGCTAACATTATAAATCAGCTTATTTCACTCTCTAACTATGAAGGTAGAATGAAAACTTCTGGACGTAATTGTAGATCGCAGTTCTAAAAGGCAAAACATGAAATATTACACAAATTTTCTGATATTCGCTATATAACATACAATAAGGTAGGGAATAAGACAACGGTAAAGCCTAGAACTTTGACCACCTACACACATTGCTATTAAGATTGTATGATAAATGTAACTTCTGTTCTGCATTTTCATCACATGTGCATGTTTTAGATTGTTTTCAACTTTTTCATGTATTTTGACGTATCAAAACACTTTTAAATTACTTTAAGACCTCATCCCCAGATGACACACTTAAATAAACGTATAATGTTTCGGGTATTTTATTTTTTTTAAAAATATTTTATTTGATGGAACCACTTTGATGGTGAATCTAGAAAAAGTGTAGAAAGTGCATAAACAAAATGTTTGTATTAGCTATTTACTGTTTTCGTGTTTTCAAACAATTTCTTACTTTATTTTCCCCTCTATTCGAGATTTAAGTTTCTCTTATTTCAAATATTAGATGGTTTAGAAACTGACGAGAATATAAATTTCTGTCAGAACTATTTCTCAGTGATCACCAGGACCAGTATAAGTTTGGAATCAGATATTTTGTTCTATAGTGTTCACGTTCAGGAATAATTGTGACCACACGGAATCACTAATTTCACGTTTTACAAAAAATGTGCGTACTTGCATTAAGTATATAAACGGCACGTGTTACCATGATTAGGGGAAAGTTGATGAGTAAATAATACATTTCTGAAGTGGGAAAATTATCAAAATAACTAGATACAGAATCCAGAATGACCTGTTTGGCACAGGTTCAAATCTTGGTCTTCATCTATCGTTGTGCTGAATACAGTTTTTAGGCAGTTTCCTGGAATTTAAGTGTGTTGCAATCCCTTAGCAACCACCACTGGTTCAAGACCGACTTGGACATGGGTGGTTCTGATTATTTTACATACTGGGACGTTCAGTAGCATTTGTGATGAAATAATAAATATACTTGTAAGAAAGAAAAAGAAACAGAAACAGTATATATATATTTTTTAAAACCAACACCATAACCACAACATAAAAACAACATCATCAACTACAACATCTACAACAACAACATCAACAACACAACAACAACATCTACAACACAACAACAACATCTACAACACAACAACAACAACAACAACAAAATACAACGTAAAAGCACATACATGGTCTGTCACCAAGTTACACGCCGACACAGACAATTAACAAATATCAAACAGAATACGGTTTACCCTACTCCCAGAGATATGGCCCATTAGTTGATAAGTAAGAAAATAAGACAAAGATCGAAAATAAATCCTTGGATTCGATTAATGAAATTACTTTTCATGCTGGTACCAACATAATATGAAACTGAGATTGCGGGAAAACATAACTTGTGAATAAATATTGCACACACTATTTGTGTACTTCAGTTTAAAGGATTATTTTCATTACAAGGTGACCGTCAACACATGTCATGCACAACCATTATTCAAAACCTGATGTTTCATTAGAATCGATAACTATTCATATCACTGATACGATAGTATGTGGTAAATACTCGCACTGCAGTGTTCATAAAATTTCAAAAAGAATGAATGAAGTTTAAGTTAACCCCACGGATAGTAGATTTTTTATTTCGTCAAACTGCGGAATGTATGATTTAATATCGAGAACAATTACTGAGACCGATTTTGCCTAGTAGTCACTGCTACTGGGATACTGAGGCCGGCAGAGGGAAGGCCGTTGTAGAGCTTGGTGGCTCAGAACGACTACAGTTGACATTCTAGACGCAGCGAGGCCTATTATCTCCACGAGTGTTGTTAGTCGGATGCTGGAGAGTAACCTACCTACGATCTATTTAAATAGCCATCGCTGATACTTGCTGTCAAGTGACATAAAGCAACACATCCTACAGGACAGACAATTCGCAGGTAGTGTCCACAGTATCAACGAGGCAGTAATACTAGCAAGAAAGAGGTTCGGATGCTATTTACTGGCAAATTGCATATTCCTCGACACACAAGTTTACCAAATGCTATTATGGTGTTTCATTTTATGCACTCATACCTAAAATCATGATTGAAAAAAAAAGACGTCGCTCTTAACCATATCCAGCACCAATATGGCAAGCTATCATCCATGGTAGCATAAAAGCCATAGCGAAAGTGGATGAATCATGTTTCTGAGGCAATTAAAGTAACTTTTCATATCAATCAAAGTACAGCATGTAATAAACCAACGATAAGATAAAACCCTGAGTTAATTAGTGGCCGAAAAACGTCAAAGACCACAGTATAAATTTAGGAAAATAAGATTGATTTTTTTTATGATACAGTTCGCGTTTGTCGCGACTCTGTATCTAGTATCCTTCTAATAAATGTCTAAGAATAATATTGTAATCAATATCCACTTGTGTAGACTGAATATTCTTCATTTCAGATTCAATTTCCACTAGTACATTTTACGATGAATCTAAAAGTGAAGCCATTGTGAAATGTATCCCCTACTTTAAATTATGTTAGGTAAGCAATGGAAGTAGGTAACACTATACGCTCGTTAAATGAATTTTGAGCCATGTAAGTATTTTAAAAAAAAAATAGTAAAGAAAAAAATGTAATCTCTTACGAAGACGGTGGGGAACAATCAATGATAGGTCTCGAGACCTATCAGACGTAACAACTTAAAACAGCCTTCAGACGCAGCCCTTTTATGAAATTGTATTTCAAGAATTATGTATAGCAACATGGAAGATAATTAATTGTGGATTTGTTGATTTTTCGTGTGATTAATTGCAAATTTGTGTATATGCGTCACGTAAATGAGCATTGTTTTATGGAGAACAATTGTGTAAATGATACGATCAAGGTCAGTATTATGTTCAAAACATTAATTTGTAACTGTGTTGATGTGAACCTCTATCTTTGGAGGACAATCCTCAAAGGTTTGGACTGGTTTATGTTGATAATTCTGTGTGTAAATGCATGTAAACAGTATTAATTTTCATTTTAAGACGTTTCATAGCGATTGCGAGTGATATTTGCGCAATGTGTAATTAGTTGTGTATGGATTTAATAATTAAAGTGTTGTTAGAGTTCGAGAAACGTTTTTCGGCAATTATTGTTTTCTGGATGTTCCTGCAGCACTTATTTAAACGCTCGGAGATAGGGAGCAGAGTTAGTTGTAAGTCAGTTGTTTTCGTACATTATACAGTCTTTTGCGAGTTTAACCACTGCAATATCTGTTCTTTAGTGTCTGTGGAGATGTCTAGTGCCTTATCCGCGTTTAATATTACTATGGAGCTCACGGAGAAACAAATACGAAGTGAAAAGTGACTCGTCGGTATTCTCATTTGATGGAACTATTTAATTCAGTCAAAGCAGTAGTTATTTAACCTGTGGGGGAAGGTAAAGCCCTCTGGCGACCAATGACAGCAATATGTAAATTGGCTGCCGAAGTAATTAAAGGAAATCATCATTAATTGACGACAAGAGGAATTAGTTAATTACAGAGACTATATCAATCTCCAAGTCCTTATGTAGCAATAACAGCCTTTTCTGATTAGGTCGAAGTAGTCTTAAGATATCCAACAAAGTTAATGCGAATGTTAAAGCAAAATGGCATCCACATTTATGCAAAATAATTACGAAATGTTGTTAGGAACACGAAACACTCAATTAAATTCCCGATCGCGCTTAAGAAGTATTTGCAGTTTTGGAGAGTAGCCGCCGTTGGAGGTGAAGTGTCGCGGCGAGTCGGGCCTCGTGTCTCGTGAAGCAATCAGCATTCATTTGTTGCGCTCGGCACAACAGGTGTTGTAAATGAGAGGCTAATCCGATACCGAGTAACGCGATTAGGCGGCGTCACGGCTAAACAGCCGACCGCTCATTACTACCGCGCGCCTAGCTTATTAATACTGAGCGTCTCTATAAGGCGCAGCCACATCGCCCACACTACCACGTCTGATAGAGGAGCATCTCACTGTAATCACCATTACTCTGAGCGACATACAAAGGTAATTCAGTTATTGAATGAATATGAAAAGAAATAGCGGAACGCTTAATGAAGCTACTTTTAACAAACACATATAACACACTTCCAATGAAAATTTGTTACTCTCCGATTATTTTACCAAGGACCACGCGGACACTGGCCACAGCAGGTTGCCAGTGTCAATCATGAGAGAAAAGGGGGGGGGGGGGTAGAGGGTGGAGGAGGAACTGAGTTCCTGCTCGAAATCTATTAGCTTGTTAGGACATGTGTACCTAGTCCAATGGAGGAAAGTCTTGTGCTGCTATGTGTCTGCGAAACCTATAACTTCTTGTGTTCTGAATGATGAGTGTATTTTTTGTATGTGAAATGTGTAGTTTATGAGGCGTATATTTGGAACCATCTAAATGATTGCGGGAAACCATCTAAAAACCGCATTCAGGACGATCGACACGTCGTGGCCTGGACTCGTTCCCGGTCCCTTTGAACCTCCACGATGCAGTGTGCAGCGCCTCAGCGCTTTGAACCACACTAGAGTGTCAGCATTGAAATATAATACAGCTAATGGAGATCCATCGCATTTTATCATCTATCTGAAACAATGGTACCGTCTGTTTCATCAAAGCATACTTGAGAGACATGAATTGTTTAAGACATTTCAAAACAAAATTTAACTTGTAAGTACATCGAATATACGAATACATGAAGCTGTAACATTACTATTTCTCTAGTGTATGAAAGAATTTTCCGATAATTACTCTGAAGAATTGAATTTGTTGTGGCTTGTGAGTTAGCCAGTCATAGAAACTTGAGATGGATGTAGCTTTGATTTTGATTTATCAGAAAATTTCGTGTTTCCCCGTTGGCAAAGTCAATTGACGATAAATTGTGATGGCTTCTTTCGTTACTCTTCGAATAGTTAAATGTTCCGTAACAAACAGCTGACACATAATTAAAACATGTATATATTTGGTGTCATTTTGTAAATTATGGTATCATTCCACACTTACTTGGAGGCTATCAGTCCATTACAATCCCACTAACAACACAACGAATTATTGTCCTTTTTAAGTTTTTACTGGCCTCGTGTGCAATAATCTCGGCTAGTGATGGTGGTTATAACAATGGACCGTGAGGATTTCTCATCTTCTTCACCGAGTGCTTAAGTTAAGGATTTCGTAATAAGTCAGCGTATGTAAAGTGAACGTAACATCTGACAAGATACTTATCTTTTCTTCTTACGCTAGTCTTCTTCTTCTCCACCAACTTTTACCAACTGCCTTGATGAGTTACCTCCACCTTTCCCAGTCTACAGTGTCCTCTTCTGTCAGTGCTGTGTTCACGACTTCCTTCTTAACTAGATCTTTCCACCTTATCCTTGGTCTCCGTCTGGATTTTTTATTCTTCTACACGCGTCCCCCACGCTTTTCTATTTGATTGACTCTTTCTCACCTCTTCTCATATCATGACCCTACCACCTTAATCTCCCCTCTCTGATGACTTCACTAACACTAGCCACTCCGGCTATTTTTCTCTCCTCTTTGTGAATAATCAAATTGATTCAACTGCCTCTCATTCTATATGTCAAAGTTATCGCCGGCAGTAACATTGTACCATCTTCTGTTACTGCTAATTGTATTATCAAGTGTCACTTTGATATTATACGTGTTTCAATTGACTTTTTACGTGTTCCATGCTAACGGAAGATCACGCCAACATGATACTGCAAACCCCTATCGGAGATCGGAGTCGAACTTGTGTTGTAAATGACAAGAGATGTTCACAGCAAGTAGACGCGTTAGAATATGCCACTACGTACGGAACGCTATTGGTACCGGTACTCAAGAACAGCAAAGTAGGATAGTTATTTGAAATTTAACTGGTCTGTATCTGATTTCTACTTGTTGCCAAGCTTAATATTAACCACGCAGATAAACCATGTCAACCAAATGGCAGGATCTCGACATTTCGCGATTTTGACTTGCTTAGGAGAAGGGTTCGGGCGCCACAAGTAGAATTTGATTGATCAGTGTCTGTTTCGTGCTTGTTGTCAATCTTAAAATTACAGTCGCAGATAAACCACGTCAACCAAGTGACTGGACCTAATTGAAGTTGGTATTTCTTGCTGTAACAGGGAGGTCGGGGCTTGACAAGTGTCTGGTTGTGTTACAGGTAGCGGTCGCTCGTGCCGCTCGCCTTCTGTCGCTCGCCGCCCTGCCCCACCGTGATTAATTAGGGGAAGTCGGGCGGGCGCCCGCACCTGCCATGGCATATGGTGAAACTGTTGCCGTAATTGTCTGCTAATACCGCGCAGCCCTCATTATGCGTGCAGATGCATCCCTCCACGCTGGCTTTCTCTCTCCCCCCTCCCGTCCACAATAACAAAAAAGTGTCCACGCCGCCAGTACTTCCTCCCCCATATTGTTATGACGTGTATCGGCTTACGAGCCGGGCCACTTAATCTATTAGCGGCAGACGACTCCGTTACGCTGATTAGACTCGGAAGTGGCTCGGGTTGCCATTACCTCCACGCGGAACCACCTATAGTGGCAGCGCTTACAAAAACAAACACACCGGTGTAGAACATCGGCGGTTCTGATGCCTTCGATCTCATTAGACCTGCAAATTAGAAACAAAACTTACTTAATTATTAAGAAGCCGAAATATAGTTGATGGAACTAGTGTTTATACACAGATCCGTTGCTGAATCTAGCTCAATAGCGCAATACAAATATTGACATTTGTTACGATTCTGAAAAACGAGCAGCAAGCACATCATCTCGTGTAATGAAACTTGCTCAAAAAGGAGAGAATTCTCATCGCAGACGAAGGGAGACTTAATTTAATTTTGTAATTGCGACGAAGCGCTTGCTGGGGTGGCTATTTTTCTACACACCCATTTTCCCCATTTCTTGTACCTGCCTACTTTTGCCCTCTAAGAATTTTAATATTAAATTCTTTCAGCATTTTTAGTAAATTATTTATCGCTTCGCTTGGTAATTTATTCCAATTCGTGACTCCCTTACCTCAGAAAGAACATTTTCCCACAACCTTATGCCTGAAGCTGAGTATCAGCTGGTGCTCATGGTCATCTTTTCCCTTCCATTCAGCTCTTTTAGTTCTTCCACGCCTCGTCACCAATATGCACCTTGTGTACTCCCAGCACTCTCTTCACCCTC